>CM074718.1:487260824-488460824 GCA_037306005.1 Rhinophrynus dorsalis
AAGTACTCTCTACCGGAATACCAGGAGCAGTAGTGAATACAGCCAGAGACACACAGAGCAGGAACAGAAGCCAATCCGGGTCGATGCACATAACAGGAACGTCAGCCAGGCTGGGTCGGTACACGGAGCAGGAACCTCAGCCAATCCAAGTCGGTACACGGAGCATGAACGTCAGCCAGGCCGGGTCGGTATAAGGAGCAGGAACGTCAGCCAATCCAAGTCAGTACACGGAGCAGGAACGTCAGCCAGGCCGGATCGGTACACAGAGCAGGAACAGAATCAGAAAGAGTAGTCAGTCAGTCTGGGTTATACACAGGATTCACACAATAATGACAGCAAGCACTAAGCAGCAGGAACACCATGAAAGGGCCCTGTAGAAGTGACAGGGCTCAGTACTTAAAGGGTACCACTGAGTGGAGCAATATCACGCTAGCCAATAAGAAGGCATCAGGAACAATGCTGTTAAAATGTTGCCAGCAATACACGGGCACCGTGATACATATGCCAAACGCTATATGCAATACATCAAATGCTGTACAACAAACACTATAACCAAATGCTTGCATGTGCAAGCTCTCATACATGCACGCATATACAAACGCACACGTTCATGGAGAGTTGTGAAAAACAGTGTTTTGCAATGCGTTGCACACCTTTTTGGACCTGAAAGGGCTAAGTACTGAAAATTCAACAAGCAAGTCAGTAAATCAGTCATTGTTATATTAACCACATGTGCAAAGCCATGCCAATATTGCTAGTATGAATATATATGAAGAGGATTACATGTCTGCCACAAACACCCAGGGGAGACAGTAAGGAAAATGTATTCAAATCTCCTCTGTACTGCCTGGCCAGGAGATACAGGGATGTGTGATTTTGACAAGAGTGGCCAGGGGACCTGAAGTCCCTTGGCCACTCCTGTCAAAATCTCTGCAAGGAGTTGGCCTGCCCTCAACTTCTGAAAAAAAAAAAAAGGTCAACTCAATTCCCCGGTAATAACAGACACACACATAATACCCTCACCCGGACCTCTCCTACGGCCAGCACCTGCTACTGTTCTTGGTCTTAAACCTAATATGTCCCAAAAAACAGTGCAATGAAGAGAAGTGCTGCAGGATTTGATGGAGACCCCCAACCAAGCTTCAAGTAAGACTTACTTGATTACACACACAAGTCAGTCCGATACATGAACAGGGAACAATATTTCTTAAACCTTTGGGTGCCAGAGGTGTAAGCAATGCATTGCAAAGTAATACCGCTACACCTTTACTATCAATTCTTTCTTTGCCTTACAAAACCATTGTTCCGCACCTCTTCACCAGCTCCATATCACAAGGTATAATATTTCTGTTTCAAAATAATTTCAGCTCTGATTATTCTTTATAGTTTTAGGGCCATGTAGAGCTTATTATCATTCTCTACGATATGTAGTTCCAGAGAAAATTAATCATAAAATGTCCCCCTCCCGCCCCTTTTACCTATGTAAAGCTGCACAGCAAGACCATCCAGATGGATCACAGCAATATACAATCTTCTTTTAGGGGGGCAGGGTTTTCCTTATGCTTACAGTAAGAAGATTGTCCCTTACTGCAAGCTGTCTGGTCAAGGGACTGGATTCCACATCTGAGGTGAGATGGCTTACAGTAGGTAAAAGGGGCAGGAGGGGGACACATTATCATTCAATTACTCTGGAACTACACATTGTAGAGAATGACAATGCAGCTTTACATGCTCATACAACCACTCCCACCATACACTTGAATATGAAAATGTACGTTGTGAGTGGCTATAGGAAGGTCCCCTCCAGGTGCTGTGACCTGTGCAAGGTTCAAATGGAACCATTTGAGCGCATTACCGACAGTGTACATGTACATGTGTATGATTCGGAGCTGGTATCCCGTGCACATACTCCACTTTCACACCTGGCCATGCAGCACACCATCCACTCTCAGACCTTCACCAACACACATGTGAATTACACACCATACATCCCCTGACATCCTACTTCACACACTACACCACAACAGCATAATAACCCCCCAACACATGTACAATGAGCACGTACTTACACAGTAATAACCCCCATACACATTTAAATTGTACACATACTTACACACTTCTGCAACACACGCTTCATCATATAATTTCTAACATTCATTCCAAACAAATTATACATTCCTTACATAATATGATGGGCAACACCTTCCCACATTGCTAATGTCATTATATTTGGATAAATTTGCCAATATTGATTTCTAGCAACCAGTGGAATTGCTAGCTTCTCAAAAGACCAAGAGCATCTGCCAGCCTAATGCATTATTAATGCACCATCCATCCTAGTTGCATCAGACCTAGTAGGGAGATTAACACATTTACAAGGTCCAACTTGGCAACAGGACTAGGAGCTTTAAGCATGGGTCCTGGGGCTTTAGCCCCCTCAGCCAAAACGTAACAATGCCCCTGCTTACCCTTAAGGACCCATGGGTCCAACATGCTATAAAGACCTATGACTTGCCAGGACTGTTATGGATTTCAGGGCTCCCTGCACTGCTGCACGCCATTCGGGAATCAGATAAGAAAAAAAACTTGTTCCGTGGTCTAGAGGGATAGTAATATTTCCTAATAAAATCAGCTCCAATTAATCTTCATAGTATTTGGGCCATATAGAGTGTTATTTCAATACTGTCAGAGTTGTAGTTCAAGAGTAATTGAATGATAAAGTATCCCTTCCTGACCCTTTACTGATGTAACACTGCTCACCTCAGAGCAGCAGGGCGGTGTCCAAGTGGATTGCAGAGAGGGACAATCTTCGATTAACATAAAGGGAAAAACCTGAAAAACCTGTCAATGGGGTCAGGTCTTTCATTGTTCTCACAGTAAGAAGATTTCCCTTGCTGTGAACTGTCTGGTCTGTGGACCAGATTCCACATTTGAGGGGAGGTGGCTTACACTAAGTATAAGGAGCAGGAGGGGGAAACTTTATAATTCAATTACTTTTGAACTACAACTCTGACAGTATTGAAATAACACTCTATATGGCTCAAATACTATGAAGATTAATTGGAGCTGCTGTTTTTGTGAAACATTACTATCCCTTTAAGGTGTTAAGTAGCTGTCCTATAAACAACAGACAGTTGTATCAGTGTGTATATGTTGTGCATTATACCTACAGTTTCCTACATACGGTGATAGCTGTTGAAGTCAGACACTAGATCACACCTCCTCCCAACAAAGAATGGCCATTACTTAGCAACATTCTGAATATCTCCAGAAATGAAACTGTAGATCAGGTTAGCAACAGGGATGGTGTACAGCAAATACTGTTAGTGTAGAATTACAGTAACAAAAACTGGCTATCTGTGAAACATACACCAGAAAGTAAAGAAGGTTTTACTCTACTGTGTTAGGTGCAGGAGGAAGGGATGGGTTCAGGAAAAAAAATGCTTACCATATTCTATTGAAAACCTGAACAGGCAATTTCATATCTTAACCTTCTGAGTGCCAGTGGGGTGCACAACGCATTCCAAAGTAACGTACCCCTCTGGCATTCAAAGGGTTAAACTTGGTGTCTCATGTTCTTTCATATAAAAACAAGCTGTATGTTTGCTTTAGTGTCCTTATTTCAGATGCGTGGCCCTTATAGTCTGAAGAAAACATGCACAAAATAGGACTGGTTTATATTGCAGGAGGTAAATGATATCAGTGATTTTAGCTCATATATTCCCATGGAAGGCTATGAAATTTGTACATAAAACCAGTGATAAAGTTATTGTTAACTGTAATGTAATGCATGCCATAGTTTGAAAGAAAATGTGACTATAAATGATAATTTTATTGCAAGAAAGATAAAAAAGGTTTCAATAAGAATTTAAAGATATACTATATTCCACTTTTATAAAACAAAACACACTCATTTAAAGGAGCAGTAAACTTTTTTCATGAAAACCTATACATTATAGAGCTTTTCCTGTTGAGTAAAACAAGGGTAATCCCACTGATATAAGTTGTTTTATTCAAACTTTTTAACAGTTCAAATAACCAGGAAGTGAATTTACTGTGTTTACTTCCTGATTGTTCTGACAGGAAGTGACTCGGTAGTTTCTATCACATTCTATGAAGAACTGTAAGTTACTGACTTTCTTCTCCCTTAGAATGTAACATAATAATTGGAATTTGACCACTAGAGTGCACTGCTAATGTAAAAAAACACAGGTTTAAACAGTAATAACTCTGGAAGTATGCGTCTATCAGCAATGGGAGTACATTTATTTTACTCAACAGGAAACGCCCTACAATATTGAACTTGATGGACTTGTGTCTTTTTTCAACCTAATTTACTATGTTACTATGTTAATATATATGTTTTCGTAAAAAACAGTTTGCTGTTCCTTTAATCAGCAATCTTAGTGTACATCTGTGTAGCAAACATCAGTCATTTGACAATATAATGAAGCTTATGTATAAGGAAAATGGCAACAATTTTGGGGGAAAACAAGTGCAACATACCCCAGTCCTTCACATGTCCTTGGAGGCGCCTTTAGCAGCCAAAGGTTTTAACCCATTGCGTGCCAGAGGGGTATCCAACTCATGGCTTAGCAACACTCAAAGGATTGAGGCCCATTTAAATCCATGGAAGTGTTTGTTTTTAAGAAATTTGCCATTATTTTACCCCAGAATTACTCCAGCTTCTTTATACATGTGCCCCAATGTGCTTTCTCTTCCTGTAATTATATATAATATGCATATGTAACACTGTTTTGCGTAGGCCCACAGACACCCCTGTGGCCCTTTACCCCAGAAACCTCCTTGTGCTCTGCAGGCCAATCCTGAGCCTCCGCTACCTGGGAGTTGGGGTACATGACCGAAGCAGTGCCTCCACCCCACTGGGCATCCAGGGTATGGATGTGGGGCCCAGTTGGGAACATATTTAAGTGAGCAATAAAACTGACACAGAACTATCTTAAATAGAACTTTGTATTGCACAGAAAGAAAACCCTATGCAGGAATATAACAGATATGCAGAAATATAACAGATACATGAATATAATACAGTAAAACAGTTCAAGAATGCAATGGTCAATATGGTATTCACCCACCCACAACAAATACTACGGCCACCCTAGGCTTCACCCTAGTGGCAGTTGGGTACTATTAGTTGGTGCACATAGTTGGGGCCCAGAGTAATTGTAATCCACATTATGGTTTGTGTTATGCTGTAATCTTCCAATGATCAGAGAATCTATAGAGCAAGGTCTCTTTCATTGTGTAACCAGATTCAGGGTGCCCTGTGGTGAAACAGGGGGAGAGGTTTCAAGCTTACCACTCCACAGCTTGCAATCTGGTCAGTTCAGGAAGGGGAGCGCCTGCTCCTTTAACTGCTGCTGGAATTCCTGCACTCTTCACAGCATTCCCTGCCAGGATCAGTTATGTGCTTTGGTCTGGTTACAGCTGTCTGCTGGCATGCTTCTTCCAGGATCCTCCAGCACTGGATCAGCCAGGTCAGTATTCCCTGCTTAGAAGAGGCTCCTTCACTCACTTCAACCCAGCTCTAAAACCAACTCCAAACTAAAATGGAGTCCTGAATATCAATCCATGTGCATAGGAGCTTACGATCTGCTGTCCACTCCACAGGAACTGCAGGTTAGTCAGTGGCAGCAGAAATCACTGTGATCCCAGAGGGGTTACACATATTAGTCTTCTTTATCCACTTTCTATGTTTGAATCCATTAAAATTCAACTCAGAGAACTCTAGAAGACTTAAGAGGAGATGCACTAAGTAGTGATAAAGAGGTGATAAAGTGGTGGTAACTTCTCCAATGATATCACTTCTCCAGTTTCTATGTTATTCTATGAAGCCAATGCACTAAGAGTTCTCAAGTGGCAGAAGCCTTAGTGCATAGGCTCCATAAAATAACATAAGAAATTGAGAAGTGATATCACTTCACTTTATCAGCTCTTTATCACACCTTAGTGCATAGCCCCCTTAAACTGGAACATTTTAAAGGGTTATTATCCTATGAGAGCAGACCTAGGAAAATATCATGGTCTGCACCCCCTGCCCCCCAAATCGCTCCTTATGACATATCAGATATACACTCGGTTCCTTTGGGAATTAAGGACAAGTTACAAATCCTGTCCTTTGCAGTATCTGGAAGCAGCAGGTCATGCCCTATGTCACTGTGAGACTGGAAGTTCAGAAGGAGCAGATGGAGAGCAGGAGAGGTCACTTTTCAGATCCTCATGTGGCTCTCCATCTAATCCAGTGTGGCTCATAACGCAGTTCCTGACTTAATTGATGGTTCTGCTCCCAGAGAAGCAAACCTGCTGAGACTGCAACTATTGTATGACAGTAATATCCTTTATTATCTGTATAGTCAATGTATAAAATAGTTAACACCCTTCCTTAAATATATGTTTCTGCTTTAAAACATATATTTATTTTTGCACCATTTTTTAACTGTGCCAACACACATCTTCTCCTCATGATCCTCTAACCAAAAAAACATTTCTGTTCTGATGTAACCATCATAATTGGGCCATTTGCTCAAAGTAAAGAGGAGCAATTCTAGAGTAAACCAAGTACACAAGCAAACATCAAATGATTTACATGTGTTTTTTAATCCCTTGAATGCTAGAGAGGTCCGCAAGACATTGCTTAGCATTCAAGAGTTTAACGCTCTGAGTGACAGATGGGTACCCAAAGCATTGCTTTGCTTTGCAATGCATTGAGTATCCCTCTTGCACTCAAAGAGTTAACAGTTGATTCAACGGCAAAACAGCAAAAGTATATGTTTCCCGTCTCGGGTAGTGGCTTTGTTACATAATTGCTCCTCTTTTGTTTTGCACGTATGGTCCTGTATGTGTATTAACTGTCTAAAGTTATCCAATGTATCAGTGTTGCAGTATTGCAATATGTACCAGGTTTCTCAGAGCTCAAGTGCAAAATCAATAGCATGCTTCAATTTCCTCACAAAAACAACCTGGTAGCTACTGTGTGTGCTCTGAATAAATGCAACATTTTATTGATCTGCCATTTGAGCTGGGAAGAAAATGAAACATTCAGTTGGCTTGTGGAAGTGAGACGTAGAGAGCAAAGCTATTGTTATAAGTCCCCACAGCACATGAAAATACGAGAGGAAAAAAATATAAAAGAAAAATAGATCCCATTAACCCTTTGAGTGTCAGATAGGTAGCCATCGCATTGCAATGTAACGCATTGGCCACCTCTCTTGCAATCAAAGGTCTGAGTACAGTACACAGAAAAGAAGAGCAATTCTGGAGTAAACCAACTTTACTATAGGGAAGAAATAAATTTTTACCAATCTCTCATTGATTTAAATGGAGCTTTTAACACCTTTAACCCCTTTGAGTGCCAGAGCGGTACGCAACGCATTGCTTTGTAAAGCTTTGCGTACCCCTCTACTACTCAATGGGTTAATGCTAGAGAGGTCTCCAACACATTGTGAAGACCACTCCAGAAATCAGTGGACTAAGAGATCCATTTAAATCAATGGACATTTATATTTATAAACTTGTATTCAATAAACCAAAGTGGTGCAATTCTGATGCACACCCTCCACCATAGCTGATAAAGGTAAGTTCTAAAAATCTCCATTCATTTATATGGGACTGTTAACACTTTTAGTGCCAGAAAAGTCACCAACACATTGTAATGCAGTGAGATGGAGGCATCTGTCATTCAAAGGGTCACAGATGCAATTTAAATCAGTTGGACATTTGGGTATTTTTATTTGTTCTTTTATTTATGGTTGTACCATTGGAACCAGAATGGCTCCTCTTTTCTGTGTGCACATGGTCCTCTCTACCTCCCACTTGCCCTCCCTTACACATTGCCGACATTATGCCAACCTCGTATGTTAATGATTAAGGTGTCACACGGTGGTGTCTTATTTTCCATGTCAGTGATTAGCATACTTCGACCAAACACACTTTGCCATTGCATTGACCCTTAGTGCATCTTCTTCACATAATTTATAATATTTATCTGTGCTTTATTTCTGTGCCTGGTGATAGTATATGTTCACTTGTTTGAATGTAGATATATAGATATATTGATGCACAGAAACAGAAATAATTGTAATTTATGATTTACAATTCACGCATTTAATGCAAGAGATCAAGTACTACATCTTGCATCCCACAGAATATTTTATTGTAACACCAATTATAAATATATATATTCACATTAGTGTTGATAATATTTTTTTTTCAGTGAAAAATGAGCAGGTTATTAAATAGTACATTTTACTGCATTAATCAAATCAGAAATACAAAATGTCAAATGGTCACCACACAATCTGACAAGAATCTGACTTTTGTAACAGAGCCAAATTGAAGACAGTTTGCCAAAATCCCAATTACATGACACATAAATCTGCTACTTTTCAGAGTAACCAATGATGCCAAATACCATATAACAGATACATTACTACCAGTATAAAGGGATGAAACTTAAAGGGACCGTAATTTCCCCCAAAAAATATATCCAGTTTTGTAAACTTTACAAAAAAAAAACAATATGCTCCAAACGGATCTCTCAAAACGCTATGGTTTGAGAGATATAGGGATTTAAAGTTTCCCCCCTCCCTCCCCTTCTCCTGATTTCAGCTGTAAAGCTGACAGCAGTAGAATCAAGTTGTACGACTCGAGGAGGCTCTGAAGCAGAGCTGAGATCACGCTATCTATAAAGAATTAATTAATTCGAAAGATCTACAAAGTGTGCCTGGTTTGCAAGCACACTTTGATTACATTTCCAATTAATTAATTCTTTATAGATAACGTGATCTCAGCTCTGCTGCAGAGCTGCCTGCTGGTCCTCTGACCGGGATCTCCTGTTGTCAGCTAGACATGGTTTGAGAGATCGGGTTTGTACCATATTGATTATTTTTTTAAAGGCTACAAAACTGGATATCTTTTTTTTGGGACATTACTGTCCCTTTAAAGGGATAGTAATACTTCGTTTTAACTTTACAGAAGGGAAGAAGAACAGAAGGGAGCTGCCCAGGTAGACTGCAGAGAGGGACAATCTTCAATTAAGATAAGGGAAAAACCTGAAAAGCTTGTCAAGGGGGGTAGGGATTTCATTGTTTTCAAAGGAATAAGAGTGTCCCCTTCTGTTATCTGTCTGGTCTATGGACTGCATTCCACATCTGAGAAGAGATTGTTTACAGTAGGTAAAAGGGGCGGGAGGGGGAAACTTTGCTTGTGAATATCTCATAAACCATAAAGGTTTGAGAGATAAGACTTATATCATTCTTCATGTTTTTTTAATGCCTACAAAATAAAATAAAGTTAAAACGAAGTATTACTATCCCTTTAAGAGAAATGAGTAGGTTTATATGCACACAGCACCTTTTTAGGTTTATTTTCTAGTTTTGATTCACATAACAAATAAAACAAATATATGAGGTAATTCATCAGTTGTGGTACTCTGTGTTAGTTATCTTTTAGATGTTATTTTATATTTATTCTCAGTCAAATAATGAGAAATATAGCTAAACGGAGGGGAAAGAAAGAGAAAAATCCCCACACATTAAGAAGACCCATAAATGAGACATACAACCCAGTGTTCACAAATGTACAAAAAATCTGCTTTATTGGTACAGAAATAAGTCTAAATACTCAAAGCTAAAACACAGTGAAAAACATATAGAGGAGGACAATCCTGGGCAAAAAAAACCAATCATATAACATCCATTAAAACGCAAAGCCAAAAAGAATAATAATCAATGGGTGTACATTGATAATGTATATGCATTTTAAGGAATAGTAATACTTCCTTTTATCTTTATTTTATTTTGTAGGCATTAAAAAAACATGAAGAACGATATAAGTCTTATCTCTCAAACCTTTATGGTTTGAGAGATATTCACAAACAAAGTTTCCCCTCCCGCCCCTTTTACCTAGTGTAAGCCATCTCTTCTCAGATGTGGAATCTGGTTGTAAGACCAGACAGATAACAGAAGGGGACAATCTTCTTACCATGAGAACAATGATGACCCTGCCCCCCTTGACAAGTTTTTCAGGTTTTTCCCTTATCTTAATTGAAGATTGTCCCTCTCTGCAGTCTACCTGGGCACCTCCCTTCTGCACTGTCTGAGTAGTGTTACATCAGTAAAAGGGGCGGGAGGGGGATACTTTCTCATTGAATTACTCTGGAACTACAACTCTGACAGAATTGAAATAACACTCTCCAAAGTCCAAATACTATGATGATTAATTAGAGCTGCTTTTATTATGAAACATTACTATCCCTTTAATTCTCCGACAACAGACAAACCAAAAATCAAAATACAAGTGAAAGTGTGTCAAATAAACACCTAACCTAACCAAAAAAGGAGCCTAGAAAATTTGCAAGTGAGATAACGCTATCAATAAAGCAAAGATGTACTTATCAGTGTGTATCCAAATCATAACAAAGTCAAATCCAGTGGGTGAAGAAGATTAAGCCACAGGAGTCATTCGCCTAGCAGCCAAGCAACCCAACATGTATCGCCTTTGTCAGGTAATTAAAGTTTGTAAAGTAGGATCATTAGTCCACTGATGAAATTACCTTTGCTGTCAAAAATGTGTTGGTATTTTTTTTTATTAGTATCAGTTTGGGAGTCTATTAAAAATGTATATATTTTTTAGCTCATCTGCTTCCATCTTCTCTGATTTTTTCTGTTAGTGAAGTAGGGAAGAGTCATCTGCGTCAGTAAACTAGGCAGTGGGTTAAAATTAAAATCCTCTGCAAGCTATTCACTGCTGGTTCATCACATGATAGGGTTGTCTGGCTTGTAAGTATGTCACAAATTCATTTGTGTTACTTATGAAGTCAGTATATTAATTGAGTGCACATCCATTGTGTTTTAATTTCTTTAAAGGTATATTTATTAACACATAAAAAATGAAGGTCACTCATTTTGTTATAAATATTCTAAAGATCCGGCCAGCATCTGTGAAGTTTATTTCAATGGTTTAGCAGACCTAAAATCTGACCTTATAGGACAAGTGTCACATAGTGCCCTATCAACAGGTGTGGGAGCAGACCATATTATGAAGCTAGGATGGAAAAGTCTGAAGTGCAACCATGTTGGATCCACAGGAAGAGCCTAAATTGGGAGACTGAAACTTCCCAGAGAAATGTCATAATTGACCTTTACATATGCTTTATGTAGTCATCTATTGCAAGACCATAATTCAATTATGAGAATGAGGAAATGGGGTGTCAGTAGAAATACATGGGATTGTTTGTAATCATTATTAAAGAACTACCAAAAATTAAGTTAAAATGATTAAAAATTATTAGAAAAAGATGGTGCTTATCATTAACATTTTGCATTAAAGGCCCTATAGATAAAACTAAATGGGAGCAATTTTGGAGCAAACCAATTGCGTCATAGCAGACACATAAAACATCCATTGATTTAAATTTGCCTTTTAAGAACTTGACTGGTCTCCAATTCTTTGATTTACAATGCAGTGGAATAGTCTGTATCATTCAGTGAGTTAAAAGCCCCATTTAAATCAATGGGTGTTTCTACAATTTCCATTATCCCCTAAGGTTTTTTGGTTTGCTCAAGAATTATTACCCTCTACTTTCTTGCATAAGAAACAAATTATTACTTCAGATGAGAACCAATTGGCAGTCGTCTGCCCATTTTCCTATCCAGATAAAATGCACAGTCTTACGTAGTTCTTCGAATACACTTATGCCTATCATAGGCATGTTTGCATTTCTTTACTGTATTAGCCCCTAACACTTCTCCTGAGAGGCTGTTACATTAAACTATTACCTATTCTATAATGTAGTACTTATGCATAGTATTTCTGAACCTTCCACTTCATAACTTTAGATCGTGCCCTCCTGTTCTCTCTTTCTTTGAGAAATGCTTCCTTCTAGAACTTTATCCTACCCTTTAATATATTTAAAGTTTTCTGTTATATCCCCCCTTTCTGTCCTCCCTTACAAGCTATGTATAAAGGTCTTTTAGTCTATCCTGGTAAGTTGTGTCATACATTCTTATGCGATTTTAGTGGTTCTTCTTTGACTGCCTCTACTTTATTAGTGTCCTTCTACCCCAAATATCCTTAGTTGATTATGTTTGATTAAATAAAAGTAAGAAATAAGTAATTATGTAGCACATAAAATTTCTTCTATACTTTTATCAGATGATGAAACATAAAATCATATTTGAGGACCCCCAAAAGAAATATTTTTACAGATGCCAACTAGGTTTAAATTGAAACTATAGGAACATTTTTCATTTTAGATGTTACCATTCCTTTATTTAGTAAACATTGCCTTTTTTTATTTATATAGAATATTGCTCCGAGGGTAATATTTATCAAAGATTCTTGTTTATCCCACATAAGATACAGAACCTGTCTTGCTATTCTATTCAATGAAAAATTTTCAGCTAAGCCTCTAGATGATTTCACTGTTTGATGAAAAAGCCCCTTGGCAGAACGGAGAAAGACATATTATTTATTACAAGTGAGATAAGTAGCAACCTTTGAATAATATGCCCCTGAGTCATTTAAAGACTACGCACAGAGAATAATTGGGAATCTTCATCATTTGGTCATGTATAATAACAAAAATAAACATTTTTTCAAGCAATAGAGGATTAGTGAAGTCAGAATTGATGTAAGTAATCTTACATAATAATTATAACTGATCGTATCAAATATTGGAAAAAAGCAATCAGAATAGCACAGTGCTGAAAAAAAGAAGTAATTACAAGGAAAAGCAAGAAAAAATTAAGCGTTCTTAAAAATCATTAGTAGTAAATTAGAGAAGAAATCTAAGACTACTTCCAGGTGAAATTCACAGTCACCTGCTTTAAAACAAGTATGAAAATAAGGGATATTTAATATGCCTTCTATCTTGGATAAACTTAGGCTGATGTACAAAGAGGAACGGAAGCAATTTGAAAAACAAATTCTACAACTCAAATTCCTTTTGATTTTTATGAGGCTTTTAATCTCTTCTTTGAGTACCTGAGAGTTATCAATCAATTGCGTTGCATGGATAGAGAACTGGTTAAATGATAGACTCAAGAGAGTGGTTGTAAATGGATCCTTTTCTAATCTGTCTAAAGTTGAAACTGGGGTGCCACATACTGTTCTGTTCTTTAATATTGATCTAGAAGTGGGTATTTTTGATGACACTAGGCTGTGTAAAATATTAAATATAGAACATGATGAGGAGATGCACTAAGGTATGGTTAAGATGTGATGAAATGGAGATGTCTTCTCCAGTGATATCACTTCTCCAAGTCCTATGTTATTATATGGAGCAAATGCACTAAGATCTCTCCAGTTTTGGATATCTTAGTGCATTGGCTCCATAGAATAACATAGGAACTAGAGAAGTGATATCACTGGAGAAGTCATCTCTGTTTTATCACATCTTTTATCACACCTTAGTGCATGACCTCCAATGTTTTTTCTCTACAGAACAATCTGGATAAACTGAGTGAATGGATGGGAAAGTGGCAGATTAGGCTTAATATAGATTAATGTAAGGTTATGCATTTGGGCTGCAGGAATAAACATTCTATGTATACACTAAATGGAAAACTACTTTGGGATTCCTCATTAGAGAAAGATTTAGGACTACTGATTAACATAGACTTCACAGTAGTGTGCAGTGTAATTCTCTACAGTCTCTATATAAATCCTTGGTAAGGCCTTATCTGGAATACGGAGTACAGTTTTGGACACCAGTTCTTAAAAAATACAGTATTGACATGGAAAAAGACATGCAACAAACTAATAAAGGGAATTAATTATCTGATTTATAAAGAAAGACAAACTGGGGTTGTTTTCATTAGAGAAAGGGTGAAATGATTACGATTTTCAAATGCATTTAAGTTCAATACAAAGAACTCTCAAAGGAAATGTTTACTCAAAGCTGAGCAAAAAAATATGAGCTCATGAACTAAAACTAGGAGAAAAGCATTTTTGACTAAAACAAAGGCATGGATTTTCTATAGCAAGGTCAGTAAAGTTATGGAATTCTTTTCCTTGGAATGCTGTGCTTCCAGAAACTGTAGTTACTTTCAATAAAGTAGTAACTTTCTTTCTAGCTCAGAGTAATATTATGAATTATGACAGTAGGATGTTGATCCAGGGAAATATCCTGCTGTCATTACATAGTAACATAGTAGATGAGGCTGAAAAAAGACATGCGTCCATCAAGTCCAGCCCATGCCAGAAACACCCCTGTTGATCCAGAGGAAGGCAAAAAAGCCCCCTGGAGCCATTTCCAATCTAGCCCCAAGTGGGGGGAAATGTATTCCTTCCTGACTCCAGTTGGTAGTCAAATAGTTCCTCGGACCAATATCCTATCTGCTTTGAAGTAATCTGTCATAATTTTCAATATTGTTCTGTGATAGATAGGCATCCATTGCTTCTTTGAACGCAGTTGCATTATCTGTAAACACAACATCCCAAGGCAAATAATTCCATAGCCTTACCACCCTTACTGTAAATAATCCCTTCCTTTGTTTTAGTTGAAAGCGCCTTTCTTCTAGTCTTAATGGATGACCTCTTGTTCTTAGCTCAGCTCTTTGCATAAATAATTAATTGGATAGTTCTTTGTATTGACCTTGAATGTATTTGTAAATAGTAATCATATCTTCCCTTAGACGTCTCTTTTCTAATGTAAACAAACCCAGTTTGGTTAGTCTCTCTTTATAACTCAGTTCCTCCAATCCCTTTACCACTTTTGTTGCACGTCTCTGCACCTTTTCCAGTTCAGTAATGTCTTTTTTAAGAACAGGCACCCAAAATTGTACTCCATATTCTAGATGAGGCTTAACCAAGGATTTATACAGAGGTAGGATAATATTAGCATCTCTTGCTTCTACACTTCTTTTTATGCAGGCTAGTACCCTATTTGCTCTTTGTTTCCCATTTAGAGTATATGTTGCAAGTTTGTTTCTACAGCCCAAATGCATAACCTTACATTTATCTACATTAAATGACATCTGCCACTTTTCTGCCCATTCACTTAGCTTATCTAAATCCTTCTGCAGAGAAAAAACATCCAGCTCTATATGTATTGCCTTACATAGCTTAGTGTCATCAACAAAGATTGAGATGCTACTTTCAATTCCCACTTCTAGATCATTAATAAACAAATTAAAAAGCATTGGTCCCAGGACTGAACCCTGCAGCACCCCACTTATAACCTTAGACCAATCTGAAAAAGTTCCATTTATAACAACTCTCTGCCATCTATCATTTAACCAGTTCTCAATCCATGTACAGATAACACCGCCCAAACCAAAGCCTTTTAATTTATGCAGTAACTTGTTGTGAGGCACTGTGTCAAAGGCTTTTGCAAAATCCAAGTATACTACATCAACAGCAATTCCCCTGTCCAAATTACTACTTACCATTTCATAAAATGTAAGTAAATTAGTCTGACATGATCTATTCTTCATGAAACCATGCTGATTCCTACTAATGATATTGTTCATCTTCACATATTTCTGAATACTGTCAGTTAATAACCCTTCTAGAAGTCAAGCTCACAGATCTATAATTTCCTGGTTTGGATCTTCATCCCTTTTTAAACAATGGAACTACATCAGCTTTCCTCCAGTCACGGGACACTATGCCTGATGGAAGTGAATCAATAAATATTAAGTATAATGGTTTTGCTATTACTAAACTAAGTTCCTTAAGCACCCTTGGGTGTATACCACCCGGTCCAGGCGCTTTATTCACTATAACCCTTTCCACTCTCTTTTGGACCTTGTTCTCAGTAAGCCATGTAGATAATGGAAGAAATTCTGTGGTTTTGTCCGTTTGCCCATAGCCTGTCACTGCTGCCTCCTTTGTATATACTGAAGAAAAGAATGTATTTAGGGTGTCAGCCATAGCTTTATCCTCACTAATCAATTCACCTGTCTCAGTCCTAAGAGGGCCCATATCAACCTTAACTTTTTTGTTATTGATATACTTGTAGAATTGTTTAGGGTTTTTCTTGCTCTCATTTGCAATATTTCTCTTATTTTCTATTTTAGCTAGCTTAATTGCTTGTTTGCAGATTTTATTACATTCTTTATATTTTTTAAATGATGTATCTGACCCGTTTGACTTAAACACTTTAAAAGCCTGCTTTTCTTATTTCCCTGTTAACCACATTATTAAGCCACATTTGTTTCGCTTTACTCCTCTTGTGCTTATTCCCCAATGGTATATATTGATATGTATATTTGCCTAAGAGCATTTTAAATACATTCCATGATTCTTGTGCATTTTTATATTAGAAAATGACATCCCACTGGATGTCTTTTAATACTTCTTTTAACTTTGTAAAATTAGCCTTTTTAAAATTGAAAGTTGGTGTCAGGAAGGAATTTTTATAGCTGATTTGGGAATTAACTGTCAGTGGCTTCAATTTTATTTATTTATTTTAGATCAACAGAGGTGATATGGCATGGGCTGAACTTGATGGCTGCATGCCTCATCAACTATGTTACTATGTGTTAAACATACCTGCTGTCACCAAGGGGCTAATGTGATGGTCCACTTGTATCTGTTTTGGTCTAGGAGCCACTGCCCCTTTAATTTGTCCAGTGCAGAAGAAATTGTACATTCCTTAAGCTTCTTAAGCCTGTCTGATACAGCTTTAACCAAAGTTACCATGTATCAATAATAATGTGTTAATTGAAGCATGTACTGTGAATTTAGCCATGTTCTTAAGCTTGTAAAAATCTTGCAATTATATATAACATCTGTCACTCCATGTGACATGCAAATCAGATCATTGCAGTCCAAATGATTTGCCAGATTCGTTAAGCTTCATTGAAGGAGTTAACTCTAGTGTACATTATTTAAATCACACCAGGCTGCTCAAAATTAAAATAAAAGAAGCTAGCATACATGGGAGAAAAAAGTTGATGGGTAGATGATTAGAAAAAAGACAATAACTTAAAATACATTTGATGTCACAATACAGTATTTAAAATGCAGTGCTCATTTAACTTATCCAGGAAATCAGAAACAATGAAGATGATGTACAGAGATTTGGAGTAATTCTGGTACAAGGAACAAATAAAAATCCCCATTGATTTAAATGGAACTTCTAAACACTAGACTGCTGGAAAGGTCTCCAATGCTATTTTTATTTGTCCGCTATACGTGATTCACATCAATATGAAAGGAAGCGTGAGCACACTCCCAGGGACAGTTGAGAGGGAGGTGGGTGGAGAATTTGAGGACTAGGAAGTCCTGCACCTCTGTGACGACATTACCCTGTGCCCAGTGACGTAACAATAGGGGTCGCACGTGCAACCGGGCCTGTCACTCCAGCTCTCCTTCACTCCTGTGACCCCTCCACTTGGCGTCTGCAACTAGCAAGGGTCTGTGCCTTCTTCTACAGCACAGACCTCTAGCAGCTGAGCTGGCCTCTTTGGTACTGAAGAGACGACCGCACAAGCGCTCCAGCTGTATAGAGGTCTGTGCAAAAGGAGACACAGACCTCTTCTGCCACACCGCTGGACCACCAGGGAGATGGACTGTGGATAATGCTTAATGGCACAGGGCATTTGTCCTGTGCTAAATTATATGTTGGGCACGACCTATAATTCTTACAATGCAGACGTGCTAAATATGCACCTATAACAAATTTACCATATTTTGAGTACTATAAGACACACATTCTGTAAATCACACCATACTTTTTGGCACTTGAAAATAAAAATGTACCTTAATATAAATGCACACACACAAATGAAACCCCAGGGTCCCCTCCTGTTATTTAATTAACGATTTGAGAGCCTGAGGGATGTCAAATTGCACTGTAATATGTTGGTTAACTTTCAAGAACACAAAGGGATAATGCTTGCAGCAACTCTACCACAATAATCACCTGGATATAGGCAGTTCTCATCAGAGGTCATAAAATATCCTGGAAGCCTTTCCATCACCTTACTGCAGTGTCTTATAACTTTATTCTGCCCTGGAGCTTGGGAGAAATGTGGAGCTTAGTTGCAATGTGATTGAAGGCAATGTGGAGATTGGGGCAATGGGGAAGGGGCAATGTGGTCAGGGGGGCTATGGCAATTTCTGCACCTGGGTCTGGTGGCTTCTAGTTATGACCCTGCCTGTGCCGCAGGATGCAGAAGCGCACACATCAAGTCTACATTTTATAGCGAATATCTACTTAAGTATGTACGTAGAAAAAAAAAGAAACACCAATCCACATAGCATTTTACTAGCTTAATCATATGAGACATATGTCGACATTGTCCCCTGCATGCAAAAAGTCATTCAGTGCGCGAGTCCATGTCGACTAGTGAGGAGGGGAGAGAGGTATCAGAGGAACTGGGCAGCAAATACAAGCTTGCCACCCGCTTCCTCCGATGTCTCTCTCTCCTCCACCCGCTTCCTCCAATGCCTCTATCCTCTTCAATGTCCCCAGCCATCGGATGTCAATGAAAGTATATGAAGGGAGCACTGCGGAGGGCTGCTTCCTTCAATACTTTCTTTATTATATTGATTCATTCATAATGTCCTACTTACTGTGTCCCATTGCTATTAGAACTTTTGCTCCACTCTCCGTTTGAAGGAGAGTGGAGCAAAAGTACTAATAGCAATGGGACACAGGAGGTAGGGCATTAGAAATGAATGAATCTAAGTAAATATATGTTTAATTAAAGTCTTTTAATAATAAAATTTGTAAAACACACACACACACACATATATACAGGCAAGGTATGTAGTCCATACCTTGCCTATTAACCCTTTGGGTACCAGAGGGGTAGGAAACATGGTAAGCAATGCATTCCTACCTCTCTGGTACTCAAAGTGTTAATTGTCAAATAAAAGACAGATCCACTACTATATGTGAGTCAATAAGGAGAATGTCAGATGGAGTTAGTATGTTGAATATATGCAGTATATGTCGACATACTAAGGGGGACTGTCGGGGGGGCATTGTGTAGTGCTTGGTGTACTACTTCTGTTTAAAGTTAAACTTTCGAATGCCACAGGAGTGAGCAGTGCACATACCTACTGCATTCAATGCTGTCCATAGTGCTGAAAGCCTTCTCTGTATTCCCCTACTGGCTGGGTAGGGAAGCGCAGACTCATGTTATCCCTAACTCTCTGTTTTATTTGCCCTGACGTTGGTTTTCTACTCTGACTTGTGTGATGTTCGACAAAAAATAGGCATTAGATTTCTGGAGTGAAATGTTGCAATTTAACTCGCGTTAGCCCTAACTCCAACATTTTGGCGTCGATTGTACATTATCCTCTATGGGTGAGATCTTGCTGTTCTGGCGACAGGCGACGTGTGTTTCAGAACTGCCGTTATTTTTACTAGTGGGAACATTTGCATTGCTTACTGGCGGTACAAAACCACCGTCGCCAGTTTTTTCTGCCGATGCCAACATTTGAATCAAGCCCTAAAACCCTATTTAAATCAGTGGCAGGTTTTGCAATGTTTAGTTCTCCTCTATAGTGAAAATGGTTTGCTCCAGAACATCTCCACTTTTCTTTTGAATATAAGTCTTTTCCTGGACAGAATGAAATGGTAAAATTTTCAAATGCTGGCACAAGACATTTGCATGTGTATTGGTAACATAAGCAGGTGTACAGATGGGTAAATAAGACTGAATAACTTTATAGATACCAAGTGACAAATATACAGAAACGCAATGGAGGTGATTGCATTGCAATGTTTTTAACTCCCATCTGGCTCTGAAATGGTTGAAGAGAAGTAAACTAGATGTGTATTTTCCTGCATACCCTATGCCTGATCTACTAGGGAAAAAAATTAGCAATTCTGGGGCAAACCAACTGTATCAAGGGGGAACAAATACAAATTAAAATAAAATCCACCTTATATAAAGGCTCTTTTTAAGGATATGTAATGCGTTGCATACCCCTCTGCAACTCAAAGGGTTAAATGGGGAATGTAACCTCTTGAGTACAAGCTTCATGATATGTGGAGACCTCTCTAGCATTCAGTATATTAACGCTTTGACTGCCAGAGAGCTAGCCAGTGCGTTACCTAGCACTGTGTTGGATATCTCTGACACTCAAACGGTTAATTGCCTCTCTCCAAATCTATTAAACTTTTACTTAATATATTCTGTATGTCCCATTGTCCCATATTTATAAAATCAAATTGGAATTATTCTGGAGTAAACCAACCAATAGAAATCCCTAAGTCCCATGCATTTGAATAGAGCATTTTAACCCCTTGAATGCTAGAGAGGTCTCCAATGTATTGTGAAGCCAGGCATTTTTATTTGTCATGTATGGTACAGTTGATTTACAATAACTTCAGTTTGCTTTTCTAAATATGGGCCCATTGTGTTCAGCCTAATTGCTCAGCAGATCAGTTTCTCTAGACTAGCTCTTAGGTTCAAAAGAAGTACAAAAGTCTCCAATTACTTTACAGCTAACCAGCAAAACCTCAGAGGTACTACATTAAAATACCTTCTAAAACAATCAACTACTTTAATATGAAAGGTTTATACACTAATTATAATAAAAAGCCATGAAAATGATGTTAAAAAATAAATATTTAACTAGTATTAAAAACGGAAAAGTACTGAAAATATAATATACATACAAAATAACGCTCACCTTTGCACACATATAAAAGTACATTCATTAAAATTGCACATTAACCCTCTGAGTGTCATAGAGGCATTGGGGTACCTCTCTAGCACTCAAAGCTTTTTAAAAGTGCAGCACAGCACAGCACAGATATCAATTATAACTGTTTTTGTCATTTTTAAAGGAGCAGTAAATCTTTTTTTATGAAAAAATATATATTGTAGGAAATTTCTTGTTGAGTAAAACACTGCTGATAGATGCATATTAACATAGTTATTACTATTAAACCTGTGTTTTATTTATTTTTTTACATTAGCAGTGCCCTCTAGTGGTCAAATTCCAATTAGTTATTCTGTTACATTCTAATGGATAGGAAAGTCAGTGATATACAGTTCTCCATAGAATGTGATAGAAACTGCCTGTCACATCCTGTCCGTTAGAACTATCAGGAAGCAAACAGTAATTGAAAGGGTGCATGGAATAAAATAAAGTGTTAACTTTTTAAAATGAATCATTTGATAGCATTTTGATTATAAAAATAAATTATTTGGGATAAGTCGATTTGAATACAGTGTGTATGTTTATGACATAAACAATTTTTTTTAATTTAAAGTTGTAGTTTTAAATGGGAACATTCACCTAATAAACAATTTTTTACCATAGGTTTAGTTAATAAAGTAGTATTAGGAAAGGTGTTTTTTTTCTACATGTACATACTTTTAAAGATATTTTGTCTTCAATCTGTGCCGGTCAGCATAATGCAGCATGCTGAATCTTCGGCATAGCTCTTCTTCACTTCTTAATTCTCCTCCCACCCAACTGCCCCAAGGAGCGTGTTCACGTTTCCCTTCGGTTTGGTGTGAACGGCTACTATCGTTACATCAAGCTCCGGTTAGCATTATACTGAGATTGCAACCTCAGTATAATGCTAACTGGAGCTTGATGTAGAATTAGAAGTCATTCACACAACACTGAAGGGAAATGTGAATGCGCTCCCTGGGGCAGCTGGGAGGGAGGTGGGAGGAGAAGAAGAGCTGTGCTGAAGATTCAGGGTGCCGCATTACGGAAGTGCACAGCTTGAAGATGAAATATCTTTAATAGTATGTACATTTAGAAAAAAAATACCTTTCCTAATACTATTTTATTAACTAAACCTATGGTAAAAAAATAATTTATGAGGTGAATGTTCCCCTTTAATACAAAGAATAATTACCATTTTAAGACCACAAACTTCCACACTTGAAAATGAATTATAACTTGACATCTCTATCGTGTGAGCTTGAGAAAACTCAACTGGGATTTGTATTTTCCACTAAAAATAAATAAAATAATCTGAAAGACAAGTAAAGTAAAATAAAATTTCTATTTAAAGTTCCATAAAAGCTTGGTTAAAAAAACACAGGAAAAAGATGAAATGTGAATACTTGTACATACTTGTATTACAGGGTAATTACAGATTCCCAGTGGTGTTGATCAGATTAGATATGACAATCCAAGCTCTCTCTTATCCTTTATAAGATAAAACATTGCATTGTCAGTCATTTGAAACAAGATAAAATTGACCTAAGGTATATCAAATTTGTATTATTTTCCCAAGAGTAGCCATTATTTTCATTCAATGGTTAAATAAAAATCTAACATCTTGTTGAAGCTACTGCTGATGATTTTTAAACTTTAACATATTATAGTAAATCATTCACAGCTTTTTACATATAAGCAAGTAGAATTATATATTCTGTTATTATTTGACTTCTCTATATATTTAAATGGAAAATGATACATTAGTTAATATGAGCAGAAATATTATTTCATACTGTATTCCAGTTGAAATATTTGACTATTTACAGCATCTTTTTATTATAGTTCACATCTGTGTGCCTACACATATATATATGTGTATATACACACACACTACCGGTCAAAAGTTTTAGAACACCCCCATTTTTCCAGTTTTTATTGAAATTTACGCAGGTTAATGTCTCAATGTACTCTGAAAATAAAGCATAGAACAAATAAACAAATGGACATTAAAAAGAAATCCTGGAATCGTTTTCCTTAACAAAATGTAATCTAAATTTTTGACTCATCAAAGTAGCCACCTTTTGCAGATATAACAGCCGAACACACTCGTGGCATTATTTCCCCAATGGAAATCAAATAGTGTTCTGAAAGTTCTTCCCAACACCGTTGCAGAAGTTCCCACAAATGTGTTGCACTTGTAGGGTGCTTTGCTTTCACCCTTCTGTCCAGTTCATCCCAAATCAGCTCGATGGGGTTTAAGTCTGTAGACTGTGCTGGCCATTCCATGATTTAAAGCCTACGGTCTTGTTATTTTCTTCTAAGGTACTTATGACACAGCCTGAAGGTCGTTATCTTGCTGTAGGATGAACCCCTGACCAACTAGGCGTGTACCAGAGGCTATTGCATGGAGCTGCAGAATGCTGTGGTAGGAGTATTGGTTCAGGGTGCCACTCACTCTGTACAAGATGTTGACTCTGGATCCAGCAAAAGGGCCCCAGACCATCACACTTCCACCTCAATGTTTGACAGTTGGTGTCACACACTGAGGAACCATCCTTTCGCCTACTCAACAGCGTACAAAAACCATGCTTCATGGCCCAGGCAAGCCTCTTTTTCTCATTATGCCATATTAGCACTGGCTTGTCTTCTCTTCACAGTTGAAACTGACACTTGCTTACTTAGATCGCTGTTAAGCTGTGCTTGAAGCTGTTGTGCTGTGGGCCGCCTGTCATGCAAGCTGTTGACTCTCAGAAACTTATTTGATTCTGTTGTGGCTTTGGGTCTGCCAGACCTCTTCCTGTCAGAGTTTCCTCCATTTTCAAGTGCCTTTTGATGGTGTAGGAAATTGTACTCACTGACACCTTGGCAGTTCCCGGTGTGGGCGTGACACGAAGTTGGGGTCAGCGTGCAGTTCCAACAGGATTGGTAGTTGTGAGCCATACACAGGTATTTATATATTGTGTTTTCCACTGTTGAGTTACCCTGATGAAGGTCCTTGCATGGACTGTTTGATGATTTAGAAACTGTAATGGAATATATTTCTTCATTGCTTGATAATCGTCTGAGTGCTGTCTTTTCTGCTCCAGTCCAGGCTGAGTACACCTCTGTACATACATAGATATATACTAGCAAAAGGGACAAGGCATTGCCCAAGGGGATAAACCCCTATGGGTGCTTTAGGGGTATTGATCACATTGGTGTATATGTACATGGAATAAATGTACATTGAATACATATGAGCTACACCTACCTGCATATTTATTCCATGTACATATACCAGAGCCAGATCATCAGTTATGGCAACCTAGCTACTGCCTAGGGCCCATGACAATATGAGACCACCATAATCCAGTTGCTCCCAATTCCATTAGAGCCACAATTCCAGTACCTGGTAGAAGCACTCTGTGTCAAAAGCACTGGATCAAGAGAGTGCGGCCCCAAATTTATAACTTGCCTTCACCAATGCAATCAATACCTGCCTTTCCCCTTTTGCTAATATATATATATATATATATATATATATATATATATATATATATATATATATATAAAATAAACAACAAGAGCTGGCAGTGGCACTCACAAATAATTCCTGTTAAACCACTTAGATATTAAAAATGGTGCACGTCCCATAAAGGGTATATACACAATTATACTCAGCATAATATATATATATATATATATATATATATATATATATATATATATATATATATATATATATATATATATATATATATATATATATATATATACACTTTTTTTAGGTATTACAGTTCTGAGCATTAGATACAAATGCATCACTATCCCCTTGGAGACCTCTCCAGCATTCAAGGGGTTAAGCCAACATCATCATAACCCATCACATGAAGTGCAACTGGTCCCATAATCAGGATTAATGACATGGAATAATCAAACTTTAATTCCAGCTAATTCTCCAAGTCACAGCAGAAGCAAGATAAAGACTGAATAAAAACACACTATAACTTAGTATAACACATGGCAATATTCCCAGCCTTCTGTAATGCCAGGAACCAATTACCCACCTCCACTGCTGCTGTTCATGTCTCTCTTACTGTCTTCCTGGTGGCCTGGCTGCTATGCGCCACACACCTCCACTACAGCAAGGCCAGCGGGACAAACCAGTTGGGAGCTCACACCCCTCACACTGGTCATGTCACACACTGTGGCTCTTGTCCTGACTGCTTGAACTCCATCTCCTAGGCTCCTTCCTGTCACTGGCTCCTGTCGGACATGCTTTTTTTCTGTTCAGAGTGAATTTGAGGGAGGCTTCGGCCCCTGCCCACTCCTGTGAAATTCATGCCCCCCCGTATCTCCAGGACTGGCAGTAGGGAGGAGACATGAATATCCCATCCTTACTGCTGCCCCTGGGTGCGTTAGGCTTTGGACAAGTTTTTCAGTCACATGATGCTTTCTCTTTTATATATATAGCTATACATACACACACATATGATAAGATAAAAACAATTTGTGAACATTCAGATTAATGCTGTGTGTTAGAGAGATCTCCAATGCATTATTTCACAATGTGGATGCGGATTCAATGTCTTTATGGCTTACAAGCTACTTGTAAGCAGCATATTCCAACTACAGGGGAACTTGAGGAACAGCAGTTTCACATGTTCAGTTGAAATATAGGTGGCTCTTACATGATACACTAGCTGACCACATACCATTCAACTTTTCAAAGAAGCAGTAAAGTTTCATTATGGAAAAAATTTATATTATATAGTATTTTCTACTAAATAAGACAAACATACTCACATTGCTTAATTCAAAAGTTATTACAAACAAAACCTTTTTTTTTCTTAGTTAAACTGCAATTTATTTATTTTGGTCACCAGGTGGCACTGTTGTTATCTATTTATATCTACAGCTTTGTTTAAGACAATGGTTCCCAACCCTATCCTCAGGGAACCCCAAAAGGCCTCAGAATTAATTCATCTGTGCTTTAGCAGGAAAATCATAATGCTTTCCCATATAGATAAATGGAAGGAGTTTCCTTGTTTGACTCAGCAGGAAAATCCTTTACTGTGCATTCTTTTCATTATAAAAGTGTACTGCTCTTTCAGGTTGCCAAAGAGGTATACCTAAATTAAAAGAAAAAAATAGGAGTGTACTTTTACTGTTGTTCTCATTGTTCCATTCTCTCATTCTTTACATTTCCTCTTGAACTGCAGCAATGTCTCCTATTTTTCTATTAATTATCTAGATTATATCTCCAGTATTCCCCAGTTTTCATCCTGAATTCTCACTCACTCACATCTTCATCCCCCTCTCCTTTCTCTCACTTCAGCTCACCCCATCATCTCTCCTAGCAGTGTGACAGAAACCTCCACGGCTGTTTGAGTAGCTTGACAGACAAGACACTGGTGATCATCAATTTATTTATCACAGCATGCAAAAAATATGCTACAATTATCATGCACAATAAATTTGCTACTGATGATTATGATGCAATTATCATGCGTCATTAGCATTTTGCATGACATGACAAGGTTGATATTAGGTTTTATTTTCTCCAGTGTATATCAATGATATTCTAGGCTCATGTGCTGAAACAATCTGAAGCAAGCCAACGAACATTCCTAAAATTTGCATTGCATGAAATTAAATATTCCTCCACAATACATTGGAGATTTCGCTAACATTCATGGTGTTAAATGCAACTAGAAGTATTGTTTTTCCATTGTGGTGCAGTTAGGTTACCCCAGAATTGCCTCTGTTCTTCTTAGTGCATCTCCTCAATGACACACAAATGGACTAGATCAGGGGTGGGCAACGTGAGGCCCTCCAGCTTCTGCCAAACTACAGGTTTCATCATACCTTTCCTGCCATTCACTGGTGGAGTATAATGGGAGCTGTATTTCAGCAACAGCTGGATGTCCTCATGTTGCCTGCCCCTGGAGTAGATGGCACTCCCACTCCTTTCTCTAACAAGTAACCTATCACTATTATGACATTCATAGTACTTCCTCCTTGTGTTGTGTTTTGTACCTTACCCATTTTATACTGTGATATCAAGGGCAGGGAGTCCCAGTTCCCTTGTTCATTCTTTCTATTGCAATGTTATATCCATGAATTATGTGAACCCTCAGACTGAATATGTTACATACACTTGTATGGCTGCATAAATAATTCTATACATGACTTCTTGGTTTCTCAATCCATACAATACAAAGGAAGATAACCAAGTTGTACAATAGGAAACTTAAAAGAACTCATTTTGTGAATAATATGATTCAATTAATCAAAATATAAACACCGTTTTAGAAGTTAGCAATCAAGAAGGCGATACTTCAGTTCAAATACTGTACGTTCATCACTGTGGTGCATTCAGGGCATACTATATATCAGACATAAAGTGTATGATGAAGGAATGAACTGCAATAAAGTCCTATGTGCATTAGATCTGAGTACCCATTACTAAGATTATGTCCATGCACATGGCCTATTACTTTATGTAATTTGGGTAATTCGTTTACATGCTATGCCAAATGGTGCCACGGATGATGGCACAGAACTGCAAAATACATAGTTTAAAAATCTGCATATCTACATATTCACTACCAATTATTTATATATTCATTGAGGCTGATATACTAAGAAGTGGAGCAATTCTAGAGCAAAGCATCTGTACCAAAAGGCACAAATAAAATCTTCCAAATTTCCATTAATTTAAATAACACTTTTAGGGTTCAAAATCACTGTCTTCCCTCCATTCTTGCACACATGCATGTACCAGTGGAAATATATAGCAGATATAATCATCACAATGCAAGATCATAACATTGTACTTTAAACCAATACTCTCCCAGACTTCATTCCCTAATTATTCCATGTAATATTACTACCCTGAGTGAGGCTATCCAATACTCCTCTATATAGCTTATCGCTAACAACACACACTGAAGACTCAGTTTGTTTCAAATACATCCCATAAACTGTAGATTGTAAAGTGTCACAGGAAGGTCCTTAGTACTTTATATATCATTTATTTTCAATTCATGTCACGATTTCAACCTATTGTAAGGAACTGCACAAAATTAATGGACATAATAAAAGTACTTCTATCCAGTTAAGGGATGGATGTCTAATTTCACTAATTGACACTTCTTCCAACACCTAATCAGTGGATTATCACATTAAGGTATTATTAATCAAGAGATTATTCTCTTGCTACTTTTAACCTAGAATGGTGACCCTACTCTTCGTAATAGCTATGACAGGTATGATTAACATATACAATTACTGAAACGCAAGCTAATTATGTCATAGTGGGTGATACAGTTCACAATGTTTTGCCATAAATCCCTCATTTACAAATCTGGTCACACACCCTAAGCCACATATTCCTGTATTATATATAGTTCAATAAATGTTTTATGTTCTTTACAGAGATCTTCTTAGGAAAGCTAAATTTACCTGGATTTTTTATTAATCTCTTCTCTTGATATATTATATGGTTCCTCAGCGGTGGCGGAATCTCTAGATTTATTTGAGATGTGTTTTCCTGGTAATCACTTGCATCTATCTTTTAATCAAGGACAAAGAAAATGAAACAATCTCCAGGAAGATCTATTAAGATCTGGAGTAAACCAAGTGCACCATAAGGGACTAGTAGAAATTCTCAAAATTCCCATTTATGTTAATGGAGCTTTTAACCCCCTTGAACACTTGGAGGTTACCAATTCATTGCTTCACAATGCATTGGAGACCTCTCTTGCATCTATGGAGTTTTAAAAGCCCCATTTATGTCAGGAGGAGCTGGTATTTGATCCTTTTGGTGCAATTAGTTTAAACCATCATTACTTTTGTTCTTAGCGCAGTAGAGTCCTTGAGTTTTGTCAGCATTTGTGTAAAGATCTGCTTGTTTAACCCTTTGAGCACCAAAGGGGTGCCCAGCTTGTGGCGTCACAATATGTTGGGCGCCCCTCCAGCACTCAAATGACTATTAAACCCAACAACAATACAATTACAATACGAGATGCATTTTCTAAGCTTTTTCCAACTGTTTACTGTTTGCACATAGCAGCACACAATGTAATATAGAAGACTTTATTTTCTATATGATACTTGGACATGTTTTACTCAGTGAAGTGGCGTTGAGCCTTTGAGTGCCAGAGTGTTATCCAGCGCAGTGCTCCACAATGCATTGGATACCCCTCTCACAATCAAAGGGTTAATATGGCTGTGTGTTTGCCCCCCTAGAATCGATAGAAATCATGTGGTTTTTCACACATTCTTCTTCCTGACCTAGAAAAGATTTACAGCCCATATTTATAAAAGTAAACTGGAGTTAAATGTTAAAATATGTTGTAGGGTTTATCCCCCTGAGTAAAAAAAGAATACTCCCACTGCTGAAAGGTGTTTCATTCAAAAGTTATTAATTTTCAAAGTTGCATTTTTGAGGTGCAATATCACAGTGGCCTGAAATTGTACAGTGGCGCTGTTGCTACACCATCCTATGGAGATTAGAGCTGTCCATAGGATGGTGTAGCAACAGCGCCACTGTACAATTTCAGGCCACTGTGATATTGCACCTCAAAAATTCAACTTTGAAAATTAATAACTTTTGAATGAAACACCTTTCAGCAGTGGGAGTACTCTTGTTTTACTCAGGGGGATAAACCCTACAACATATTTATTTTACATTTTAAGTATTACTATCCCTTTAATAACTGGAGTATCCTCTATAACTCTTCATTAATACACAACTAAGACTGGCATTGACATGGTAACAACAGTAGCCCTAGGGCAACCACTATCCCTTATTTTGTATATATATATCCTTTATCCTAGGAAACCTAATTCTGGTTCTAAGCACTGTCCTAGAATCAATGATCATATATTTTGGCAAGAAGCATGGTTGTCACTATGTTGAGCAGAGCTACAACCCATAGACATGTCAATGCAATTAATTCTATCTGCCCATGGACTGGTCTAATTGGTGTCTATCAGTCAGCACTGCCAGCCAGCCAATGAAATCATGATCTTTTCTCGTCGGCTATCTGATTTTGCTACTTGATAGCAACATGGGGGTCTGGGACACAAGACTCCCAGGTAGGAGTATTCCGAGGGATAACAAATTCTATTCCCAGCAAGCCCCAGTCTTTGAATTCTCAACTGCATTTTACAGGAGAGCAAAGAAAGTAGCAGTAGGTAGGGGTGGAGGGAATACGTGTCAAGTTTCAACTGCTTATGTCTGGATTTCTTCAGGTCAGCTTATTATGGCCTCAATTCAATTGTGTGTGATAAAACAGCTGGTAGGGCAAAAATGGATGGCGGCTGACCAAAAAAAAAATCTAAATCAGTATTAATTGCCCTAACAGCTGAAAGCACAATGGACTTTAGGCCACAGAAAGGTCTGTGTACCATTTCTCCGCCTCTGTGTGTGGCCACGGAGGAGGCGGCAGTGGAGAAGGTCAGTTGTAGCACATGCCTCCCCCCTGTACCACACGGGCCGATGCCCGTTCCACAATGAAGGAATTTGAACAGAAACCGCCTTTATATATGGGCTGTCTCTGTTCCAATTCCCTCACAGCCAATGGCTGGGATGCGTGCTTACACACCTCCCAGACAATCAACTTTACATAGTTACATGGTAGTTTAGGTTGAAAAAAGACTTGAGTCCATCAAGTTCAACCCTTTTCCTATTCCTGTTTAGCGTTGTTGATCCAAAAGAAGGCAAAAGAAACCCTCAGTCCAGTAATTTCAAATTCTGCTTTGAATGGGGGAAAAATTCCTTCTTGATTCCAAATGGCAGTCAGATTTCTCATTGGATCAACAAGCACTAACTAAATATTAATCCCAATACTAACATACACAGCCCTATATATTCTGCTTTTTTAAAAAAAATCCAGGCCCTTCTTAAAGGCATCTAATGTATTCGATAGCACCACCTCCACAGGCAGTGAATTCCATACCTTTATTGTACTTACAGTAAAGAATCCATTCTGCTGTTGTAGACAAAATCTCCTTTCCTCAAGTCTAAGCAGGTGACCCCTTGTCCTTTGTACTGTTCTGTTAATGAACAGGTCTTTGGAGAACCCTTTGTATGGGCCCTGAACATATTTATATAATGTTATCATATCCACTCTAAGACGTCGTTTCTCTAGTGTGTACAAGTTTAACTTTTAAGTCTTTCTTCATAACTAAAACTTTACATTCCCCTTACTAGTTTTGTAGCCCTCCTCTGCATTTTCTCTAGTTCCATAATGTCCTTTTTCAGAAAAGGTGCCCAGGGGTTAAAAGGCACATTCAATCATTGGTACTTTGTGTGCATTCCATATGGTGCAGTTGTTGTACCAGAACTGATCCTCTTGTATTTTTATTGATATTGCCCATTCATGGCAAAGGATGTTTGCTTCCCTCCTCTTGCTAACTCTTGAAGACCAGTGGAGTGTGCAGAACATTGCTTTGCAATGCATTACACAATCCTCTGGCCTTCTAGGGATAAAAACCCTATGGTAGCATTCTGATATATTTAAATGTGTGTTAGAGAATGCAACAGAGGGCTCTGTGATTTTCACCTCTTAGGTGTCACAGAAGTACCCAATGCATTGTGAGATCACTGGGATATAACAGGTTAACTTTATACTCTAGAGGCTTCTAGCGAATTCAGTAAATTACATTAGATGGTCTGATATTGCTTCAAAAGACCCCATGCATAAAGTCTTCAATTGGATCTATATATAAAGACAAAAGTGGAGAAATTCTGAAGCCCAGTAAGTGTGCCATTTATGCCATTTTTAAGAATCTGAAACTCAACATTGTTTTTCCTTTCTGTGATATTTACCAAAACACATACCTCCCAACATTTTAAATTGCCAAAGAAGGATACTTTTTTTTAGGTGGTGTTGCTGGGGCATGACTGGTGTAAGGGACATTATGATAATTTATAGGTTATTTCATGACCTATTGACCCCTATTTAGCCTTACTCGCAATAATTTTCTCAGTTACACAAATAATTTTATTTACACAGACTGATTTCTAAAGACATAAAATGAAGTGTATACAGACAATAATGTGGGTTTTATTTCTGTGGAATGATTCACTTACGTAGACCACATAGTCTGATCTCCTATCTAGAGGGTCACCAGGGTGGGAAAGAGGAACAGAGGGATTTGGGTCTCAAAGAGGGACTGTCCCTCCTAAAGAGGGACACTTGAGGGGTATGAAAACAGCTGAGGTTGATTGGTAAATATCCCTCCTCTCACACATCCCAGATGGTGGTAATCTTTCTCTGCATATCATTGAGGTTTGCTTTGCACCTCACTGAACATTTAGTCTGAGGCTGGGCTTCCAGCTGCACACTGATGTCTTCTCACAGTGGGGCCATAAGTTCCATTATGTTCTTGCAAAATACTAAACAAAACTTCATATATTAGGTTCTGGTGTTAAAAGAATCAAAAATTGACCCGTGTGATGTAAGTGAACTGCAGAGAAATAGGGCTGAGTAGATCATAAAAATTTTAAATTTTTTTACAAAAGGTACCCAGCTTTGTAAATATGAATTTGTGTCTTATATGCCTATTCAAATGCTCTTATGGAGTCTTTCCTGTGTAGTATGTAACGTATAATCCTATATAATAATTTGCTAAGGATGTTTGTCAGAAGCAGTCATGCGCAGTAGAGATGGCTGCGCGCACTGCAGTCATGCTCAGTAGAGACTGCCTGTGCTGTAGCTGATATGGAGCGGGGCGCTCCGAATTCAGACCGGAATCCTCTCTGCACACCTTCCTGTGACCGCTTGGTGCGCAGAAAGGACCACCCCGCTCCATATCAGCCGTGGTGCGTCAGGCCAGTCAGTACTGTGCATGACTGCAGCACAGCCACTGACAAGACAGGATCTGGCCTTTTGCTGGGTGACACTGTGGCCCGTGTAAACAGGCTTTTCAACTAGTAAGTTATAAATCACGTATATGATGACCATGCATTAACATGTCAGCATTCACATTTTCCTTAACAAACAGACTTCACAAAATGCTGTGTGCACATCAGTACACATGCATTGCTACCTCCTACTCACTTGAATACCAGCTTGCCAGTTCCAATGTGAAATAATACCCACCCACTCCGCCATCTGCCTCCATTACATTTATAACATAACACTACTTTTCAACTGTTTAAATTTTTCTATTTCTTCATTTCTTCACTTTATTCTATCCTAAAAGCAGTGTTTATAGTTACTTCCCTACTTTCTCTCCAATTACTTGTAAAATTCTTCTTCTGTTAACATTTACCCTTAGTATAATGGTATCCTTTAAGTGTGAACTAGAATAACTGGCTATTAATTTGTTTATCAGAAGGACATACCCAGGTAGATATCCTTAGAACAGCCTAATTTATTTCTATTCAGTGTTTTTAGTTTTTGATCTGACTTGGCATAGTTTCCCTTTTTATGATTTATTGACTGCATCCAAATCAAACTGGGCTCAGGTATGATTCCTAATTTCCTCCACAAATAGATCACTCGCTTAGATGCCAGAGATGTCTCCAATGCATCATGAAGCAATGCTTTGAAGAAATTTCTGCTTTCCACCTTGAAGACACACCTCAAAGTTAATTTCCTTAAGGAAGCATGTTAGGGCTGTATTCAGGGAGTAAAGAGGAACAATTCTGTTACGAACCAACTGCTGAATAGGAAGAGAATGGAAAAAAATTCAAATTAACTTAAAGAGATAGTAATACTTATTTTTAAGTTGGTTCATTATTATTAATCACTATGCAAACACAAACACACACATACAATATGTCATCTAAAAAAGTAAGAAAAATGACAAACTGTTGTCCATGCAGTTTTGCGGTCCTGGTATTTCAACTTGAACAAATGGAGTACCATTTTACACATGAGGCCTCTGACCTAATATCACTTTGCAATGCATTGGTGACCTCACTAGAATCCTAATTAAAAATAAATGTTAAATCTTTGAAAGTGTTAATTTTTCCGCTATAATGCATTTAGTTTGCCCTGGAATAGTTCTACTTTGTTTTTATACATAGGACCTTAATGCTTTATTCATTTATTACAGAGGTGTAATTCTGAACAGGGCAGGATTAACTGCTTTGTTGCTAGAGAGATCTCCAAGTCATTGCTCCTCTATGAATTGGAGATCTCTATAGCATCAAAGAGGTTAAATAATAGTCTGCAAAGGGGCATGTAATTGGAAAAGGGCATTCAGATTACAGTGGCCATAACCACAATTCAGAATGTGAGTGTGGCCACTGGCCATCAATTTGAGGCTCCTCTCAAAATTTGGAGCTAGAAGTAGTTGCCTACTCTGCCTATTCAGAAATCCAGCCATAATTTTGAAGCAAACCAACCACACCACAGAAGGATGTGGAATTTCCCATTGAGTTAAATGGGGCTTTTAACTTTGACCCTTGAATGATAGGTCTCTAATGCATTAAGAAACAATGCATTGGCGATCTCTCTAGCACTCAAGGGTCCAAGTTAAAAGCCCAGTTTAAATCAATATGAATTTGCAGATTTTTATATTTTAACCCAGTGGTGTATTTGGTTTGCTCCAGAATTGCAACTATTGAAATTAATGAAAAATGACTTTTCCATATACACTTACAATACAATAGATTCTCTCCTATTTCTTTGCTCATTCCCAGATACAATGATTTATTTCTCCTACCAAATTCCTACATTGCTTAAATACTAATCCATTTACTCAGTCCTCTGCTTCCCCTTATATTTCTGCTTATATTGTTCCATACATTTCCTGCTCTCCACCTGTGTTTAACTCTTTGGTGTTTTTCATTCTTAAAAAAGTAAAATGTTCCCTGGAGATATAATGCATTTTGGTTTTCCACAATGTATAAGAAAATGGTTGATAGCTCTTTCTTCTATTCATTTAAATGTACCACCAAATTACATTTTTAATCTGATACAGAGGAAATTGTCCTGAAATATGTTATGGCAATTATATTCTGGTATCTTAACCCTCTGAGTGCCAGAGGGGTACGCAATGCATTGCGTACCCCTCTGGCACTCAAAGGGTTAAAACACCAGTCAGACAGTTCTTCATACTACAAAGCCTTCGTGCAGAGGAAACTTACTACAAGTGGTGGTTTAATTGTACATGGAACAGTTTTCAAAGCAATGTAACTGATACCTGCCTGACATGCTAACAGACAGAAATATGTTCCAAGGCTATTCAATCTACTTGAAAGTATTAACCCTTTGAGTGCCAGAGGGGCATGTAACGCATTGCTTTGCAGTGCGTTGCGTACCCCTCTGGCACTCAAAAGGGTTAATGTTTTATTTTAACATTCTTAATTTAGAGTTATGCATTAATGCACTGTATCGGTATATATTAAAGGAGAAGTAACACCTCCTAACAGCAATTCCCCATACTTACAGTACCTTTCTATGCCCCCTATGAATTTTGCATCTTTCTTCAATCAATAACCTCTTCAATCAGTCCTAAAAAGTCATGTCCATGGAGGCAGACAGTTGCTGGCGTTTTTGTTTTTTTTTTCTTTTCAAATGGAAGTGATCAGACTCCTTGAAGCTATTTAACCCTTTCAGAACCAGAGGGGTGCATAACACATCCCAAAGCAATGCACTAGACAGCTATCTCTGGACCTTAAAGGATTAATATTTCCATGTTCCGTGGACAGCAGTTGTGTCTTGTGTCTGCTATCAACGGTTATGTCTGTCTCCATGACATTTAGCACTGATTGTATCAAGGAGCAAGGAAATTAAATCATAGGGCCATTAAGACTTTTTGGACATAATAAGGTAAATGAATGGTTGGTATTATTTTGAGGAGTTATTTCAGATTTAATGAATTCTACTTGCTGGCTTTCTTTTTCTTTAACAATGCCTACCTACCGTGTATCTACTATTTCAGTTCAAAGAGTCTATGACTCCTCAGCTGTATATTTAAAAGGATCATAAGAAGTCTCTGTTTCAATCTATATTCACTTCTATTGATTGTTCAACGGAATACTTTAGAGTAGAAAGTAAAAAGATTGAGCTACACAAAGACAGAGATCAAGTGAACTTCTGTAGATACAGTTGGGTAGCAGACATTTTCTATAGACTACAGGTAGAGTGCTCATGTAATTAAAATTGATAGGAAAATAAGAAATGAAATAACTAAAACAAGGTGAATAGAGATGAATAGGGAAAAGTCAGCATGTAACTATTGCTATGTACTCTTAAAATAAGGAGCTTTAAAAAAGTTTTTAAAAGTTACTATTTCTTTAAGGGTTTGTCTCTCTCTCTCTCTCTCTCTCTCTCTCTCTCTCTCTCTCTCTCTCTCTCTCTCTCTCTCTCTCTCTCTCTCTCTCTCTCTCTCTCTCTCTCTCTCTCTCTCTCTCTCTCTCTCTCTCTCTCTCTCTCTCTCTCTCTCTCTTAGAGATATAGGTGGTTGATGTGAATAACCCATTATGGAATTTTCCTGACCTTGCTGACTTTGTTATGACTAGAATTTTTTGCAGATATATCTTCTAGGGAAAAGTCGGTACTGTGGGTAAGGAAGATTTGCCCATGAAAATCTTCTTAATTAATATTAAATATGTAATGCATATTAAATGCTAATCACAGAAAAAATTTGTTATATTCTCTGCCAAAGGGATCCAAAGAAAAACAATTAGAACTTTGAGCCTTGTTCAGCTAAACAAGTGCAATTCTGGAGCAAACCAACTGCATCATGATGTGTGCATTGGGGGTTTCACAATGATGTAATGGAACTGTTAATCCTTATTTTGCAAGTTCATTATATGTATGGCCAAATTGCCTATAGATTGTATTTTTTTTTTCACATTCATCTATTATTTTTTTTTTACACATTTGTTTGTCCCTGACAGTGAACAACCTGGATCTCCGTGTCCAGAGAATTTTCTGGTTGATAGACCATCAAAACAGGATATAATACAATGTTACAGTCTCTCCAGTACTGGGTGCTCTGTGTGCCTTCTGTTTTACATTATATCTTTTTTAATAGTGTATCACTAGAATTGCTTTCATGTTCCCTGACAAAAATCTCTCTGCAAACAGATCCAGGGAGATCATTGTTAATGACATTCTATAATATAAAAGGCCAGATGTATGTTGGTCCAATGCAATCATGCGCAGTAGAGACTACCCGAACGCACACTTTGCAGTCATGCACAGTAGAGACTGCCTGAACGTGAATCCAGGCCCTTTCACTACACATCACAGCACCCTGGGCCTGTCGGCAGTCCATTCCGCCCCCAGAGCCCAGCAAGGGCCGATAGAAGTAAGCCAGGCACTGTCTGTCTGCCAATTGGGCTTACCAAGCAGACATAGGCTCATCTTCTCCAGCAGCACAGATGCAAGGCTTTGACAAGAAGCACACCCGGAAGGCAGCACAGCAGTCCAGTACCTCATCAAGTGAGTCCCCAAGTGCACTGATCCACTGTGCGTTGCAGTGTAGATGGGTAGTAGGAACAGGCCCAGTAATGAGCTCACCCGGCGGCCAGCGACAGCTACAGACCGGGGCTCACCACACTGTGTAGGCCGCAACCCACGAGCTAGTCAATCCGGTCCCACAGCTCTGAGTTTTAGCTGGTAGAGCACAGTGCAGGGAACACAACAGGGTAAAATAAAATGAAAATTAAAAAGGGACAGATGGGGATATATATGCTGGGATACAATGCTGGTAGGTGAGCTGTTGCCTTTACACACTTTGGCCCGTGTACACGGGCTTTTACACTAGTAAAAGTATTAAAAAAAAAAAATGGTGGATGTGAAAAATAAAAAGTATAGTCAGTTTGACTGTACCTTATGTACTCGTAAAATATGTAAATTCTGAATAAATGAGTAATACTAAATGGGCCTTTTAGCTCTCAAATTCTAGAGAAGTCTTCAGTGCAATGCATTGCAGGCCACTCTAGCATGCAAACAGTTAAAAGTCCAATTTATATAAATGGAAATTGATGGAATTTTCATTCCCCATTACAGGGAAGTTGGTTTGCTCCAGAACTGGGCTGGGCAAAGCTCATGCTATTGCCCCCCACCTTACTATCGCCCAAATAAAAAAAGCACAGAATATACAAAATGTAACTGTTCAAACAATGATTCAAGGAAACCCTACTATTGATTGAAAGATAGATTTGTCACGCTCACGTTCCTTTTAGGAGCTAGGCTCCAATTTATAATTTCAGAAAATCAAATTAAATGTCCATACCCATACCACAGATTAGGATGTGCCTACCCACCTGTGAATGGAATTATAACCATTCTGCTGGCTCTGTCTGATGCTTCTTGCAGTAAAACATGAGACTTTGGTAGGTCATGTGGTAGCCAGATAACCGGAAGTGCTTCTTGTCATGCAGTCTGCCCTGAGCAGGACTGGAAGAAAATCCCTTTACTGTGCTCTTCTCTCTGCCTAACATACACTTAAAATATCACAAAGACGGAATAACACTATAGGACTGCGAAAGCGATATGCTGTGCCTGGGCCTGTCAACACAGCGACCTAGACCAGACCACCCCTGCCTTTATATTTAACCCCTTAAGGACCGGAGGTTATGGGACGTTTCCGTCCCATAACGACCGCATAGGGGCACGTTGACGCGCCGGTACACGTGACCTGTCACGTGTATTGGCGCGTCACTATGGGGCTTGAAAGAGATCGCTCCGATCTTGGAGCGGTCTATTTCATGCCCTATTTTTACTTACAGCGCTCCCGGTAGAGCGCTGTAAGTAAAAAGTACGTGACGTACTATGACCGTCATCGGTCCTTGAGTATACCAAGGACCGTGATGGTCCTGGTACGTCACGGGTCCTTAAGGGGTTAAGGGCTGCTCTGAGATCAAATCAGCTTTTTACTGAGTATCTTTCATGTAGCGGGTAATAGATTGGAGAGAAGAGAAAGGGGGGAAACAGACTGGGGAAAGAGAAAGAGGGGAAACTTTATCGTTCACTTACTCTTGAACTACAACTCTGACCGTACTGAAATAACACTCTCCATGGCCCAAATACTATGAAGGTTAATTGGAGCTGCTTTTATTGTGAAACATTACTATCCCTTTAACTTTCAGTAAATATATTCATAAGAGACAAACTCACATAAGACACCTCCTTAACTCATTAACTTCACTAAGAACAGACCTTTTGCAACTTTTTGATGCAATATGCTAATATTCTTAATGCATTAACGTGGTAACATTGCTTCAAAAATATAAACCGTAATCCTATATAACCCTATATAATAATTTGCTAATGTATGTTTGTCAGAAGCTGTCATGCGCAGTACCGACAGCTGCGCGCTGCAGTCATGCGCAGTACAGACTACCAGAGCCACAGCTGATAATGGAGCGGGGCACTCCAAATTCAGACCGTAGTCCTCTCTGCGCACCAAAGGTTATCAGCCGCGGCACAGGCAGGCTCTACTGTGCATGACTGCACCCCGACTGTTGCTTCCTGGCACTGTGGCCCGTGTACCCGGGCTGTTCAACTAGTTAGTTTAAATTTTACAATTGTTTTAAAAAAAACAAGAGTCCAATCTCATTCATTTAAATGAGGCTTGCCTTTAAACCTCTAGAATGCCAGAGGGGTCTTCATGCCACTATGAAACAATGCATTGGAGACATCTCTAGAACAGAAGCTGTTAAAACCCACGTTTCACCCTTTGAGTGCCAAAGGGGTATGCAACTCATTTCTCAGCAATGTGTTGCATACCCCTTTGGCACTCAAAGGCTTAAATCAATGAGAATTTGTATGGTGCAACTGGTTTTCTCCAGAGGTGCTCCTAATATATATGTGCATATGGACCAATATATTGAACAGTAGCAAAAGATGATCTATTATTTTGTTTGTTTCCTCTGCATATCCCATTTAATTGCAATATTTTGTGTTTGTGGTGGTCCGCAAGCCACAGAAATTAAACCAACATTAAAAAGTAATAGGGCATTCTATATTATCATAGTTGGAGAACCAGTGTCAAATAAAACAAGTAAAAAGAGCGGTACATTTTTTTTATGAATACCTATATGTTGGAGGGGTTTCCCCACTGAGTACAACAAGGGTACTCTTACTGCTGGCCATAGTTTTATTCAAAAGTTTTAAGCATTCAAACTGAAAATGAGTAACAGCTTAATTACTTCCTGACAGTTGAACACTTTAACAGTTTGAACACATTCTATGTAAACATGTTGTCACTGACTTACGTCTTCCATAGAATTCAACAGTAGGGATGGCGAAAGTTGTAGCCATGTTCCCACGAGAAATTTCACGAAAACCACGTTGTTATCCGCTTTAAAACTAGCACTTAAAATTTTTGCATCTTTCTCCCATTGGTCAAAATCTTTCGCCATTTTTTCAATGGCTAGAAAGTTTCCACCCATTGATTTACATTGTTTTCACATTTCCGCTATAAAAATGTGACTCATTTGTGGAAGGCAGACACTATAGAAGCAGTTACAGAGCGAGATAGACATGCTGTGCTGTTCTGCTGTGATATTTTGATAATACTCCTGGTCCTAGTTGCAGTGCTAAATCTGAGGCAGTAGCAGCAACATTATCTGCTGCCACAGAAAGTGAAGGGGAATGTAGAGGACAAGAAGAAAGAGGCCATTCTTCTCCACCTGTTCCTTATCCCTCCCCCCAGAAGTCATGGGTGTGGGGCTATTATTCTCTTCCAGCAGGCACAGCGCAGTCATCATCAACAACTGTACAGTGCAAAATCTGTGCAAGTTAGTAAAAAGGGGAAAGGAGGGAACACACCTTGGCACAGCCTCCCTGATAACACACATGAAACACAGACACCATGACATTTATGTCAAACATGTTAAAGCCAAACACCCATTACAGAAATCTAGCACCGCTGTTACTATACCACCTGACTCTCCAGAAAGGCACCAAGAGGTGAGGTGGGAATCAAAGAGGAGGAAGAATAAAGAAACCCAGACGGACACTTGAAGTTCCATGACGAGCGAAACAACTAGCTCGCCATCAACATCACCTTCTTCCTGTAGGGTAACAAGTACATCTCCTGCCAGTCCATCTTGTTCATCATTACCTTCCCCGCCAAATGATAGCCACTCTGTTGATGATAGGATCTGGCAGTTCGTCTCTACCCATTGCACACTGTGTGGTGCACTGACCACACATGCCAGTGTGGTGTAGGAGAATCGATACCAGGTCATCAGGTGGCATCTGAGGATATTCCATTCCGCAGACTATGCTAGGATTCTAGTCCTACAAAAAATAATCAATTTTTGGGGGGGTTTGTGCCAAACAAGCTTAAGTCCTGCAAATCAATGTTCAGGGTTTGGACATCTAATGAGTCTAAGACCAACAAAGGCCTCTAACAACAAATCAGACAAATCATCCTCTACAAAATACTCTATCAAGTATCAGTCCACCCCAGTGGCAGCTTATGTCAGGGGGTTCCTGTCTCTATCACTTTAAATACAAATTTCTTATTTTATTTATTTATTTTTTTATTAACTGTCCCAAGAGCAGTCAAGAACCCCCCCCCCCCCCCCCAAAAACAAATTCACTGTTCAAATGATTCATTCATTCACCAACACAGGCAACCTCCTCAGACCCCTTTATACATTGTCTTATGGTTTCCATTTTATTTAGGATTTATTTTTTATTAACAGCCCCCCAATCCCAGTAAACAACCCCCCAAAAAATCATCCCCTGTTCAACTGATTCTTTCCCCACACTCCACCAACACATGCACCCTCATGTCCCTTTTATACTATGCCTTTAGGAAATACAATAATATTTGCTATGTGTCGTGTGTAACTTCTATGTTGCCGTTGATTTCAATGGAATGAGCTAGGCGAAAAAAGCGGAAAATCAGCACTTTTCACTGGAAACTTTTCGCCAAGCGGAAAGTGCCATTTTTCGCTGATTTCAGTTTGAGGCGAAAATTTTCGCCCATCCCTATTCAACAAAAATAATCTGAGTACGAGGTGAACTATAGGCTAAATTTTTGGTCACCAGAGGCTATTGTTAATATGAAAATAAATCGCTTTAAACCAGTGTTTCTGAGCTCCAGACCTTGGTGCACTCCTGCAAGTCAGGTAAATCAACCATAAGGACTGATCCAATGAATACTCACCTGCGATCAAGTAGGGATATGCTGAAAACGTGAACTGTTGGTGTGCTCTGAGGTTGGGAATCGTTGGTTTGGTATCCTTTTTAAATGTTGCATAAAAAACAGCGTGCTGCAATAAGCGTGTCAGCTTGATGAAAAGGGCGACATGAGAATCGCACCCTGCATAAAAGTGTGAGATTCTCATGTTGCCTCCTTAAATGGTGCCCATTAACCCCTTCAGTGCTGTATCATTTACCAAATGATATAGAGAGCTGCAAGTTGTTTACGATGAAATGGTTTAAAAGTGAACCACAAATCTATTACAGAAGTCTCCCCCCCCCCACCTTCGTTAAGCATTTTACTGACTGCTTGGGCCCTTACTAAGTTCCTTGGAAACCTAGAGATGAATAAAAACAAACAACGTTCTGATATGTCTTGGCAGCCTAGTCACACTTCTTGAAGAATTGCTTGGACTACTCACCCAGCTGGATGGGTGAGTCATGCCAAAAGGGATAAGTTAGCAGCTGCCTTCTGCATAAAATTCTAGGCTGGCCAAAATGACTTGGTCTGAAGGCGGGGAAGAGGTTATGCTATTCCACCAACTAGCAAAGTCAGTAAAGTAATATGGTCTCTAATGCAATACATACTCAATATGTACTATTGGCTCTGAAGGAGAGAGCAGAGACATGAAGGGGAACTGAAGAGTGCAGGTGAATTTTATCTGTGAGGCCAAATTGGCATTACAAACATGATGTAGGACATTGTAATGTAGGACCTTACTTATTAGTGAGCATGAAAACTAAGGTCCAGGGTCCCCCTCCCAATAAATAAACACAACTGAAGAGCTTCCAATCTCCATACTAAAGAAAAACAGTAGATTGCTTTGCTACAGCAAAAATCATCTCATTAAATCCTTCTGTGTTCTATCATTGTAGCCTAAGAAACAGTATCCAACGCGCATATGTGAACCTCTTAATGCAACACCCAGAGGGTGGAAACGATCTGTCCACTACGGCAATTTTTGAGGCCATGTGGGTTCAGATCACTGGGTACTTTTATTATCAAACTAGTTGAACAGCCCGTGTATACGCCACAGTGCTAGGAAGCAACGGCCGCGGTGCAGTCACGCACAGTAGAGACTGGCCATGCCATGGCTGATAACGGAACTGGGCTCACCGAATTCCGACTGTAGTGCACAGAGAGGGCTACGGTCTGAATTCGGGGAGCCCTGTTCCGTTATCAGCCATGGCACGGGCAGTCAGTACTCTGCATGACTGCAGCTCACAGCTGTCTGTACTGGGCATGACAGCCTCTGACAAACATACATTAGCAAATTATTATATAGGTTATTGTGGCACTGACTCATGTGTGTTCTAGCGCAGATGATTCGGAACATTCTGTTTGTTGAATGAAATGGAGAGCTGCCTTAAGAAGTGGAGGTCAAGTTAAGGGACAGTCCACATATGCAGAATTAAGCACCGTTTAAGGAGGCGAAGGGAGAATCTCGCACTTTTATGAAAGGTGAGATTCTCATGTTGCCCTTTTAAACAATGTGACCTGGTGAATGCAGCGTGTAGCTTTTTAGAATGCAATGTTTTAAAAGTAAATCACTGGTTTAAATTGTGATAACTGAATATATCCCAGTAGTGGATATACCCTTGTTTTATTTAACAGGAAAATACCTGAATTATATGTTTTTTCATATGTTTACTATGTGGGTATTAGCTTCTGTTTAACGCCTTGGATGCTTGAGAGATCTCCAGCGCATTTCTTTGCAATGCATTGTAGACCTCTTCAGCATCAGAGGTGTTAATATTCTTGTTCTTCTCTTCAAATGCTGGTCCTCCTCTTCATGTCTTTCCTACGCCTCTTTCCCAACAGCTGAAAGGCAAGTCTCCAACAGTATCCATGGCAGCAGACCAAAAATAAGTGCCTGCTGGCAGATTTTTATAGGATAATTAATTCAGTTCATGCATTATCAATTATAACTTGGTTCTTTCTGTACATCAAAACCAATATTTTGCTTTTTGTCATGAGTACCTTGGTGGTATGCTCCTGTTTTTCTTCTCCACCAAAGAGGTGGTGGTAGCCCACGCTGCATCCAGAAAAGCCAGCAGCTGTACGCAAAATAACTGCAGCTGTCTTCTTACATATAAGAAATTAAGGTATTTATGGTTGTATGGTTTAACCCCTTAACGATGAGTGACATGTCAAAACTGTCACACAATTCCATCCTTTAAGGATGGGTTATAGTCCTGGCATGGAATGGGTACATTTATTGCTGAGTTCCTCAGGGAGCACTGTGATCATTGCGGGGAGGCCGTAACCTACTGCTTTAGGACCAGAACAGTCCGTTTCAGTCTTTTCCTGGTGGCTCCGCATATCTGATCACTGCTACATAAGAAAGGCAATGCAAATATACATATTCTTTGTCAGTGTCTTCTGCTTCTCTCTTCCTCATGATCGTGAGGAGGAGAGAAGCAGAGAACAGAGCTCCTAGTGCCTCAAATAGCCAAAATTTAGGCACTTTTGAGGTCCTGGGAGCAGTACTAGGAGGGGAGAACTTAAAAGAAAAACAAAATGCATGACACTTTGACCCATCATTTAGTAACTGAATAAATGATTTAGAGCAAGCCCAAATTATTTTATGTACACAGACTAATGTATAAACACATATACTGGAGTTTAAACAAACAATAATGGGAGTTTTATTTCTATGAATCAATGTGATACACTTATACACACACACAAACAGTCTGATCTCCTAAAAGGGGACACCAAGGTGGGGAAGAAGACATAGGGATTTTCATCTCATAGGGACAGTACCCCCTTAAAAAGGGACACTTGGGAGGTATGAACAAATGTTCATACTTTTTATCCAATGAGCACAAATTATCACTGAATATTTTTCATACTTTTTATGTTACAATCAGTCTAACTGATGGGTTATACACATATATATATATGGCATCAAAAGACAGCCCTGCATATCTTTAAAAATGGTATATAATTTGTGTGGGTGGACTAAATGAATTATTGGGAAAATATGGTTGAACAAAGGCATACTAAGAAGGCCAAAGTTGCTCTTGTCCTCTGGTGAAAAAAGGTCCCTCATCACTTTTTTTGCTCAAAGGAGGTCTAGCACAGCAGCCTACAATTTTAAAGTTACCCCTATGTTCTTATTGGTCAATTGTCATGGAAGATTCAAAGATAATGTTCAGGCCTCTTAATCAGAATAGCAAAAAAAACAAAGATATAAGGCATAACAATTTCCAAATTGCATTCTCTTTTTATCAAAGTCATTATAGAAAGGAAGGGACACCATAAGTGAATGACCATGGCAACCTAGTTAAGAACCACTGGTGTAACCTCTTGAGTGCTAGAGATGTCTCCAATGCATTATTTCACATTGTAGTACTCTCTAGCATTCAAGGGGTAATACAGAACAACGTTTAGTGTACATGCCTGATTTTGTCTAACAGCAAATTCATTGTTTTTTTCTCTTTGCTTGTTTTGCTCCTTCCATTTTGTACCGCCAAAAAAAATCAATACTGAAATCATCCTGAGTAGTTGTTAACATCAAATAAACCCTCCAGTTCATGCATCACATGAACAGATATATCCAGTTATATATCCACAGATATATCCAGTGTGGTTGTGTGGTGTGTGCATGTGTGTGTGCGTGTGTGTTAGAGTTACTGCAGGCAATCCAGCTGTTCAGAAAACACATCTCCCATCATTCTCATAGTTCTCAAGGTTGAACCAGGGTGTATGACCCAATTCTCAGGGTGAGAGGGGCCTGTGTTTCCCACCATAGGATCTGCACAAATCACTTGCTTGTTTAATCTCTAAATTGGTAGCATTTCTACCAGAAATGTTCAAGCAGGGAGAACTCTTAATTTCTGCATATAAACCTATCCATGACGACTGAATGTAGCATCTCTAGATTGGAACAAGCAGGGGTATAACAACTAGAATGTACAATCTGAAGAACTTTCAGTGATCTCATGGTTAGCTCATTTTGAAAGTTACCAGGTATGCTTTGGTAGTACTGACCTACGGGCACAGGTTGAGAACCCCTGGCCAAGGGCACAACATTTTAAGGTTATCCTCTTCTACGTTTACCACAATGCTCAGTTTTGGATGTACTAGGGTAATCATAATCCTCCTGCAACACTCTTGCTCCTATTTTTGTTGACCAGGGACACCATGATGTCTTCTCTTTGAATAACGGAGATGTAAATCAAGCCCTGAAGATCGCAAAATGCAATGTATGGTTATGGAGACATTATGGAGGGAGATTTATATTAAAAAAAAGATATAAAGAAAACATCTGTAAAATTGTCTCAAAGTGACATAAGGATATGCATAAACTTTTAGCAACAGTTTAGCTAAGTGCTAACTCCAGTCAGTCTACTTTTTGGAAAATATGAGTAGAAATGGTCTTGTCCAAATAAGAATTATGTCACAATCCTATATAATAATTTGCTAAAACGTGTGTAATGCCGCGTCATGCTCAGTAGACACTGCTGCACGTGCTTCAGTCATGCGCAGTAGAGACTGCCCGAGCATCCAGCTCTGTATCAGCCACGGCGTGGGCAGTCTCTACTGCGCATAATTGCCCCGTGACCGGGTGGCAGTGGCACTGTGGCCCGTGTTCTTCAACTAGTGTATTTATAAAGGAATTAATTAATTTAATCAAAAAATAAATGTAGTTCTAGTGATTAAATCTTAACACCAATTATAACCTGTTCTCAATGGAAGCATATGACGACAGCTATGAACGTGAAAAGATTTTTTCAGAATATCCACAAACAGATATATTTTTAAACTTGAGTTTACTTCCTTATAACAATGACCCAATGACAATGACAATTTCAGCGACTATTCTTACACATATACTAAGGCGGCTTTTTATCACCCCTATATACATATTCAGACTCATTCTTGGTTAAACATCCCTGACCTTTATTTTGCATAATTAAGTGAAACAATAACTGAGAGTTTACAAAAAGAAACTGGCATTATTCTGGAATAAACCAGCGGCACTGTAAGGCACTTATATAAATTCCTAAATTCCCATGCACTTGAATAGCGCTTTTTAACCCTTAAATGCAAGAGAGGTCTCCGATGCATTGCTTTGCATTCAAGGGGTAAAACCCAAATTTAATTTAAGAGGAATTTTAATTTTCCTCCTCTAGTGTAGTTAGTTTTCTCCAGACAAACCCTAGTTTGCATTTATAAATATGGACCACCTTTCCTAAGGCAATCCTAGAAGGAAATCACTATCTGCACTTGGTACTCACAGTGACCATTAAATTGATGTGTAACGTGGTACCTGTTCTCTTTTTATCAGTCCTCATTGTGTATATTAGTTGTCCATGTGTCATAATCTATGGATAATACAGGATCATATACACACACATGATGACAAAAAGAGCAATTCTGAGGCAAAGCAACTGAATTATAGTGAACAAATACACTTTATGAATTATTTAAACTGGGCTTTCAAACCCTTGAATGCCAGAGAGACCTAGAGACCTCAGACACATCACTAAACAATACACTGGAAACCCCTGCAGCCTTCAAGAGGATGAAATGGTAATTTGAGGATTTGTATTTGTCTCCTGTGGTGCAGTTTGTCTCCTCGAGAATTGCACCTCTTAACCTTTGTTCATATGGCTCTGTATCTTATCCACAGTTCTAGACAGATGGGCAGGTGTCCATATAACACACAGATATAATTACCATAATCATGAATTCTTGTATCGATCAACTGTAATCTGTTATACATGTTGTTCAGAAGTTATATGAAACCTGTCACTTGGTGTTTTACATGGCCTGCTCTTAATATACAAATCATTATTAATAGAAAGATGTCAGGATGTCTTTATTTAGACCTTTAATTAAAGGATTTTCTCATACTTAAGGTGTATTATTGTCCCTAGCCATATGGTTTATTTTATCCTTCATTTGCTTTATTATTTGCTGCATAATGTTATTGATTTTTGCAACATCTGTTGCCTGTGCTCCTTCAGACCCAGCTGCTTTCAACTGACTGGATCATCTGCTTTCCTTTTCTTGCCTATCATTCTATACATACACAGAAAAAAGATAGGCAGATAGGTAGATAGATAGACAGATAGATAGAAGCTATACATCACGTCAAGTTCGAAAGACACTTCACTGTAAATTACAATGATGCAATGCTTATAACTTTTGTATTAGTTAATGAGTAATTGTCTAATTTGGAATTTAAGGTGCCGGTTCCAATTCCCACTAACCCTACAACCTTGGTCCAAATCATTGTTGCTATCATGGAAAATGATCATGGGCTATAGCAAAATCTACTGAAGACATTTCCTGGCCGTAGATCTTAGGAAGGACATGACCTGTATCTTTCCATTTGTTGATCAGCAGTTGTTTTGCAGATAGTGACTGGGATCCAAAAAAATTGTCTGCACATACACAGTACGTTTTGCACATAGAAAATTAGTGCTGACTTGGGTACGCATTGTAGAGACCTGATATTTCGACTGTGGATATTTTACAGTGTTTGTTTGTTTGTTCAAGCATGCAGAGTGTACTTGATTAATAAATTAAACAGGTCAAAATAATCCAAAGAAAAAAACAATAAAAAATATAATTAAGCCAGATTGAGCAAAGCACTCTCAATTGAAGAAAACAAAAGAGGGTAAAAGAAAGTGGGTGCCCCTATGTAGAATCTTTTTAGCACCAAGTCACCCTCACCATAACACCCAGAGGTGGGACACCCACACAATCTGTGGCTGAGGAATTATATACATAATCCTCAGAATTATGCACTTTAAGGAATGAAACAACTTTCCCAAGCAATCTCTCAACATTCAGTATGGAAGTGCTGCAAGTCTTGACCTCACTCTCCTAATGGCTACTATATAATAATTCGCTAGGATGTTTGTCAGAAGCCGTCATGCGCAACAGAGACTGCCCGAATGCACAGAATGCTGGGAGTTCTGTGCTGGGAACATTCTGTTCTTTCAGGCAGTCTCTACAGTGCATGACTGCGTCGGTGGTAGGACGCAGAGCAGGACCAGCCTCTTAACCCTTGGAGTGCCAGAGGCAAAGCAATGCGTTGCATACCCCTCTGGCGCTCAAAGGGTTAACATCACCAGGACCTTGGCCTGTGTACACGGCCTTTTAAAAAGAGAGAGGGTGCCCAGGTGTTCTGTATCATCTGCACAAATCCATAAAACATATATGTAAGAATTGAACACACGTTTATCAGTGGACAGAGTGAAACAGTCCTGACAGATATCACATGCAGAGAAAGAATCTTTTCTATGCTCAGGTCTCGAACTGCTTAGAAAAAAGACTGTTCCCCCGAAAAAAGGAAAAATGTTTCTCCAAAAAGAGAAAAAATTATTAAAACATACAATATTGGACAAAAGATTACATTACTGAAGGATTTATTGTGTGTTCAAATTGCACTAGAGCAAACAAAAAAGGCAATATTAAAAAAATACACAAAAAAGGTTGAACATGTCTGTGAAGGGTACTCAATAGTACATAAGATTACAAGACAAAATGGTGGATCCCATGTGTGAAGCCTGATCCATTGAACAAAGCATTAAAACTGCTAAAAAATGTCCATAAAAAAAGTGGGCACAGTGGGTGTTAACCCTTTCTGTGCCATGGAGGAACATAACGCATTGCAAAGCAATGTGTTGTGCACGTGCCTGACACTGAAAAGGTTCAAGCCAAAGCTGAACTTCTTATTCAGGCCATCAAAACACTAGAAATGACAGTTAATGTTTGGAGAGGGCAACTTTATCGCGATGACTTAACTGTGATTTTCTTTCATTGATTACTTATTAAATAACCATCATGAATACTAACATGACAGGAGGGAAACCAGAAGGGCATGGGGGGATTACTAAGCATAACAAATACACAAACATCAGCCTGGACCAGAAACTGGAGTGAATAAATGCAGTGAGTCAAAAAGTGCATACTTCCAGATTGGAACAGGATGCTGGGGAGCCATAGGTTGGCAGATACAACAAACTCTCATGGCTGCTGCATACTGCTGCTTAAAATTGAAGCTGAGATGCACAGCTAGTGAGCAGAGTTGACTGCAAGTGAGACATTGCTGTGGCTACAAGCCATGGTATACGTTGTGGGCCTAAAGGACAAATAGTCAGGATCAGTTCAGACAGTTCAAAAGCAGCACCAAGCAGCTCATGCAGGGGATAAACAGGGCCAGAAGCTCACAAACAAAGCAAAGTCACAGCACCCCAATCAGCATACAAAATCAGGTCAGGGCTGAAGCTGAGGTCAGGATAGGTGGCAAACCAGCTGGTCAGAATTCCAACCCCAAGGGTATACACTGAATACAGAAATAAAAGCACTGGATCATTAGTCAGTAAGACACTATACATGTGCATTGAAGTACCTGTGAGGCTCGTTAATATAGGCCTCAGTGGGTGTTTCCATTATCCAATGTTGCTTGTGTAAGAAGGTCTACCATAGTCCACCAGCAAACCTTTCAAAAAGCCTGACATTAGCATCACCCCACTTCTATTTTGGGGTCCCTATACGAAAGGTGATAAGTCCTGCAACTGCCTATTTTCTTTGCTTGCTTTTGTAATGGATGCACCCAAGCAAATTACTTTTCAAGTATGACTGCTATAACCTTTTGAAAAACATATTTATTAATTTATTTTTTTCTACAAATACACACATTTATTATATAATTTATTTCTTAAGTACTCTTATATCTTTGAACTTTTTTTCTCCTCACTAGCTGATCTCACATCCCTCTCCACAAGCTATATTTGTGTATTTGTAGCTATTTATTATAACATATGCACATTTTTAGAACATTTTTACATATTTTTCAAGTCATTCAATTACATAGCAGGTATATAAAGGTACTGCTTTCCTGTTTGTAAATCTTGGCAGAGGTTCCTTGGAGATCTGACAGTTAATATATAAGGTAAATAAGTCACCTAATTTATGTTTTTTATTCTATACAGAATGAGTGATTTATATGTAACAAAAATAGCCATGGAGCCATTGTTACACTCTGTGCACCAAATCCGTTGCTGTTAACATAGTAACATAGGTGTCAAGACTGAAAAAAGACATGAGTCCATCAAGTTCAGCCCATGCCATATCAACCGTTTTTATCCAGAGGATGGAAAAAACATTTAAGCCATTTCAAATTAAGCCCCAAGTGGGTAAAAAAATCCTTCCTGACTTGATATGGATCAACATTCTATATGCTTTGAAACCAAGTGTCATAATTCTCAGCATTTTTCTGAGCTAGAAAGGTATCCATTACTTTTTTTGAAATCAATGACAGTATCTGCAAGCACAGAGTTATATAACATTACTGCACCTACTGTAAAAAATTCATGCCTTTGTTTTAGTCAAAAGTCACTTTCCTCTGATCTTAGTAGATGACCTCTTGTTTTTTTCCTCTGATCTTTGAGTAAATAGTTCCTTGGAACATTCTTTGTATTATCCTTGAATATATTTATCAGTGTTAATCATATCATCCCTTAGATGTTACTTCTCTAAAGTGAACAAGCCCAGTTTGGCTAATCTCTGTTTATAACTCAAATCCTCCGATCCTTTTATCAGTTTTTTGCTCTTCTTTGCACTTTTTCCAGTTCAGTAAGTCTTTCTTAAGAACTGGTGCCCAAAGCTTTTTTCCATATTGTTGATGAGGCATTACCAAGTATTTATACAGCTATACAGTATTAGAAAAATAATCCCATCCCATGCATCTATATCCATATGCGTATCCTTAAATGTGTCTATATTAAACCTCATCTGCCACTTTTCTGCCTATTCACTCAGTTTATCGAACTCTTTCTGCAGAAAAAAGTCTTCTCTGTATATATATATATATATATATATATATATATATATATATATATATATATCCTTACAGAGCTTAGTCATCATAAAACTAAAGACACTACTTTCATTACCCATATCTAGATCATTAATAAACAAATTAAAATAACTGGGCCTAGTACTGAACCCTGTTGCACCCAACTTTAGACCATCTTGAAAATGTTCCATTTACAACTCTGCCATCTATCATTTAGTCAGTTGTCTATCCATGCACATATATCTCATTACAAACTGAGCCATATTATTTATGCAGTAAAAAGTAAAAAAGATTTCCTCTGTATTTTCCATATTCTGCATATTTTTTCATATCAATTTCAGTTTTGCTAAGCAAGGATCTTATCATGCAGAAAGCTGCCATTATACTAGGGATATAAAATAGTGGTGCTTTACAAGGTACAATGGGATTATCTGGTCAAATGGGTGGGAGATTAATGTGAGTCAAATGGGGGAGGGTGAATGTAAGTCGAACAGGGGAAGTTGACTGTCAGTCAAACAGGGGAATGGTGAGGAGGTGTGTATTGTGTTGAAGGCTAAACTCATGTAGCTGGCAAATGGCAGGGAGGGTGTAGAGTGAGGAGGTGTGTACTGTGGTGGAGGGTGAAATCCTTGCTGTACCAAGTGCAGTATGGGGGAGTTTTGCATAACTCCTCCTTATTGCTGCCCCTGGGTTTGTATGTAGTACATAGCTGCAGACTTTTGGTCACATGACGCTTATATATATATATATATATATATATATATATATATATATATATATATATATATATATATAATAGAAAGAGAGAGTGAGTTGGACACAAGTGTAAGGGTAAATGTGAATCAATTCTGGGACAAACAAACTGTACCATAGGGAACGAATTTAAAGTCCCATTAAACTTATGGGATTTTTAACCCCTTGAATGACACAGATGTGTCCATTGCATTGCTTCACAATATATTTATCTTTTTATCTTAATTTTCCATTATATTTAAGATGATTCATACCACAATTGCTCCAATATCCTTTTAACATAAAGCACACTGAAGCTGTCATACTAAGGAGAAATTATGGATAGACATAGAGTAAACATTCCACAAAGTTCCGTTGGCTCAGCTGGGGCTTTTACTCCTTGAATAATAGGGAGGTCGTCAGTGTATTGTTTTGCAACGAATGAATGAATGAATAAATATGTTTATTTATATAGCGACACAAGTGTATGCAGCGCTTTACAATTTAAGGGTTTAAACAATACAGGGTTACAGGTGTTTTGTAGAGTGAAACATTGGATGTGAGGTCCTTGCCCGAAAGCTTACAATCTGAAGTGGTAATGGGAGACATACAGAGTACATAAGGGTCAAGTGCTGAATACAGTGCTAGTTCTGATGGTGATAGAGGACATCAGAAAAGTAAATCATTTATAAGAACATTCATTGTACAACATCAGTGCCTTCTAGCATGTTGAGATTTTATCCATGAGGTGCGTTTTTAAGTGAGATTTGAAGGTTATCAGAGAGGTGCAGTGGCACAGATTGGATGGCAGAGCATTCCATAGATACGGAGCAATAAGAGAAAAAGGTTTGATACCTGACAGGGCTGTAGACACAAAAGGAGCTGAGAGAAGACAATCATTGGCCGAACGTAATTGGCGGGATGGGGTATAATGGGAGATCAGAGTGGAAATGTAAGAAGGAGTAGAGGAGAGAAGTGTCTTGAAAGAGAGAAGTAAGATTTTGTAAGATATCCGGAGACTGATAGGCAGAGAGTTTTGAGGAGGAGCGGGGCAGGGACAAACCTAGGTGACACAAGAGTAATTCGTGCTTCAGCATTCTGTATAGATTGAAGACCCCTCTAGCACTCATTTGGTTAATTCCTAATTAAATCAAAATGACTTTTTATTTGTGCCCTACAGTGTAGATGGTTTTCTCCAAAATTGCTCCAGTTCTTCTTGATATATTAACCTCATTATTTTTGTCAAGTCATTTAATGTTAAATGCTAATTTGATTCAATAAAATGAATTGATTGTCTGTTTGTGTCTGAGCACAGAGGAAATTACCACAGAGCACATTGCCAACCCTGAGTGTGTGTGTATAAATCCATATGCAGGTCTAAATTGCCAGTTTTTGTCATGTACACAAAGAGGGTGCAGTGCCTACTTAGAAGCTAGAACTGGCTCCATGATCAGATTTGCCCTCTGTATCTTATACCTCCCACTCAGTGAGTTCTCATAGGTGACAGGAAAATTGTCCTTAACCTTCTAAATTCTGGTAACACATTTCTGTCAGCACGTGTGGAAGCCATTTTGTAAGCAGCCTGCCCCAGTGTAATATATCGTTACAGCAGCAAAACTTGTATAGAGTAGACTGGCATTATGAAAATGTTGTTATCCTATTTTATTTACTAGTTGAAGACACGCTAAGGGAAATGTGTGAGTAGACCTCTTTGCTAAAATAAGTGAAAACTGTTTTTGTGCGCTGCTCATACCTGCAGCCTATGTTCAAAACTGTCATGTAACATGCATCACTTTTCCCAAGGGTTGGGCAGTATGGGAGTACTTAGATGTTTCTGCACATGCCATTTTTTTGCACTCTGTTTCACTACATATGTGAAGAGGGAGCAGAAAATATGTTTTCTTAAACCTGCCATATGAGTGGCATTAAAGTTCAAGAGTTTTACTAATTACTTCAGTTTACTAAAATATCCTTGTAGAGCATGAGTAAACTGTTCTAGTACACACTGGCTGAAAATCAGCCAGATTTTAGGGGAAATCTCTAACTGACCACACATATGTTAATTTATGGACACATGAGTCAGTCAAAGTGATTAGGTCAGTAATATTACATTTGTGCTCAGAGGTCTAAATCTGCAGGGTTTATGACTGGGCCTAAGCATTATGTAGAAGATGTGATTAGTATTTGAGAAAACTCCTTCTGCTAACGATAACATACCTAAAATCAAGACTACCTTCAGGGGACAATTACTGAAAACTAGAATCTATGCTATAGATATATATATTCAATATAGTGGGAGATAAAAATATAGTAAACAAATGCAAATCCATCACGGTTACAGAGGTCAAGAATATGGGGTATTTTTTAATAATTTACCATTAGTTATATGTTTGTTGCAAATTAAGACTTATTTTCTAATTAAAGTGATAAAACTTATTACTGGTTTCATCACACTGATTTCTATGAAGTCAATGGGGAATTTGTTGATAAAACCAGCAAAAACGTTATCAACTTCAAAATAATACTGACCTAATTTAGTGAATAATGCCCCTAATTAAAACGTGAAGTTAACTTTATTATTAATGACATGTTTTTAGCAGTTCTTAACACACTTAGGGCCATATGTTCAAACTAGCAAAATAGCTTTTGTCGTTTGTAACAACTTTTCAAAGTACAGTGTCGTTGGGATCATTAATATTCTCAGAGAGTGTTGGTTGTGATTGGAAATATGTCGTTTGTCCTGACTGAAATTGTCATATGGAACGACAAAAAAAATGTCTTAACTAAAGACAAAAATGTCTTAAAAAATGTCTTAACAAAAATAATGTCTTTAAAAATGTCTTAACTAACGACAAAAATGTCTTAACTAAAGACAAATTCTCACATTCAGAACACGTTCCCTCCACTTTTTTCTTATCGTACAAATTTTGCCTTTTTTAAAGACATTTTTTTGTCGTTAGTTATGACAAATTTTCTTTTCCTCTATACGACACTGGAGAATAGTTTAGCCATGCCCTAGCCACACCCCTTTGCCCGTCAATTCTGGAGTTGTGTCGTACACAACGGACATTCCTAGTTTTTTGTCGTATACTCTATAGAAAATATGTCGTTCATGCATTCAATTACTTATTTTTGTCTTTCATACGACAATTATTTGTCGTTATCCCTTTGAACATACGGCCCTTAGTCACATTGCTGTAATTTTAAAATAATATACTAAACTAACTAGTCCTGAACATCAAGTAAGTATGATATTGTTGAAATATGGTATTTTTATGCATTGCATATTCATTCACATATTAACCATTAAAATGCATTTGCTTTCTTTTACACTGTGATTTACATACTTCTGATTTATTGAAATTGTCACCTAAAGAGATTACATATTTTTCATTTTCATTAAAAGCTACCAAACATTACATTGGCCAAAATGTTACAAAAATGTAGTATTGGTGTTTTCTTGGGTGACAAGTTTAAATTTATTCAAACTGGCACAGATATAAAACAGAAAGCTAGACTACATTATTTAAGGATGTGGGTACAAATCCACTGGATTCTAAAATAAACTGTAACGTAGTTGATGAGGCTGAAAATTCATGAAGTTCAGCCCATGCCACATCACCCCTGTTGATCCAGGGAAAGCAAAAAAGAAAAAATATAACCCAAAACATTATAGCCATTTCCCCTAGTGAGAAAAAAATTCCTTCCTGACTGTAAATAGCAGTCAGATATTTCCCTAGATCAACATCCTATCTGTTGTGAAAACAACTGTCATAATTCTCAATATTGAAAAGTATTCATTACTTTTTTTTAAAGAAGCTACAATATCTGCAAGTGAAGAATTCCAAAGCTTAAAGGCCCACTTTTGTTTTCGTTAATAATACCTTTCCACTAGTCTTAATGCATACATGGGATAGTTATAAGGCTATCCTGAACGTAAGACAATCAAATTACACTAGGAAAAATGGGTAGACTAGATGAGCCAAATGGTTCTTATCCACCATTAAATTCTATGTTTTTATGTTTCTATGATTTTTGCTCAGCTCATTGAGTAAAAGTATGAATATATTCAGGGCCAAATTTCCCAATAGACAGAGTAGACAACTGCCTAGAGCTCCAAATATTGAGGGGTGCATCAGCTGTAGTGGCCACACCCATATTCTGAGTGGTGGTTGTGGCCAGAGTAATCTCAGTATCCCTGCACTAGTTTTATACTCCTTTACAAGCTATTAGTTCATCCCTTGTTTGCTAGAGAGATGTGTAAAGCATTGTGGAGAGATCTATCTAGCAACCAAGGGGTTAAAGCTTAATTGCCAAGGAATTTGCTGTGCCATGAAAGAGTGGCTAGGGATGGGGTCATGTCAGGAGCATGGGTTTGGCCGTGGGTGGAACTAAGGGTGCTTATCATGCTTTGTCTAGAGGAACCTTGGGATGTAAATATGGCCCTGGATTTATTGATAAACTCATTGATAATATTGATAATTAACAGATATCTATATGGAAGCCAGGTTACCAAGACTTACTGGCCTACTATTTCATGTGTGCTCTTTAATTAAGTAAAAGCATTGTTTTAAAAAAAAATCTCAGATTGGCCTCATTTGGCCCACTGGTCGCACTTTGGATAGCCAAGGAGTAAATAGTTCCTTAGAGAGTTCTTTGTATTGACCTCAAGTATATTTGTATATGGTAATTATATCATCCCTTAGACGTCTCTTCTCTAATGTAAACAAACCCAGTTTGGCTAGTTTCTCTTTATAACTCAAATCCTCCAATCCTGTTATCAGTTTTTTTGCACGTCTCTGCACTTTTTCCAGATCAATAATGTATTTTTTAAGAATTGGTCTATAATTTCCTGGTTCAGATTTCACACCCTTTTTGAATAATGGCACTAAAAGTGATGACTGCATTTTTAAACATACACTTGTTATAGTATATCTGAAATTTTAATTTCAAGGTTTATTGATTTCAATAGAAGATAATATTGGGAACAGATAGTCAGACTCAGATGCTATAAAATTCCATGCTAATTATACAGGCCATACCACCTCTATGCTGAAAACAAGGACTTTGCATGTATGGTTGTCTATTAAAGGAATAATAATTAGTTATCTGTTATTTTGACTAACATATTCATCAAGTACATATGTTCAGTCAGACTGTCTGTACTTTTTTCAGCTTCACATATTTTTTAAAACTTTTATCTCCTTGATGATAAGCTGCCTGAATCTCAGTTTCCAAAGAGTACTGTGGTCAATAGACCATCAAAGCAAAATGTTACAGTCTCTCTACAACTCTGAATCTGTGCTATCTTATTTATATTGTATCTTTTTTACATTGCATCACATTTACATTTACATTGCTTGCTTTTATGTTCCCTGACAGAAAACTCTCTACAAATAGATCCATGGAAACAATTGTCAGGCATAGAGCTATAAAAATAAAGAAAAATATAAAAATAAATAAATCAAACGTATAGACAGTTTGATCAACATATATATTTGCAGAAGTCAAAATAAAGGGTTACTATTCAATTAACATCACAGGAATGGAGATGTCATCTACAATAAAGAAAATATTTTTTTATACTAAAGACAGTGGGGATATGGAATTCCACTCTCTGGTGGCAGATGCTGTATACATGTTTAAAAAAATATTGTGCACACTGTTAGCAAAGAATAAGATAAATTTACAGTTTTGAAGTCAGAAATTATATTTTCCTTCCTATGAGACAAAAATGGCTTCCATTTTTACTTCCTCTGCAGTACAAGAAGTGAGTTTTGGCAAAGGATTAAAATAGACTAATTTATTTTTTCAATCTCATCAACTGTGTAACGCTGCATAATTACGCATTCAGTAGGTATGACAAACTCTATAATTTCATTACATGCGTATGTAAGCAAAATCACTATGGTACCTATTCAATTGCTGCTGCTCAAAATGAAATCTCATTTATGACAAACATTTTATTACATCAATCCCAAAAAGCATGCAACACCACATTTGCATGATAATGATCAGGTTATTATAAGTGCCAGCTATTGCTTCCTCAGCTTGCATTGGGGGAGATGCACTAAGGTGTGATAAAGCGCCAATAAAGCAGAGATAAATTCTCCAGTGTGATAAACTTTCCAGTTTCAATGTCATTCTATAGAACCTACGCACTAAGATCCCTAAATGCTATTACCTTATAGGTCAAGAAGTTGCCACTGAACTTCATCTAAAAATTATTTTATAATCTGTGGGGAAATTTGGACACGAAGGAAGGTGACAGAATAAGTTCAATTATTATCGATTAGTACATATTACCTGATTCTTCAATAAGACATAATAAATATATATAATACACAAAATATTGGTGCACATGCGTATTTCATCATTATTAACCCTTTTCTCTGTGGCACATTGCATACACATCTGCGCTATAATAAAGATGATGTTTTAGTCCCATAAAATGGCCATAGTATGCTAAGCTTGCCAAGGTACCCCATTATAGGCAAACCCTAACTATAGACAAGTAATAACTATTGTAACTATTTATATGTAACTGAAATGTATTACCTTTGAAAATGTTTGTTTTCACAAGTTTTACCTCAAAGTTTACTCAAATTCTATAAAATATGTTTGTGCTTTTTTTTTTTTTTTTTTTTTAAAGGATAACAGAATAAACACCATATTGTGATATAAAGGTGTTTTTGATGTCACAGAAAACTGTTATTTCTTCTTTTGTCAAAATGTTTCTTAATGACATTAAGAGACATGTAAAACAATGTTTTCTTATAACATGAATTCACTCTTTGGATTAAATTCTATCAACTTTGAAAACCTTATATCATTAATTTATTAAAAAATATGTACTGCAGTTTGAGGAGATCTGCAAATAAAACCAGTAATAAATATACTAACTGGACACCTGAAATAGATTCCAATTATAATACAACTAAATGTCGCATGGGAAGCATAATGAGCCCTTTCTTAAACTTTTTTTTACTTTGAGCCATTACATTGCGTTACTTTAGGGACTTCAGGAGCTCAATTTGGACTTAACAAGATGCCCCATAGAAATCTATTGTAAATGGTCATTCATTGACTACATTGTAGCCTATTGTGTCAGCCATTATTTATTATGATTGGACAATTTCTACTCTGTAAGCTGGAGGCTGTTGTATCCGCTACATTTCACAGATTCGGAGAAAAAATAAAGTCATTGAACGTGTGTGAAAGAAATTTGGCAAAACAGAAATTAAAAAGTAAAAAAGAGTATGCATGAAAAAATTAGGCTGTTAAAATTGATTAACCCCTCTAATCTAATATTTCAACAATAGAATATTGTGATGATGTTATTACAACAGTACTGTTTTATTTAAAATCTTTTTTTTTGTTGAAAGTATTTTATCAGGAAGGAAAAGTTTAGATTGTCTTTTATTTTTCAAGTATGTCCTGGACTCATTTCATCTACCTCAGAAGGGTCAAAAACTAGAACAGGGGACACTGAGGTCTGAACAGATTCTACAGCTGATACATTAACCAACTTAGCTATTTATATCATACTAGTTGAAGAGCCCGTTATACGGGCCACAGTCACACTGCCAGCTGGTCGCAGGGCAGTCATGCGCAGTAGAGACTGCCCGAGCCTCTGCTGATACAGAGCTGGACGCTCTCTGTATCAGCCGCGGTGCGGGCAGTCTCTACTGCACATGACTGCGGCGTTACACACGTTTTAGCGAATTATTATATGGGATATATATTTCAGCTATATTTGTGTTTAATATGCAGTAAAAACTATGGTTATTATCCGTAGTCTGGTCACTATTAATCTTTTTTAAGTTCAACTTACTAATATGTTGCCCACCGTCAAGCTTTTTTTTACTATTAAACATTGGTCAATGCATTTAGAAATGCAGAATTTCTATATTCAGGGTTGTCAGTATCTTATTTGAGGGGTCATGTGGCAGCATTTTCCAGCTTTTCTGAATGGTCTCCAGTCGTTGAAATACCAGTCTTTTTTTCACAGAAAAATCTTATTTGTCAGGCAAAGTCCCATCAATTTACTAGAATGATAAATCCCTTGATACCCACAAATAGCCATACTGAGAGCAAACTCAGCTCTCATATATAAGCAAAAAGGACTGCTGATAAATTCTATAAAAGAATGGCAACTTTTATATATGTGATGTGTGCGCATGCATGCGTGTGCGTGTGTCTGTATAAAAACACAATTGCACATAAGTGCAGAAGCATTCTTTACAAATATTAAAAACTTGTCACAGAAAACTAGAAAACTAACAATAAAAGGCAATAAAAGCAGAAATGGGAACTAATGTAAACGTAATAACAGTCAACAATGTATACAAACAATTGCAAACCTTTCTATATACAGGTCACTAAGGATATGAAGTTTTCTGTCTGCAGCATTTGTCCTTTGAATGTTTCTAATAAAGATACTGAAAAAATAGATAAATAAAACAGTTGCTGCTAGACACATTTGAACATTCCCAGAATATCCTAACATATAGTAAGAAAATATATAATGATAACATAAATTATAAATTATTGATCTAATATGCAATAAGCTCTTTGGATCCTGGACATGTCACTACCTCCAAGTTGCCCATGAATTCTATTAGGATGAGTATTCTTAATCAGTATGCTAAATTAATGAAGCAATCTCTTATTGAGCACTTGATGAATCAGTCATATAGAGCAACAAATCACAAATCAATAAACATTAACATACATTTCATTATAAACACTAATTGAGGGTACAGAGGCATTTTATAGAGGTATTGCTTCATAATTTGCTGGGTTTACATTATTAAGACAAAATTCCTTTCTGGGAAGTTAAACGTCCTATATTATTGACAGGTATTAACTGTTCATCTCTTTCTGCTGATGGTTTAGACTGATTTGTATATTTTGTACTCTTTTTTTTCTTCTGCTGCTAGACATATGCATATAAAATAAAATACTAATGTAGGCAATGTTGTTATATATCATGACAAGGCCAAAATTGATGCATTAAAATAAACTCATTTGTAAAATATGGCAGCTCAAATCAACCTCTCTAAAAACCAAGGTATCAAATATATCACACAAATGCCATGCATACATTAGTCTGATGTAAGAAGAACCAGAACATTTCCAAATATATAAATGGCCCTTGATTGAATTTGTTTCTACACTTTAATGTTTTTTTTTTCTTCAGGGAACCAGACCCGATTCCCTTAGGAAAACATGTTGGTCCAAGGGTAATTTATGTCCATTGCTTTGATGACATTTATAGTAATTGTATACCATGGACTGATCCTGTTTTACTGAGAGTAGAGCCAGAACAGGGCCTGTAGAATACCCCTGATACCTCATGCCAGTATGTATAGAAAAAATTGCTTTCTTTTGATGTGATTATATATTTATATTACTCATAAAGTTTTGCATATTTCTATATTGATGTTATTACTTTATACAAAGAGTGCCCCCATATCTGCAAATATTTGGTTCTGGTTCTGCTGTCCTTTTTTGAGTTGACGGTGTTCTTGTCTAGGAAGCAGCTGAATTATCTGCACTGAGGCAGTAGAATTGCCTACACAGGATTGTTAACCATTGTGTTTAATTGTTAAAGGGATAGTAATACTTTATTATTACTATCCCCCATATTGTAGATATTTGTAAGCTAATTTAATAGCCCCCAGGTTCATCTCTCAAACCTTTATGGTTTGAGAGATAACCGAAGGCAAATTTCCCACCTCCCTCCCCCATCCCTGAAGTCAGCATTGTACTTACTGCAGGGATATCCGGTCTGACTTTCATCAGACGGCTCTGCAGCAGAGCCACCATCGCGTTAGTGAAAAATAATTATTTCACTGAAACCGTCTTCTACGTGTGCATGCAAACCAAGCACATGTAGAAGACCGTTTCAGTGAAATAATTATTTTTCACTAATGCGATCTCAGCTCAGCTGCAGAGCCGCCTGATGAAAGTCAGACCAGATATCCCTGCAGTCAGTTCAATGCTGACTTCAGCGAAAGGGGAGGGGGGGAACCTTGCCTTCGGTTATCGCTCAAACCATAAAGGTTTGAGAGATGAACCTGGGGGCTAGTAGATTATTTTACAAATATCTACAATATGGGGGACAGTAATAATAAAGTATTACTATCCCTTTAAATAGCCACTTCAATATGTGAGTAGGACTGTATATGTTTATTGTGCTATCATATATTACAGCTGGATGATAATGCCCTATAAGGCACCTCTTTTTTCTCCTTGCCATTAAATCAGTCTAGAATTGCATTGGCCATACCTACATATCAAAATAGTATTAGGCAGCAAGGTTGAGGTGCCTTTCAAAATTAGGATTTTGACTGATTTACCCCACTAAATACCCTGTTGATAAAATTATACTGATTACATAATATTTGTGTTACTTTGAATGTTTTTAGACTGTATTGATGGATATACAGTAACTTGCAAACTATACAGCAATTCCATATTGCATGTCATGACATTTAACACAAAAAATAGAGTACCCCAGAGCATTTACATAAAATAGGTATCTAGATGAGTGGTTTCCAACCCTATTCTAAAGGACCTCTAGCAGTTTGTCTATGTAGCATTTACCTTCTTAAGTGCATGTGAGTTAAAAAGAGGTGCTGTCGTTTAATTAGCTTGCCTATTTACAGGTAGGGAAATCCTGAAGACACCGTCTGTTAGTGACCCCTTAAAATAGGATTGGAAAGCATTGCTATAGATATTGGCTTCTAGAAGATTCAGTTTCCTGCCCACCACTACTGTGGTGCTAGAATAGACCTGGGCAGCAGTGAATTGGATAATGACACATGCTTACACTTAATGACATTTGTGGTTTTAGATGTATTCATATTCATATATATATATAGCTTTCTCTCATTACCAATGTTATTTCCATGATTATTATTAAGTATTAATTATTTATGAACTACTAGAGAACTGATCATGATATGCTAATGTGGTCTTTGTGTTATACATGCATTAACTCTTTGGATGTATGACAAAGCTAGCATTCAGGGATCTAGTTGTGTAATTTGTCATGTACAGACATATTTTCATATGTTTTTGCCCAGCAACACTAATTTTTTTATTATTATTATTATTATTTTTTTTTATTTATTTATTTATTTTTTCAACATCTTAATTTTTTCAGGTGAATGTTTATAGGATTTCAGAAAATAGAAGAAAACTATGTCATGACAATAGGTTTACATATTGTATTTACAATGTACATTGTAAAGGTTTTGTTGGAAAGGGATATCAGAAGCAACTGTATGCATGGATGGATTTACATCCCAGGTACCCCCAGGCACAGCACTCTAGGTGACCTTAGCCCTGCCCATGGCCACACCCCTATTTGCCACATAGCCCCTCTCTTGGTCCCATCTACTATCCCAGACAGAAAATACCTTCAGCCTGTAACCTTCAAAGAAAAAAAAAAAGGTTTTAACCCCTTGGTTGCTAGATCTCCAACACATTAATCTCTCTAGCATATAAATGTTAAATATTAGACTCTAAATAGGTATATAACTGGTGCAGGGACATTCAGATTTTGCTGGCCACACCCACAATTCATAATATGGGTGTGGCCAGCACAGTTGAGACTCCCCTCAAAATTTGGAGTACTAGACAGTTATTTACTCTGCCTGTCAGGACTGTACGACATAGATATACTTGGGAAATTATAACTGAGAGCTATATGAGAGAGATAGAAGAGGAAAATGATGGATAAGAGGTAAGGTGAGGGATAGATAAGGCAAAGCACACCTCTCCAATGTAAGCAAACTATAGTACTCTCACCTATTTTCACTTTATTTCTTTGAGGCTGCTTATGATGGTCTTATTGTTATAGAGCAATGAAAAATCCACCACAGAAGGTCTGTGTACACTCTATACAAATTCAGACTCTGCATTCCTACAAAAACCTGAGAAAACAGTAGGCCGCATTCGGGAATCTAAATAAGAGCAGTTCTGAAGCAAACTTGTTATACCATAGGGAAGAAATAAATATTAGGTACATTGATATCATTATTTTAACCCCTTGAATGATAAATCTCTAATGCATAGCCATACTCACAGCAGAGCTGAGCATCAGTATCTCTTTATTGCCACATTTTTATATTTATTTATGTATTTATTTATTAATCAGTTTATTTTTTTTTTATTATTTTTAGAGAAAAGACAAGGGTGTTAATGAGGTGAAAAGGCAAAGGAAAATATTTTCTTGAATTTTAGTCTCCCTTCTTCGGGTGAAGAGGGGATGGTTGGAAGCCCTCTCCTTCAGACACATTTAAATTTATATGAAGTCTATGGATTATTTGAATGACTTCCTCTTGCAGTGGGAGAGAAGACGAAAGGGTCTATAGACCCATTCCTTGGGCTGTTTAATTATTAATAATATGGACCCATATTCATTATTAGCATCCTCCAACTGGGGAAAGTAGAGAAATGGGTACTTTACTCTTCCCTTGGGCACATTTATTAATGTAATGTCTATGGGCCCCATATTAATTATATATATATATATATATATATATATATATATATATATATATATATATATATATATATATATATGTTCCCTGCAGGAAAAGAAGCATTTTTCACACTTTACCTCATTGATGTGGAGTCTCTGGATCCCATATTAATATTTAATAATTAAAGGAGCTAATAATAAATGGATATGGGGTCTTTTATTTAGTTTTTTTTCTTTTTAATTGTTTAAAAAATTGGAACTTTTTTTAAACGTTAATGAGTAATCTCTTAAGTAGTACAGCTAATACAAGCCAATGTGGGTGTCAGCTTGTTCACAATCAGACAAGAAGCCAACACAGGTTCATAATATTGAGTAATTTATTCAAGACAATTACTTGTGTACATCAAGGGAAGTCTAAAGAGACTCTCCCCAATATAGGTTTTCTCAGGCCTTATATATTGTAAAAATTGCATCATGTTATTTACATGTATTAACACTGGTTGCTAAGCAGATAATGAAATGACCTCTTACCATGGCAATGAACAATTATACTTCATAAGCCCTTAAGCCCTTTTCAGATTTTTAAGCAATACTTTCCCTGTAAGACAGGACTTACGACCACAAGCTAGGATGGGTGTCAATTCAACAGCAACTATCATCAAAACATAGGAGCAAACACACATGCACACAGTCACATACACAAAATAGGTCATACACCAATCTGAGAACAGAGGGGTTAAGCATTGGGGGAAGATAGATTAGCAGGTAGTGGCAGAAGGGATAGTTCATTTAGTATAAAGTGAGCCTTAACTCCACAATACTGAGAATGAAATACACTCCAAGGAAATCTGGAAAAGGAGGCTTTATCTATGAGAAAGTGTAGGTGCGGGGAAGGTGCTTGTGGGAAAGGGAGGGTCAGTGTAGGACAGACAGGTGCTTGGGAGGACTATTGCTTCCCTCCTCTGGTGACACCTCCCAGATGCAGAAGCAAAGTCTTAAAGGTTCCCTTGTGAAAAGAATGGAAACATTCACACCGCTGAGGAGTTCAAACCCAGGACATTTTCAAATGTTTCTGGAGAAACAATCCTTTTACAGTCAAAGCATTTGTGAGGAAAAAAGATAACGTCAAGCAATTATGAGAATGTACTTATTAAACATATACTAGCCAAATTCTCCCAAATAAGTAAATGACTGACTGGGAAGTTTTTTCAGCTCGAAATCTAGGTCTTAACCATGCTTAATATTAAATATTGCACAAGTCTGTATTATATATTTTCCAGCTTATGAAAGGGAATGCATGTATGAGCACATAGTGAGGCAGATGTACTAAGAAGTACTAGTGCAATGCTAAAGCAAACCAATTTCACCACAGGAGACAAAACTTACCAAAATTCCTATTACAAAGCAATGTGTTATAGCTTCTGGTAGCATTCAAGGGATTACAAACCCCCATTTAAATTAATTGGAATTTATATTTGTTCCCTATAGTACAGCTGATTTTCTGGAAATGTAGTTGTTCCCCTTGGTACAGCTGATTTTCCCATAATTAATCCAGTTATACTTTGTACATCAACTCTGTAAGTCATAACTACAGCTACTTTGTCTGAAAAGACAAAATGAATTCTCCCAGGACCGTTCACTGTTCCATCTGTGGCTACATAATATTGGAAGCAATCAAAGCTTTTGTGCTCTCAGGGTATGTTTTTTTGTATTCTGTTACATTTAAATTTAATTTTTTCCTGATCTGCCTATCTGTGTGAATGTGCTGTGATTCCTGTGAAAGTGCTATATTTCTATTTAGAGTGATTTTAAAAGAACATTTAAAACACTAAGTATAATTAATTCATATGGGAAACCAGTCAGGATGTGGGATAGAACCCTACAGCATGTAGAACTGGATGTTTATTAAAGGGATAGTAGTGTTTCACAATAAAAGCAGCTACAATTAGTCATCATAGTGTTTAGGCCATGGAGAGTGTTATTTCAATATTGTCAGAATTGTAGTTCAAGAGTAATTGAATGATAAAGTATCCCCATCCCTCTGCTTTTACTGATGTAACACAGATTGTATGGATGGATCACAGAGAGGGACAATCTTCATTGAGGAAAAACCTGAAAACTGTCAAGGGGGCAGGGTTTTCCTTACAGTCGCAGTAAGAAGATTGTCTCTTGCTGTGAGCTGTCTGGTCTCAAGACCAGCTTCCACGTATGAGGGGAGGCGGACTTCATTGAGTAAAAGGGGCGGGAGGGGGATACTTTATAATTCAGTGGCTCTTGAACTACAACTCTAACAGTATTGGCCCAAATACTATGAACATTGATTGGAGCTGCTGTTTTTGTGAAACATTGCTATCCCTATGCTGTTTGAAGAGAGAGAAATACAGACTGAGCCTTATGTAGAAAAGAGGTGCAAACTAACTGCAACATAGGGGAGATTGCCATTGCCACTGATATTAAATGGTACATTTACCCCCTTAAATGCTAGAGAAGTCTCCAATGCATTGAGAATCAAGGCATTAAAGAGCTAGATAGCATTTAAGGGATTAAAAGCCCCATTTAAATCAATCAATCATTTGTGGCATGTTTATTGTCCCCTATTTTGCAATTGTTTTGACCCTTAATTGCTCTTTCGTTTTGTGCATAAGGCCCACAGGCTTTATTATTTTAATTTATACAGAATCAAAAAAGTAAATATAATTTTTCACACTGAACAAGATATGTAAAATAAATTGGGAGAGCATGGAAAAGTAAAATTTTATCTTAAAATGCCCCCTACATCTTATACTCCATACTTATCCACTGGCTTTTATTCCTGCCTATAACTTTTAAAATCTTAGTACATCTACACCAGTACATTTTATAGTCAAAACGCATCTAGCCCTCCTAGCTCCTGATTGTTCCTTAAAATGTACTTAGAGACACTGAGTTTTTAATCATCAGTGAGAGGATTGAAGGAAGAAAAAAGGCAGAGGACATGGAAACATTTATATAATGGAGAAAATATCAAACATTTTCTGTACATTTTACTGATTTAGTAGTGTTAGGTTTAAGCTAACCAAAGCAATATTTATTTAAAGGGGAACATTCACATCCCCAAAAATTTTCACCATTGCTTTTAAAATGTAAAACAATATTAGGTCTGGCTTTATTTATTTTCACCGCTGCCTAAGAGTGGAGATATTAATTGTTGAAATGTGCCACTTCCGGGTCTGCAGCACTGTGTATGTGTGGCATGAAGCTGCAGGACTTACCACCTCCCACCCAGCAGCCCCTGGGGCGCTCGTTCGTGCTTCCCTTCGGAGCTGCATTTTTCTGGGCTAACGTGACAGCAAGCTCCGTTTACCATGTTACTAAGGTTGCAACCTCAGTAGCATAGTAAACGGAGCTTGGTATCACGTTAGCCCAGAAAAATGCAGCTCTGAAGGGAAGCACGAACGCATGCCCAAGGGGCTGCTGGGAGAGAGGTGGGAAGTCCTGACGCTCATACAAGCATCCCCAGAATGTGGAAGTGACACATTTCAACGATTAATATCTCCACTCTTAGGCAGTAGAGAAATTAAATAAAGCCAGCGCTAATATTGTTTTACATTTTAAAAGCAATGGTGAAAATATTAATGTTTGCATAGGTGGCACTGCCCTTTTAAGTCTTGTGCACTAAGAAAAAAAGGGGGGAGAAGCACTAAAGTTTCATAAGGGTCCAGTTTGTCGATATGCATACCTGGGAACTCTCCGGATTTGCCCCGGAGACTCCGGTTCTGACAGAGCTTTACCGGGTCTCCGGGGCAGAGGCAGATTCCTCCGGATGTGGTGAGTTTCTATTGAAACTCTGCCACATCTGCTTTTTCTCCCTTTGTGCCTCCGTCCCCAGCCTTCTGTGTGACACATTTAACCCTCTGAGTGCCAGAGTGGTACTGAATGCACCACTCTGGCACTCAAAGGGTTAAATCCCCCCAACACTCGAGTTAAGCCCCGACCCTTTTTGACGGGATTAGCGTCATTTTTGATACCCCCTGCTGAACAGAGGACTACCCTCCGGGTAGCCATCAACTGAAAGTTCCCAGGTATGTCGATATGGTGCTACAGTATACTGGACCCGAATCCATCTCATGGCTTACACTGAGGTGTCTTTGACATCTCAATCCTGAGACTGCACCTCAAATACACCTACATCACAATAGGGTTATGCATAGAGAGGAGGTGACTTCTCCAGGATATCACTTCTCCGAGTTCTGTGTTTTCTATGGAGCCTATGCACTTAAATTTCTCCAACTTTGGAGATCTAAGTGCATAGGCTCCATAGGATAACATAGGAATTGGAGAAGTGATATCACTGGAGAAGTTATCTCCACTTTATAACACCTTAGTGCCAGGACCATCACGTCGGTCCGGACGTTAAGGACTAGTGATGGCATGTCAGGGAATTCTGGGATGACAGCACGGCTGAACGCATCTCTGCCATCCCAAAATTCATTGCCATGGTTCTTAATGGCCACCCACCTCCAGATCGGGCAGTCGTTAAGGGGTTAATTGCATAGAAACAAAAAATATATCTATTTAAAAAAGTAAAAACTGTAAGTACAAAAAAAACAAAAACAAAGTAGCAGTTTTAAAAACAGTAACCCTTTAAGAGGGGTAGGCAACATATTGCTTCGGAATGCTTTGCATGCGCCACTGATCCTTAACGTACTTCTCTGGCACTCAAACGGATGCTATAGATCAGTGATTCTCAACCCGTGCCCTCAGTGGCTACTAACGGCCCGGATTTGAGAATTTCCTTTTAAGAGCACAGGTGAGTTAATCAATATGAATGAGCCTCTGATCAACACACTTGTGTTCTAGCAGGGAAATTCCTAAGTCCTGGTCTGTTAGTAGCTACTGAGGGCACGGGTTGAGAACCTCTGCTATAGATGCCTCTAATGCAGTGTTTCTCAACTCCTGCCCTCAGGACCCACTAACAGGCCAGGACTTAGGGATTTCTCTGCTAGAGCACAGGTGTGGTGATCAGAGGCTCATTCACATTGATTAACTCACCTGTGCTCTAACAAGGAAATCATCAAATCCTGGCCTGTTAGTGGGTCTTGAGGACAGGAGTTGAGAAACACTGCTCTAATGCATGCCAAATGTTGTGAATGCCTTTGCCATTCAAGGAGTTAATTACCAGCTGTCAGTCTAGATATCAAAATAGGTCAGTTTACAACATATCTTAACTCCTGGAATACTAGAGAGGTGTTTGACTCATTGAGTCACAATGTGTAGAGACTGCATCAGAGAGTTTAAATATTTCATGTTCTTGTTGGCATTTCAGGATTACTGTAGATAAAGGAAAAAAGAGATCGTGTTCCAAACTTACACAACACAGAACTGCAGATCAAATGTTCATTTGAGAGCCAGTTCAGTTTTTCAATGTCCTTACATCCAACTTTCAAGCACTTTGAATGGCCAATTTACTGCATCTCCGTTAGGGACAAACATGCTTAGGGCCAAGCAATGTAGACATTGGCTGCATAGAAGGCAATTGGAATGTGAGTGCAAAGGAATAAAGTACTATGTTTCAATTACACTGATGTACTAAAGCAAGCCTGAGACAAACCAACTACTATAGGGAATGTGCAGAAAAAATCACATTAATTTAAATGGAGCTTTTAATGCTAGAGATGTTTGTAGTGCTTTTTCTCTAGCATTTGTGAGGTTAAATGCCTAATCTGAAGGGTTAAATGGGAGGTTCACTAAAGCATGATAAAGAGGTTAAATGGAGTCTATGCACTAAGATCTCCAAAGTTGGAGAATCTTAGTGAATAGGTTCTACAGAATAGCATAGGAAATGGAGATGTGAAATGGCTGGAGAAGTCATCTCTACCTTATCACCTCTTTATCACACCTTAGTGAATCTCCCCTATTTCTTTATAATGTGGAACATTCAAGTGTTTAAACTTCCATTTTAAATCAATTAGATTTTGGGGAATGGTTTTTGAATCCCTATGTTGCAGTAGGTTTATCCCAAATAATATTCAATTTATTTGATGCATATTGCCCAAAGTTTAATTCTGGATAAAGGTCAGAAAAAATAATTATCTTTTCAGATGATCTCCTTTAGTTTTGGGTAAAATTAGTTAATCATTTTTATTTTATGTGCATATATGGAACAGGAACAACTATCAATGAAGATCATATAAAATACACATAAGCATACATGTTAATTCACCCATACATTACCTTATATGACTTTCACTGTGAAAACCTATAACAATGTAATTGACCAAGGTTCAAGATTAGCCTATATCTATGCATGTACTTGAAAAGAGATACACACAGTCACATACACAGTGGTGTCCGTAGACATTTTTCCAGGGGGGGACAAAGCCATAATATGACCCCCAGGCCAGCCCATCTAGCCCCTTTATTTATTTGGAGGGGGGTAATTGTAGGGGGGAGCAAGTGCACCCCTTGCCCCCCTCCGGACGCCCATGCACATAAACAAAGTAGGTCATACACCACAGAGAACAGAGGGGTTCAGCATGTGGGGAAGATAGGATAGTGGGTGGTGGCAGAAGGGGATAGTTTATTTAGTATAAAGTGAGCCTTAACTCCATAATAACGCCACAAAAAGAGTGCATGTGTGTTTGCTCCCATGTTTTGATGACAATTGCTGTCAACTTGACACCCACCGTAGCCTGTTTTTTAGACCTCTAGGGCATATATACATATAAAAGTGGAGTGGTGAAGTTCTGAGGTAAACGAACTTCACCATAGGGGACAAATAAGATTCATATTGATTTAAATGGAACTTCAACCACTTAATTGCTATACAGGACTCCAAAACATTGCAAAAAATGCATTGAAAGACCTCTCTAGCATTCAAGGGGTTAAAAAAGATCCATTTAAGGGTATAGGAGCGATGACGTAAATTGAGTCACATGCGCTTTGTGTAGTGAAGGCCCTGAACACCGGGAATGCTAAGAGAGTTATATCATGATGAGGTTTAACTAAGTGAGAGCGATAGTGGCAGTCAGATCCCTCAAGACAATCTGTGTGGAGCCGAAGACTGGCATCGACCCAGTACAATTTCCTTGAGTCTGCAGTGCCGATTAAAGTAAGACTTGAAGAGAACAGATATGCATAAACAGATGCTGACTCAATGGTGAAATAAGGCCGAGGCTACAGGGAAGAAACGAAAGAAAGTGTGGATGGGCCCTTTGAATGGCAGGAACTACTACAACCGAATAATAACGGGATTATCTATGAGAGATCAAATCCGGGCGGTTTGTGAGTAAAAGCTCAATGTTACTTTATATTTATGGATAAAGCATGAACGAAGGAAATTGATACTAGTTCTGGAAGGATTTGCCTAAGAATGTACTGTATGCCATGCTGTTTGCTAAATTAATGAGGAAATATGCGACTATAGAGGGGATAAATGTCACTATAGCTGCAAAGGGCTCCACACAAAAGTCTTGAGGTGAGAGGAGGTGGTATGTTTTAGCAAAGCCCACTAATGAAAATCGCTCGAAAATCGTTTGAGACTTATATATGCTTAAAGAGAGTTAGGCCTAATTGCTGGACGCTTTCCTATATTTTTGATGGACTGAGGGTTGTAATATATGAATTACAATGTAATAATAAAATATCCGAGTACCCTAAAGGACTAATGTTACTAAAGGACAATTGACGTGTTGGGATGCAGTGATACATAAGGACTGGAGATAAATACAGCATAATAGAACAGTCAAGAATCTTACATCCTTCATTGCCGTTCAAGGGTAACTAAGAAACTGAAGTAGAAAGCCGTACAGTAAAGAAAGATGGCATCTAAGAAGTCCCAGGAGAAATTGGCATCTAAAACAGATAAGATAATAAAGAGAAGCAGAGTGAAATGGAAAAGAAAGTAAAAAGCAAAAAGATAAGGGTGTTTCAACTTTTATTTCACCTATTCCAATGAGAAATGTCACTGAGACTTTGAGTAGCCCGTTAAATCTGGGTAAGGAGATAAGTGTTATGATTCACTCAATAGCAGGAGATTCTCAGGCAGAATCTACCATAAGGGAAATAGAAACAAAGTCTTCTATGGTTTATATGGACCAGATGAAGGACTGTTTGGCTCAACTTTTATAGCAGATAAAGCTAGAAATTCAAGAGAAAGCAACTGATATCAGAGAAGATATCTCGAGGGTGGGAAATCGAGTAACAGAATTACAAGAGAAGATTGAAACTACTCTTGTTTTGACTAATAAAAACAAAGACCAAATAGAAGTAATAGGAAAAAATGTAGCTCTTCTGGAGAAAATGATTTCAGACATAGAGGACAGATCACGTAGGAAAAACCTGAGAGTTAGGAATGTACCTGAGGACATAACTCAGGAGAGGATTGAAGAATATATGTTGGAATATCATGGAGCATTAGGTCTTAAATTCGATCAGGCAGAACGGTATTGGACAGATCTCATCGGGTATTTAAACCAAGTTCAATGCCAGGGTCAATGCCGAGAGACATAATAATCTCATTCCTGTCTAATAAAGATAATGAGTCTGTTCTTAAAGCGGCAAGGTAAAATCCTTGCGAAGTACAAAAACTCTCTAAATTAACTGTGTTTCCGAATTTATCCTATTATACGAGACAAAAAAGAAAGATGTTTGCCTCCATAAAGAAAATTTTAAGAGAGAGTAATATAACTTATAGTTGGGGATTCCCAGTTAGTTTGAATATTTACAAAGATGGTGTAAGGAAAATATGTAGAACACCAGAAGAAGTGGAGGTTTGGCTGGAACAAAATAAAAGATGAACAAGTACCTCGAACTATAGGGGAAAAAAAGCGGGTTTATAGAATGGAAGGACCTGGTGGTCCTATGGTCTGGTTAGGGGTTATAGTTATATGAAGGAACAATAGGGAGGGGGAACCTGAGAGATGGAAGTTCGTGAATATAATTGGGATATTAGTAATTTATTGTTTGGAGACTTCTCTTTTTCTCCTCTCCTTCCCTACTTGGAGTTCCCCCTTGAGTAGGGGGTGCTCAGGGTGGGGAGCAGGAGGAGGGGATGAGATATAATGTGATTTCTGATTTGATTTTTTTTTTCTTCTTCTGGTTTCACTCCCTGTTCCCCCCTCCCCCTGGTATATTCCATGGTTAGGGTTGAAGATGTATGTTTGTCATTTCAGCTGGTTCTGATGGAGGGGGGAACATGGATGGTTGGGGGGCTATAGGAAGAATTAGATAAGTCTCAATTTTGAGATATGATTATGGAATTATGGAGAACGAATAAACATGTAGTCTCCCTACTTTGTTTCTTACCCAATGGAGGAATTTGGAAGATTGAGGGCATTCAAGAGTAGTTTATGAATACTGAGTGGGGATGACTTACATAGGTAATAGAGAAGGGGATGGATGTGGAACTTAATACTGCTCATGTTAAAGATAAAATAGTATCACATAAGTTTTGATGGTTTGGTTAGATTTGGAACACACATTGTTTTTATATGAGGATATATATAAGGGGATGTTGTGATAATATAGGTAAGGAGAGTGCACGAGTAGTAAGAAATGAATTGAGTGGTTAAAAAAGTTAGTATTATTTGAAAAGTGGATTTAGATAAAATGTTTCATGGTAGAGTTAAATTTAAATTAGCTATAACACTGTGTGAAGGAAAGAAAAAAGGAAAGAGAGGAAGAGAGAAGGAAAAGGAAAGGAAACACATAATGGAATTGGTTGAATTATTAAAGTGGTAAAAGGTGTTATTGAGATAAAAGTGAAAAGATAAGTAAGACAGAATTGTGGTGAGTAACAAAGGGCTTAAAATTTGTCATAATGAATGGGGGAATAGAGGTATGTATAGGTAGTATTAAGTGAAGTATGTAGAGGGGTTATCGTGAATAGTAAATAAGGATTTGGATCCTCGCTGTTTGAGATTTTCTTCCCTGGCGAGTGACCTGTTAAGGGGTCCGTAGGATGGGAGAGAAACGGATGATTGAGCATCCTAACACCACATCACAGGATTAAATGTAGGGGAAATGATAATGAATGTAGGTAAATACGGTTTGAGATTAATATGAGCAGTATTAATAGAGAGAAGATTTAGTACATAAATGAAGAATATGAACACAGGGTTAGAGAAAGTAGAAGTAGAGATGGAAGATAGGGAAATAATTTATATATGAAGAAGGGATATAAGGGACAAATCTTGGCATTTAGGGCCTCACGAGGGATACCTGGAGAACCCAAATACTCATGCAAGAAAAAGAGAGGGCAATGACACGAGTGCGAAGGTTAGTACAAGTTTAGTTAATTGTGGTTTATTATTTGTTGTATGTACCAAAGGGTGTCGGCTGGGATTCAGGGGGGGGAGGTATGAAGGTGTGCTCATTGATCGCCGACCATGGTTTGGTGGATGACGGTCAATGCTCTGGGGCTAAATACACATTATAAGAGGGCACTGTTGTTGAAAGAAATTAAAAAAGAACAAACAGATATATGTTTGGTCCAAGAGACTCATTGGACAAAGGATTCAGTTAAAAAAAAAGAATATGCAGAATTATAACATAGTAGCAGATTCCTTGCTTAAAATAAAAAAGAAATGTGGGGTTGCAATATTAATATCCGAAAAACTAAGATTTGAATATATCCTTCAAGAAACAGACCAGGAAGCTTGCTCTATCCTTTTAATTTGTTGGTTAAATGAAAAAATATTTACTATTGTGAACATATATGCTCCTAATAAGAACCCTATATCTTTGGTAAGGGATTTACTGGATAAAGTGGATAGGGAGAAACAAGGCTTTTTAATTATAGCTGATATGGGGTTGGATACAAATTTAGATAAGAAGTTACAAGAAGAGAGGGTTTGTTCAAAAGAAGGGGTAAAACAATCACAATTATTTCAAGAAATTATTAGTGAACAAGGATTATATGATATATGGAGAGTGTTTAAAGAGATAGTAACACTTCGTTTTAACTTTATTTTATTTTGTAGGCATTAAAAAAACATGAAGAATGATATAAGTCTTATCTCTCAAACCTTTATGGTTTAAGAGATATTCACAAGCAAAGTTTCCCCTCATTCCCCTTTTACCTAGTGTAAGCCATCTATTCTCAGATGTGAATCTGGTTGTATGACCAGACAGATAACAGAAGGGGACAATTTTCTTTGTATGAAAACAATGAAAGCCCTTCCCCCCTTTTTCAGCTTTTTCCCTTATCTTAATTGAAGATTGTCCCTCTCTGCAGTCTACCTGGGCACCTCCCTTCTGATCTGGTTGAACAGGGGGGGGATACTTTGTGAATATCTCTTAAACCATAAAGGTTTGAGAGGTAAGTCTTATATCATTCTTCATGTTTTTTTAATGCCTACAAAATAAAATAAAGTTAAAACGAAGTATTACTATCCCTTTAATCCAGTAGAATTAGATTTCACCCATTTTTCTCATGTGCATCTATCAAATGCAAGATTAGAAATGATTTTTGGTAATGTAGGTATATTAAATGAAATTGGGAAAATATACATAAAAGATCTAACGTGTACTGATCACAATGCTGTAGTGATGAGTTTAAAAGATGATACATATAGAGATAAAAGACCTGACTGGAGATTAAATAACACATTGCTCTAAAGTGAGAAGAACCAAGAGTATTTACGGGAAAAATTGATTTATTTTTTGAGGAAAATACTCCCACAGACATTCTATTAATAAAGGTATAGTGTGTAATGAGGGGTCAGTTAATAAAACTAGCTGCAATGGAGAGAAGAGCCTGTGGTCCACTATACTGCAATTATATGTAACTTTAACTAAAATGATTAAAGAAAATAAGCTAAATCCTTTGCTGGAAAGAACAAAAAACTAAAAAAAGTTAATTCAAACATGGTACTATAAGAGTAATAAGGCAGATAAACTGCTAACTAGTAAATTTTAAAAAAGCAGTGTTACAGAGAATCTATAAGATTACAGAAAAATGGCAGGTATATTACAATCCTCAAACCATTGGTGAATATTACAGAAAAATGGCAGGTATATTACAATTCTCAAACCTTTGGTGAATATTATAAAGGGCTCTATAATTTAAAATCTTCAATAGAGGAATCTGAAATGTTACGATAGTTATGTGAGATTAAAGTACCTAAATTGACTGAGAATCAGGCTGAATCTATTAATGCCCCGTTTACAGTAGAGGAAGTTAGAAAGGCAATAGATAAGTTGAAAGTTAATGTAGCTCCGGGCCCAGATGGTTTTACAAATTTGTTTTAATAAAGTTATGAAATGTAAATTGTAGTATAAAATGAAAGAAATGTTTGACACAATAGGAGATACCCAAGATTTCCCTGAAGAAATGATGCAAGCAAATATTGTACCAATATTAAAACTGAATAAGGATCCAACATTGATTGGTAACTATAGGCCCATATCCTTAATGAATGGGGATAGTAAGATTTATGCATCAATTTTGGCAACTAAAATAAAAGATATAATTCCCCAATTAATCCACACTGATCAGGTAGGATTTGTGTCAGGGAGATGTGCAAGTATTAACATCAGGAGACTTAGAGACTTAGATTCGACCAGTATAAAACGATCCCCCATGCTGACCCTGTTTTTGGATGCAGAGAAAGCATTTGACAGGGTCAGCTGGGGGTTCATGATAGCTACCTTAAAGAAATTTGGTTTCCGGGGAATGATCTTGGAGTGTATAGGTGCTTTGTACGTAAATTTAACAGCAAGAACCGTTGGCTCGGGAATGGCTTCTCCATGGTTCCTATAAAAAATGGCACCCAACAAGGATGCCCGTTATCCCCATTATTATATCTGCTTACATTGGAGCCCTTTGCACAAAAAATTAGGGAACATCTAGGCATAGAAGGAAGCGAATTTGGAGAGGACTCTTCAAAAATAAGAATGTATGCGGGTGACATAGTGGTAACAATTTGTAATCCAACGGCTTCTTTGGAATATTTAATGGAAGAGATAAAAGCTTATGGTAAAGAATCAAATTATAAACTCAATATTAATAAATGAGGGACAATGGTAGTTAATATGGGGATTGAGGAGGAAAATATTCTCAAAAATAAGTATAAATTTAACTGGACAAATAAAGAAATACCATATTTAGGGATTAAAATGGTAGAAAACCCAGATGAAGTTCTGGGAATTTAATTATAAGAATTTACTTTCCCAAATGGTAGAGAGCCTTAGATCTTGGTCCAACAAAGAAATCTTGTGGTGGGGGAGGGTTAACACGGTAAAATCATACATACTCCCCAAATGGACGTATTTGTTCAGGTTCATTCCTATACCTTTTCCTAAGGATTGGTTGGCTGAAATTCAGAAAATTTTCAACAGGTATATTTGGTTAGATAAACCCCCAAGGATAAATAAATATATACTGAAAAATTAGGTAAATGCGGGAGGAATAGGGTTCCCAGACATTAAAATATATATATAATAATATATAGTCCTTATATTTTGCATTTACAGTCTGACATACTAATTTCTTTGGAGAACAACACATCATCCAATAGTGAAAGCAGTGGACCTAAAGTAATCGTTGTTGAATGCTGAATAAACTGGGAGGCAGGGGAAGCCTCCCTAGCATGTGAGCAGAACTACCTGGGATAAGGGCATATCTAATATTCCGATTATCAATCACTACTACGCTTAGAGGATTGTGTTTGTCTTCTTTTTCTTTTTTTCTGTTTTCTTGTTATATACAGTGATGTGGGTTGCGACAGTGATACCCACTATAGACAGCTGCACACAAGACTAACAATACCGAAACTTGAGATCCTGATTCATCCACCAAAGCACTTGATAAATATCTTTTGCTTTTTCTTGAACTTGCAAAGAGGCTGATGATGTACTAAGAAGACTGGACCAATTCTGAGGCAAACCAGATGCACTATAGAGGACATATAAAAATTCCCAGATTTGCCCCTTCGTAGTCATGTAAGTCATAGGAACTGTGTCCTTGGAGAACTCGCAAGTAAATTTATGAAAATGGATACTCACAGAGAAATATCTTAGCATGAGCAGTTGTATAAAAATATATGAACTATTTAATACAATAAAAATATATGTTTATTGTAACAACCCTAAACATCTAAGGGAATAATAAACAAGAACTTGTGAGGTATGTTTCTGGACAATCCATGTGCAATGAACGGGGAACCATAAAGGGTACTCTTTTTAGTACTCTTTTTAGACACAAATCATGTTTAACTCCCCTGGTTAGAAAACGTATTGTGCAACAGATGTTGCTGCCTCTCACAGACTAAGGTGATGTAGTTTATGCTCCAGCTCCAGAAATCCATCTTAGTAAACTTGACACCCTGTATAATTTAATATGCCGCTTTAGTCTCCAATGTAATTACACTACTCATCGCTGTGATATGTTAAAAGAACTAAATTGGTTAACACTCAAATCTAGACGTGCCCTTCACCTTTCTTGCTTAGTACACAACCACTTCTCTGGAAAACTACCACACTACCTGAGCAGTTTGCTCACTCCTGCTCTCCATACTATAACCTCCGCTCCACCACAAACAACTCGCTACGTATACCACAATACAAGAAAGAAGCAGGAAGATCTGCCTTCTCCTTCAGAGCGCCAAAGGCCTGGAACAATCTGCCTGAAATAATCAGATCTGCTCCCAGTCTAAAATTCTTAAAAGTAAATGCTTCTCTATATCTAAAAACAGAGTGTAACTGTTTATAATTTTAAAATTTCCATATGTATGTATATTCGTAAGTATATTTAATAACATTTAATATATAATGTTTCTCAGTTTGTGTAAATATGCAACCCTCTACTGAAAACTGTCCAGGACGTACTTGAAAACGAGAGAAATCTCAATGTATTCTTCCTGGTAAAACATTTTCTAAATAAATAAGGGTAAAAGACTCAAAAAAAGCAATCAGTGCTGTGTGCCAGCCGGACACCAAACTCACAAAGTTAATAAAAACAATGAAGAATGTATGACACTATAGAACTCACATCCTATCCCCTATAAAAAAATATATATATATATAAAATACCAATTATCACATTTAATCATAATAGCATCGTAAAAATAAAAAAAAAAACATCTCTCCAAATCAGATGGCCAAAATCTGTATCATTTATAAACAGCTGTGGAAAAAAACAGAATATATGGCAGATAAACTGCAGATAATATGATAATGAGATGTGAAAAATAATAATGGATAAATTTAATAAATAAAAAAATTAAAATATTCAATATGTAAAAAGTCAGTCCTTGAATATTATATGAATACCAGATGAAAAACGAATGGAATAATGATGAGATATAGTGATGAATATGAGTATGGACAGGCTGGATAGTCTGTCCTTTGATATCGATATATCATCAAATGGGCTATGAGTAATGTAATGAAAAATGATGATGATAGGTGATCACTTGAAAATGAACACTGTAAATGGACAAGACAAATCCAATAAGATGACAGTCAATCCTTAGGTAAAATGATGTTCACCATATTAAATCACAGCATACAATGAATTGAAAATATAAAGCATGCTGATGACGTGAATTATAATGTGGAATGAAATGGGGTAAAAAGCCCCAAGTGAGAACAATGTCTTTTATTATGTATACATGTCACCGGGACATGTGGTAGGCAAGCAGGTCTATAGTTCTGATATTTTGTAAGACTTACTAGACAAATGGCAATGAAATTTATCATAGCTCGAACAGCAATAGAACGGCTTTATTTTTAACATATTTCGTTAAGGCTTTTGATGGCGTTTTCTTGCCGCACCATTGCCATCTTCACTTCCCAGGTATTAGCCTACAAGTACACACACCATATCTCTCCAGTCACAACTGATCTCCTGGACTTATTGCTGCTGTGAAATGATAATGGAATATATCTTAAAATAACATCAAGGTAATAAGGTATAATATAAATGAGCTAGCTGATTGAATGTACAATCCACACAACAATTCTCATAAGATCAAATAAAGATGATTTGTTCTAGGAACACAAAAGAATCTTTTGTAACTGTGAAAAAATGATTACAGGAGCACATAGAGTTACAAATCGGCATTAAAGCCTTTTAGGCTGTAAAGTGTCCACTGTAAAAATCTGTTTAACCCTGGACATTGCAGCTACATGATTTTCATCCCTTCAGTTTTTATGTACTTTTCAATTCCTAAAAACTATAAACATTTGGAATATGAAAATGTTTAAAATGTGTTGATACACTTTGGTACACTGTGTTCTTCATATCCTTTATCAGTGTTCCTAATCTGTTCAGATATCTGTATACATAATTTTCTTTGAGTATGACCTGCATACTGTTTAAGACAACTACATTGTAAAACATAAATTATATATGTAAATCTACAGGTGATAAAGGAGTTAATTGTATGTGTTTCTCCTGTACTACTGGACCCAAAATTTAAAACACTTTCAGGATACCAGGTTTTTACAAAATGTACATCTACTGCAACAAAAAAAAAATCCTTTAATCTTTTTGTAATCATATGTTATTAGTTTGTTCATAATTTTTCTTAATGATTGAGGAAAAAATATAAAGGTATGCTCCAACAGAGTGAAGGGTTGCATTGTGGAGGATGGGAGAGTGAAAGTTAGGGGCAAAAAATAAAAGAAAGCATGGTGAAAAAGACACAAGCAAAGGGTTTATACCATCAGCAGCAGCAATGGCATCAGCAAGAACATCCTAAAAGATTTCATAATACCTGTCATTATCATCACAGAAAGCAATTAATGTATCTCAGGGACAGCAATCTAACATTTGTGGTGGTGGTGGTGATTGCGGAACATCTCTATGGGGCTTTCTTCCAGGCTATGGGTTGGTAACAACATGTAGCTCCTAGGACTGGTCCCACTGCATGTGAGATGGTTACAGAATACTTGCAGGATAGCTACATTCTAGGCTGAAACAATGACTGCATTGACTATTAGCAAACAAAACAGTGTGTGTGGCCAGCACTGACAAGTACAACAGTGGAAACCCTCAGTTGCCCACACAAAAGTGTGTAGTCTGAGTGAGTTTTCTGTGCAGCTAGTTATGTTGTTAATGACTGTAGGACACAGATATCAAGCAGCAGTGTATGGTGACTTACAATTCTGAAAATTAAATAGCATCTAACATAATCTAAGTATAAGGTAGCAGTAGTGGGCAAAACCAAACAAAACAGGGAAACCCACATCACATGTACTATTAATTTAGGGCTTCACTGGAAATAGTTTTACATGTTTTTTTTCTTCCTCTGGCTCAACAGGAGTGATATGGCATGGGCTGAACTTGATGGATGCATATCTTTTTTCAGCATCATCAACTATGGTATTATGTTTTATGTTTATTATTATGATCCACTAGGTTTTTTATGAATGGGGTTGATATTCACTTATCTATGTAGTCCATATCTATATGTATATACTCTTTGCAGATTAGGGATATATGTGCCATCTGTAAACAGTGTTTTCATTTGTCTCTTCATAACCTTTTTATTTTCGTTAATGGTGTCTTTTTTACAATTAGCAAATTAATTGCTTATGTCATAACATATATAATTGGTAGTTGCTCAAACATATTGATAGATATCCATCTGTTGAAAGGAAATGTCAACAGGTGGAAACACCGTGATGGAAATTGAGAGTAGAATAAAATTGGTATAGCAATCATTTGGAAAACTTAGTAGTACTGTCTTTAAGACCACTCTGCCCCAAGCTAAACATTTTTGAACAGTGTGTCCTCCTAGTCCTTACTTATGGCTATGAAACATGGGCACTGAATGCCAAATCCATATAAAACTTAAGGTTATACAAAGAAGTATGGAACAGCAAAATTCTAAACATAACAAAAAGAGATCTAAATCGTTTGCATGGATTCGTCAGCAGACAAAGGTCTATGACATTACTGAAAGAGTGAAGCTCCTGAAATGGAAATGGACAGGTCGCATAGCAAGAATACCTGATGACAGATGGACCAAACATTTTGGAAAAAATTCCACTTGATACTAAATGCCCAAGAAGAAGACCAAAGACAAAATTAATAGATGAAATTACTAAATTTGTTGGTACACAGTAGCAACAAAAGGCACAGGACTGAAGTTTTTGGAGGCTTGCTGAGGAGGCCTTCATCCTGCAGTGTATAGACAACAGCTGAAGATGATGATGACGATGATATACATATTCTTTTTATATCTGCCTCAAGTAACATAGTACATTATGTTGAAAAAAGACACAAGTCCATAAAGTTCAACCCTTGCCTCATAGCCCAGAGACATGAGAATGATATAATCTTTCCTGCTGCCAAACAAGTTAGTATTTAAAATTGTTATTTATATACTTTATTGTTTTCTTGCTTGACTGATAGTAGCCAAAAAATATGTCTACTAAAATTAAGGCTAGAAATATATTTTATATTCCTAAATGTTTGAAGCGCCTTCATGCAAATTAATTAAATGGAGAATACACTTTGGATTTATGTTGATATTTATTGTATGCAAAACACTGAGGATCACAATGTATATATTTCACCAATAAAATCTATAAGATACTATATTCGCATAAATTCCATATTGTATGTTCCAAATCTGCTGGCTCAGACCCATCGACTGGTGCCACTAAACTAATATGTTGGAGGGTATGTTCCCCCAGATCAGAACAGACAATATGTATATATACTAGAAAATTGCAATACTGTATAAAAACATATATAGAGAGCGCATCTTCCGTACACCATCCCAAAAACTTAATTTGGATTAATCTAAACCAATACCACTCTTATATATCAGTCTTCACTAGATAACATAACCTCTATTTATAATACTGGATGTTTAACCCCTTAAGGACCATTGCCGTGCTAGGACCGTCACGGCATGGAGTTCAGGGCTCCTGGCGGGGCTGCACGCTGCTCCAGAAGCCCTGAACCGGAAGCAATAATAAAAAAAATGCCCCGTGGTCCTCAAGTGCCGGCCGATCGTGCACACGCCGGTCCTTAAGGGGTTAAAAGTCCATACTGGGCTCTAAGGTAATACCTTTATCCAAACAAACACTGACCAAGGGAAATCCCTTCTCTCAGTGATAGCATCCCAACCTAAATGGACTAATTAAACCAGCATACATAACAATAAAACCCTCTATTTTAAATCTGACATTAAGGGATACACACTGGATAGATCCCAATGTCTCCTTTTGAGCCGTCAATGCGATGACGCACCTTGGAGTCACACTTTAGATTTTAAATGGCTATTTTAACACCAACCAATCCGTTACTAATAAATAGGAAACATATAGGGCCAACCCCTCAAAAATGCAATGATATCTTGCAGAAAATAAATAAAAATAAAAAAACAAAATATCACCATTGTCGGTGCAGGTGGCTGGAGCTCCACTACCTTGCTGCCGCTGGTTGAAACAGTAGCAGTGGCACAGCTGCTAACAATTGGTGCCTCTTTCCATCTTAGAAAATGAGAGAACACCCCAATTTAGAGGCAGCCTATGCACCCCCGATCAGGGTGATGACCCAGTTACTCACTAAAAAGCCCTACTTGTAATTGAACTCAAATCTTTTATTGTAAAGGGGAAAAATATAATAAAGAACACACAATTTGAATTACCCTCACTGCCCTAACACTAACATACACAATATGAATGTCCCTCCCTGCCATAAGATTATCTCGCACTACTTGACTGACTGTCACTAACCCAAGAGTAACTCACACACACGTTACAAACTTCAGAAATCAGAATGTTTTGTGCAACATTTCTATTCCTCTCTCTCTCTCTAACAAAACCCACACTGAATTGAGGAAAATTCATCTCTTTTATAGTATAGGCCAGATGGAAATGAAGCAGTGTTTTTCTATGTGCTGGAAAATTCATATCTCCAAAAATTCATATTATGCTATGTTGATCAAAAATTCCTGCCTGAAACAACCAACAAGGTAGAAAATTCACCTGCAAAACTTTTGCGGGAATTTTCTTTTTTTTTTATTTTTTTTTTATTTATTTCTAAAGCTTTATTGAAAATATTAGCAATTACAAACATCGCTCAGTACAGAACAGATCCTTGATTTTGCAGGAATTTTCCACTGGAAAAATGGAAAATCGTAGGGGATTTTTTTGCAAGATTTCCATCAGGAAAAAAAAGGGACTTTTCACCCATCCTTTCTTTCAGTCTCTACTGATACTTACAATGAAGATGATTAAACTAGAGGAGTTATTAATAGGATTATTATTGTTATTAATTTCACTGTATTTTATTTAACACAAGATACAGCAAAGAACTGTAGTTAAATCAAAATAACTGTGCAAAATTACATATTTCCACAAAACTTTACCTTAACACCAACTCATCTCCCAAATGTGGCTAAATCCCAATTTAAAATAAATAAGCAAACTGATCACACGCCACAGCTATAATGTTTAATGCCTAATTAGCAGAAACTGTTGGCACTGGAATTGGAATTAGCAGCATTCTGGGAGCTGCTGCAGTGCCCTAGACCAATGTGGGCAGATCCCAGCTGCATCTGTTTTTCTTCCAAAGATGTTCCCGAGCTGCACAATAAGATTGAAATAAGTTTTTTTAAAGACACAAAGTAAATGTAAAGCTGCCACAGGGTATGTTGAACTATTGACATGTGGAATAAATATTATGAAGATGGCAACTGCCTGACAGTAATTGCATGCTGGCTTACATTTCACATCAACACTACACCAGAGAAATAAAGCATATGGCATGACTAGCTACATCAACCAGAAGCAGTGCATGGACTAAATTATAACCATTATGCATTCAGTTTTTAAATACTCCATATGTTAGGTATGGGGTAGCTCTGCAGCTGTTCCTAGACAGGGGTGGGCAATGTGAGGCCCTCCAGCTATTGCTGGACTTCAGTTCCCATCATCCTCCAGCAACCACTGACTAGTAGGAGGGACTCATTTTTCCCACCCCTGTCTTAAGCTATAATTCCTGTTATCCTCAATTAAAAATATGGTGAAGATATACTAATAGCCCTAATATATAGCAATACAACCTTCTATAATCAAGGACATAAATTAATCTAGGCAAATCTAAGTTCTTTCTGATTGGTTTCTGCCTATACTTACATTACAGGTGGAACTCTGTGGGCAGATAAAGAGCGGTCCTTATAGTACAGAGGCTGTATTGCCATTTGTATGTCATAAGTAATGAATCCTGTTTAAAAGGGTTTGGGGATTTCATTGTAACCATTTGACCATGGGTAATCACACACAAATGAAATGATGCTAATTGTAGTAAATGTAAGAAGAACTGGGGGAGATGCATAAAGGTGTAGTGAAGGTGATATAAAGGGGAGTGGGATAGACTCTTCAACAGCTACTTTTATTCTAGGAAGCCTATTCAATAACATCTCCCAGGTTCATTAGTACATAGCTTTGTAAAAATAAATGTAGCAATTATAAATGGATACCACTGAAGAGTTTCTCTCTTCTTTATCACACTTTAGTGCATAACGCCATCCTCCGCCCCACACCACCACCATCTCAGTAATTCCCTGACAAAGTATTTGCTCCATATGGTGAAATAAAAGTTCCAGTACATATAACTGCAAATTTGGAGCAATTCTGGAATGGGCAACATTGCACTATTTATAAAATGGACCTCTCTGATGCTAGATATGATTCCAATGACACCTCTTGTATTCAAGTGGTTAAAAGTCAGCAGAGGTGAAATAGCGCTATCTAGAAGGAATACTTCATTGGAACAGTCTTCAAAGTGTGCCTGGTTTGCAAGAACACTTTGTACACCGTTCCAATGAAGTATTCCTTCTAGATAGAGCTATTTTGGCTCTGCTGAAGAGCCGCTGGCCAGACCAGGGACCAGGATCTCCTTCTGTCAGCTAGACAGCTGACGTCTGTGAAAGGGGTGGGAGAGGGGAACTTTAGCAGCTTATATCTTTCTAACTCTACATGTTTAAGAGATGGGAGGTATGCCATTGTATTTATATTTTTAATAGCTACACTATTAAACTTTAAGGGTTAAAATCCTCATCAAAATTAATGGGAATTCAAGATTTTTCTGTCCAGTGGTACAGTTGTTTTGGTCCGGAATTGCTTCAGTTCTGCTTAGTTCATTGGCCTCTTTCAGTGGAATGTACATGCACAGGAATCCCATTTTCGAGCTGTGCCTGCTAAACCCTTTGAGTGCCAGAGTGGTAAGCAAATGCGTTGGACACCCCTCTAGCACTCAAAGTGTAAAGGCTATTTAGTAAGACATTTATGCTGAGAAGTCTCCTCCTTAGGCCACTTGTGCTAGTAGCAGTGCAGTGTGGGAATCTTTGGGTCAGTTTTGTTCCTCTGCTCCTTGTTTCTTATCATTTACTAACAAGGTGCATAAGAAATTGGTGTAAAATATATATATTTTTTCTGCCCACACAATAGGGATACTTAGGGCTAGAGTAGGACATTGCTTTCAAAAATGTAATGGAAACCTTTCTAGCTTAGAACAATGCTGAGAATTATGACCGCTAATTTTACAATAGATAAGATGTTGATCCATGAGAATATCCGACTGCCATATCGAGTAAGGAATTTTTTTTTTTTCTCGCTTTGGGATTAATTTGAAATGGCATCAGTTTTGTTTTTTGCCTTCCTCTGGATCAACAAGGGTAATATGGAATAGGATGAACTTGATTGATGCATTTCTTATTTCAGCCTCATTGACTATGTTACTATGTTAAATCCATCCTTGAGGCCTCTCCTCAACCATGCATGTTTTCAGGCTACCTTTCATTAAACACAAGTGAATGCTGTTAACTCAGGTAGATCCTTGAGAATGCTGGAACCACTGACTGAGTCTCTTGTATTCATGTGAGGAGTTCTGAAAACCTGAACCTCTTGGGGGGGTGGGGGAGAGGACAGATTTGAGGACCCCTGCTATAGAGGAGGTATGTAGGCTTGCTCACATTAAAGTCTTAGAAGGGCCCTATGATGAGGCGTGACGGAGTGCCCAGGTTCAAACATTGTTATGGGTTCCCCCCACAAAAATATTTTCACAGAGGCATATCTAAAACATATAAGCATCTGGGGTAGATGGGGCCCCCTTGGATGCTGGGCCCCGGTGCAACCCCACCCTCTGCACCTCCTGCAGTTACTCCCCTGGCCCTGTGTTCAATAGAAACTGTACTAATTATGTGTCAAACCAGTTGTACCATATGCAATTAAATACTTCCCATTGATTTAAATGGGGCTCTTAACCCCTTGAATGCTAGAGAGGTCTCCATTGCAGTGCAATGCATTGGATACTTCTTTAGCATTCAAGGGGTTAAAAGTTCAATTTAAATTAATGGTGATTATGGGGACTTGCCTTTGTTCCCTGCGGTGCAGTTTGTTTACCCTAGAATTGGTAAACTTTTCTTTTGAACATATCCTTAATGAAAATGGAGTGTGTGTGCTGGCATGTACTAAAGCATTGGTATAAACCCAGCAGACCAGGTGCATGAGTTTTAAGCTAACAAATAAGTGTATAAAATGAGCTATGCTGATGTATTTGTGTAACGGAAGCTAAGAAGGGACCGCGTCGCCTTCCGCCGTCGTTCCTGGGTCTCTCCTTCTCGGCACAGATAAGCGCCGTCGGATGCACCAGTTAAAGTATGGACAGTCACTGGAAACAGCTGCAGGATCGCTGGAAGCAGGGAAGCAGGGAAGAGTCCACGTCGCCGCCTGACAGTCCACGAAGTTAGGTCGCAGGAAACTGGCAGCAGGCGGTCGGCGATTCAGGATACTTGGCGCAGATGGGTATCAGAGTGGATACTTTAGACCATAAGCAATACAAGACTCCAGGACTCCTTGTTCACTCCAAAACAGAACTCTCTTTTATTGTCACAAACCACAGATATTTATATACAGTACAGTACATTGGATCACATGGGGAACCTGATACAATAGGGAACTTGATTAAATCAAACACATCAGACAAAAGGCAAGGGCTGACACAGAGTTTCAGGCTATACAATAGGTGACTCACAGACTGAGGGGTGTGAATGGATTAACACACACAGCAGGGGGGTCTCAGGACAGTTCTCACTCCAAGGACTTGAGTGGCCAGAATATTCATTTCCTTAACAATGGCCAGGGGTTGAATAATTAAGCAAAAGGCTTGGAAGTCTGCAATACATAATGAAATAATTAACCCCTCACTGCCTATTCCCTTGGAGTAAACCCTCAACATACTACATACAATAACTAAAACGTTCGCCATACATTAAACATACTATGTGATCCAAAGTCTATGAATTTAAGTCTTTCTCTTAGGGAATAGCTGGCCAGTTTGTACGCCAAGGCACAGCACAGAGTCCAAACAGTAATAAATGTCCATAGTCTTTGAATAAATAGTTTGAGGTCCAGACAAGGGCTCAGTAACGGGTAGGATCCGTTACATTTCTCCCCCTTTTTGTACCAAGCCAGCGGGGACAGTAGTAAACGCTGACTTGGAGCTGTAGGAGAGCATTGAGGTTGTGAGCCACTTGTCTGGACAGTTCATTAGTCTGGAGGCCTTGGTCCTAGGCCAGTCTTAAAGGAGGAGCCCCTTGTCCTGGGCCAGGGGTACAACTTTGGTCCTGGCGAGCACCAAATTGGGCAGCTTCTCCTGGGCCATGCTCCAGGCAATGCTGGGGTCAGACCCTCCTGGGTCTGGGGCCAGTGGCTCAGGGTCCAGAGCCAGTCCATACAGTGGATCTCCCTGGGGCAATTGTGTCTCTGGATCCTCAGTGACCTGGGAATCAAAGTATGGGGAGAGGGGCACATCTCCCCCTTTTAGTTGGGCAAGTGCCCCAGAGGGACAGGAGAGGATGTTCTTCCCACTCTCCTGGGCTGGGGCAGTACTCAGAAGGTCTCTGGACAAACTGGTGATTCCCTCACCCAGCGTAGAAGCATCCAAAGTACTGGGGCAAGTAGAACCATCCCCACAGAGGACGGTGATCCCACTCCTTGGGGCCAGAGCAACAAAAGGGTCCTTGGTGAGGACTGTGGTCCCACTCACCAGGCCAGGGGTCTCAGGAAAAGGGGTGATAAATTCTGTGCTGGGGATGAGGACGGTTGTCCCACTCATCCCAGCCAGGGCTTCACATGACCTGGTGCGCTCGCTCCCACGAACCAAGCCAGGGGTTACAAGGGGACTGGAGAGCTCTCTTCTACTCTCCAGCATGGGGGTCTTGGGGCAACACATAGGGTTTCCAGCAGCAGCACTGCAGGGTGGCAGCCTGTTGGATCCCTCTTCTTCCTGGCCCCCCACATCAGGGCCATCTCTTGTCTTGGGGAGGAGGGCAAACTCAATCCTTCTTGCAATCTTATTCAGGTACCTGGAGAACACCATCTTTCCTTTCTCCAGGGCACCAACAACAGGGGACGGACTGGGGCTGCTGGTGGGGACCTGCGTCTCTTCCACCGCAGCAGGGGTTTCCCAGACCCTGGTGAGCTCGCTCCCACTCACCAGGTCAGGGTTTACAGGGGGGCTGATGGGGCACTCTTCTTCACCCATCAGGTCACACAACATATCCTCAGGAGGGCCAGCAGCACTGCTCTCTTCCAGTCCGCTGGGGTCCTCCTCTTGTAGGCCATCACTTTCCAGGGCCTTCTCTGCCTTGAGGGAGACCGCAGTCCCATCCCTCAAGGCGGCATCCTCTGTGGCCCTGGAGAGCACATACTGCTCCGCTTCCAGGGCATTTTCCACAATAACAGGGGGCATCACTTTGGGGCAGCTGGTGAGCTCTTCCACACTCACCACAGCAGGGGGTTCACAGGGACTGATGGGCTCTCTCCTACCCATCAGTTGGGACATACAATCGCTGCTGGTGGGGACCTGCATCTCATCCACCGCAGCTGGAAAGACAGGGGAAGGGGCAACATGCCTATCAGGGGAGACATCTGTCCCATCCTCTGATGCAGAGGCATCTTCTTGGCTGAGGAGGAACGAATTCCCACTCCTCAGCTCAGGCAACACACAGTCCAGGGGCAAAGGGGTATCAGGAAGGACGATTTTCCCACTTCCTGATGCAGGGGCAACAACAGGGGCACTGGTGAGGAACGAATTCCCACTCACCAGTGTGGAGTGAACAGGGGTAACACAATCCTGGCCCTCAAAGTCGCTGAAGTCCTCCTCAGATGCATTACCCCCCCATTCTTCTTCCTCTTTTTGGAATTCCCGGACCTCTTGAATGAACCCAGCATATAGTTGCTCCAGGTCCCATTCACATCCTGCCAGAATATCCAAATTTCCCTGGCAGTCCGCAGGAATGTATCCACCAAAACGGTCCTCTCTTTTGTCCCGGATCTCCCAGTATCTGCTGGAGTCAGGGCACCCAAAAGTAGAGTCCATGTGGTAGGCGTTCCATACCAGCCCTTGGATGTCCCATAGCAAGCGGGATGGGCACCAGTCAAAAAGGCCCTCGGATCCATATTCCTGGTCCAGGTATTTAACAAAGTCCCAGTACTCCTCCTGTACTCTGAGCTCCTCTGTAATGCACGCATCCAACTCTGGAACGAAGTCATAGATAACATCGCCCAGCCGGGTCCACCACTGTATTCGGATGGCGCTGTAGCGATCCTCATATGCTCCAAGAGTGTCTGCCAGCACTGCTTCGTCTGCCATGTCTCAATTGCTGCACCCGATATGAAGGAGAAATCCCACCGCTATGCCACCAATGTAACGGAAGCTAAGAAGGGACCGCGTCGCCTTCCGCCGTCGTTCCTGGGTCTCTCCTTCTCGGCACAGATAAGCGCCGTCGGATGCACCAGTTAAAGTATGGACAGTCACTGGAAACAGCTGCAGGATCGCTGGAAGCAGGGAAGCAGGGAAGAGTCCACGTCGCCGCCTGACAGTCCACGAAGTTAGGTCGCAGGAAACTGGCAGCAGGCGGTCGGCGATTCAGGATACTTGGCGCAGATGGGTATCAGAGTGGATACTTTAGACCATAAGCAATACAAGACTCCAGGACTCCTTGTTCACTCCAAAACAGAACTCTCTTTTATTGTCACAAACCACAGATATTTATATACAGTACAGTACATTGGATCACATGGGGAACCTGATACAATAGGGAACTTGATTAAATCAAACACATCAGACAAAAGGCAAGGGCTGACACAGAGTTTCAGGCTATACAATAGGTGACTCACAGACTGAGGGGTGTGAATGGATTAACACACACAGCAGGGGGGTCTCAGGACAGTTCTCACTCCAAGGACTTGAGTGGCCAGAATATTAATTTCCTTAACAATGGCCAGGGGTTGAATAATTAAGCAAAAGGCTTGGAAGTCTGCAATACATAATGAAATAATTAACCCCTCACTGCCTATTCCCTTGGAGTAAACCCTCAACATACTACATACAATAACTAAAACGTTCGCCATACATTAAACATACTATGTGATCCAAAGTCTATGAATTTAAGTCTTTCTCTTAGGGAATAGCTGGCCAGTTTGTACGCCAAGGCACAGCACAGAGTCCAAACAGTAATAAATGTCCATAGTCTTTGAATAAATAGTTTGAGGTCCAGACAAGGGCTCAGTAACGGGTAGGATCCGTTACAATTTGTATTTCTCTCTATTGTGTTTTTCATTAATTCTCACTGATCTTTAAATGTGTTTTACACACTCCCCATACCACATCTATCCAGAGACCAACTGGCTACTACCACTACTCCTTAAATTAAGCTACTCCAGATCCCTCTCTTTGCCTGTCTGCCTCTACAATAGCTAGCATACCATTTTCAGGAGATTTCTCTTTTCTTTCACAAAAACAGAATAACAACATGTGGTAAACTGACACTCCCTTTTATGTTGGCAACTTAGTATTTAGGGAATACATGGGGGAAACTCTTGACATGTTGGCCACTCCCATATAATAAATTATGGGTGTGGCCAGTGCAATCCCAATGCCCCTGCATCAGACACCAGTTGCTGCTTAAAGGGATAGTAACACTTCGTTTCTTGAAAAGTTCTTGTAGGTATTAAAAAAAGAATGTAAATGCCCCCGTCCCATCTCTCAAACCATTAAGGTTTGACAGATATTTGCTGTGAAAGTTCTCCTCCCCTTTCCCTGATGTCAGCGCTCTAGCTGACTGCAGGGGAATCCGATCCCGGGACCAGCAGAGGCTCTTCAGCAGAGCTGAGATTGCTTTATTTCAAAAGAAATCCTTCACTGGAACAGTCTACAAAGTGTGTTTGCAAACCAAGGACACTTTGTAGACCGTTCCAGTGAAGGATTTCTTTTGAAATAACGCAATCTCGGCTCTGCTGAAGAGCCTCTGCTTGTCCAGGGACCAGATTCCCCTACAGTCAGCTAGAACACTGACATCAGGGAAAGGGGACTGAGGGGGGAACTTTCACAGCAAATATCTCTCAAACCTTAAAGGTTTGAGAGATTGGACTGGGGGCATTTAAGTTCTTTTTTAATATCTACAAGATTAACTTTTCAAAAAACTAAGTGTTACTATTCCTTTAATGCACTAATTTTCCCAATTTATTTAGCTCTTTATTAGCCCCTTTACTAACCTTGGTGCTGTTAATTCGCCCATTCCCCTGTCGGCTGCCTTGTACTGCATTGTCCGTCCATTCCTGATCTGGCTTGTCTGACTTCCCATTTGCCTTGACCCTGTGGGCTTCTTCCTCTCAACCACCCTGTTGGAATTCGATTATTCTGTTCTCTGTATTCTCAGTCGAGCTCCAGGTCTAAATATCCTGTACAGCAACTACAACTATACTGCAGGTGAGTTATTTGTTCAGTATTTTCATCAATCCCAGTGAGTAGCTTTTGTTATCTGGGTTGTCATTCAGGGCACGGGCTGGCTCTAGGCTGTAGCAAGGGAACCCAGAGAACAGCCACCGCCAACCAGCTTCGTACTCTAGTCTTTGCTTTCTAGCATCTGTCCCACTGGGGCCTGCCATGTAGTATTTGTGGGTTGCCTGTTGTTGTGCTTTTATCTTAGTATGTACATCAAATAGTAGTCTGTTACATCTTTGTGGAGTATCTACATGACAGAGTCTACCAGACAGTTTACAATGGACACTTAGTCTGTCAGATCATTAAAGCAAGAACTTTAACAGACAAGAAGACACATTTATACTTATGGATATGTATTTCACATTTTGAGCGACTGTTATAATTTGGGACATTTTATATATAAGATATTATGGTTATTCTACTTTTTTCCCCATAAATTGCTTGAACATCTATTTCATACATATTGATTGTACTATTTCACTTGTAATTGTAGCTTTTTGCATTGTGTGATTTTACATCGAGAGAGTCTACTAATATAGTGTAAAATATGGTAATTAGTTATCTTCAAGGACAAAAGTGTTTCTCGTTGTGTTTTTATAAATAACTCCAGTGTGAGCTCTGTTTCTATGTTCCTACAGACTGCAGTTTGTCAGGATAGGAAGATGGTCTGGATGGATCAGTTGGTTCTTATCTGTCATCACAATCTATGTTCCTCTTTCTAGATTCATTCATAATTATCATTAATTACCAGATGGTGTTACCAAAAAATTAATTTATTAAAAACTATTTATATTATAAACGAATGTGTAGCATAGCATATAGTCAGTTTTTATTTAATTTTAAAATTAATTTAACTTATGTTAAGGAGACTCCACTTTTCTATTATTCCACCAACTGAAGTTTCTCCATGACTCTACAAGAACAACTGATAGAGGAGTTCCAGTTGACTACAAACCCTGCCTCATTATATGAAAGAGAGAGAGCTGTAGAACCCCAGAAAAGAGAATATTTTTTGTTACTGTACTGTACTGCCCTCCAGCAGTTGTTGGACTATAACTCACATCAATAAATAGTTTTCAAATAGATAGCTGAAGAAGATGGCAATTGTAGTCCAACAATTTTGAGTAAAATAATGGTACTCTTACTGCTGAGAGATGCATATTTCCAGAATTATTACTGTTTAACCCTGTGTTTGTTTACATTAGCAGTGGCCTCTAGTGGTCAAATTCTAATTAGTTATCCTGTTACATAGAGAGGAAAGTCAGTGACTTATAGTTCTCCACAGAATGTGATAGAAACTGTCAAGTCACTTCTTGTCAGTTAGAACAATCAGGAAGTAAATGAACTTCCTGATTATTTGAACTGTTATAACATTTGAATAAAACAACTGACAGCAGTGGGAATGGCCTTGTTTTACTCAGCAGGAACAGCTTTGTATTTTATAGGTTTTCATAAAAAAAAAGTTTACTGCTCCTTTAACTCTGTAAATGGGTAGTGATACAATTGTAGAAGATGGATGCAGTCAAAAGCGTTATTCAAAAGTCTACACGTGCGTTTTGTGATTATTCATGTTGCAATTAATTTTATTTCACATGAATAAATATAACTATTTGTAGAAGGTGCTTGTTCCACGATGACACTGGATATATTTAGCAGCCCTTCTAATTTGTAGTCCTGATCACTATTTATGGATCTATTCATTATAAAATATATTTAATTTCATAAAATAGCAACATAACAATACAGATTGATTTATGTTACAATAAATGTAATTAGAAAACCTAGCTCCACTTTTGAGAAATGATTTGAAATCCAATTATATTACTTACATTTTAAATACTTTTATAGAAATTAGATATAAATATTAAAGAGTTGGCTTCAAGATAGCTATGGAGAAATAGAGATTCTTGGCTCTCAATTAAATTTTAGAATAGAAGTTAGTTAATCTATATAAGGTAAAATTCATCTTTCATAAGTTTTGACCTCCAGCTGTTTGGGACAACAATTCCTGTCACCCCCAACCAGTCAATGGATCATATACTGCATTTGTTGATTAACTTAGTCAAATACTAATTGCCATTATAAGACATGGCAGGAAATATGAACATTTCCCTGGCAAAAGCACTATAAAGGACCAGAAAAGGGAATTGTATGCAATTCAGTAGGTCAACAATGTTATAGATGATTATATAATTACAATATATGATCAGTTTCCATGTATCCTTTTAAAATTATTATTTCTGTTTGATACAGTCAGAACTCCCTGTGAAGACTAAAAAAGGGGAGGCATGTCTGAGCTGGGGGGTGGCAAGAAAAAGGTAGTGGGTAGGGACAGTAAGTGAGGTTTAAGAGGATAGAGTTAATATATAGAGGTGGTTTAGGTATCACTTCCTTTCTGCTACAGAACTGCGTCCCTCCCTCCCTTCTGGTTGTACTGTGGGGTGGCGCAATTTTAGTTTTGGAGTCTTGCCCTGTTGGGGTCTTTTTGCTTTTTTGCATGTTACAGCTTTGTGGGCGCTTTGGGCCCTTGTCAATGTGGAGAAGTTGCATATGGTTACATCATGATGGTAGGCTAGAGGCCTAGGGGCAATGACACCTGGACTGTGTCACCGGTTAAGACACCAGCCTCATTGAGCTACATTGACCAGCTAATGGGGTTCGGTAAGGTGAAACAAGTTTGGGGTGAGCCTTGGTCTCAAAAGGGGGATAGGCAGGGAGGGCCTATCAAATTGGAGGATTGGCAAGGGCTTAAAATCTAGGGTAAAGTCTATGTTAAAATGGTTATTATGTCTTCTAAATAAAGCAGTGGCCTGAGTTAAGCACATAATTAGTTGTCTGTGTTTTCTTGAACCATTACCCCATGCATAAGACATGACCCTTACCTTTAATTTTAATACGGTTAATCATTTTCATATATGTAAATCAATATAATAACTACATTTTTGTGATGGCTGTGTGGTATGTTAACCAGTTCTTTTCATCTACGTCCTTTAAGAAGCCGACCAAAATGTGGGCACAGCTAATTTTTCATATTCAACACCTGGGGTTCCAAAGGTTGACTACCCCTGGTTCAAACAATGATTCTGAATCTGTTAAATGTGTAATTTGTTCTTTTAAATATTCTTCTTTTCCTATGAACAGTAAGTAGATTGTGTGTGCTGTTTACGTACCACATGGGAATTTAGTTTTTGAAACATTTGCCGATCGTCCCTTTGCCTCAGACTCAGGCCGGGACTGGGACAAAAAATAGGCCCGGGCATTGAAGGCTAAGCAGCCCATTTTCATGGGCGGAGCTTATAATCACATGCGGTGCACCGCCGCACGTTGATTGCCCACCCACCAGGAAACTTGTAACGAGGTGGCCATCTTTCAGAAAGTGAAAGACGGCCCAAACTCGTTTAATGATAATTTTTTTTTTTTTTAAACGCCAGGACCAGCCCACCGGGCACATGTCCGGTATGCCTGATGGCCAGTCCAGGACTGTTCAGACTGAATCTCATTCATTAACGCTTTCCCTCAAACACATTTGCACCCAAAAAAGGCCATCTACCTTTACATAATGTTTTTTTTGTTTTGTTTTTTTTATTTGTTTTTTCTTTAACTACCTGTAATAATTTCTTAAGGAACTTGCTTTGGTTTTACATATAAGAAAACTTTAATGATCAGTTGTGGGATTTAAAGTAGAAATTAAAAGATCATACTACATAAGAGAATACATTCATATTTGACTTACATCTTATAGCAAACATGTCCTGACTTTTCTTCCTCAAGAGTCAAACTGAGAAATTATAGTGAGACAAGTGCCAGACTGATATATAATGTGAAAACATTAAAGACAAAAGTGCAGAAAAATATTATCATATGCAGTCCATAACTAGGTAAACCTACATTTTATTTTGTAATGTATACTGACTTGATAAGCATTAAATGTTTATTTCATAGCTAAAGATCAGGTAAGGATTATTATGTTTTGCAGCAGGACACATTTTTTATTACTAAATAGAGTTTCTATGAAGGTCTGAGTTGGCCATGCCTATGCGTCACAACTAGCCACCAAGTCTTATGTAAGATTCACCAGAGAAAGGACCTGTTAAAGTGATAGTAATGTTTCACAAAAACAGCAGCTCCAATTAATCTTCATAGCAACTGAGCCATAGAGAGTGTTATTTCAATACTGTGAGAGTTGTAGTTCAAAAGTAATTGAACGATAACGTTTCCCCCTCCCGCCCCTTTTACCTAGTGTAAACAACCACTCCTCAGATGTGGAATGCAGTCCATAGACCAGACCACTCACATCAAGGGTCAATATTCTACTGTGAGAACAATGAAAACCCTGCCCCCTTGACAGGTTTTTCAGCTTTTTCCCTTATCTTAATTGAAGATTGTCCCTCTCTGTGATCTACCTGGACACTTCCTGCTGCTCTGAGGTGAGCAGTGTTATATCAGTAAAAGGGGCGGGAGGAGGATACTTTATCATTCAGTTACTCTTGAACTACAGTTCTGACAGAACTGAAATAACACTCTTCAAGGCCCAAACACTATGATGATTAATTAGAGCTGCTTTTATTATGAAACATTACTATCCCTTTAAAGGGAAAGATAACCAGGGAGTACCCTGTCACATAAACAGACACAGGTCTTTTTTTGTGGGAGTTCCCCTTAATCCCCAAAGGACCAGCGGTCCTGGGACGTTTCCGTCAGCTTTGATCCTTGCCAACGCGCTGGTACATGTGACCTGTTGCATATATTGGCGTGGCACTTTTCACTCTTAGTGAATCTCCCATAATGTGTTGGCTGTGCACAAAGCACTGTAATCGAATTTCACAGTTACGGCTAACAAGGATTGTGCTATTTCTTGTTGTCTGTTTTCTTTTTTGTTGGATGGAGCATATACTGCATTTGTAGATTAACTGAGTCAAATACTAAGTGCCATTATTATAAGACATGGTAGGAAGTATGAATATTTCCCTGGGTAAAGCACTATAAAGGACCAGATAAGGGAAATGTATGCAATTCAGTAGGTCAACAGTGTTATAGATGATATACTTACAATATATGATCAGATTCTATGTATCCTTTTAAACTTAGCATTTCTGATAGATACCTCTGATCCTTACCTTTAATTTTTATAAGATTAGCCTTTCATACATGTAAATCAATATAATAACTACATTTGTGTGGTATTTTAACCAGTTCTACATGCGTACGGGGTGTCCCGGGTGTGCCTAGACACACCCTAATCACAGGGCCGGATTAATGTTGGGGCTGAGGGAGTTGCAGCTCCAGGCCCACAAATTAAAATAGACCCAGGCCACCCGGCATAAAAAGCTGCCCACTCGGACACCCCCACCCTCAAGAACAATCGCTTCGGCTGACTGCAGCTAAGCGATGTTCCCTAAGTGCCATTGTCAGTGTCTGTCACTGACATTAAGCTTCCCTTCATTGAGTCTATTGAGGCTCAATGTGTAGGGAAGCTACTTGATAGCTGTGCATGCGTACGCAATCTTCAGGTCTGCGTACCATGCGCATAATGACGACAACACCATTGGGGGCTTGGGCACCAATAACCATGCTTGTCGCACGCTCTGCGCACCAGAACACCACATTATGCACTTCCTGTCTTGAATCTTCTCTTTGCTAGTAGCTTATGTCGGTGGCCTGTATCTGATGTGGGCAGTGTGTGGATGGTGGAGGTAGGCAGTGTGTGGAGATAGACATGGTGGACAGTGTATGTCAAGGTGGGCAGTGTGTAGAGGTGGGTAGTGGGCACAGAGTGTGATGATGGGCAGTGGGCACAGAGTGTGGAGATGGACAATGGGCACAGCCACAGAGTGTGGAGGTGGACAATGGGCACAGAGTGTGGAGGGGGTCAATGGACACAGAGTGTGGAGGGGGTCAGGACAGAGACAGGTGGACAGTGTGTGGAGAACAACAGGGTGGACAGGGTGTGGAGGGGGGACAATGTGGAGTTGGGCAGGGTGTTGGAGGTGGACAGTATGTGGAGGTGGCCAATGAGGCCAGTGTGTGGAGGTGGTGGGCACTGTGGAGGAGGACAGGGTGGACAGTGTGTGGAGAAGGACAGGGTGTGGAGGTTGGCAGTGTGTGTGGAGGTGGGCAGTATGGAGATGGACAGGGTGGACAGTTTGTGGAGGTGGACAGGGTGGGGAGTCTTTTTACTGTTTTCTGTCTGTAAAATACAGTTTGCAACAGTGGCATTAAAATTAATGTGCAGTGGCTAACCGTTCTCCCTCCCATAAAAGCGTTCTAAATTACAATATATGCCAAAGTTGAAGCTCATAAGGGTAAATTTGTCAACATCTGTTGGTCACATTGCATAACTAATTTGCTATTAAATGTGTATGTTGTGTGCCCATTTGGTTCCCAGTCCAGATTAATACATTTATTCATTTATTTAGCACACATATACATATATATATATATATATATATATATATATATATATATATATATACATACACATATACACACACACGCTTGCACATGTGTGTTTGTACTTTTGGGTGCACGCCCTAATGCAATTGGCTGTGCACGCTCTGTTCTTCTATATCATTTAACAAGGACAAAATGAGGACAGAACTAAATTTTTAGATATGCAACGTGATTTTATTCACAGTTATAGTGTTCACATTATTTTAACCACATGATTTTAATGTGATTGATATGGTACCTACGTGACAAAGCATAAGAAATAATTGCTTGTAGCATTCTTGATAATGCAGCATGAGTAACATTTTGTCAAAACAATATGTGGGTCCAACAGTTTTTTGAAGAGAGAGAATAGCAGTTTCTAAAATTTGCAAGTGACCAGCATATTCAGCTATTCCTAAGGCTTTATCTCTTTCAAGTTGATCCACAGGAGAGAACAGCAGAAGCCAAGTTTACTGGATGATTCAGAAATGCTTTTTTTATTAAACTGGCCAGTATCAGATAAAATGTCAATGTATTTTTGTATGTAATCCTTGATTTTCTTCTATCCTAGAACTAGTATATCTATACAGCGGATATCAAAAATATACAAGACATCGTTGAAATTCTAGCCTGTGTTGATGTAAAGGCTGAAATCAACACAAATCATGTCAGACCTTTTTTCACCTGTAAAAAGATGTTGTAACCAGCAATTTAAGTGAAAAATTAGTAGATTTTTTTCTTGGAAAAATAACTCCAAATAAAAAAACTATGAATGCCTTGGTTGAATAACTGTTCAAAGCTTTAGCTTATACTGTGTGGAATCAGATTTTGCTTTGATTACAGTAGTAAGTTTGTATGGATAGGTCTCAACCTAGCAAACCTGGATTTTGCAATTATATCCCACTCTTCTTTGAAGAAAAGTTCAAGCTCAGTCAGATCGTGTGGGGATCTCAGATGCACAGCCCTCTCTCGTTCAGCCCAAAGACTGGAGGCTCTGACTGTGCCATTCCAAGACACAGATCTTCATTTTTGTAAGCTGTTCCTTGGTTGACTTGGCAGTGTGCTTCAGATAGTTGTCATGTTGAAAGTTAAAGTGGATCTATCACATATAGATATCTAATGCTCATTAGATAGAGCATTTAGCGAAAAAGTGTAATAAGTTAGTCATTTTTTAAAAAAACCCGTTATCTGCACAAAAATTCAAGTTTAAAATGTGCCCTGCAGCCTCTTCCTGCTTGCAGCACTGCCTCTGCTCCCGTCCCACTACCTAGCATCCTCCGGTGATGGAGGCTTTCTTTCTCTAAGCTCGAGCAATCTCATTGGCAGAGACTGATATCTAGCCAATGAGATCGCTCCAGCTTAGAGACAGACATCCTCCGTCATTGGAGGATGCTGAGTAGTGGGACGGGAGCAGCCTCTGTGCGGCAAGCAGCTTGCCGCAGCGGCAAGCGGAAGTAGGTTGCTGGGCACCTTTTAAACTTGAATTTTTGCGTAGATAACGTTTTTTTGGGGGTTTTTTTTTAAATGACTAACATATTAAACTTTTTCGCTAAATTCTCTATCTAATGAGCATTAGATATCTATATGTGATAGAGATTTAATGACAGAGAATGGTTTGATAAATGCATGCTGGAGAAGCCCACATGCATTTATAAAACCATTGCCTGTCTGGAGCTACTTTGGAGTCAGAGATGGCTAGGGGCCATGATTTCAACATTGTTTCATCTCCCCACCCTTTGTGCCCCGGTGCTGATAATGGGTATTGTTAGACATGCAGAGGAACATTGCTGGAGGGACTTCCACCTGGCAACATGAATTTAGAGACAGGGAATGATCAAATCATTTCCTACAGGGGGAGTGCATGGTTATAGACAGATGGCTGAGTGCGGTGATTTCTAAATCGCTTCATCCACCCATCCTCATTTTCACCTTATCACCCCTGTTTCACTTTTGCTTCATCTTCCCTGTTGCCTCATCCTAGCACCCTCCCTTTCACCTCATTGTCTTCTTTTTGCCACATCCTCCACTTTCATCTCTCCTCCCTCACTTTCACCTCATTGCATCCCTTTTGCCGCATCCTCCTGTTTGCCCTTTTATCACATTTTCCTCTTTGCCCACCCACCCTCCTTTTCAGTGGATCTTTTTCTTTCCTTCCTTTTGCCACGTTCTCCTCTTCCCCTCCTTTTGCTGCTTCCCTCTCTGGATATCTTTCACCCTGGTAATCTAGGCCACACAATACAGTCTGTTCATTGTATGAAACGAGCACTAAAAACTAAGCATTTTGTGACAATGTGTGTGTGAAGACTCAATAGTTTATCAAGCTTCTATTGTGAAATGCTTGCATTTTTGGTCCTAGGTGTGAGCACACTATATTATATGAAGTAATCTTGATTACTCACTTTTATTGGAAATGAAAACAGATGGTTATTATTTAAACACTTAGATAATGCAGAGGTCTGCAATGTATTGTGAATCAGTGCACAGGAAACCTCTAGTACCCAAGGGGATAAGGGGACCAGCTAATTTATATTTTCGAGGGTCCAGCTTTAAAAGCAGCCCTGCTCTTACCTTGCACTATGGAGTTGTCTGCATCAGATTTCACATTTCATAATCTATATGAATACTTCATGGTTATTGAAACACTGGCATCCATGTTAAGCTTACACAGCGACAGCTGCTGGAGTTACTCTTGGTGCAGGAAACTGAGATAGTTAAAGCTGATTCCTTTCCATCAAAAGATCATGTAGATATCCAGATTCAGGGTTTGGTAAAAGCAGCCAACAAAATTGTATTTAAAAACCAGTAATGACTACCTTGACCAAAATGGCTAAAAGCAAAAATACTGGGGATTAATGTACAATACATCCATATTTAATCAACAGTAACTCTTATATACTGCTTCATATTGCCTACATATAATCATTGTAATAAAACTGAACTTATAGGCATATTCAGAAATCCAGAGTTGCAACTTTGTTGCAAACCAGCTGCATTCTAGGGGATAAAAATGTATCTTGATTTCCATGGGACTTTTAACACCTTGAATGCTGAAGAGGTCTTCAACACGTGTCACCTCCCTTGCAATTGAGGAGTGTAAAACCCCATTTAAATCAATTTGAATTTGGGGGTTTGCTCACTAAATTCCAGTTGGTTTGCTCCAGAATGGCTCCTCGTTTGCTGTTTGAATACGACCCATATTCATATGACATGATGATATAATGTTAAAGGGATAGTATACTGAATGGTACTGATGTCTGACTCACTCAAAGTTCATAACTTGCTAGTTATGTAGTAATTGTTTGATGAAATTTACCCCTTTTCCCGTTCGGAAGCTGCTTTCCCTCATTTCTGAAGTTCGGTTGGTTGACCGGATAGATCATAATGAGGGACAATCTTCCCTCGTTCGATGAAAGGAAAAAACTTCCCTCCTTGATGAATAAGGGCAGGTTTTTCCTAATACTGACTGAAAATTGTCCCATGTAGTGATTCGCTTTCAGATCTTAGGGGAGGAGGCTTCTGAACAGGAAAAGTGGCGGGAGGGGTAAAATTCATTATACGATTACTGCAGAGCTAGCATGTTATGAACTTTGAGACCCTCAGGCATCAGTATTATTCAGTATAACAAACAATCTGAGCTGCTTGTTTTTGTAAACATTATTATTCCTTAAAGTTTACCACAAAGTGAAGATACCCCAAAATAGTCAAATCCTAACCTCACTGGTACTTTTCCTATTGTGTTGACATATTTTTCTTTTTATAGGATCATCCAGTGGTTAACACATTGCCTTCCTCTGTACTGGACTTGTGGGGATGAGAATATTAACTCTTTACTAGTAGAGTGAATTGGAAGAAAATAACATCAAATTACAACAATGAAAGGTAATGTAAATCTGGAGATTGCTGGACAACTAAATGTATTACTATGTTAAAAGAATGGAGCGCTGTTAATAATCTATAATCATAACAACAGTAAACATTACCTTTACTAATTATTTATTATCAATCAAAATATTTAAAAATGGTTCACTGCAAATTGCAATGCCCTGATTTTTTATATTAAAATCAACACATGCATGCTACAAGACATGCTATATGCTTCAAGACGTTATAGAAATAAACAACACTGGCATGTGCTAAGCTCATAACCTATTGTATATACCTTTTAAAGATAAGGACAAGTTTAATTTTTAAATCAGAGATAAAAACAATAACAAAAGGATCCAGAGACAGGAAGTTAGAACCAGGCACTATCCCTGGGAATCTGGGACACTGTGCAGAAATATTTAGGTTTTAATTATTATGAGGGATTAAGGAATGTAATGGGAGAAGTTTATAATGTTTAAGAACTATACCTTAATATATTTTAAAATGTAATGGCTTAAGTTGCTTGAATTAATACTATGTAAAAACATATTCAAATGTTTTAACATTGAAATTGCTATGAAATTGTTGTTCGGTATAACAATAATAAGAAACCGATGAATGCCTTATTCATTATTATTGAAAGTTCACCAGTTTATACATTATACATTCTTGGTGCAAGATATTATGGTATGTAGTTGTTTCCCTAGGAAAAGCAGCTCTCTGAAAGCGGGTCGAGAAGACCATGGCCTTCTCAAAAAATGGTTATGGTGGGCCAACCTACTTTCAGTGGGAGCCAGGGAAGTGGCTAATTTTGCAGCATATGCTTTAAGTGTAGTAGTAGTAGTAGTAGTGCCATTCTATCATCAAACTTGATTGAGAAGATAAATCTTCATGGCAGGCAAAATTGGAGGTTTATTGTTTGTGGTGCTGAAGACTAAGCACATGCTTGCCACTCTACTACTGGTTGAGGGGACAGACTTCAGGGTTGGCAAACTGCTGGTGATATATAAGGGAGGGCATCCCTTCCATACTTCCAGCAGTTCTATAACGTTGCATGCTAATTAGGAAATTCTCCCCCTTCCTTACATCACTAATTCTTAGTGCATATGACAATGTGTCTACATTGCTAAGGTGGTGTACTCGCCACACACTGCAAACACATATCTCCATAGCATTGTCCCTTCCATCAGTCTTTTATACACAATGTCAGGTGGTGGAATACCTTTATCTTTATGGCCTATGAGTATATTTATCATCTTGTCTTGATGAACCAACATCAGCTTTTGCAAAAATATTTCCATGTGGTAATTATTTGCTTAATGAGGTACCAACTACTTTATGCCACAAATATCTCTTAAAGAACAAAGAGGTCCTTATATATACACACAAAAAACTGATTATATTTAATTACAAAGAACATTTTTTTTTTTTAATTTTGTTGGATCACTGCCATTGAAACACTGAAATATTAGTACCATTAGCTTCTTCATCTTATCATTTAATGACATTCAATGTACTGAGTATTGGCTTCTTCTACCTCTTTGATATCACCACTCACATTCAACTTTCCTGGTTTGCAATATTAAGATCTCTTCAGGATTTTTCTGTGTTGCTTATTGGATATATGTTTGCTTAAAGGGATAGTAATACTTAAAATGTAAAAAAAAATATGTTGTAGGGTTTATCCCCCTGAGTAAAACAAGAGTACTCCCACTACTGAAAGGTGTTTAAGTCAAAAGTTATTAATTTTCAAAGTTGAATGTTTTAGGTGCAATATCATAGTGGCCTGAAATTGTACAGTGGCGCTACATAAATCTCCATAGGATGGCAAGCTGGGTCAGTAGCCAAGAGTAGTAGATCTAAGAATAGTCAGCCAGCAGGTCAGTAGACAAAACTTATGGATCTAAGAATGGTCATCAAGCCAGGTCAATAGCCAAGAGTTCAGGAATCTGATAAATAGCCTAAGAACAAACTCTGTAAGCTAGTGGAATGAGCAACAATATTCTGGAGTACTCAGTGTAAATACCCAGGGTAGCCAATAGGAAGAGAGGACTCGCCTGAGGGTAAAATCCAGTTGGGCATTATTGCCCAATGAGTAATGGACAGAAATAATATATTGCAGTTGCCGCAGATAGGAAGCGGCGATGCTGCACATGCGCAGAGCAGAATGCAGCCATGAAGAGGTGAGCTGCAAGAAGAACAAGAAGCCCAGCTGAACCCGGAGCGGCCACGAGATAAAAGAGCCGCAAAAACTATTCACAGGTACACATACTTATTTTAGAATGTTGGGTTATCACTAGAACATGTATACCATTAAAATTTTAAGTTCCAGATGAGCAACGCAGCTTTGCTGCAGAACTGCAGAGGACATGGCCATTCATGTCCGTAGCAGGTTTATGGTAGCTGTTGAGAACATAGTAGGGGATATCCTTAGCAGGAAAATGGTTAAAAAATGTATTGAAAGATTTTGCCTTACAAATATATATACTCCTCCTCTTAAAGGGCTTTTACCACATTTTACTAAGTCTGCTAAATCTGCTCAGAATGCAACCCTAGCTGAATTGGCAGGTCTGCTTCCAGCAAAGCAGTTTTGGTGATGGGGCACTATCCTGATGATATTTGCCCTTTAACCTGAAAAGCTTGTCAAGGGGGGCAGGGATTTCATTGTTTTCATAGGAATAAGAGTGTCCCCTTCTGTTATCTGTCTGGTCTATGGACTGGATTCCACATCTGAGAAGAGATTGTTTACACTAGGTAAAAGGGGCGGGAGGGGGAAACTTTGCTTGTGAATATCTCTCAAACCATAAAGGTTTGAGAGATAAGACTTATATCATTCTTCATGTTTTTTTAATGCCTACAAAATAAAATAAAGTTAAAACAAAGTATTACTGTCCCTTTAAGGTTTTCTCCCTTGCTACTCCCTACCTCTGGAACTCCCTACCACCCACCATTCACCAAACCTCAACCCTCAACAACGTCAAATCAAAGCTAAAAGAGCACCTCTTAAACATAGCACTACAATAATTAGGGAAACATTCTCTCATATGTCAAAAACTGCACTTCCTCCTCTACCAGCTCATATCTGTATGTCATCCATCCTGTACTTAGATTGTGAGCTCTATGGGGCAGGGACCTTGTATCCTAATGTATACTCACTTGGTGTTCCCTTATGATTGTCTATATCAGCACTTAATCACCTCACTTATTGCACTGCTTCTATACTAAATGTAAACTGTAAAGTGCTACGTACACTGGTTGGCACTGTATAAATAAAAATGTACAATACAATAAAATGAGAAATCCAAAACAGAGATGATTATAATGCCCCACCCATATTGTTCTGCAGAACAATACAAGAAAATTGAGAAAGATAAGTTGCAAGCTATAAACTACACCAGAATTTATAATGTAAAAAAAATAATAATTATAAAAGAGTATAATAGCATAGTTCACTTGTAGTAAAGGTTTTCCTGCTGGCATTGACATTGACCCAGCTGTTTGTCAAAACGTAACATAATTGAGTAATGACAAGAAATTGATTTTGCCTAGTAAGAATGATAAGGCGTACTAATGAATAGCTGAAGATTCAGAGGAGTCACACAAACATTCTGACATTGATGATAATGATGATTGATGATGATGATTATGATGAGCAGGAGGAAGAAATAACTGGTGGTTTAGAAATGCTATGCTTATATTTGGACAATAAATCATCTTGTAGAGGCTGGTGTTTGATGAGACTAGTAATAAAGACAGAGATTATAATAAAACTCTTATGCAGTTGTCACTTTCATCACCAGTGCAGCTGATGATAATACCTGAAAATTAAAATAACGAGAATGATGATGATGAACTAAGCCATATTTCTTTGGAGATATAATAGGATGTTACTGTTTCATGCAAGTTGATGCTGATACAGATATGTTTATTAGAGCATAAATTAACCCCTTAATGACCAGAGGGGTGTACAGTGCATTGCTTCACAATGCATTCTGCACCCCTCTGGTCCATAAGGGGTTAAAGCAAAAGCAGATCAGAAAAATGCAAAGTAATTCTAAATCAATATTGAACTTTGCTACAAAGACTACAAGAACACATTCTGCATTAGCCATTAAAGGGGATCTCTCACCTTCATATATGTAATGCTCATTCGTTAGAGCATTTATCAAAAAGATTGAAAATATTGTTCGTTGTTTAAAAAAAAAAAAACAGTTACATGCGCAAAAATTAAACTTTAAAAAGTGTCCGGCAGTCTACTTACGGCTTGCTGAACCTTGCCGACCAGAGGCAGCTCCCGTCCCACTACCCTTCATCCTCCGATGACGGAGGCTGTCTGTCACTAAGGTGGAGCGATTGCATTGGCTAGATATCGATCTCTGCCAATGCGATCGCTCCACCTTAGTGACAGACCACCTCCGTCATCGGAGGATGATGGGTAGTGGGACGGGAGCTGCCTCTGGTCGGCAAGGTTCAGCAAGCCGTAAGTAGGCTGCCGGACACTATTTAAACTTTAATTTTTGCGCATGTAACTGTTTTTTTAAAACAACGAACATTTTCAGTCTTTTAGATAAATGCCCTAACTAATGAGCATTACATATATGTAGGTGAGAGATCCCCTTTAAAAGATTATAGGTTCATCAATATCATCATTACTTACTGCACCACCAGTCCTACTAATAACATCACCTGTACTATGTGCAATATTATACGTACATAACTTTTGTATAATTGTTCTTCATCTCAATAAAAAAAAAAAAAGTACTGAAGTGCTGCAAGTGGTTCCTAGGAAGCGCGAGGGGTGCAATACATAGCGGTAACTATACACAACGGTCAATATGCACAGTCAATAGAGGATCAATTATAGAGCAAATCAGCTCCTCCGTAGGGGACAAATTAAAATTCATATTAATCTGAATGAAGCTTTTAACCCTTTGAGTGCCAGAGGGATATGCAACACAATGAAAAGCATACTGTTACATACAGGACACAACCAATGTGTCTGACCTTGGCTCCATCCATAGGGAAACCATTCTAGCCACTATGGATATGGAATCACTCTAAACCAACATTCCACGTGACTATGGCATCGCAGCCTGCAAAGATTCCTAAAGCAAGAGGGCTTACCCACAGAACCTGTAACCCAGCTAATACACTTTATAAATAAATATTTAAATACAAAATGATAGAAATGATATATGATAGAAATGCTATAGTAAGCACTGCCTGAAATTGTTTATCAGATTCATTACCATTGGAAGTGCTTTTTCACTGTCGTCCAATACAGGTCACTGGTACTCTGGGAGGCGATTCGCCCCTTTAATAGGCAGGAACAATTATGCAAATGATTGCAGGGGGCGGAGCCTCCCCTCCTACTTAAGCCACCTTCAGGCCAGAGCCACTAGATTGATTTGTTCCTGGGTGCTGTGCACACCAGGTAGAGATCATCTATGCATTCAACTTAGTATTTTGTTATTTTTTTATTCAAATATGGAATACCACCATTAGGAGGGTGACCATGGCTGTGAATTGCCCTCTTTAAAGTGGCTGGTGCAGCTTCCAGGGATTTTCTGTGGACCTTATGCCCTGAAGAGGGAACAGCTTGAGTTAAGCAGCTTCCCTACTGGGGAATTTACCTCTGGTTTATTCCTTCTTCATCATGGTCACCTGAAGACTGAAGTCCTGCAGGAAAGGTGAGCCACCCATTGAGTGCTGAAGGTCCACTTCTCCCCACAGTGTCCCTTTGCTGGGCTTGTATTTGGGAGTTTGCTTTGCACTCCAGCACTCATAGAGTGTTTTTTATTTGCATTCAATGTTTTAATGCAGTTTCTGTGGTATTCTCTGGGTTTTGGAGCCTTGAATAGTGTTTATTTATGTGTTTAATGTATGTTTGGGCACTTTTTAATGTTTTGTTAAACTTTATTAAAATTGGTGTTCCGCGCCTTTAAGCGCGGCTTTTCCCGCTCAGACGCTATGGCTCCTTTACTCTCTATGAGATTTCACAGTGTGGGACATATCTCTGGAACCGCTTGTCACAGCAACTCCAGAGAGGGCTCATTTAATGCTCTATCATCCGGTGTATGTTTTATTAGTGTGGGGTGTTCAGGGGGGCTTCGGGCACTGTTTGGGGTACTTGTATGGGGAAAACTACATTTCCCATGAGCGCCCGGTTCGCGCTCGTTTCTGATTGGCTATCCTGACGGCCGCCATTTTGTGGTGCTCTTCCTCAGCGAGTACACTACGCAGGGACCGAGCCTTCTCTCCCCTCAACAGATTAACCCTTCGCTGGCCAGATAAGTCCAAATTTAGGCATTTCTGGGGTGAAACTTTAATCTTCCACACTTTTACTGGGTGATAGAGTTTAAAGTGGGGTATATTGACGCTGTGAGCATGTCTACTTCACTGGAGCTAGGGGCTAGACCCAAATCAAAGGAGGATGGGGGGTCTGCTCCCCCCATGGCGTTTTGCTCCTCTTTTCACACTGGGCTATCTAGTGATAATGTGGGGGATCTATGCCCTAACTGCACTGGTCAAGATAGCAACCCTGGGCTTCCCAGCCATGCTATTGAGCCATCTTGGGTGAGGGAGTTTAAAGCTACCACTAGGGATCTCAGATCCACTCTTCAACTCTTTCCCTCTCAGGTACAGGGGGCTCTCCAGGTCTGGCAGACCCCCTCTACAATCAGGACCTCCCTGCCTAAGCCACAGGGTGCTCCTGATGTGTCTGATTCTTCTGAGGAAGAACTCTTGCAGGATTCTGATGCTGAGGAACGCACTGTTATTGAGTCTAACAGGTCCATTGGGGACCCTTATGAATGTGACCCTGAAGTCTCGGCTGAGGGTCTGATTAGAGCTGTACTGAATACGCTCAACCTTCCTCTGACTCAGGAATCTACTTATGATCCTACTGACGTTTTTCAAAAGAAACCATCTAAGCCTGTTGTTTGTTTTCCAACTAACCCTACCCTTGTCCGTCTAGTCTCTGAGGCGTGGAAGAATCCTGATAGATCCTCCTCTGTCTCCAAAAAGTTTGCTAAACTGTACCCTTTTCCTGAGACTGAGCTGGCAAAATGGGTTCATCCCCCCAAGGTGGATGCTCCTGTTTCCAGGCTATCCAAGTCTACCGCCTTGGCTGTCTCTGATGCCTCTGCCCTGCAGGATTGGACGGATAAAAAGCTAGAACTTTCTCTTAAGTCTATTTTTGCCTCCATTGGCACTGCCATGCGTCCAACCTTTGCAGTGGCGTGGGTTAATAGAGCCATTGCGGCCTGGACTGAACGACTGACTGACGCAGTTCGCCAGGATGCACCAGTATCTGAACAGTTGCAGCTTCTTGCTAATATCACTGAAGCTCAGAATTATGTTGCTGACGCTGCCTTTGATGCTGTGCGCATGATGGCGAGGGCCTCCACTGCTTCTGTGGTGGCTAGACGTGCCCTTTGGCTGAAAATTTGGTCTGCTGATACAGCCTCTAAGAAAGCCTTGCTTTCCTTGCCCTTTCAGGGGAATTTGCTATTTGGGTCTGAACTCAAAGAAATGATCAGTGAGGCTACTGGCGGTAAAAGTACTCTTCTACCCTCGGTCTTTAAGAAAAAGTTTCCAGCCAAACGCAATCGGTCCTTTCGTTCCTTTCAGACTGAGACACGCTCCTCGGCCCAAACGGGTCCTCCCACTACGCGCTCCTCCTCCAAGCCCAAACAGTCCTGGAAGCCCAAAGTGGCCCTCAAGGCCAAGACCTCCAAGACTGCTTCGGCATGACTCGCCGAACCCGGGTCCGCATCCGGCTGTAGGTGGACGTCTCCGCATCTTTCGCCGGACTTGGGAGGAGTCAGTGGCGGACCCATGGGTTCTTCAGGTGGTGTCAGAGGGATACAGGATCCCTTTCTCCTCCCTTCCTCCTTTTACTCGTCCTTCTCAGGAACCCACAAAAAGACGTCTGTTCGACAACGCTATTCAGGATCTCTTGGACAAAGAGGTCCTGGAAGTGGTTCCTCCGGAGGACACAGGTTCAGGATTTTATTCCAACCTGTTTGTGGTGGCCAAAAAGGACGGAGGGGCTCGTCCTATTTTGGATCTCAAAGATCTCAATGCCTATGTGGTGACTTCCCACTTCCGCCAGGAGTCCCTGCGCTCTGTGATTGCCGCTATGTCTCCAGGGGAATTTCTGGCCTCCCTGGACCTTCAGGATGCATATCTTCACATCCCTATCCATCCAGAGAGCAGGCGGTATCTCCGGATTTCCTGCCACAGGGGACACTTTCAGTTTTCAGCTCTTCCCTTTGGGCTGACTTCAGCTCCTCAGGTCTTCCAGAGGGTGTTGGGTTCCTTGATAGCTGTGCTTCATCAGGACGGGGTCAGGGTGACCCCCTACATGGACGATCTCCTCCTCAAAGCTTCCTCGGCGGAGCTTCTTCACCAGCAACTGCAGAGGTGTATACACACTCTGACCCGCCATGGCTGGATCCTGAATCTGGACAAGTCGGACTTGGTCCCATCTCAGAGGCTTCTGTTCCTGGGTCTCCTGTTTGACAATCGCCAATGCATGGTGTTTCTGCCGGAGGATGTGGCTCATCAGTTAGCCATCCGAGTGGCAGGGATTCTGGAACTGGACTTAGTGACGGTAACGAAGTTGACGTCTCTGGTGGGGAAGTTCATTTCCACGATCGAAGCGGTACCATTTGCCATGGCCCACTCCAGGGAACTTCAGAGATTTGTGATCCAGACGTGCAAGAATCATCCAGATCATCAGCATCTGTCAGTCTCTCTACCTCCTCATGTGGAATCGAGTCTGCACTGGTGGTTGGATCTCTCACATCTCCTGAAAGGGAGATCCTTTCAAGTTCCTTGTTGGACCACGATCACAACGGATGCCAGCCTTCGGGGCTGGGGTGCTGTGTTGGGTCGCTTCAGTGCTCAGGGGAAATGGGGTCTGGAGGAATCTCTTCTCTCCATCAATGTTCTGGAACTATGTGCCATCCGGCTTGCCCTGAGACACTGGGAATCTCAACTTACCGGTCGTCCGATCAGAGTGGAATCCGACAACGCCACTGCGGTGGCTTACATCAACAGGCAAGGCGGCACAAGAAGCGGCACCGCCTGGTTGGAGGTCAAGGATATTTTGTCTTGGGCAGAAGATCACGTGCCTGTCATCTCTGCAGTTCATATTCCAGGCGTGGACAACGTCATGGCGGACTTTCTCAGTCGTCATACCGTCGACAGCGGAGAATGGGCTCTTCATCCAGAGATGTTTCACTTGCTCACCCAGAGGTGGGGGATGCCGGTGGGGGACCTGATGGCCTCCAGACACAACAGGAAGGTTCCGGTGTTTTGCTCCCGGCGGAGGGACTCCCTTGCTCTGGCAGTGGATGCCTTATCGATTCCTTGGGATTTTTCTCTGGCTTACATCTTTCCTCCTCTTCCTCTATTGATCAGAGTCATCCAGAAACTGAAGCAGGAGCGTTGTCCTGTTATCCTGATCGCTCCAAACTGGCCTCGCCAGTCCTGGTATCCGGAGTTGATGGCCATGTCAGTGGCGGATCAGTTCCCACTTCCTGCCCGTCCGGACCTACTTCTTCAGGGATACCTGTGGAAGGAGGATGTTCACTCACTCATTTGATGGCATGGAGGTTGAATCCTCGATTCTAGCAAAGAAAGGATTTTCTCCTTCTGTGGTGTCGACTATGCTCAGTGCTTGTAAGCCTGTGTCCTCCAAGATCTATCATTGCATATGGTCAACCTTCGTTGCATGGTGCTCTGATAAGAAATTATCCCTTGATTTTCATCTTCCCACTGTCCTGGCCTTCTTGCAGGACGGTGTTGATAAGGGGCTCAGTCTGAGTTCCCTCAAAGTTCAGACTTCTGCCTTGTCTGTGTTTTTCCAGGAAAGGATTGCTATCCTTCCTGATGTGAAAGTTTTCTTCCAAGGTGTGACTCATGTTCGGCCTGCCTTCAAGAGTCCTGCTCCCCAGTGGGACCTCAATTTGGTGCTGGGAGTTCTCCAGCGACCCCCGTTTGAATCCTTGGCTTCCATTCCATTACGTCTCTTGACTTGGAAGATGGCCTTCCTTTTGGCTATTGTTTCAGTTCGCCGGGTAGCAGAGTTACAAGCTCTGTTTGTAAACCTCCTTACCTGGTGTTCCACAAGGATAAGGCTGTGCTTCACACTATCAAGGAATTCTTACCCAAGGTTGTGTCCGAGTTTCACATCAATCAGGAGATTGTGGTTCCCTCTTTCTGCCCTAATCCTTCATCTGACAAGGAACGAGATCTCCATTTGTTGGATGTGGTGCGTTGCCTCAAGTTTTATGTTCATCGCACCGAGTCTATCAGGAAGTCTGACGCTCTATTCGTCATTTCTGAGGGGTCTAGGGCAGGGAGACCGGCTTCCAAAGTTACCATTGCCTCTTGGATTAAGGCTACTATCCGTGAAGCCTATAAGTTGCGGAATAAGCATGTTCCCTTCCGGGTGACTGCCCATTCCACCAGATCTATTGGGGCCTCTTGGGCTTACAAGAATCAGGCTTCTGCTGATCAACTGTGCAGAGCGGCCACTTGGTCCTCTGTGCACACTTTTTCTAAGCACTATCGAGTTGATGTACTGACTTCGGCTGATGCCAGTTTTGGTAGGGAGGTCTTATTTCCCGCCTCTGGATCAGCTCAATGTTTGTACATCCCAGAGTACCAGTGACCTGTATTGGACGACAGTGAAAATAGGATTTTAGTCTTACCTGTTAAATCCTTTTCACTTAGTCCATACAGGTCACTGGTCTCCCACCCTGTCAAGGGACCAGACCTGGCTCTCCTGTGGCATTCAGTGGGAGACCTTTGGGGCATGCTCACAGGAGTCTTTCTTCTTGCTTACCTGGGGTCAGTTTTAGGGTCTCAAATCTAGTGGCTCTGGCCTGAAGGTGGCTTAAGTAGGAGGGGAGGCTCCGCCCCCTGCAATCATTTGCATAATTGTTCCTGCCTATTAAAGGGGCGAATCGCCTCCCAGAGTACCAGTGACCTGTATGGACTAAGTGAAAAGGATTTAACAGGTAAGACTAAAATCCTATTTTCCTGTTGGGACCCCATATATGTATATTTATGTTTTTATTTATTTACGTATTCATTGTGGAACTATTGCTAGTTTTATATTAAGTGCTATACATCTTTCCACATTTATTATTAAGGAAAAAAACTGTATGTTAGCTTATATGAACAGGATGTTTTTAATAAATGATTTAGAAGAAAATACATTGGTAACTGTTGAGTGAAACGTAGTCATTGCAATGGGTTGGATACCATCTGACATTCAAACGTTTAAGCTATAGCTAGACCTAAACTGTAACCACTCTTGATGTTGCCATCAGGCAAACCAAATTTATTCTTTTTACAATAATTTTGTTTCAAATATTTTTTTTTAGCAACACTATTTTAATGTACTTAATTTTTTAAATATTGACAGGACTGAAAACTGTTCTTGTTTAAAGGGATAGTAATGTTTCATAATAAAAGCAACTCTAATTAATCATCATAGTATTTGGACTTTGGAGAGTGTTATTTCAGTTCTGTCAGAGTTGTAGTTCCAGAGTAATTCAATGACAAATATACCCCTCCCGCTCCTTTTACTGATGTAACAGTGTTCAGCCAGATCAGAAGGGAGGTGCCCAGGTAGACTGCAGAGAGGCACAATCTCCAAGTAAGATAAGGGAAAAACCTGAAAAACTTGTCAAGGGGGGCAGGGCATTCATTGTTCTCATAGGAAGAAGATTGTCCCCTTCTGTTATCTGTCTAGTCTTACAGCCAGATTCCACATATGAGAAGAGATGGCTTACACTAGGTAAAAGGGGCGGGAGGGGGAAACTTTGCTTGTGAATATCTCTCAAACCATAAAGGTTTGAGAGGTAAGACATATCGTTTTTCATGTGTTTTTAATGCCTACAAAATAAAATAAAGATAAAACAAAGTATTACTATCCCTTTAAGAATCCAGTCACTTTCAACACAGAATGTCTAGAATTGGTTTATTGATTTGATTTGGTTCATGCTTACAGTTGCTAATAATTGAATGTGTTGGAATATACTGTATGTTAATAGAGTGTAGCTATCTAAAGTGAATGTTTGTTAATACAGATCTTAGTTGTTTACAATCAATTCCATTATCCCCAAATTTGCATGTAAGCAAATTGTATTGTATTTGATGTCTGCTGAAACACTTGTTAGATAACTCCTAACTTAACCCTTTGAGTGCCAGAGGGGTACAGAATGCATTGCAAAGTAATGCATTCTGTACCCCTCTGGCACTCAAAGGGTTAATGTATTGGTCAAAAAAGGATGTATTTTAAGGAGGAAGGGTAATGATTGGTAGTCATGCCTTTATAGAAGTGATTATATTTCTTCTTGGTTGGTATTTTTAACTATTTACCTCTACTGTAATAAAATGGTAAATTCAAAAAGTGAATTTGATTTATACTAATCTCTGTATTTAGTATTTAAGGTCTATATAAGAGTTTTGTTATACTGTCTCCACATAATTACATACATCCCAACATTTCAAATTGCCAAAGAGGGACACTTGTGTTTTAGGGGGTGTTGCCAGGGGCGTGGCTGGTAGAAGGGGCACTATCGAGAATTTTTAGACTACTTCATGACCTATTGACACCTCCTTGTGTGACCTAATAGATTACTTATAACAAGACCATAGTATTTTATTTACACAGACTAATTTATAAACACATATACTGATGTTTTAACAAACAATAATGTGAGTTTTATTGCTGTAGAGCAGTATGATACACTTATATATACACCTCACCAGTCTGGTCTCCTAAAAAGAGGGACATCAGGGTGGGAAAGAGGGACAGAGGGATTTGGGTCTAAAAGAGGGACTGTCCCTCCTAAAGAGGGATACTTGGGAGGTATGTAATTATTATGTCTTCCCTATGTTTTCTGTGTAACCATAGTTCACCATACCTCCAGCTATCATGTAGACAGACTGCAGACCATAGAGTACCCTGTAGTAAACTTGTTTTTCCCAGCATGCTGTTTTTCACACTTTTGTTTTTGGGGTGAAAGATTTCTGCTATCCCTAAGTACAGGCACAGAATACTGCTAGCAGTGAAAAGGAAACCAGCATGAGTAGTGCAGCTGGGAAGACACCTGAACATGACTCAGCACCAAAAGCTCTTAACACCTTAGTGACAAGGGCTTGTTTACTCTAGAGAACACAATCAATTATATTCCATTTATTATAAACATAAACAAAGCTTTCTTTTGATACCATATTTATATGCATAATCCACCATTAATTTGATAGTAATCTAAAAAAATGAAAAAACAACATTTTTATAGGTGTTCCTGTAATAATTTGTGTTCAGTTAGTTCATTTTTAACAGGGACTGGGTAAAATGTATGAACGTTCATACATACCTCCCAAGTGCCCCTTTTTAGGGGGGTAATGTCCCTCTGAGACAAAAATCCCTATGTCCCTCTTTCCCACCCTGATTTTTGCAGATCAGACTTTGTGATGTGTATTTAAGTGTATCGCATTGACCCACAGCAATAAAACTCACTTAACGTTTGTTTAAAATGTAGCGCATGTGCATAGATTAGTCTATGTAAGTAAAATGATTTGTACTTGCTCTGAATCATTTATTCCGTAATACAAAAAGGTGGTAACAGGTCATCAAGTGACCTACTTCTAGTTCTACCCCCAGGAACATAAATTCAAATAAAAATGACCCCCTTTTTAGCCATTTTCTCTTTTGGGAGCTTTGTTCTCTGCTTCACTCTTCCTCAAGATCAGTGAGGAATAGAGAGGCAACGAACAGTGGCAAAATCAAGGCAGATTTACATTGCCTTTGTCTTGTGGCTCCACAGGCACATGTGCTCACTGTAGCATGTGTGGCACCACCAGGTAAGGCTGAAACTAACTGCTCTGGTCCTGGAGCAGCCAGTTACAACCTCCCTGGTATGAACAAGTCCAAGGGTACAGCACATCCGGAACAATAACATCTGACTAGAACAAGCAAGGAAGTAGAAAAAGCAGAGTCAAAATCCAGAGGACTGGTAAAGGCTCTATTCAGCTGATGCATGCAGTGAAGGCAAGAAAGGTCTGATTCAGTATCTGCCGATCAAAACAGGCATACGGTGGTAGCATGGTCAGATAAACAACTGTAGAGCAGGGCAAACATCATGCACAGGACAAGGCAAAACAGTAATGCACCACTGCAAAGAAGAGGTGGCTCTGTAAATTAGACCAGGAATTCACAAGAGCTGGACTGCAACGCTGGATCATGCCACAGATTAGGCTACAGGAAAACTCATTACAGGATCTAGGTGAAGCTAAGCAGGAGTTCCAGGTTCAACTGAGCATAAAAAGTGGAAAGACCTGCCGACTGCAAAAAGTGAAAGAGTCTTAGGCCACAGACCTGCTGAGAGACTAGGTTGCGTACATATCCCTGCTGGGACTTGTACATGAAAAGAAGAGAGTCCAGGACTCTCCCAGCACACAGGCTGATGAGGTTTCAGTACTTATACTGCTTGCCTCGCTCTGTCACATGTACCTGAGGAACAACAGTCTGGTGACCTGCCTGCCAGTCAATGTATTGCTGTCCAGGAGTTCACATTTAAAGCTGATAGGCATGGAAAGGCATGCAATTGCCAGAGAACTAGGGTTACAGACAGTAAGTTGCAGCAAAACCCCCTACAAACAGCAGGGAGCAGGCAAAGCATAGTTAATTGGTCAGCCCCTGTCAAAGGAAGACAGAGGCAATGCATGAAAGCAAAAATGTAATTTTGTGTTACACACTACACTAAAGGGATAGCTTTACCTACAGCGATGGTCCCACCACATGCCCCAACATTTCCTTGCAGGACTGTAAGCTCTGTGGTATCACTTGAGTTGCTCAATTTCAGGTATAAGCTCTGTGGTATCACTTTTGTTAATACCTTTGTATTATAAGCTTTGTGGTATCACAAGTGTATCTCCATTTCAATTCCAAAATGATAAGGATATTTGCACACTATTATGTAGAATTGAATTTGCATACTATGGTGAAGAAAGTTTGCAACAGAATTATTGCAAAGGGAGAGACTCCAAGGTGTTATAAAGATCAGATGACTTCCCCAGTATAATTAACGCTCCAGTTCCTATGTTATGCTATAGAATCTATGCATTAGAGATATCTCAAACTGTAGTGGTGTTACTGCATTATCTCATAGAATAACACTGTGACTGGAAAGTTTGTCACACTCTCCTCTTCATCACACCTTTGTGTATAACCCCCCCAGGTCTTCTTAGTACATCAACATCTTTAAATGAATATGAACAAGTAGAGAGTTAACTGGGCTGGCGTCATGTCTAATGGGGAGTATAGTCTGTCATATGTTAGACTGGAAGTTCTTTTATATCGGAAAGATAATCTTATAGCATTTGTTTCATACTATGTGGCACTTTAAATACAAACACCGTAGTTCATAAGCAACATAAAGTCCTAGATGGAGCCCTGTAGGATGTCAGATTGCTGAAAAAGACTTATTAACATCATTGGTAATATTAACTGATAGAAAATGTGTGCCATGTGCTCAAGCCACTTATGAAGGTTAATTATGGTAATTTAGTCAGCGGGGAGAATGTTTTAAACAGCGTGCATTTCTTCACTGTTGGTGACAAAGATAATAATGGTAATACTTCCTGTACTAATGATAAAATGGTGGCATTGTCAGAAGGCTTAAGAGACAACCTTCTACCATGGCTATCTGAAGTGACTGTAGTTCAGTAATGGGCAACAGATTTCCCTGAAGGGCCACAATATGTAGAATGACCAGATACCTGTTTTAAATTCAGGATACGTATGAAACACACACACACTTCGGGGTTAAACTGACTCCCGCGTAGTCCTGCAGATTTCACATTTAGTAAGTATCCCACATTTAACCCTTTGAGTGCAAGGAGGTGTGCAGTGCGCTCAAAGGGTTAAAGGAATAGTAATACTTCAGTTTTACTATCCCCCATCTTGTAGCCCTTAAAAAATTGAATTAAACAAGCCCAGCAGCATCTCACAAACCTTTATGGTTTGAGAGATACTCGCTTTTAAAATTCCCTTTCCCCTGACGTCAGCGTACAGCAGGGGAATCCGGACTCTGAGAAAGAGGAGGCTCTTCAGCAGAGCCAGGATCACATTATGAAAGAAGAAATCCTTCACTGCAATGATCTTGTACATGTGTCTGTTTGCTAGCACACATAGAACACCATTTCAGTGAAGGATTTATTCTTCCATAACACAATCTTGGCTCTGCTGAAGAGCCTCCGCCGGTCCCGGGAACCGGATTCCCCTGCTGTCAGCTAGAATGCTGACGTTAAGGGAGAGGGAACTTTGCAAGCGGATATCTCTCAAACCATAAAGGTTTGAGAGATGCCACTTGGCTCGTTTAATTCCGTTTTTTTAAGGGCTACAAGATGGTGGATAGTAAAATTTAAGTATTACTATCCCTTTAAAAGGACACCTGGTCATATTAAGAGTGCGTGTCCCTCAAGTCAACAGAAAGGTTGAACATTAGGTTACAAATCCTAAATAAGGGTTGGAAAAAGTAGACTCCTTCAATGCTAGTGAGGCCTACAATGCATTGCTTCACACCCAAGTGGTTAAGTGTGAAAAGTGTAAAGGGAGGTACTTTGTCCTGTGTGTCTAACCTACCTTCCCCTAGACTGCAAGCTCTCACAAGCAGGGCCTTCTGACCTTTTTGTTTCCATATTTGATTTTTACTATTTAATATATCTCTGTATGTTTATTCCCTGTTGTACAGAGCTGCAGAATAAGTTGGCTTTATATAAATAAAGAATAATAATACTGTAAGATTTGCGGCCATGAGACTGTGTGCTTTTGGTGGAGAAAATATGGTGTTTGTGATGTGATAGAGGGAAATTTTCCCCTTCTTATACTTTGCCAGAGACCAGACTAGAGTCTGCAGGAAAAGACACAGCGGGCTAATTGCAGACACAGGTCCACCTGTTGTCCACCAATGCTCTTTTAACAAATATGGGTCTGCTGCATTCATCTGCTCTATTAGTAAGTTGCAGACATGAAAGAAATATGCATACAAAGGCTTGCTTCCTAATATAATAATATTAGTGGGTAATTTATGAAGCAGATTAATAAGCCACACATCAGATGCTGCCCTCTGCTGTTTGGCACTGTTGATAAAATCCTTTGGGTATTTAATAACCAGCTGGATACAAGAGATACCTTCAGCGCATTCCTTTGCAATGCATTGGAAAGGTTTCTTGCATCTAAGGGGATAATGACTGAGCTATCTTCCTTTGTACCATACACCTACATACTCTATACCAGGAAATATTGAATAAATGAGCATAAGTAAGATTTTCCTATTTTCATAATTTACAAAAACATAGGCCTTACTCAAAGAGGTGCAATTCAGGAGCAAACAGACTGTGTTGTAGGGTTTAAATTATATTTTAACCACTTCAATGCTAAAGAGGACTAACATTCAAGGGTTAAAAATTATCATTAAATAACAGGAATTATCACCCCCACGCCTCATTGACCTGCTGGTTTGCTCCAAGAATATTGATGTGCATATCATATCCATAGTGTGCATATCAGTATTTTTTCAACATAAAGCATCATGGGATATTTCAACCAGGTATAGGAATTTTGCCATAACTGTGAGGTGTACCTTTGTATTCTCCAGTGCACGTTTACTAACATTTACTGATACATTGCAGAGATGTAAAAATGACAGGATATTGACATATTTACCTACGATTTAATCTATACGAAGGGACGGGTTGTTCCAAAACCACTTTCCTCTTTACTTAAGGGAACAACAAACCCATAGTATCCAAATAATTAGGCTGACCATACCATTTTAAACAGGACAGTACCTTTTTTTTTCATATTTCCATACTGTCCCATCTTTTTAATATAAATGTCAATTTAGTCCCGTTTCTAATATAATTTATATATAGTTTTTAATTTTTTGTAAAAAAACTGAACGCGGCTTGTTTATTTCTCATAAGATAAAGTAAATCGGAACTTCCTTTCGTCACACTAGTGGTTTTACTGTTGTTTTACTGTACACGTTGATTACCATAGAGTCTTATGACTCGAGTGACTCGTAACTAAGACTCTGGAGTCTATGGTAAATTACCATAGAGTCTCTTAGACAGTGATATGACAACAAGTCATAAGACTCTATGGTAATCAATGCGTACAGTAAACCCACTAGTGTGAGTGATGAAGAGAGGAAGTTCCGATTTACTTCAGGGGCAGGCTTTTTGGCCAGAGAGAGAGAGAACACTGCTAGTAAGAGACAGAGCAAACGAGTTCTTACTGCTTGCAGCTTACCAAGATCGGACTCGGAGTGACAGAGTCCCGCTGTCCGTCTGTCCCACACCCCGTCCCGTTTTTGTCTCAAGGAAATATGGTCAGCCTACAAATAATGAGAAATGTTTGCATATGTCTATAGCATGGATGGGTAACCTGGGGCCTTCCTCCATCTTTTGTTGGACTACAACATTCAATAATTGAATAAAGAAATACAAATACTTGCAATTTCTGTGGTCTGGGCTGAGTGCTCCCATTAATGTGCTAAAACCGTTATGAAAAACAAATAGGACCTGGAGCATTCCAGTGTTAAAACAATAACAGTCAAAATATATTAACCCTTTGAGTGCCAGAGGGGTACGCAACGCATTGCAAAGCAATGCATTGCATACCCCTCTGGCACTCAAAGGATTAAGACATACTAAGGGCTGGTTTCTATTGCAGGTGCTAATTTTATCTCTGCTTTTATCTTCAGTTTCCCCCATAGACTTCAGTAGGAAAATGTTTGATAAAATGGGTGTTAACATTTAGCACCTGCAATAGAATCTAGCCCTAAGTATCTAATCCAACATTTTAGCAGATTTATCCGCTTTCAACATGGACAGAAGACACAATCACGGCAAAAGTCTGCATTCAAAAAGCAACGCCATATCACAGACCCACCCCTCAATACGTGCATGGGCAGCCAGATACCATAGTGACCCACATACACAACAACGTAACAGAAACACCAATAATGCTGAAATAGCAAAGTGTACAAGCGGTACAACAATAACAGATCATCTCAAAGTAACATAAGTGACACTGCGCAGCTGAAGATTACAGGAATTATGTATTCAAAACTATTTTTTTAGATTGTTAAAAACATTTATTTTATTTTTCTTGGAAACTCTTTCTGGAAATCCAGGGATTTTCCCTGCACAACTCATAGTATTACAATACAATAGAGCTGGCAAGACATGACGTACCATGAATAACTAGTGTGTAGAGAGCATTGGAAGTAAAAAATGTACACGTTTTTACTGCATTTTTATAGATTGCAATTTTTAAGACGTTATTAATTTTTACTATGAAGCATTGTATTTAAGTAGCCTTAATAATTTATAGAAACCTGTATTCTAAGCACTAATGAATAATTTAAATGATTTAGTATGCTTGGTACTGTAAAAGCATTGTTTTTCTCTAATACATACTCTACACTAAACAAATGTCTTGAAAAGTCTTAAGATGAAGAACATAGCATTCCTTTAATGAGCTTTTACTGGCCATACTAACCTATAATCATCCCAGCTCAACTGGAGTAAATGGAAGTCACGTGAGTACATGGAAATTAAAAACTAAATACATATTTTAAAGTTGTATAATGCAGTCAGCATGCAATAAATATAAGTGGGTGAGGATAGCAGTTGGGTGGGTGACTTATGTTTGTTAAATCTAATAATAATGATAATATTTCTATACAGGATGACTGGTAATACTAAAATCTCTTGCTGTGGTTGTTTTCTGGGGAGGTCATTATTCCCCTCCTATATGCATGGCACTGACTTCTCTAGCAATAAACTGGCAAAGAAAATGTAATTGTGGCATGGCAGATATTAATACATGTATAATTCACCACAAACAAAAAGAAATTATAACTAAAGGGCAGGAATGCATAGTATTTTTGCTTCCATCCCTGGTCATAAAAGAGATCAGTTCCTTGTCAGATGAGCCCTACAGATATTCAAATATACCGTGTCACTGAAATCTCAGTTTAATAATCTAGCTTTTTTGACTTTTATAATTAAAATAATAGTTTTTTCCCCTCATATTTATTCAGTTTTTCCCCTCATATTTATTCAGTATAATCCACATCAAAAGAAGTTAGATTGATAATAGAAGGAAAAAAAGCTGAAAAAGCTAGATTATTAAACTGAGATTTCAGTGACATGGTATATTTGAATGTTGTATCTCCCACCACCACTAAGACTTTTCTACGTATGAATTGTCTTCCAAGAAGGTGGACACATCCCAGGTTTTGAAGTCCCTGCCTACTCACTACAGGTGTTCTGCTAAGGGCCGGTAAAATATATTAGTTATAACTTGCCTAAATTGTGGTGCCTTATCGTGACAGGCAAGCTTGAGTATATTTTTGCCAAATTTTTCATCCAAAATCTCTGATTCAAAAGTGAGTTAACATTATGGGTGTTATAAGATGTAATATGCACAGGTTACTAACTGGCATCCCACGGTGGGTCTAACAGAGGCAATACCTGGGCGGGTATATGAGGGCTCATAGTATTCCCAATTCTTTTAGAGGTCTTGGCCCGCTGAAGATGCATGTGTCATGGGGAGACGCATTCTGAAATCTGTATATATACTGTATAATATTCTTTTGTGTAATGGGTGTTCTAAGATACTTTGCTACTCTTGTATGAGCAATATTGCTCATTCGAGTATGCCTCGAGAGATGTTTAAAATGTCTAACAAGTCCTAACTAAGGAGACTTTTAACATTTTTAGACCAAGGGTGCCCATACTTAAGTGACATGAGAAATATTTTTTTTAGTTATCCTAACAGGATCTACTATCTTACAAGCATGCATCAACGGTCCCTTGCCATGAAATTCAAACATATGTGTGCTTAGATTAACCTGTCCATTTGAACTGCACCAAAACAACATTCAAAATATTGTAAAATATCTGATAAATACAGTTAATTCTGGGGCAAACCAACTGTACCATTAGGAAGGATTCAGAGAGGACTCATGTATTTTCTGATGATTGTATTGATGCATTGATTAAAAGTATGCATTTATCGATGGACATTCCCAAAATGTGTTTGTGATATAAAACATCTCATAAGGGGCTAGATTCTATTGCAGGTGCTAAATATTAACACCCGTTTTAGCAAACATTTTCCTATTGAAGTCTATGGGGAAAACTGGAGATAAAAGCAGAGATAAAATTAGCCCCTGCAATAGAATCCAGCCCAAGATGTTTCCTGTACATGAATGGTATTCCCCTAGAAAAGGCTCACCTTTTGCCAAGAAACTCAAGGACCTATTTCATATACATTACGTACTGGTAAGGCTTTCTAAAAAGTCTAATATCCCTGTTGGGCAGACGATTACTATTCTAAAGCTAATTTGTGTGCTTTGCCTTTTTTGAAAGTTCCTTACTGTTTGCTAAAGCGGTGTATACTCTGTTGAGCACTCTATCAGAAGAGAAGAACATTTTCCATAATACAGAAGCTTTAGATTTTTTTTATCCCTACAGTAACTATAACAGAAGCTTCAAAGGCAAGAAACTAGCAAATATTATTTTATTCCCAAAGGAATCAATCAGGTCAAAGAAACTCAACCCACAAGACGACCAGGTTAAGTCCTAATTCTGACATAATGCTTTCTATTCCTGTGGAAAGGAGATTTCTTCATATTCTGTTTCGGTGGGAAAGCATTACATAATATTCCTGGGTATATAATAAAGCAAGGTTACAAAATAAGATATTTTTCTCTTCCACCTTCCAGGTTTTATGACCTTCCAAGTTCTCCACAATCATACAAAGACTGAAGATATCTTTCTTTTTCTTTTTCAAGCTAATCAAAACTTGTCTGTATACCAAGAGTCATAGGACCTGTGCCAATGACAATTCCAGATGAGGGGAACATCTGCTTCATATAGAAATATCCTGGAGGTAGTTGATATCACAGTTACCATATAATTGCAAGATGCTTATCTGAATATTCCTGTTCACAAAATATGTCATCAATACTTAAGAGATATAATAAAAGACAAAGCAAAAAGCTAGTAATCTCAAGTTTTCAGCTCTTCCGTTTGGCCTCTCATCTTCCCCAAGAGTATTCATATATCTTATGGTGGGTTTAAAAGCTCATCTAAAGGAACAAGGTATTGGCAACATCCCATGGTTACCTTATGAATAGAAAGCTTTCTAATACATTTGTGATGTGGGAAGAGGATACTCTTCATTTCAATGTTTAATCAAGAAGAGAACATCAGTTACCTGGTTTCCCCAAAATACTTTCAAAGTAGTAAAATGGGAACTTTGAACTAGAAATAAGTAGCTTTTAGTTTGTTTAAATGACTTACCTCACCTAGGTAAGCATCCTTCATACAGCAGTAAGGTGTCTCTATCAAGATATTTTTGCATTGCATCTGCAGTTTCTTATATATATATAGTGACCTCTGTTGAAGTCTACCTCTAGGTCACACATTCTCATAGCACACAATGGGCTTAAATAGTCCTGAATGACACTAGTCGTTATAAGGTTATAAACTGAAACAGTAAGCAGTGGACTACAACACAGATCAAATGCAAATAAAAACAGAAATAACTGACTGCTGTTTGAAGGATACCTTCTTTGTTAAGTCCATTTGATAAACAAAATTTATATAACCCCCTTTAATTGTCACACTCCAGTCTTTGGGTACATCAATCAATTAATTTTTTTTTTGTAATCATGGCCTATACTGGAAAATGACCAACACAATAGTTTACAGTGGAAATAGCCAAATAAAGTGCAAACATAACTGAATCAATGAGTAAGATAAGGATCATAAAACACCAAAGTAGAAGAAATATTATGAGGAGAACTCTTCATACATGATTGTATATTCTGCAAGAAAACAAATGGAAAAATGATACCGTGCTTATATGCATACTGTAATTGGAAATGTACAAATACTCCAACACAGTTAATAATGTGGCTGCCCTTCTGGGGAAGGTACTAGAGCAGGGGTGGGCAAATATTCCGGTCCAAGGACCACTTTTAAAGTCAAAACACCTGCACAATAAATGTAGTTGGACAACTTCAGAGAAAACTTGAGCCAAATTTTAAAATCAAAAATTTATTTTGATATTTTAAAATGAGCAAAAAAGCTCTTTTCCAACAGAGAGGGACACAACATTCACATGTTAACAGCGCAGGTATTCCAACTATCTGATGCGTTTCGCGCTTCCAGTGCGCTTATTAATAGACAGAAAATATGTGTAACATCTCTTATTTAAAAGGTTATAATCAAGAAACAATTACAACCAACTGTTGTTGTTTCAAACATGTTTGAACTGGCCAATCGGAAAGAATAAAACTTCAGACTGAGATCGTAAAGTTTAACCCATGAGTAACATGATAATAATGTATAACAAATGAGGTTTTACTATGATGGACACAACTAAAAGTCATGACAAAAAAAAATTCTAATTTTTTAACACCTGTATCCATAATAAGAAAAAACGCATATAAACTAATAGTTTATAGTTTATTTGAAGTCCCACCAAAGAAAAAAGCTGCTGTGAATAGGGGCTTTGATGATAAAGTTTGCTTTGTCACTACTTTTAGTCCACAATTTAAGCAAATTAAATCTTTGGTCAATTCATTATTACCAATATTGACTACAGACATGGCATTATCAGACATTTTAAGTAAAGGGTGCGACTTTGTGGCCAAACGAGGGGTCACTATAGGTAATGTCATCTCTCCTAGTTTATACTCCTCTAAGAGCTTAACAACAACATGGTTGGAAACTACAGGGTTCCACAAGTGTGGGGCAAATTCCTGTAAATGTTGTGGAGTAGCATAAGTGTCAAAAGAATTTGTGTGTTCAGTTGATGGAGCGAAGTATCCCATTCTGACTTACATCAACTGTAACACACGTTATGTGATTTACCTTTTTACATGTACCTTATGTTCGGTTCAATATGTAGGACGTACTATTTGTCCTCTTAAAAATCATATAAGGGAACAGCTATATCAAATTCAAAAACATGAGCAATATTCTGCTGTAGCTAGACATGTATGTCTAGAGCATGGGGGCAATTATAATGTTTGTAGTTTTCAAGTTATAGAAAGAGTTAATTTGCCACCCAGGGGTGGTGGTATTTTGAAATTGGTTAATCACAGAGAGGCATTTTGGATTTTTCAACTTAGGACCCGTATGCCTTTGGGTCTTAATTTGGAATGGGACATTAGTAATATCTTTTAGTTCATTCATCCTTGTCCCCCTCCCTGTGTTTAACCGGCTTGATTTAGGGAACTTTGTATATTATACGGATTAAAGTATCATGGGATTTTTGTAGATAGACCGCTGAGCATTAAGATTCATGAACATGGTGACATTGATTATCAATAGCACTATGTGATATCTAGGGCATATTTATATTTTAGTGATATACTTCACCCCTTTAAAGAATTTTGTTTTTTGAATGTCTTGAGCAACAATGGATATCCATATATAATCTATTAAGGGAAAATGTAGAATATAACTAATAGGTGTTTATATAAGAAACTTTTTTGCTTCTATTAGTTTATATGTGTTTTTTCTGATTGTGGATACAGGTATTAAACAATTAGAATATATTCTTTTGTCATGACTTTTAGTTGTATCCATTACAGTAAAACCTTATTTAGTTATACATTATTATCATGTCACTCATGAGTTAAACTTTCCGATCTCAGTCTGAAGCATTATTCTATCCGATTGGCCAGTTCAAACATCTTTGAAACAGCAACAGTTGTTTCTAATTGCTTTTTGATTATAACCTTTAAAATAAGAACGGTTAACATGTATTTTCTGTCTATTAGTAAGCGCACTGGAAACGCGAAACGTGTCAGATAGTTTGAATACATGCTCTGTTAACATGTGAATGTTGTGTTGCTCTCTGGTGGAAGAGATTTTTTGCTTATTTTAAAATATCAAAATAAATTTTTGATTTTAATATTTGGCTCAAGTTTCATTTTGTGATTCGTTGAACTACAGGGCTGGAGAGCCTGTTTTAGTAGCCCAGCACCAGGACTGTCATAATGTGGTGAGTCCCTTTAAATATATGTACTAACAACTGCTGTTGATAAGTGATATGGCGTTGTAGCTTTATTTCTATCTTTCTATAGTTGGACAACTTGCCAGATCTGGTCTGTGGGCCTGTTTTGCCCACTTACATACTAGAGAATATGGCAACTAAGGGTGTGCAAAACCTTTTTAATGCAGAGTATTGGAGGAATACTAGACCTCCCACAGGAATGCCCTCTCCATAATGAAAATTAGAGAATGAGTGTGTGTATTGTGTGCATTTGTTTGTGTGTGAGTGTTTGTATATTGTGTGTGTTTGACGTGTGTGTGTATGTGTGTGTGTGTGTCAGAACTCTGTCACTGGAAACTGTTGCTGGACTGTTTCATACCTTCCTGAGGTATATTTTACCTGCATTTCTGCTAGTTGGAATTTCTGTTGAAAGGAGGATTATATCTCCTTTCCACACAAATTCCAGCAAGGAGGACATGAGGGCTTCTGCACATCCCTATTACCTAATGATCTCTTTAGCGGGCCCAATTTTTCCATTAGGCAGAGTAGGAAACAGCCTAGCAATGCAAGTTTTGAAGGGAGCTTGACCAGTGCTGTCCACACCCACATTCCTCTGGTTTTTGGAAGCCAGTTCGTTGACTAGTTTACATAGCCCTTTATTGGTTAATTAACCGTTTGAACAATGAAGACCTCTCTAGCAGCCAAATATTTCAGAGATATTTGCACCTATTGTGTTGTAAACTAAGAGCATTTTCTGTGCCACACAACAGTAGGCATTGTTCATTCATGTATATTGGTGCACACACGCTGTATCTTTAAGATTTTAATGCAAGCAAGCCCCCAAATGCCTCCTCTATAGCATGTGCAGGGAAATAGAGCACATAATAGCAATTTCCTGTGCACTTTGTTAGTGCATAGGGAGAAACAAAAATAGAGGAATGGGAGACTATTCAAAGTATATAGCTTAGCACAGTGGTTCTCAATCTTTTTTGTTCGGGGCCCCCCTAACACATTATATATAACTTATCAAAGATGTTACATGGAGTACAAACAAGCAATACATATTTATTTATTTTGTTGGGGGTTTTTTTGTTCTTTTTATTTATATATTTAAATAAAAATAACAAGTTGTGCACAAAATATGTCCATAAATAAACAACTGACATTTTTGTAAACATCTGTAAACAAGATAAGAGGCACCATAAGTGGATGTTTGTGGCACACCAAAGTGCCACTGCACCCTGGCTTAGTAAATAGCTTAGTGCAGAGTCAGTAACTCGATTCCAGTTCCTATTTTAGCACATAGTCATATTAGGACATCCCCCTTAAAGTGGATCTATCACATATAGATATCTAATGGTCATTAGATAGAGCATTTAGCAAAAAAGTTTAATATGTTAGTCATTTAAAAAAAAAAAAAGTTATCTGCGCAAAAATTCAAGTTTAAAATGTGCTCAGCAGCCTACTTCCTGCTTGCAGCACTGCCTCTGCTCCCATCCCACTACCTAGCATCCTCCGGTGACGGAAGCATTCTTTCTCTAAGCTGGGGCGATCTCATTGGCAGAGATCGATATCTAGCCAATGAGATTGCTCCAGCTTAGAGACAGACATCCTCCTCCATCGGAGGATGCTGGGTAGTAGGACGGGAGCAGCCTCTGTGCGGCAAGCAGCTTGCCGCAGAGGCAAGCGGAAGTAGGCTACTGGGCACCTTTTAAACTTGAATTTTTGCGTAGATAACGGGTTTTTTTCTAAAATGACTAACATATTAAACTTTTTCACTAAATGCTCTATCTAATGAGCATTAGATATCTATATGTGATAGATCCACTTTAAAGAGATTATATTCCTCAAGACAATGTGATAACACTTTCTAAGGCATATTCGTCATGATGAGTGTGATAATAGATCAGTAAAAATCAGGGGTGTTTCTTATAGTAACTCTTTATGACTGCAAGTTAATTTTTTTCTTTGTTTTTGCCAGAAATGCAGTAATCAGAAGCTATTATTATAAGTAACTAACAATTACAATTTAACAATAAAGTTTCAGGTGTGCATCTTTGTCTCTTTTATATTTGTTGAAATCATGAGATTTTAATGGTAGACACTATTTTCACTGCTGTAATGTACAGTAACATATGTAAGGCTATTTCAAACATGCTGAAAAAAGCATTTTCCAATAACAAGGACAAGAATGGAAATAGAATATTATTTATGGTGTCATAAGGGCCAGAATAGAGGACAAATTCAAACCGCCGCATGAAATAGATTACTGTTATAGGAACAGTTATAGGGCATGTTCAAAAGAAAGGTAGAAGAATTCTGGAGAAAACCAATTGCACCAGTGTGGTGGGGGGCAAAAAAAATCCCCAAAATTCACCTTTGATGTGAATGGCGCTTTTAAACCCCTAGAATGCTAGCGAGGACTCCAAGACGTTGATTCACAATGCACTGGAAACCTTTTTAGCATTCAAGTGGTTAAATACCCATTTAAGTCAATAGGATTTTTCTTCTCCCCGTGTCACAGTTTAAACGGATAGTAATGTTTCAAAATAAATGCAGCTCCAATTATTCTTTATAGTTTTTTGGGGTTTGTAGAGCAGCGTTACCATCCTCTGCGATGTTTAGTTCCAGATTAATTTACTTACAAAGTGTCTCATCCCGCTCCTTTTGCCTATTCTGAACCTCCTCCACTGCCTCACAGCGAGGGCCAATTTTCTTACTATGAGCATAAGCAAAACCCTGCCCCCTGCAAGGAGGAGGGCATGTTTTTCCTTATGCTTACAGACGATTGTCCCTTGCTGTGATCCATCCGGATGGTCTTGCGGTGCAGCTTTACATACGTAAAAGGGCAGGAGGGGGACATTTTATGATTCAATTAATCTGGAACTACACATCGTAGAGAATGATAATAACACTCTACATGACCCAAAAACTATAAAGAACAATTGGAGCTGTATTTGTTTTGAAACATTACTATCCCTTTAACACAGTATTCCTTTCCTTTTCTTTTTAACATAAGGCCCATACTGGTGTGAAGGAAAGATAAGTAGAATTGCCATGGGACAAAGAAAGAGATATACAATTCTAGGTGAACTATACTTAGGACAGCCTTTAAAGGACAATAAAATGGACTGGACATGAGTGTTGTGTACTTTCTACAATGCCCAAGAATCATGGGTAAAAATTGTAGTTCCATATCTGCACACACGGATTCAATTGCATATGTAGTAACCCTCTAATTTGGAGTCCTTTCCTTCTACTACTAGCCTTCTAACAGCACCACAATGGCACAGAAATTATTTTCTAGTTATACTAAGGCTAATGCATCATGCCAGTTCTGTGCAATTATAGACTGATGTACTAAATAAGACACAGGGAGTTAGTGTATGCAAATTCTCTGCACATGCTATGAGGTTGGAGGTTCAGGACGTGTTTCACTTTAACCCGTTAAGGAGTGGAGTGCTAAGCATTGCTTTGTCATGCATTGTGCACTCCTCTGGTCCTTAAGGAGTTAAAGTCCAATGCTGGCAGATTATGACTACTGGTATGCACTATATATATCATACACTGTAGTGCAGCCATGTTATTAGAGACTAAGAACAGTGGGGCTGCGCTGTCAAATTTTTACATTCCCCCATACACACACACACACACTTTTTTTTGAACAACAAACCTGGAAAAGGTCTACATATGACTAATTTTTATTTTCCTTTTTTGTGTTTTTTTTGGAGTTTATTTTTTACAGATGACTAACACATACACAAACACACATACATCCCCCTAAACTTTGTGTAATGCTTCTTTATCGCAGAGTGAATTTAAAGTGGAATAAGGTCTTTAGCTAGGTTATGAAGCAGATGTTTCCTATTGGGTAATGAGGTTAATTTGGACCCTAAGTAAGTTGTTTAAATATATATATCCATCTGTCTGTCTGTCTATCTATCGAGATAGATAGATAGATAGATAGATAGATAGATAGATAGATAGATAGATAGATATTAGCAAAAGAAGCATGGCGTTGCCCATGCAAAAACAGGCAGGGAGAAAAATGCATAGATTATGTGAGTTTCCTCAGTTGTACAAGTGTTCCAGATTTTGACCCCTCTCCTCCTTGCCATGTTTACTAATAACTCATTGAGGGTTATGTACTCCCTCAAGCTATGCATTATTATTTATTTATGATTATTGTTTACCTAAGCAGGGGAAAGAACCAATGAAATGTTATTATTATAACCCAATCTTTCCACTTTGTAAGGAGTGGCCTGTCAAACTCATGACCCACTGTCTCTCCTGGACAGGCAGTGTGGAGTAGATTTGAATATCTCCTCTTTACTGCCGCCTCTTGTTGTGTGTGTGCCAGATACTCAGGTTTCTTCTTTTATATATACTAGTATGAAAGCCCGTATACACCAGCTAAAGTGCAACCCAGCGGCCTCGGCTGCTGCCTCGGAGCCGGGAGCACAGACAGGTGGTGAGCCATCTGGAGCTCCCAGCTCCAGATCAGCACATTCGGCCAGTCTTTACTGCGCATGACTGCATCATTCCGGCAGTCTCTATTGTGCATATGCGGTTACGCGCACAGGGAGCAGGCTAGCGCTATATATATATCATTATCTTCAGCCATTGCTGTATTGCTGATCCACTGCAAGATGAAAGCCTCCTCAGCAAATTTCCAACAATTTCCGTCTTGTGCTTCCTATATAGCTTGGTGATTATTTATATTGCTTAAGACTTGATAGAGAGAGATTGTTACTCTCTAAAGTTCATCCTGAAAATTGAATGGAAGTCCAGTAAAAAAGAAAAAAAGATAAAATAGCTTGCTACGATACTCATTCAGTATATACACTATATATAGTATAATGGACAGGGCAATGCAAATGCTGCTTTTGATGGGTCATCAGTACTCCCATCAGATGCATTATACACATCACATGATTTTCAAATACATCCATAAATAATTCTTCCTACATATGGAAAGGTGAGGTCTGTCATAGCAATGGAATACTCGTGTTACACCCTCACATTACAGAGCATGAATATTTAATGGAGCTTAATGCTACTGTGTTCACCTGGACAAAGCACTTCATTCCATTTATGCACAACTGTTAATCTTAATGTGGGAAAGATTGTGAGTATACAAAATAATTCTTTCCTACTTCTGATTAAATAGTGCAGCTTTCTCTCTAGGCCCATTTGTTTCAAAAGTACATTTAAATTAAGGGATTTATCCATATTTAAAAAAAAACAAAAAAACATTCTCACCTGTTTTCATTTTAGTAAGCAGATTTTAGTCCTTTCCTGAAGGAAATGTGAATTATATTTCTAATGTCCTAAACCTTTCAAATATTTAAAGAAATGAACCCTTTAACCCATTCAGTGCCAGAGAGGTATTCAACACATTGTGTTGCATACCCCTCTGGCATTGAAAGGGTTAAGGACAGAGGGGTGTGCAACACACAGTAAAGCAGTGCAGTGCTCACTCCTCTGGTGCATAAAGGGTTAAAAATATACACAGCGTACACCGGAATGCTTCTTTTACTTTTTGATTTGCATAATAGTATAGGAATGCTATGTTAGCAAACAATTCTCTTTCCTAATGTTGAATAAACAAGGAACTAATGAACTATGATGCAGTTTGCACACGGTGGCACATGCATTGGCATGGCAGGGTCTCTACACCGAAGTGTATTGGTAGACTGGTGTTGAATAGCTGTTTTGTGCATATGTTTCCAGCAACTGACCCTTAGAGGGGTATGCAACACATTGCCAAACAATGCATTATGCACCCTTCTGTTTAAAAGAACAACAATGTTTTATTATTAATAAATATATAATACAGTTCCTTTCCTGCTGATTAAAGTAAAAGTCCTCCCATTGCTTGTAATTCAAAAGTTACTATGACCTGTCAAAACAAAGTGGCTCCCTTAACATCACATTCTACAGAGAGAAGTAGACTAAAGATCATCTCACAATACAAATGCAACAGAAAAGAGTTTGTTGTCTAGACACAGATGGCACTCCTGTTTATCAATATTACTTCAATACTGGATGCTGCAGAATTAATATTCAATTAAAGTCCAGTGAGTCTGCACACTCACACCCAGTGTTATAAATAGTGTCTCATGGCAAACAAACATTCCCATCGACTGAAACAGCTACCTGCTGCTCTGGCTACAGTCTTAAAGAATACAATGAATAATCACCATTAAAGGGACCATTAAAGGGACACTAATGTCCCATAAAAAATTATTGTCATTTTGCAGATGAAAGAAAATAAATTATTTGAAGAACCTCCCACCTCTCAAACCGCTATGGATTAAGAGATATTTACATTGGAAGTTCCCCACTCCCTCCCTTTCTCCTGACGTTAGCGCTGTGCTGAGCAGGAGATCCCAGTCCTGGGACCAGCCGGCAGCTCTACAGCAGAGCCGAAATTGTGTTATTTAAAAAGAATTGCTTAATTGGAAAGGTCTACAAAGTGTGCCTGGTTTGCAAGCACACTTTGTAGACCGTTCCAGTGTCAGCCAACTGAAATCTTCTGCTATCAGTTTTACAGCTGATATCAGGAGAAGGGGGATGGGGGACTTTCAGTGCAAATATCTCTCAAACCATAGCGGTTTGAGAGAGAGGATTTGCGGCAAATATTTTTTTGTCATCTACAAAATAATTTTCTATGGGACATTACTGTCCCTTTAATAGAAAAAAGAAGGCGAAAGTTGCCACTCAACTGATAAAAGCATATTTATTAAGCACAATCACAAATGGGGGGGGTTTTGAAGGGGTAGATAGCAGATAGCAGATCCTTTGTAGACCAACAGCTGTTTTGTGTCTCCACACTTTGTCAATGCTTTTAGTATAACACTGCACTTTTCATCTCTCTGCTACTTATAGAGACTTAAACCCCTACGTCCAGACAATAAAAACAGGTTTGCGGTTTCAGCACACTACCCAGAGCTGACAAGATCGATATATATATATGTGTGTGTCAATACTAGCATTGAAAGTGAACATCAACACCAGTTCCATTAAAAGGTATAATACCCATCACAAGTATATAATCCAGAAATTAAGAATATAATGTTACATAATAAAAACAAATACAAGATAATCAATGCAAAAAAAGGTACAATTTAATTTTTATCATTTAGACTTGATCACCAGTGGCTTCTAGTCTAATGATCCATCCCGATTCTTTTTTTTAATGGGTCATTCTCTCTATTACCTCCACATGGGTTTTAATACCTCCAAATCTAAGTACATTAGGGTCATTATGATGAACCTCTTTAAAATGCAGCACAAATGTTGTATTACACTGTTCCTTTCTAATTGCTCTCAAGTGCTGGAGTATTCTATCTTTAAGGGGTTGCTGTGTTTTCTCACATAAAATCTTTCACACGGTCAAAAAAGTATATAAACCACAAAATTGGTCCAATGCTTAATCAAACTTTTGACATAGTGGCTGCACCTAAAAACCCATGTTTCTGCATGCCAGACAACTACCAATGCAATAGTTACCAATAATGTATCATTACATTAGATTACAGCTGTCAGCCTACAAAGGATCTGCTATCTACCTGCCTGTCTGCCATGCCGTGTCAGTGATTGTGGATAGGTGATCAATGACAGGGGGATATCAAGAGGGGTCCTGATGCCCACAACGAGGTCCGATTTTATACACAACCAAAAGTGGACAACATATGTTTTTGACAGAGCCCTTTGAGTGCCAGAAGGGTAGGCAACTCATTACTTTGCAATATGTTGTATACACCTCTGGCACTCAAAGGATTAACTTTGTGGGGGTACCTTATGTGGGATTTTACTGGGAGGGCAGCATGTCAAAGTTTATAGGGGGAGTGCAGCATGTCAGAGTTTACTAGTGGGGGTATCATGTCGGAGATGATAGGTAGAGGGCAGCCTGTCAGAGTTTACTAGAGGGGTCATCATGTAGGAGTTGATGGGGGGAGTACAGCATATCTGATTTTTACATTGTGGGTCAGAATATCGGATTGTAATATTGTGGGGCAGCATGGAGGACATAACCATTGTGTGTTAGACCCACATACATTGCCTGACACCCCCCAGCCTTGTTCCCTTGCCCAAGCAATGCCAATTTGAATTTGTGCCTACCAGTGGGCTAAGGAAAAAGGCTGGGGGGGGGGTCAGACAGTGTACATGGGGTTCTGTGGCTACCAGTGGGCAAGGGAAAAAGGGAACAAGCAATCTACTGATCAGCGTGTTCAGTTAGAAGTAGTTTGTGCACAATATTCTAACAAGGTCTTATGTTTCAATAACCTATTATCCCAAATAACTGTTTATGTCAATACAACTGCCAAGTTCGATCACAACCTAGGATTTAAAGAGTGTCCATAGCAATAGCCTTCCTGGTGATTTTATTTTGTATATAATAAAAGTTAAGTGATCTAGTATCCTAGTTTATTTGCACTGATAGGATTTTGAACGGGTCATATTTGGACATTGTGGTAGATAGCTCTGACACTCAAACAGATCTATCTCCCGATGTCTTCCCTCCTTTTTGTATATATAATTAGAACAACATATAGGCAGGTTTGTATTTTCTGTAAAACAATGGTAACTTTGAGAGTATGAGAACTGGGGCTTTAGGCCATTCAGCAAGTATATGGAAATACACCTGAACAAAGCAGACAAATTGAACATCCTCAAAATCCCCATTGATTTAAATGGGGCTTTTAATCCCTTAAATGTCAAAATAGGACAATTAACTCCTTCAAAGCTGGAGATGTCTCCAGTGCGTTATGTATATTATTTCACGCATTATATACCAAATGCAGCATTACTAAAATAACAGATCCGTTGTATGCACCATAAGGAAGCATTGCACGTTCTGCATATTGATACATTACTATCCTTTTAACTTGATGAATACGGTCCACCTTGTTGCTGCAGCGTTCTTCAGAAGAAGTGTGAGAGGATTAGTGAGGGATCTGCCACAGCTCTAGATGACTAAATAGTAAATGTTCCTAAAGTGTATCATAAATCAAGTGTCTTGATTAAGGCCATCTTGGAGTTCAGGTGGTGGATGTATTTTAATGCCTACATTGGCCCAAATGTATAAAAGATATCTAGGGGTAGATTCACTAAGCGCTAGCGCTGATAAAGAGGTGATAAAGTGGAGATGACTTCCCCAGTGATATCACTTCTCCAGTTCCTATGTTATTCTATGGACCCTATTCACTAACATTTCTTCAACTTTGGAGATCTTAGTGTATAGGCTGTATAGAATAACATAGGGTCTGGAGAAGTGATATAACTGGAGAAGTTATCTCCAGTTCATCACCTCTTTATCACCACTTAGTAAATCTCTCCTCTGGAGTTATTCTGGAGTAAACCAACTACAAACTAGGGATTTAATACAAGTTCCTAAATTCCCATGCATTTGTTAATCCCTTGAAATCTAGAGAGGCTGAGACCTCACTAGCATTCAAGGAGTTAAAAACCCAATTTAATTTAACAGAAATGTGTATTTGCCCCTATGGTACAGATGGTTTACTCGAGAATAACTCCAGTTTGCTTTTATAAATATGGACCAATCTTCTTTCTTGTGTATCACCTTACAGTAGTCATCTGATAGCTCTGTACTGGCCCAATTGTAAGAGTACCAGGGGGTGTGCAATGCATTGCAGAGGGTTAATAGACGTTTTATCAACATAGATGCTAAATAGGTTTTCGACACATTTATTCATAACTAGCTGAAGAGCCCATGTGCACGGGCCACAGTGCCGGCCGGTCGCGGTGCAGTCATGCCCAGTACAGACTGCCCACGCTGAGGATGACACAGACCTAAGTCAGACCTCCAGTCTGAATTCTAAGCGCCTCTCTCTGTATCAGCCTCGTCACGGGCAGTCTACTGTGCATGACTGCATCATTACAAACCATTTAACAAATATTTATATAGGATGGATTGGAGTCCCTTCTAGTATCCAAGAGGTTAACCCTTTAAAGACCACGTGGCCGTCAGTTAAGGATCACTGGGCTTTTTTTTTTTTTTTTTTTTTTAATTGGATTCAGGGGTCACTGAACAGCATTTAGCCTCATGGGGACCCATAATTCCAAGACGTGCCAGGACCATCACTGGTCCTTAAGTGCAGAACCGCTGTGAGGTTCCTGGGATGTCATTGGTCCTTAAGGGGTGAAGCATGTAGGAAGTTGTATAGTGACAGAATTGTAAAGTTCTGTGGCACACCAAGAGATGCAATTCTGGAAGAAACCAACTGTGCCATAGGATGAAAGTGAAGATCCATATTGAAATCTTGCTTTTAACCCCTTGAATGTTAGATGGATTTCTAATACATTGATTTGCAATGTATGGAGATCTGTGTAGCATTCAGTGGGTTAAAAGTCCCATTTAAAGCAGCTGGAATTTAGGTGATTTTCATGCCATTGGACTGCTCTAGAATTGCGCCTGTTTAGCTTGAAGAATAAGGTTCATATCAAATATCTCTAATAAGTCTCTATTCAGTAGTTAATTTTCAGTGCGTCTACCTTGGCTGTCTTTAATGTTTATGAGCTTAATTGCTTTGTATCTTTTGTACTCACTCTCTATTTCTAGTCCCTACAGGCCATTATTGCATTTTCTAGGAGTTCACTTTGATCTGTCTCATGTGTCAACTATTTTACATTTCTGTGTCTATTTTGTTTTAACAGCTAGGAGCAAATCAGTCACAGCTGCATGTGTAGCCTATATAATGCGTGTAAATGTGTAACTTCTTACTGTAGAATCTCCAGGACATACTTGAATATATATATAATATATATATATATATATATATATATATATATATATGTACATATACACAGTAGATCATGGACGGAAGCACTCACACTTCAGGAGTTAACAAAATACCTGGGTGCTGTAATGTGGCAGATATTATAATACAGGAAGGAACTGTAGAACTCACAGGTCTTAGGAAGGCCAGCTGAGCCTGGCCGAAATGTCAGTCAGTGTTTTTGAATAACTCTACTCCTCAAAAAGACCTGTGAGTGCTACATTTCCTTCCTGCATGATATATACATATATTCTTCCCAGTAAACCATTAAATATATCTATATATGTGTGTGTGTGTGTGTGTGTGTGTGTATACTATATATATAAAATTAGCAAAATGCCCATAGATATTCTATCTATAGAGAGACAGACAGACAGATAGATAGATAGATAGATAGATAGATAGATAGATAGATAGATAGATAGATAGATTTGCTAATTTTAGCTATGTTGGTATACAGATGCTACAGTATAGTTGATGTTTACTGAGAAATCATCCACAAGGTTGAGTTCAAGGTTATATGCAACAGTAGAACCACACAGAATTCTTTTATTTCCTAACATGCAAGTAAATTCTACTCTCGTTGAAAAATTAACAGGAGACCAATATGAATGGGAGAGGGCCAGCTGTCCAATGAGACTAGGCAGCTGCCTTGGGCTTCTAAATATGAAAGACTCCCCAGCTGTGCTATACACATCCACTGTGCTGAGTTGAGGGAGTGGCTAGTGCAGTTCCAGAGTCTTTGATTGCCAGAAGGGTATGCAAATAGGTATGTAAAGCAATGCACTGCATACGCCTTCGGCCTCTGGGGTAAGGCAACAGTATATATATCTCATTTACTAGCAAGCTCATTTCACTTTTTATGTCTGAAATGTCCCCAACACATTTTCTGGCAAGCACTCAAAGAGTTAAGAGCTTTTTTTAGCCTGTTTGTATGCAATGCAATTTTGACTTCTCTAGCATTCAAAGAGTTAAAGCGGAACTACCACATCAACTAAAGTCACCCTGCAATACTTAGGCAGGTGGCGACTAGCTTAATAATCGTTATTTTACCTCTTATAAGTGCCCCCGAGTAAAGTAATCCTATATAATAATTCGCTAGGATGTTTGTCAGAAGCAGTCATGCGCAATAGAGACTGCACGCGTTCAGGCAGTCTCTACTGCGCATGATTGCATCGCGTGAGTGAGGGGACACAAGACTGCATCTCGTGGAGCAGTCAGGTAGCGGCCGCTTAACCCTTTGAGTGCCAGAGGGGTACACAATGAATTGCATATCCCTCTGGCACTCAAAGGGTTAACACTACCCGGACTTTGGCCGTGTACATGGGCTTTTACACTAGTCAGTAATATTCCGAGACTGACGGCCAGGTTATTGCAGCCTGTGCACCTGTGCTGTCAGTCTCTTCCGGAGCCGTCCGGGCCAGTGCAATGCCTGTGAAGGGTGACAAGGACTGACAGCGCAGGCGCACAGACAAGTTGTCCATAGTGCTGCCTGGCTTACAGTATCGGAACCTTAAGGATTACTTTATTCGGGGGCACTTTTGAGAGGTAAAATAATGATTCCAAAGCTGGTTGCCACCTGCATAAGTATTGCAGGGTGACTTTAGTGGAGGTGGTAGTTCTGCTTAAAAAAAAATAATTAAATTAATATGAATTTGGGGATTTTTTGATCCCATACAGAGCAGTTACTTTGGCCCATAATTACTATTCTTTTGCTTCCAGAATATTAGCCATCTGGAATTCTTGTTTATATATTAACTCGTTAACTCGTTAATGCACGTGATGCATTGCTTTGCATTACTTGCACATGGCAGTATGTGAGGTCCTTCCTTGAGCAGCAAAACCCTTATTGCCCAATGACGTGCCAGAACACAAAACACTTCCTTGTTAAAAAAAAAAAAAAAAGTGCTGTGGTCCTCTAGCACTCCCCACCCCTTTACTGTGTAGTCCTTAAGGGGTTAAGGAAAGAGTTGTTAAAAACTGGGAGATAATATTCTGTTGAGGCATTGTAATTATTATTTATCATTATTATTGTTCGGCTATAAAGAGCCACCATATTCTGCAGCAATGTACAATTAGAGAACTCATTATATATGTATACACATGACACACTTAACAAATGGAGGGGACTCTGTGTCTGTGAATTCTATAGCGTTATCACAAGAGTTTAATTATTGCTTTTTGTGTTGTGCAGAGTTTTACAATGTATGTGTGTGTGTATGTGCGTGTGTGTGTGTGTTTGTGTGTGTGTGTTTGTATGTGTTTGTATGTTTGTGTGTGTGTATATGTGTATGTTTGTGTGTGTGTGTTTGTGTGTGTATGTCTTTGTCTGTATGTGTGTGTTTGTGTGTATGTGTGTGTTTGTGTGTGTATGTGTGTGTGTGAAGGCTGCCCATATGCACAAAGACAAATGTGAAGCAATTCTGGCTTATACCAACTGTACCATCAGGACAAATAAAACACTGAAACTACAATTTGACTTGAATGATGCTTTTAAACCCTTTGAATTCTAAAAAGGTCTCCAGTGCATTCAAGTGGTTAACCCTTTGAATGCCAGGCTTTGCCTGTTTTCCCATGCAAATGTTACAGTATCAACAAAACAAAATTATCAACTGCGTCTCAGGAAATCTGAATATGTGAGAAAAATATTTTCCAAAATGAGATTTATTTCCCAGTAACGATTCATTTTCAATTAGTATATTTGTGTTGCTCATCATTATTTAATTATCATTAATTTAACCCCTTAAGGACCGGCCCAGCATGTACTTTGTGGTCCCTTAACCCCTTAAGGACCGGCGGTCCTGGGACATTTCCGTCCCATAATGCCCGCATAGGAGCACTTGGACGCGCCGGTACACGTGAACTGTCGCGTGTATCGGCGCGTCATTATGGGGCCTGATAGAGATCGCTCCGATCTTGGAGAGGTAAATTTCAGGCCCTATTTTTACTTACAGCGCTCCCGGTAGAGCGCTGTAAGTAAAAAGTACGTGACGTACTATGACCGTCATCGGTCCTTGAGTATTTCAAGGACCGTGACGGTCCTGGTATGTCAAGGGTCCTTAAGGGGTTAAGGACCACTGCGAATTTTTTTTTTGTGTGTGCAAATCGATTCTGGACTCCCCGAAAGGCATGCAGCCGCGCAGGGAGCCTGAAATTCCATGATGGTCCAGGACCGTCATGGGTCCTTAAGGGTATAACAACCCATGACAGTCCAGGACCATCATGGGTCCTTAAGGGGTTAAAAAGAGCCAGCGTATTCCATTTATCTTTTTATTCAGGGAGAGCAGAAACATAGGGCTTGGTAGACCATCCCATCAAGTATGACCAGAATAGGGTGACCACATTTCCCTTCTGCCATTCCGGGACGTGGTCACCCTATCAATGCCTTACCTTGAGTCCCTGGTGGTCTAGCGGAGTGCGGAGTGCAAAGTGCTCTGTGCCTCCTCCGGCACAGAGCTGAAGCTCCCACGCGCTGTGCTCAGTAATGCAGAGCGCTGGGAGATGATGTCATCTCCCAGCGCTCTGTATTACTAGAGCGCTTGCCTCCAGATCAGGTAAGTTGCATTGCCGCCCTGGATGTCAGCCTGCAAGCGGCGTCCATGATGTGACACACCGCTTGCAGGCTGACATTCAGGGCGGCTTGGCTTCATTCCGGGACACTTCATTGTCCCGGTTGAAGGGGACCCGGGACGCGGGACATGTCCCTGAAATAAGGGACAGTCCCGGACGTTCCGGGACCCGTGGTCACCCTAGACCAGAAGTTGAACATTGTTATCAATAATTGTTAATCTGCCCTACACTGGGGTGAAGTTAATATGCACAACAGGGTTTTATTCAGTGTATTAAAAAAGCAGAGGTTAAATAGAGTTTATAAAGAGGGAATAAAGAGATACACGTATGTATTCATATTAAAATAATTTTTTTATTATTTATCTCTCCTTTCAAAAACCTGTACTGAACAATAAAATAGGTGAGCAGTTTGGGTAAAACAACTATCCCTACCCCAGAATTCTATACAGTTATCTCCTGATTTAAGCTCTGAAATAATGCTAGTCTGTCAGGCAACTGTAATCCCAGTTGTTAATGGGACATTATCAAGTATTACACTGAAGTGTACGCTTATTTCAAAGAAGTGAGTCCCCTATTCAAACAAGGGTTTCCTCATGTAGGAGCAAGGTGGCTGAGCTATAGGCTAATTTGCGGCCTGCTCCTCTTCATTCCTACATGAAAAGCAATACCTGGTCCAGTAGGTTCTCGTCATATAAATGACATAATCACTCACTACTGGTGACTGAGGCTTTCCAGCAAGGTAAGTCTTAGTCAGTAGTAGTAACCCCTTCATGCTCCAATGCTAAGGACATGCTTGTCCCCATCCTTAGTAGTTTAGTGGTTAAAGCTCGTGTACTCCAGGACAGCATTTGTAAAAATGACTTCTTAGGTGCATAAACCCCCAAATATGTTCTAAAAATTATTTTCCTGTTCATCTGGAGGCAGCTGTGCACGAACATTTGACCTGCCTTTGTGTTTACAAATGAGAAGATATGTTATGATACACAAGATTCAAGAAAATGTGGTTTAGCCAGGTTTTCACTTTTGATACCCCTAAGACATTTTAATGATCCCCAATGTTTAATTTTTTTTAGTAAATCCATTGCTATCTAGTACAAAATAACATGATTGTCAGTGGTTTAGGATAAGAAGAATTGGAGCAATTTGGGGCAAACTAACTGCACCATAGGAACATATAAAATGTGTAATTAATTTAATCCTTTGAGTGCCAGAGAGGTACCCAACACATTGTACCACAATGCATTGCGTACCTCACTAGAAATACACAATACGCTGGATAACCCAGTGGCACTCAAACGGTTACAAGACCCATTTGACTTGATGGGGATTAATATTTGTCTCCTCTGGTGCAGATGGTTTGCCCTAAAATTGTACCAGTTCTTTATAGTTAATTAGCAACAGAATCTTTCTAGTAAGTGAAACGTTATAACAATTTTCTCTGTAGTGCCCTGTCTATACTATTATATGGTTGGTATTTTAGTTCTTAATTCGTTTATAAAATGCTAACCATAAAGAAAGAAAATGCTGGCTTCTGGTTTTTATTATTATAGTATTGTTCTTTGGAAGTTTTAATGAGGTTCTGTCATTCTCCAACTCTGCTGATCTCTTTTAATTATAAACATTTGCTGTTCAACATGCGGTGTGCTAGTTGCATTGGTAGACACAGTTGTCTCAGGTATGATGTAAAGGTTTTTTTTATCAGCCTTTTGAAGAAGTTGGCTGAACACTGATGAAAACACATTTGGCTTATTTGATCCAGTGAACACTCTTTTCAGTGCCAGTCCCAGCCCTACATCCTTTGCCAGTGTTTTCTTCCTATTATCAGCTGTTTCTCCCGTATATATCTTGCCATATACTTCCACATTACATTGTGAATTTGTGGATCATTTTAGCTGGTAATTATTCAATTAAACATCAGGCCAGCTAAGACTGAAGTTCAAGATTCAACTAAGAAGATTCAACTAATAAGTGGGAATCACCATCTTGGTTTGGACTAATAGCAGATCAACAATGTAATTCTATCTCCAGAAAGCAGGAGATGTAGAGCTATGTCAATAGCATAAAGCAAGAGGTTGTCTGAGATAAGTAAATGAGTACTGTTCTACAGCAATGTGTCATGTCAGTAAGTGGTTAGCTGGTTGTAAATGTTGCCGGCTTGGGAGACTGGCTATTAGTTGTGAAGACTTGTAACTGCATTTTCAGCTGTGGGATGCCTAGAGTACAGCAACATCGCAATTACTGTAAAATCTCAGGTATAATACGCACCTGGGTATATTATACCCAAGATTTAGGGGGAAACAAGAGTGCCTATGTATAATACGCACCCTTCTTTTCCCCATTGCGTCGAAAAAAATGTAATGCTTGTTATCCCTTTCCTCCCTCCCCCCGGCGCTATCCGCTTTCATAATAAAGCTATAAAGCTTACTGAGGTCTGTAGGCAAACTTCAATTACATCTGAGTAAATCTCTGCGGGCAGCATGCTTGCCTTTGCCAGCCGCCCGCCCGCTTCCTTCCATGGCTTTCAGGACCTTCCACCACCAGCCAGTGGTACATAGGGCAATACTATTGGCTGGAGGCGGAAGGTCCTGAAAGCCATGGAAAGAAGCAGGCGGGCGGCCTGCAAAGGCAAGCATGCCGCCGCAGAGATTTACCCAGATGCACATGAAGTTTGCCTACAGACCTCAGTAAGCTTTTTCACATAAGGTGAAGTGGGGTAAAATTGTATTATACCCGAGATTTTACGGTATTGTTATTTAAACAAACATTATTATTTAAATTGGGCTTTTAACCCCTTGAATGCTAAAGAACTCTCTAACACATTGCATTCATAATGAGTTGAAGCAGCATTTGAATTTGTCAAGCTGTGAGAAGGTTATATGTTTTTCTATAGTGCAATCGGTTTGTCTTATTTTCTATTACTCTTTAATACCTGCATATAACCCCTTGTTTACAAATGGGGTGTGCTATGCATTTCTTGTCAATGCATTGCACCCCAATCTGCTCCTTAAGACAGGTGTGCTGCTAGGTTCCAAAAAGATCTGGGGCTAGAGCCCATGGCAAAATTAAACAGCATGCCCGCAGCTTGCAGAAGTGGCAATAACGTTGTGGTGAGAGGTGGGTTTTCCTCATGCAATTTTACTTTTCATTTTTACTAATTTAATTCTAATGCAATGCAAAGAATTAAAAAGAAAGACATTTTATGTTCAACTCTTGCCATTTTTTTGTTGTAACCCATTGTACTTGAGGCAGTTCTGTGTTATTAATATATAGTACAAAAAATGTATCTCTATATAATTACTGTGTAAATCAGAAGGAAGTACCTAGGTAGGTATCCATTATACAGCAGTCATATTTTTCTATAGAATTAGTGTGTGTGTATGATGGCTATCCACCTAGGTAAGTCCTTCTGTTACACACAGTAATTATATAGATACACCTGACTGCAGTATGATGGACTCCTAGCTAAGTAAGTCCTTCTGTTGGTAATTATATAGATATACTTGACCACTGTATGATGGGCTCCTACATAGTTAAGTCCTTCTGTTGGTATTTATATAGATATACTTTACTGTTGTATGATGGACTCTTACCTAGGTAAATCCTTCTGCTACACACAGTAAATATAGATATATCTGACTGCTGTATGATATACTCCTATCCTACATACGTAAATCCTTCTGTTACAGCAGTTATATGGAGATACCTAAGTGCTGTATCAAGGACAAATGTTCTATGTAAGACCTTTTAAACAAACTGAGACACTTTTTAAAGGCAAATTATGCCATATTTATAATATACCCTTTTATAAGGGTATAAATTATGCCCAACAGTGTCTGAGAAAAAGAAGAGATGGACAGGAAAAAAGTGGCATAATGACACCCTGCAGATGCAATGATATAATGAAAGGGTCAAGAGGAGAAATGAGGCAAGAGGGAGGTTAAATGAAAAGACACAGGGAGTGAAAGAGGCATGGGAGAGAAGCTAGGGGGTGGGAAAAAAAGGAGATGAATATCCAAGATGGAGAAATACAAGAAGTATTTGAAAGATACGAAGGTTAGCAATGTTCTGGATTGAATCGTTGCAGGCACTCTGGCACTAAGGGTTAAGGACCTGCAAAGAGCTAGCACTTCACCCTTTCACCCCACTGATGATTTTTCTTCCTAGACGATCAGTGTTCAGCCTGGTGTGAGCAGCATGGAGGGCAGACAGACAAGTCTGATAAGGATTCCCTTCCCCTGGCTGAGTACCCTGACACACTGTCTGCAGTAGGAAGAACACAGACCTTCCTTTGTACAAGTCACCTCTACTGACAGACATTGCACTGATTCTAGGGCTAATTCCTGTCCTTCAGTGTGTATTGTAACTGCGGCAGTGCAGTCTGATCATAGCTGGAGCCAGAAACAGGCACAGAGAGGCGATTAGACTGCACAGGTGGATTAAAAATGAATGTGCAGCCGAACTTTAAAGGAAACATTCTCCCAGAGTCTACATTTGAGGGTGCCCACAGAAGCACTCAGTCCCCTTAGCCCCCTTCCCATAGCGACACACGTCCCTTAAGGTGTTTAGTAAACAAATCCTGAAAACCATTATGTAAGGCAACATTTTCTTATAGACACAACCCCCACATGCACACTATGGGTTATATGCACAAAAGCAAAAGAGTAGCTATTCTGGAGCAAACCAACTGCATCATAGGGGGCAATTAAAAATTCTTATTGATTTAAAGAAATAGTAACAATTAATATGTAAGGAAATACATATTGTAGGGGTTATCCTCCTCAGCAAAAGAAGGTTACTTCTGAGAGGTATTTTATTCAAAAGTTTATTGCAGCTCAAACATTTATTTTTTTATACACAGTATCTCAATTACCTGAAATTGTACAGTGGTACTGTTGCTACGCCATCCTTTGGACAGCTCTGGTCAGTTGACCATAAACCTCCATAGGATGGTGTAGCAACAGCGCCACTGTGACATTTCAGACCATTGAGATATTGTATATAAAAATGCATGTTTGAGCTGCAATAACCTTTGAATTAAACAGCTCTCAGGAGGTGCAGTACCATTGTTTTACTCAGGAGGATAACCCCTACAGCATATGTTTTTTACATATTAAGTGTTACTATACCTTTAAGGGGATTTTTTTTAGCCTCTTGAATGGTAGAAAGGCTTCCATTGCAATCCTTTCCAGTGAGTTGAATACCTCTCTAGCATTCAAGGGGTTAAGAGACCCATTTATTAGACTTTTTAAGAATTTAATTGCTCCTCATTATTTGTGGCCTTATATAACAATTTGCCCTGGCCAAAAAAGTTTGGTAATAATTGTCTCATCTGTTTATTTTTAACCCTTTCAGTGACAGAGGGGTACTTGCAATGCGTTCCATACCCCTCTGGCACTGAAAGGGTTAATCCCTGTTAGTGCCCACAACAGTGGGCTGGAACATCGAGCCCCTTATTCTGTTATCCTAAGAATTTTGGGTTTTAACCCCTTGCATGCTAAGGAGGTATCCAACACATTGCTTCACATTGCAGACTTTTTTTTAGCATCTAATGAGTTAAATATATGACAGTTCATAAGGGTATATAATGATATAAATAACAGACTCCCCAGGATGGGTAATTCTGGAGGAGACACTGATGGACCTTACAGTGTGGGTGTGGTTAAATGAAAATCAGGGAATCCCAATGGGCTGAGCAAGAAGAGTACTTACTAGAAGAGGGCTATCCAGGTTCAGTCCTCAAGGGCCACCAGCAGGCCAGGATGTAAGGATTTCCCTGATTAAGCACAGGTGAGTCAGTCACAATGAATGATCCACTGTTTAATTCACCTGTGCTTAATCAGGGAAATCCTTATATTCTGGCCTGCTGGTGGCCCTTGAGGGCTGAACTTGGACAACCCTGTACTACAGCATAGGCTGGAATCCTGAGGTTCTCAGTTGTTCAGGACTACAATTCCCATCATCCCCGGCTAGCCTTACCTAGAGCTTCCAGGTTTCTTTTGAGAATTTTTTTTTTTGGGGGGGGTGGAGGGGCTGACTTTCCTCTACTCATTTATCATAGCTCATTGCTGCTTAATGCATGCAGGATGGAGAAGGTCAAGTGGCTAATTAACATATTAAATATGTATGTAGGCTATTAAGATCACTAACATAAATATTAATGTGCTAATAAGCCAGGCACATAGGACATAAGTGGATGGTCACACTTTAGTACATAAGGTACAGGGCTGATTTTCAGCTGGTGCATTCCAGGTAGATGATATGGTACATATTTTAGCTGGTTTTACATGAAACCAATAGAGGAAAACATAATTGCATGTCATCAGCAGGGCAAAACTCAATTACAATAACAGAAGATGTATCTCCTTGCTAATCTCATCTGTAATGGTGCTTTGTCCTATTGGTCACATGTAAAAGTGTATTTTCTTGCTGGATTTTATATAAAACTGTTCTGCTCTCATGTATTTTTGTATTTACTTGTTGGTATTATGTATTACAATATTAATCCTATGAAATGATGTATTGCCCTAATAGTGGCATGTAATGTTGCATTGCCCTGCTGGTCTCTTTTAATACTTTGCTAGTCTCCTATAATAGTGTATTGCCCTGCTGGTCTCTTGCAATATGTGCTTGTCTCATTTAATAGTGTATTGCCCTGCTGGTCTCTTTTAATACTTTGCTAATCATGTGTATTTGTGTATTGCCCTGCTGGTCTCTTGTAATATCTGTTATCTCATATATCTCATATCATGTTGTATTGCCCTGTTAGTCTCTTTTAATACTTTGCTAGTCTAGTGTAATGGTGTATTGCTCTGCTAGGGCTGAATTCTATTGCAGGTGCTAAATGTTAACACCCGTTTTATCAGACATGTTCCTATTGAAGTCTATGGGGAAAACTGAAGATAAATGCAGAGATAAAATTAGCACCTGTAATAGAATCTAACCCAGTGGTTCTCAATCTTTTTTTGTTCGGGGCACCCCTAACACGTTATATAGAACATTTGGGGCACCCCTAACATATTTAATGTACTATATCAAGGGCATAATGAAGGTACAATGCATAAATATAGTTATTATTAGGTCTTACAATCATAATAACAAAAGGAAACATAACGTGCATAACAATTTCTAAAAATCTTTATTTAAAAGTTCATTTTTGTTAGTCTTCATAGAAAACATGGGACAACCTAAGTTGATGTCCATGGCACACCAAAGGGCCACAGCACTCTGGTTGAGAATCACTGATCTAGCCCCTGATCTCTTGTAATAATGGCTTATCTCATACAATGTTGTATTGCCCTGCTGGTCTCTTTTAATACTTTGATTGTCTAGTGTTATGGTGTATTGCTCTGTTGGTCTCTTGTAATATTGGCAAGTATCATGTAATGATGTGTTGCCCTGCTTATCTCTTGTAATGTTCTGCTAGTCTCAGGTAAAGACATATTGCCATGTTGATTTCATATAGTTTATATATTGATGCACAGGACTGGTATATAGCTTTCTGGGCCAGCCTCCCGTGTCTCCTTTTCTTGTGTTTATCTCTTTCTTTGGGTTATCTGTCTCTTTCCTGTCTTACTCTTTTGTGCTTGCACGCATCTCAAACACACTCGCACAAGCACAAAATACACTAGGACACATATATATTTAGTGAGAAATACAGTGTGATAAACAAACTGGACAAGAACTTTGATAGTCAAGTATGAGATGTCTTGGTACTTGTCTTTTTTACAAAATCCCCACTGATAAGGTAATAAATGTAATCAATATTTATCTCTTTTATTGCATCTTATCGATGCTTAGTGCACACCAGTCATTATAGGATAGTTTTTATTGCCTGCTTTAGGTTTATCACTAGCCTTATTTCTTGATTTCTCCATAGAGTGCAAATGGAATTTTTGAGATATAATCCAGTTATAAATTTTTTACAGGTAATAGAATCCAACCCTATCTTTCATGACTAGAATATAATTTCTTCAGAGGATGAACAACAGCTCGTTTGAAAGAGTGCATGCTGCCAATTGTGTTATTATTTGCAAGACATTGCCATCTAGTGGTCAATCTTAAAAAAAAAAAAAAAAAAAAAAAAACAGTTGGAAATGTACTTTGGGGGAACTAAATCAATAGGTTTAGCTGGAACATTTCTAAACTTTTGAACTGGATTGCATTTTGTGTAAACATTTTAGAGCCAGATGGGTGTGCAACGCATTGCAGAAGTATACCTAGTCATTTGTTTTGTATTATCTGCATCTGCCTTTAGAACCCTGTAAGCATCTTCCTATATAATAATTCGCTAAAACGTGTGTAACAACGCAATCATGCGCAGTAGAGACTGCCCGCGCCGTGGCTGATACAGCGCTGGATCCTAAATTAACAACACATACTGCAGAGTTGCACTGATTCCTTTGAAGCCCTGCAGTAAGCAGTATCCTGCATTTAAAGTGATATCTGGCCACAAAATTGCAGAGACTCTCAGCTCCAGTGCTTCAGGCACACCAACAGGCCAGATTTTCAGGATAACCCTAATTAAGTACAGTTACCTTAATCACAATGACTGAGCCATTAATTACTAATGACAAAGGTATGTTCATAAAATATAATTCAAATGATCAGCATATGTCAGTCCAGGGGTAATTCAATGTCTGTTTGAAAATTATGGGAGTTGTAGACATAACTTAGATTTAAAGAAAAAAAAACGTTGATCCCATGTTTAACCCCTTAAGGACCAGGGGTACTGGGACCTTTCCATCCCATAAGGACCGCTTTGATCTTTGCCGACGTGCCAGTATACGTGACCTGTTGTGTGTATCGGCACACCGCTTTGGGGGCTAAAAGAGATCGCTCCAGTCTTAGGAATAGGAATTAGAGAAGTGATATCACTGGAGAAATAATCTCCATTTTTCTCACCTCTTTTTATCACGCCTTTGTGAATAACCCCCCTGGAGGACCAAAGATTTATGCACCTGCTTCAGTCATTATAAGGCTCTCTGCTCTAACAGCAGTTGTTCTTGAGCATGAAATATCCTCAAATGGATCATGCTCAGGGCAACATTTAGCTCTCAGGCTCCCTACTGACATGGCCTCATCCCCTTCCTGACATGGATACACCCCAATACCCATCTATTGCCCGGTATATAACATAGAAACAGAAAATATCACAACTACTTTACTTTGCAATGAATTGGCGGCCTCTCTTTAATCCAAGGAGCTGCATAATACTCAGTAAAGGAGCATTCAAATTGTCAATAAACCAACCCCCATAAACCAGGACTAGAACAGGTATCTGGTACAGGGCCAATGGAATTGCACTGACCACACCCACAATTCAGAGGCACATCTCAAAGTGTTGCACTCTAGGAAGCTGCTTACCCTGCTTAATTGGAAATCCAGTCCTGATGATGCTGTTCTTCTAGAATGTATTGCCATGCTGTCTCCTACCTTTATAATGGTAATTTAACCATTTGAGTGCCAAAGGGGTATCCAATGCATTGCAACACAATGCATTGGATACCTCTCTGGCACTCAAAGCTTAAAACTTAACCCGTTCTATTTCCTCTCAGCCTTTAGCCCTGTGTATAATTGTGGTTCCTTCATCATTTTCCTTCTCAATTTTCCCTTGATTCTTTTTGATCAATCTTCTGTTCCAGTCTACAATGTGATTATGTTCTGTCTCCTGTGTTCACTTCTACCAATGTATTACTCCCTGATTCTGCTACTTCAAATCAATCTCTCATTTTCTGCCCCATTGCCTGCCATGTGAAGCCCAAATGTATTACACAAAGAAACAAAGGATAATTTTATGAACAATGTGGGAATTAGGTGGGAAAAAAGATGTGCTGGTATCTGGCAATGAGGAATCTTAAAGGAGTTATATTATTGTATAGCGTATATGCTGTAGGACAGTAGATACCAGCCAGGGTGCCGTAGCACTTTGGTGTGCAGCAGACATCCATGTAGGGTTCCTTTTCATTACTATAAATCCTTTGACAAAGACGTGAATGTTTCATTTCAAATAAATTGTTATGCACATAATGTTTGTTTCTTGTATTCTGATTGTGAGACCTAAAATAACTATATATATATATATATATATATATATATATATATATATATATATATATATATGCATTTGTACCCTTTCTTATGTCTTGAGATATGATTTATAAAATGTTGGGTATGCTCATAAAATTCAGATTAAGTGTTAAATGTGGCTTCAGCAAAAAAAAGGTTGAAAACCATTGCTCTAGGACTAAAAAGATTCCTTAAAGGCATACTAATGTTTCACAAAAACATCAGCTCCAATTAATCTTCATAGTATTTGAGCCATAGAGAGTATTTCAATACTGTCAGAGTTGTAGTTCAAGAGTAATTGAATGATAAAATTTTACCCTACAGCCCCTTTTACCTAGTGTAATCCACCTCCACTCAGATGTGGAATCTGGTCCATAGACCAGACAGCTCACAGCAAGGAACACTCTTGTTACAGTGAGAACAATGAACCCCCCCCTTGACAGGTTGTTCAGCTTTTTCCCTTATCTTAACTGAAGATTGTCCCCCTCTGCTATCTACCTGGACACTCCCTACTGCTCTGAGCTGAGCAGTGTTATATCAGTAAAAGGGTGGGGAGGGCGATACTTTATCATTCATCTACTCTTGAACTACAACTCTGACAGAATTGCAATAACACTCTCCAAGGCCCAAATACTATGATGATTAATTAGAGCTGCGTTTATTATGCAACGTTACTATCTCTTTAAAGGAATAGTAAAGTTTTACTATGAGAAACAAAAGTCATACAGTGTCATGCAGGGCTTTTCCTGTCCAGTAAATAAGGGTACTCAAACATCTGTGAGATTCTTTATTCAAAGAGTTACAGTTCAAACTAGTTTGATTTATATATGCAATGAAAAAAAATATACATTTTCTTTCTATTTTTCTGTTGGTCTGTATAGATAGATAGATAGATATGCTCTATTTCATTTTCCTTTAACTGCCTTGCAGTACATTATGGAAATGGTAAGTCAGTCTTCTGCGTGGAATGGTGTCAAAAGCCTTACTAAAATCTAGATAACTTCTATTTACTATTCCCCTAAAGAAACTTCTACAACAAAACATATGTTGACCAAGCAAGCCAGAGGGTCACAGTGAGACTGGCAGCATCTGACTTCCAGTGTGATTCATAGACTCACAGTGAAAAAAACAGCTTCCCTGACTGATTTATCCTCCAGAGGCTACTGTTTAACTAAAAGCATTTTAACAGAAGGATATGGCTGAGTGTATGTTACAAGAATAGGCTTATACATTTCCATTACTCAGCCTGTTATCCATTTCCAGAGTCTACAGCTAATTGATTGTGGTAATTTTACATACAATATTATCAATCTTTGATTTGTATGTCAGGGAATACGCTCCTTTATTACACACTTAGACGCTGTCAGAAAACTGTTTTTCATTCGCATAGTAGCAATTTGCCTATTTATTTCACTATGTAACAGTAATTGCTCCATTTTAACATTAATTTGAGGTTATGTGAAGTGTGACTGAAAATAGCTGAAGGCAAAGCCAGACAGCAGACCAGTGAACATTCATATCCGCTATAACCATGTATTCATCCTTTTAGGCCTAGCTTGTTGTTAATACACTGCTTCATAATTGGGGTCAAGTTAAACTTGTAATAGGATCAAACACTATCATTTTTATCTCTATGACTATTGAGCAGGTATGAGCCTCTGGCAGGAAACACCGGGGCTAATGTACTAACTGGCATAAACCAACTGCTCTATAGGGGGACAATTAACTAATCACTGATCTAATCCTTTAACCCTTTACTGGCACTCAAAGGGTTTAGAACCAGGAGGGTGTGCAACGCATTGCAAATGATTGTGTTGCCCACCCCCGCTGGTCCTTAAAGGGTTAAATGTGCCTAACCTCTTGAATGCTTGAGTGGTCTCCAACACATTGCTTCGCAATGAGTGGCGACCCCATTAACATTCAAGTACTTTAAAGTCTGATTGAAATAAATGGAAATGTTGCTTCAATTCTCAATTTGATTTCAACTATAATTATATATGGAACATAAAAAAAAATCCTGTCTGATTTAGGGGGAGGGGTTCAAATGTCATTAATGCCATAACCCCTTGTATCCTACAAAGCTATCTAATGTGCTGATTCATAATGCATTGTAGACCTTTCCTGCACACAAGAGGCTGATCTACTAAGAAGGACTGACAGAATTCAATAGCAATCTAGCAGCAACATAAGGGGCAAAGGCAAATTCTAAAAATGTATTGGATTTAAAGGATCAGTAAAGTTTTTTTTATGGAGAAAAGCATATATTGTAGGGCTTTCCTTCTGAGTAAACAAAGGATGCTCTCACTACATACAGGTGCTTTATATTCAGGTTATTATAGTTCAAACTGCCACAAAGTTATTGAGCTGGTACCATCACATTCTATGGAGAACTGTAACCTATAGAATGCTAGACAATGGTCTGGGCACAATGTGGCAATGTTGCTAACAGTTTAGTGTAAAAAAACTGTTCGAATGGTAGTAATTTTGGAATGGAGCATCTCCTTGGAATTCATATAGATTTAAAGGATTATAAAAATCGTATTATGGAAAAAAACATATGGTTTCACACTTGTTCTACTGGATAAAGGAAGGGTGCACTCACTGCTTACAGTTGTTTTATTACAGTTTCATCTGTCACAAAGTGGTTGAACTGGTACTGTCACATTTTATAGAGAACTATAGTCAGTGGCTCACCTTTCCTATAGAATTCTAGAGAATGGTTTGGACACAAGGTGGCACTGTTGCTAACAATTTAATGTTAAAAAACTGTTTGAATGGTAGGTAATAACTTGAATGGAGCATCTCCTAGCAGATCACCTAGATATAAAAGATTAGTAAAGTTTTATTATGGAAAAAATACTTGGTTTAGCGCTTGTTGAGCTGCTACAACAATATTCTATGGAAAAATGTAGCCAGTGGCTCCCCCCTCCTATAGAATGCAATAGAATAACTGTTTGGACACTAGGTGTCACTCTTTAACATAAAAAATAATTTAATCAGTAATAACTCTACAATAGAGTGTCTCCTAGCAATGGGACTTTGACCTTTTGAACACTAGAGAGTTCTACACAATGCACTGTAGTCCTGTCACACATTCAAGAGGTTAAAAGTCCCATTAATGGCATAGTAATGTTTCCGTGTGAGCAAAGCTGCAATCCTTCCTTGTAGTGCATACAAATAATATTATAAATTGTCCTCCTCACGCCCTTTTTCATTATTCTAGGCCATATCCCCTGAGATCTGAAGTCCAATCATTTGACCGGACAGATTGCTACGAGGCACAATCTGCCTTCATTCAATATAAGGAAAAGCCTGCCCCCTTGACTAAGGAGGGCAGGCTTTTCCTTATACTGAAAAAAGACTGTCCCACGTCGCTATCTGCTTCCAGCTCTGAGGCACCAAGAATCATGTAAGTCTAAGGGGAGTGAGGGGGACAATTTATAATATTATTTCACAGAATATAGAGTGATTTCAGCATTATTAAAGTAACAGATCAGTAGTATGCACTGTAAGGAAGGATTGCAGCTTTGCTCACTCTGAAACTTTACTATCCCTTTAAATCAATGGGAATACTGTGAATCTCTATTGTGGTGCAGTTGGTTTTCTCTAGAATTGTTCCAGGTACATCGGCACCATCATTATACTGCATTATGTAAATAACAAATTAAAAAATTGTAGGGAGGCATTCCTAGCTAATTATCTGGTTGAAGCATATATACAAGTATTAATTAGGAGATGTATAATTACACTTCTTTCATGATCCAGTGTTCAAATAAGTGTTAGTATAAACACCCTTGGTGTAATAAAAAAAAACTGCCACCATACCAATACGAGAAATATTACCCTAGGGGCCAGAAGTAGACATGGTTCTTAACCCTTTAAGGGCCAGAGAGGTTTGCAACGCATTATGAAGCAATGTGTTGCACAACCCTCTGATCCATAAATAATCAATAAAATGTTATTAGTACTCTAACTTATTTTGTTTATTAAGCTGAGCAAAAGGCAGTTTTTTATATAATGCATGCTATGGGAGCGCTTCCCTACAGCTCTCTGTAGTAAGTGATAGCAATAGCACCACCTGGTGACTGCTATAGGAAATCAGAATTTAATAAAAAAAATAAATAAATAAAGACTGTGATATAAAAACTATTGAATGAAAGATCTCCCAACAGAATGTCTTCCCTAATATTTACACAGTACAAAAAGAAGTGCAATGAGTATTTTTCATAAAAGAACAGTTACATCTCCTTTACCCCTTTTAGTGACAGAGATGTGTGCAAAGCATTGCCTCTGGCACTAAAAGGGTTAATAGTTAATGGTAGAAAATATAAATTAATACACAATTATAAATCGTGTGGGCTCCCTACACTGGCGCAATGCAGCAGTGCATGTATCATCAGGGGCCTCATGGCGGTGCCTGGACAGGGAATGGGGTTTGGATGGGTAATCTCCCTTTGTAAGGGCTTTCTTTTCTTATATTACTTTGCCTCAGAGGACACACTTGCTTGCCTGTTAATATTGTTGTATTGTATTCTGCAAAATTTTAATAAAAAAGTGAGAAATAAGAATGAACTAATAGAGGGTAAGAGGCCCATTACCATTATATAATCCCAAAGACTGAAGTACAAAGAAAGCAAGATTTATGAAAGTGAATAGCTAAATAATCAGGGAATGTACGTCATAGGGAAGTTGAATGACTCTGATATCCCCTATTAGTCAGAAGGACCAAGGGAATACACATATACACTGTGTGCACAATTATTATGCAAGTGAGTATTTTGACCATAATATCATTTTTATGCATATTTTCCAACTCCAAGCTGTATAAACTTGAATGTTTATTGGATTTAAGCATATCCGGTGATGTGTATTTGTGTAATGAGAGAGGGTGTGGCCTCAGGAGATGAACACTCTATGTCAAGGTGTGCATTATTATTAGGCAGCTTCATTTCCTCAGCCAAAATGGCCAGAAAAAGAGATATAACTGACTCTGAAAAGTCAAAAATTGTAAAAAGTCTTTCAGAGGGATGCACCACTCTTGAAATTGCTAAGATATTGGGGCGTGATCACAGAACCATCAAATGTTTTGTTGCAAATAGTCAACAGGGTCGCAAGAAACGTGTTGATAAAAAAAGGCGCAAATTAACTGCAAGAAATTTGAGAAGAATCAAACATGAAGCTACCAGGGGAGGGCTGGCAACTTGTGGCTTGGAGGGCAAGTACAATCAAGTGGCCCAGTTCTACTATCGTTCCAGCCCTCTGTCCCAGCCCACCCCCTTTTGTTAATGTTAAAGTTGCCATTAACCCTTTCAGTGCCAGAGGGGTATGCGGGCATAACCCTCTGGCACTCAAAGAGTTAGTGTTGTAAAGTAAGGCAAGCAATAACACAGAGCTTACAACTGAAATGGGGTTACACTGGTGCAACTACAGAGTTTACAATCTGAGTAAAGCTACACTAGTGATACCATAGAACTTCCAAGAGAAATGGGTTATGCTACTAGTGTAGCTCTACTTGGATTGTAGCTCCATTTCAATTGTAAGCTCTGTGGTATCACTAGTGTAGCTACATTTGCAGCAACAAGTGGGAGTGGCCCACCAGCCCAGACATATGACAGTCCCAGGGGGCAACTGCCCCTCAGCCCCCCAAGCCAGCCATCCCCTGGAAGCTACTAGGAACCCATTATCCTTCAATGCTATCATATTACAGAACTACAACCTACCTGGAGTGTCTAGAAGTACTAGGTGTTCAGTGCTCAGAGACATAGACATGGTAAGGGAGGCTGAAAACAGACCACCACTGAATAAGACAAGTTGAAACATCAATACTGGGCCAAGAAATATCTGAAGACAGGTTTTTCAAAGGTTTTATGGACTGATGAGATGAGAGTGACTCTTGACGGTCCAGATGGATGGGCCCGTGGCTGGATCAGTAACAGGCATAGAGCTACACTTGGACTCAGATGCCAGCAAGGTGGAGGACGGGTACTGGTATGGGCTGGTATTATCAAAGATGAGCTACTTGGATCTTTTCGGGTTGAAGATGGACTCAAACTCAAATCCCAAACCTACTGCCAGTTTCGTCAAGCAGTTGTACAGGAGAAAGTCTGCATCTTTCAAGAAGACCATGATTTTTATGCAGGACAATGCTCCATTGCATGCATCGAAGTACTTCACTGCGTGGCTAGCCAGTAAAGGCCTTAAAGATGATAAAATAATGACATGGCCCCCTTCCTCACCTGACCTAAACCCTATTGAGAACTTGTGGGCCCTTTTTAAATGGCAGATTTACACTGAAGGAAAACAGTACACCACTCTGAACAGTGTCTGGGAGGTTGTGGTTGCTGCTGCACAAAAAGTTGATCGCCAACAGATCAAGAAACTGACAGACTCCATGAATGGAAGGCTTATGACTGTTATTGAAAAGAAGTGTGTCTATATTGGTCACTGCTTTTTTGGGGGGGAAATGTCACAAATGTTTATTTGTAAATTTTTAGTTGTTTGTTTATTATTCTCATTTTAATAGATGAAAATAAACACGTAAGGTGGGAGAATTATCGTTTTTCATTTAGTTGCATAATAATTCTGTACACTAATAATTGCCCAATAATTGTGCACACATAGATATTCTCCTAAGAAAGCCAAAACCTCAGTTTTACTTTCTTAAATATTCAGGTTTAAGGTTTCTTAACATTTTAGATTGATGGAGAGCACTGTAGTTGTTTGATAATAAAATTAATCCTCAAAAATACAACTTGCCTAATAATTGTGCACACAGTATACAAGTGTACATATAATCTGTGTTCCTGTATACAGCATATGCAGTGCTGCAGGTACAAAGACAGCAAAGAGACACTCAATGTATAGAAACCAGCCAGGACTAGATCAATAAAGTGGTGTCTTGCAGACTATTCAGTTTTCTGAAGTTGCAATATTAACCATATGACTGCCAGAGAGGTATCCAACACATTGCACCACAATGTGTAGGATACCTCTCTGGCACCCAAAGGTAATACAAACTGAAGCAATCCTATATAATAATTCGCTAAATCATGTGTAACGCCCGACATGCGCAGTACACACTGCTGCACGTGCTGCAGTCATGCGCAGTAGAGACTGCCCGCGCCGCGGCTGATACAGAGCTGGGCGCTCCAAAGGAGCGTCCAGCTCTGTATCAGCCACGGTGTGGGCAGTCTCCACTGCGCGTGACTGCCCCGCGACCGGGTGGCAGTGGCACTGTGGCCCGTGAAACAGGCTGTTCAACTAGTTTTGTAATAAACTAACTGTACCAGTGTAGACAAATGAATATTCCCCAGATAACTGCTGATTTAAATGGGATTTAAGTCAAAGGTATTTTTGTATTTGACCTGTATGGTGCATTTGGACTGTGCTATAATTACTCCAGTTCTTAATAGCACACCTCACTTGTCAGCTTGCCACTGTATCACCATGCTTATAGCAAGGAAGTCCAAGGACATATTGGTAAAATAGAGGCAAGTGTATTTACTATTGGATGATCACAATGAGGAGCAGTGGAGAGCAGAATATTAGATACAATTCTTTCTGCACTCCTTAACCCCATAGATGATAGACATGTCTCCAAAGCATTTCTTTACAATTTGCTAGAGAATTCTGTAGCATCTAAGAGATTAATAAATAGAAACCAGCCAAAGCTGAAAGCATCTCTGAATATGAAACAGTAGTGTCCCTGAAAATGACATGTAGTCAATGAATGAAAGAGGAAACCATTCAATTATAAATAATACACTAGGTGGAGTTGCACTAAAGTGGGACAAATAAGTCATAAATAGGAGACAACCGCTCCAGGGTGATAAACTCTCCAGTTCCTATGTTATGCTATGGAGCCTATGCACTAAGATCTCACTGCTTAGATATCTTAGTGCATTGACCCCATAGAATAAAGGGAATTGGAGAGATTATATCACAATGCATAAGTTATTTCTTCTTAACCCTTTATCACACCTTAGTGCTTCCTGGTTTAGACACAGAAAGCTCAAGAGAATCTTAACTGTAAATTATAGAGAGGAACACATCAATGTATATAGTATTGGCAGAAGCTGGAATCAGATTCAGGTGTATATGTGATCAAAACCTAAACAGGTGATATATAGGTTTGTAGTAACCTACCTGGAAAACCAAATAAGAAACAACTCACTGAGCCATTTATAGATGCACTTTGTCTAATCTCCTAATCCAAAATTCTAACCATTTGAAACAATTTCCTAGGGATGTTGTAGGGTGAAAAGTAAACCTCCTCTGCTATAACTTAATACCCAACAGTGAAAAAATGAAAGGAAGGAAGAGGTCAGTAGACCCCAAAATGTAACATTAATCATTTCCATATCCAGAGAGGCTGAAGAGATTCCCCACAACTTTTTTAATACACTAGAGCAAGTGTTGTTTATAAAGCAGGACATTGTGACGCCTTTACTTTAAGCTTTCAACCATGACCTCAAAAGACAAGGAGTGGCGGGATAATTAGTTGATCACTAAAAATGTATGGGTGTCTGCCTCACCACTGTTGTCTTGGTGGGGACCCCAATTTTTCAGTATTCTTTATAAATGAATGTGATACTAAAAGAATATCAGCCAGAAAGGTGGCCAGAATTTTGACTTGTACACTTTTTGCACCCCTCAAGCACACATCCAGGGGCAGATTGTAGGGGAATACCAGCCCGGACATTTTTTTAAAGCAGCCCACTAGCTGCACCGATGTCCCTATCGACGCCCCCTTGTGGTCCCTGTGTGGCATGGGAGAGCAGGTGCCAGGATATTATGTCATATCCTGGTGCTCTGCATTAACCCTTTGAGTGCCAGAGGGATACGCAATGCATTGCAAAGCACTGTGTTGTGTACCCCTCTGGCACTCAAAGGGTTAACAAGGAACGCGAAGGCTGTCAGAGAGCATGCCTGTGCCGGTGCCAACACAGACCTCTCCTTCAAAATATCATGGGACAGTGAGGTGAGATCCTCTGATCTCCCCCACCGGCCCATGATCTAGCAGCCCACCGTGGGATGCCCAATCCCCTGATAGGATAATCCGCTCATGCACACATCTGCAGTAACCACAGCGATTTGGCTGAGTTTGTCTGATATATTACACAAATTGATGCTAAATATTCTCTCTCTGTGAAATGTTTGCGTCTGTCATTTTCGTCAATTCCTGCTGTCTCCATGTTTGTCTTCCCTTGAGATGATTTCAGTCAGTGTTCCATTAACCACTTGGATGATATCTATGTCTCTGCATTGCAGACATCTCTAGTATTGAAGCGAATGTTGATGCATGTTAACCACTTCATCTAAAGCATAATTTATAGAAAGTACATCAGACAATATTTGCTAAACAGTGACCAGTGTTTTCTCTGAAACAGTGTAAAATGTGTGGTTGGCATGCAAACACATACAAATATATGCTGTGTATTTTAACTCATCTATAAGACTGTATGGCTGCATAACATTACTTTTAATTATACTATATAAATTATCTCAGCTGGATTCTATTGCAAGTTATAACTGATTTCATTTTCTCATTTCCCCATAGACTACAGCAGGAATTTAGGCTGGATTCGGTATTGTAATAATAAATTCATTGATAAATGCATCACATGTAAAAATCAAGGCACTTAGGACAGTATTCAGTAACCAAAAGAGGTGCAATTTTGGAGCAATCCAACTGTATCATGGGGGGGGAGGTGTAAAATCTCCCAATGATGTAAATGGAGTTTTAAACTCTTTAAAGGGATAGTAATGTTTCATAATAGAAGCAGCTCTAATTAATCTTCATAGTATTTGGACTTTGGAGAGTGTTATTTCAATTCTGTCAGAGTTTTAGATCCAGAGTAATTCAATGACAAAGTTTCCCCCTCCCGCCCCTTTTACTGATGTAACACTGCTCAGCCAGATCAGAAGGGAGGTGCCCAGGTAGACTGCAGAGAGGGACAATCTTCAATTAAGATAAGGGAAAAAACCTGAAAAGCTTGTCAAGGGGGGCAGGGCTTTCATTGTTCTCACTGTAAGAATATTGTCCCCTTCTGTTACCTGTCTGGTCTATGGACTGCATTCCACATCTGAGAAGAGATGGCTTACACTAGGTAAAAGGGGCGGGAGGGGGAAACTTTGCTTGTGAATATCTCTCAAACCATAAAGGTTTGAGAGATAAGACTTATATCGTTCTTCATGTTTTTTTAATGCCTACAAAATAAAATAAAGTTAAAACGAATTATTACTGTCCCTTTAAATACTAGCTTGATCTCCATTAAAGCATTCTTGTATTCAATGGGTTAATAGAGTGAATTTTCTGGATACCAGGTAACACTGTTACTAACAGTAACATGAAGAAGCTGAAAAAGACATTTGTCCATTAAAGGGATAGTAATACTTCATTTTATCTTTATTTTATTTTGTAGGCATTAAAAAACATGAAGAACAATATAAGTCTTATCTCTCAAACCTTTATGGTGGAAACCACTATTCCTCTAGTCGTAATGAATGACACCTTGTGCTAAATTCTTTTAGGGCCGTTAGTGAACAGAAACTAACAGTGGTAATTTTAAGTCACAGTCTGGTATTCTATTACCTGTGCTGTGACAAACCAGCACCAGTTAAAATTGCACGAAGGGCACTAGATTAGCTCCCATTGAAATCAATGGAACAGCACATCCAGTTCCCATTCTGTTGTATGCGTTGGCTGTTAACACATGTTAATGGAATGCTTTTTATGCTGGTAATTCAGCATCTACCAAACATAGCCACTGAGTCCCTAATGTGTGTTAATAACCACAGACGAACAATAGAAAAGTAGTACAAATGTACACACTCATGTGCAACTAGGCATCCCTACACTAGTAGCCACAGAGGAAATGATATCGAAGACGAAGCTGCCATATCAATTTGTCCAAGTCTAAAACTAAAAAATAAATACATGTTCACTAACACTCCACTCCCCAAAACATTACTAGCATAAAAAATAACTCTTCGAGTGCCACAGGGATATGCAACACATTGCAAAGCAATGCATTGCATACCCCTCATCAGCCATCCAACTATTCAATTATTGGATCTCTGGAAGGGTAATGATATGCACATCTGTGACCCCTTCAGCTAGGTGCTGTGCCCTGTGTAATTCCACATCCCAGCCAATGGGAGCATTGGAAATACTTTGAACAGGCAATGTCCAAATAAAAGCCAACCCCTGTTCATTTATTGCTCCTTTGGTTTGAGCAACAGCTGAGACAAGACAAGGGGAAGAGGATTTTTTTTTATCTTTTAGAGGCAGCGATAGTGTAAGTGGTGTATTAGGGATATTTTTAAATGTTTATTTTATTTAGTGAGAGGATGCAGGAAGGCCAGGGCGTAGAAGACACCGCTGTGTTATTTGTTACAGGTGTGGGGTGGGGCATGCCTAGCTGGTATTAGGATTGGGGTGGGTTGTTAGTGTTAGATGTAGAGGAGGGGTGGGGAGTGATTTTACGTTCACTGGTTGGGATGGTGACTGTGAAACTAGCTCATTGTCAATGTATGACACTATGTCAAACCTCGATTGTTGGCTAGTTACCTTTGATTTTTCCACTTTTCACACTATTTAGAATGAGTTTTGTGAACAGTAAGCAACAAAGGGTATTTGGCTGCAGGATGTGTTCATGCGACCAACACACATTGCAGAGGATTCTGGTAAGGAGTAGAATTCTGATGGTACAACAATTGGTGTACCATTTGGATCTCTATTTTTTGGCACAATAGATTTTAGCCCTTTGTTGTTTTTTTGTTTTGGTTTTTTGCTCAGCTCTTAGAGTAAATAATTCCTCACAGAGTTATTTGCATTGACCTAAGATATAGTTGTTAATGTCACCCCCTTAGATGCCTCTTCTCTAACGTAAACAAACTTAGTATCTATTTATTCATATCCTTCAATCCCTTTATCACTTTTAAATTTCAATAATGTATTTTGAGAATTGGTGGCCCAAACTGTGCTCCTTATTCTAGTTTAGGCTTTACTAATAATTTATATAGAGGTAGAATTCAATTCCCATCCAGTGCATTTATACCCTTTTTGTACATGATGTACCCTATTGGCTCTTGCAATGGCTGAGTTACATTGCACACTACTGAAATATGTTGTCTATCAGTAGTCCTAAGTCTTTAACAATCATTAGTCTTTCTTTAACAAGTAGTTTAACAATTATTTTAAACTAGTGTAAAAGTCTGTGCACACAGACCAAGGTCCGGGTGATGTTAAAAGGCTGGTCCTGCTCTGCGTCCTTCCTCCGACACAGTCGTGCACTGTAGAGACTGCCCAAAAGCACAGAATGCTCCCAGCACAGAATTCCCAGCACATGACGGCTTCTGACAAACATTCTAGCAAATTATTATATAGGATGTAGTATGTCTGTTTCTGCAACTAAAATGCACAGCTTTTCATGTATCTATATTAAACTTCATCTGTCACTTTTCTGGCCATTCACTCTGTTTATCCAAATCTTTCTGCAGACATTTTCGAAACTGAAGCCTTTTAAAGCGGAACTACCACCCTATATAAAGTCACCCTTCAATAATCAGGCATATGGCAACTAGCTTCTTATTAGTGCTATTATCTCACACAGGTTGCCAGTTCTGAGGTAATCCTTATTCTTCAGAGACCTGAAGCCAGGCTTGCAGGCATACATCTTGTCTTAGAGACGTCTGCACACCTGCACTGTACGTCCTGGTCTCCTCTAAGAGGCATTGCATGGTGCCTTAAGGTACCGGAAGGGACCGACAGAGCAGGCCACAGATGACTTGAAAGCAAGAAGCCTGGCCATCAGTCTCCAAAGAATAAGGATTACTTCAGATAATAGCACTATTAAGAAGCTAGTCGCCATATGCCTAATAATTGGCAGGTAATTATATATAGGGTGGTAGTTCCGCATTAATTTATTCAGTTACCTGTTGTGAGGCAAAGTATCAAAGGCTTTCAAAAAATCCATGTATGCTACATAAACAGCAATACCATTATCCAAGTTACTACTTACGCTTTTGAAGAATACAAGTAATTAGTTTGACATGATCTAATCTTAATAAAACCATGCTGATTGTTGGTTTTCCAGTAGTCCTGAATACCTTAATTTAGTAATCCTTCTAATATCATACAGATTGTCTGCGCTATTTTATATTTTATATTTATGCATTTGCTGTTTTAATAAATATATATTTTTGCAAGAAGGATGCTATCTTCTTTTTTTCCTCTGGTGTTCACGCTGCTGTTTCTCGAAGAGGGGGCCTTCGAGAGATAGCATTCCTGAATGGAGACAAGTGTAACATTTTCCTGTTTAGTCAGACCTGTTCGTACCATCAGTCTGACATCATTATATTGTGAGTAATACTCTTTTTATTTATATCACTGGATCTTATATATAGAGTTACACTACTGGGCGCTTCCTGTTTTTCCTTTTTTTTTATGTTCCACATATTGATACCCCTGAGGAGAGCGTGTTAAAGGAAAGCAGCCAAAAACTGATTCCTTGATATACTGCAACTGGGAGAAGCGATATAACCCAGAAGCTCAAAGAGCTGGATCTGGTGTATGCAGGGCCGACGCTAGCTTAAGCAGCCGCCTTAGGGCGCCTCAGTGGAGAGGCACCAAAACGGGGAAGGGACCTGTACATTTTTTTTTTTTTTAACAAATATTTTTATATCTGCCACGAGTAATTAGTGCCCTAAACAATATAAACAAACAAATAAGGAAGCAAGGTACCGACGGCATTACATAATATGTGCCTCGCCGTCCAGTACCTTTCCGATATGTTGCCAGTGCACTGCAGCCAATAAGAGAGGAGCGTTTTGCCAGGATTCTCCTCTCCCATTGGCTGTCACGTGCGTATGATGGTGACACATTGCTGTTGTGCATTGATGGTCACGGAGTGGAGCGGTGACATTGCTGCATGGCCTGGCAGAAGGAGGAGCAGTGCAGCACAGGAGCTGGAGGATTGGAGACCTTATTCCCCAAAAGTCCAGCCAGCCCTTTCTCCACTGAACTAGAACAGAACGAGTGAGATGAATATGATGCTTTATTGTGGAAAAATCATATGAGGGTGAAGAGGGGAAAGTGGATGGAATACTGACCTGTTCATGACACTGATCTTGCATTACACAAGAAAGTTCTGTTACAGTAGTTCAAGGGACATGTGTGTTTGGCCTGCACCTTCACTATAGCCTGTTTGGGGAGGCATTTTTACCCGATTCCTTGACACAGTTTTTTTTGGGGGGGGTTTTACACAAGAGTAAACTAGTACTCCCTAAACACTTTTGTATGTCAATTCAGATAAGCAGATCATTTGAAATAAGGTGTTTGTGTAGTAATTTGTGCAGCAAGTCTCAATCTACTGAAACAACTAAAGAAGGGAAAAATTTACAGCTAAACTCAACTAAGCTTGTACTAGTAGAGAAAGTCTAAGTGCTGTAAAGGAGACCAGTTCTGCACCATCAAATGCCCATATAAATATAGAGTCAGTATTAAAAGTACAGTAAATCTTTATTAATTCTATTAAAATGGTAAGCAACCAAGATAACTCTCTGAATTGTTGAAGAGTATATAAGTGAAATGACTTCTAAACAAAGAATATATTTATCTATATTTTTATTTTATTCTTTCACCATGTGACTGAGTATAACATGTGAGAGCTGTACTTTCAGCCCCTATATGGTAGACGTATAGACATGATAAGTATACAGGTCTCTGCTGCTTCCTTTTTTACTGATAGACTCTCTGTGATACTGGGGTCATCACTGGTTCCATTGCACCTACCCTAGTTCACACTGATGGACTCCCTGTGATATTGGGGTCACTACATACTCTACCTCTGTCCCAGCTCTTATTGATGGTCTCTGTGATATCTGGGGTATTTCTGGGGTGAGTGGACACACACTTTATATGTCGGACCTACTGATGCTGCTATACTCCCTGACATTGCTGTCCTCCCTCTACCTCTCCCTGCTTACCCAGGGACCCCACTGTCCTCTTGGTTTGCTTTACTTTCATACCCACTGCCATCCTCTTCTCCATTTTATCCCTGCTCCATGCGCCAGTAGCCATACTCCCATTCACACACACAAACAAACATACACTCGCTGTTTCTCTCCCTTATGTTCACACAGTTGCTCTCTAGCAGTACCCAACAATAAACTCTCCAAACGAATATAAACAAAATAAAGTGACAAGGTGTATAATATATAGTTAAAATGTAAATATATTAATTACATAACATAAATAGAATATACAGCAAATTAATAATCCAGAAAAAATCAATGAGAAATAAAATGAAGGATTTGCAGGGTGTGAGGGTAGACAGAGTATGGGCAGTGTGTGGACAGGGTGTGAGGGAGGACACAGTGTGGGCAGTGTGTGGACAGGGTGTGAGGGTGGACAGAGTGTGGAGGTGGACAGGGTGTAGACAGTGATGAGGTGGATGGGGTGGGCAGTGTGGAGGTGGACAATGTTGGCGGGGGCAGGGAATTGTGGGAAGGTTAGGGGGCAGGGGATTGTGGCTGGATTGGGGGGGATTGGTGGCGGGGGGCATCAAAATGCACCTTTGTCTGTGTAGACAAAAATCCTTGCACCGGCCCTGAGCGGATGCCATATTCCAGGATTTTATTTTGTGAGTAGGCACCTGGGGTGTTGGTATACACATCCTGTTGATCAACAAAGGGGTGCCACCTGTTTGTTTTTTCTCCTTTTCTGTGTTTTTACCTCAAATAACATAACCACTATTGAAAAAAAATGACAGGTGATTCATTTCTGTGTTTAGATTTTTTCCCCCTTTTTAATAATAGTACTAATCTGCTTTCCTCCAATCACAGGGCACTATGCCTGATGATAATGGATCAATAAATATTAAGTATAAGGGTCCTGACATTACTTAACTAAATACCCTTCTTTAAGTACCCTTGGATGTATGACATCAGGTCCAGGTGCATCATTTACCAAAACCTTTTGCAGTCTCTTTTGGATGCTGTCTTCAGTAAGCCATGCACATGTTTGTTCAGAGCTTGCCATTGTTGCTTCCTTTGTTTGACCAGAGCTTGCCATTGTTGCTTCCTTGGTTTATACAGAAGAAAATAAGTTATTGTGTCAGCCTTTGACATATACACTAATTAATTCACCTATTTTAGTTTTAAAAGGCTAATGTCAACCATAATCTTTTTGCAAATTGTATACTTGTAGAAATGTTTAGGATTTTTCTTGTTCTCGTTTGCAAAACTTTTCTCATTTTTAGTTTTAGCTAGAATAATTGCTTCTTTGCAAATTCTGTTCCATCTTTATGTTTTTTAAATAATTACCATCAGGGCTGTTTTAATACCTTCTGAGACCCCTGGTATAAGTGTACACCTCCATATTGAAATTGTTCACCTGCCCATTAGTATCCACAGATTTGTCAAATGGACTGTATGTCACCCACAGCTTTGTTCTCCTGCCCACTTGTGGCCGCTGACTCCTGAAATACAATATCTTAACCTCCCAGCCTTGTCTCCCTGCCCACTAATAGTCAAAGATCCCTCAGATACACTGTCTGAACCCCACAGCCTTGATCCCCTACTCAATAGTAGCCACAAATTCAAATATACTATCTGACACCCCCACCTGGCTTCCCTACCCACAAGTAGTCTCAGATTTCCAAAATACAATGTATGACCCATCCCCTCAAGCCTTTTTCCCCTCCCCTCCCTCTGGTAGTCACATAGTCCCCAAATATACTCTCTGATCCCCCAGCCTTCTTCCCCTGCCCACTATTAGCAACATATCCCCAAATACACTATATGACCCCCTCAAGCCTTGTTGTCTTCCCACTGGTAGTCACAGATCCCCAAATAAACATCCATCACACCCTTAACTTGTGTAGGTATTGGGGGAGAGCAGTTGTCCTGCTCTGCCCTCTGCTTCAACACTACAGTGGAGTGGATCCTGTGGTTCAGTTCTTACAATATACATCCGTGTTGCAACCCAGATGTACCTGTAAGGAATGAGTACATAGAGAAACCACTCAACTTTGTTGTTTAAAACAAAGGGTAGGCCAGCAGCACTGCTCTCCACCACTACCTACAGAAAAAAAGTTAGATATAATATCTACCAGACGGCCGTAAGGATGGGCAACACGACTAAACATTAGGCCTGATGAGGACCCCTGAGCCTAAGGTCATCAGCATACACCAGGTATGCTCATGCATCAAAAGACCCTGCTGCTCATTTATTGTTATCTGTTCCAAATCGCTACAAAAGTGTCTGAATGAGAATAACTTTGAAATATAGCATTTTATGACAATGGGAGTACTCAGAAGGAAAAGACCTACAATACATGTTTTTTCATAATAAATATTTACTATTCCTTTAAATGAGGATTATAATCCCTTGAATGCAATATAGTCTCCAACTCTTTGCTGGAAATAAGAGAGTGTTCTAGTAAACATTTTTCTAGCATTCAAGCCATTAAAAGCTGCATTTAAATCAATAAATATTTAAGAAATGTTTATTTTTCCCCTAGAGTGAAGCTGGATTACAGCAGTACTTAGGTCCATCCAACTTTAAGAGTGCATTGAATGAGGAAAATAGAAAATGTTCAGTAGTTTTCAGACGTTTACAGTAAATTGGAACCCACAATGATTTTGCACTAGGGTCCACATTCACTAGACTGCTGATTTTAGAACTCAGATTGATAAATCTCCTTTAAATTGAAAATTATCTGGTGGTGTTCCCCTTTATTTAGTACCATAATCTGCTGTGGCTCCTCCCTGATGTTGGTAAATGAATTTGATTCTATCGTTTCCTGACAATTAGATTAGTAAATACATTTGGACCTGCCCTTAACTAATGATGGTAGTGTAATCTGATGCTATTTATAATAATAATTTAGTGATGCCTTTTTCGAGGGATAGTACATTTATATACTGTTAATATAAATCTCAGGAATATTACATTAAACCATTGGATGACAGAAGTTCAGAATATTAAATTAACCCATTGGATATAGAGATGTCTCCATTGCAGTGCAATCTCTCTCTCTCTCTTATAAAAAGACAAAGTCACATGCTTTGATACTGCATCCTAGTCGACTAAACCCACAGGTGGCAGTAAGCAGAGATTGTGCAGATTCCTCCCTCTGCTACACGGCTGCTTAAAGGCACTGGTGGGTTGTGCCCCCACCCCCAGTCACACTCATAAACGCATTCACAAAATACCACACACAATGCAATGTAACTGCTTCAAATGGTGATTGAAGGCTACCATATCACACTTGCTTTCATTTTAGAAGCTATGCTCTGACTTAAAATTTAAGAAAATCCAATTAAATGCCTGTACCCATAAGCTCTGTGCGGTCTATGCCTATCTGCCTGTGGAAGGAATAATGACTGTCCCACTAGGTCATGTGGTAGAAGTGCATTCATCTGAGCAGGACAGGAAAACATCCCTTTACTGTGCTTCTCTCTCTGCCATGCTCCCCTCTTTGTCAGACTGACACTAACAAACTGAGGGTGAATTTTGGTGGCAGCGAGAGCTCAAAGATTCAAAAACACTATGGGACTGTGAGATCTCTCAGCTGCACGTGGGCCTCCTGTTCTTGCTTGTCTGCTCTGTTCCCCCAGTTAGTAATGGTGCCTCCAACAGTGGGCCCCCTTTTGAGAGTGGGCCCTGGGCAAATGTTCACTTTGTCCCTTGGTTAAAGTGGCCCTGCTCTGCTTCTTGCTGAAACCAGACACCAGTCTGAGAAAAGCATAGCTAGGACTTAATTTGCCAAGTCCTGTCCAAATCACTGTAGCACTCTCATCCACCAACACACGCAACCCTCCACACACACAGAGACACTCACAAACATAGACATATATATACACACAAAATATATGCACTATTCAGTGCTCCTTTGCTATCAGCAGTTATCAGACGTTCTAGTACAAAACTAGCTGGGCAGCCACAGGATAGCAGATCTCTGATATACTATAAGTAATACATGGTACCTAGATCCCCTTCTACCATTCTTTTCCCAGGACGTCATGAAAGAGGAGGGGAGGCAGGTGAGTGTGTTTGTTTGTTTGTGTAGCAGCTAGAGAGCCACAGGTTGCAAACAGACACACTTAGAAGGAGAAAGATACATACAAGCATGCAAAAAAGCACACGTATTCACACATGCATAAACTGTGGGTAATTTGCCAAGAGCAAAATGAAGGGGGCAGATACAAAAATACACAGTCATTCTTCTGAGAAAAAGTAGTACATTGTACTTAATGTCCCAAACTATACATTTGAAACTCAGGATTTATATTTATGTCAAAATCTTTATAAAAAATAAGTGACTTATAGCACACATAGGGTCCCCGATGTGGCGTTGGCTATGGTGCCTTTCAAATTGACAAATATAAATTTACTAAAGCCTGGTAAGCTGTAGTTTTACTGTGTTCCCAAAATAATGCAGTAAAGTTGCTCTAGAGGAGGTCTACATGGAGGCCTATGGGGCAGCAGACAGACCATTCACAGTAGTGCTGGTGGTGTTTGCTCATCACAACATCCAATTATTGGCCAAAACACACTGGTGGATGCAGCTCACATAGGCCAGCTGTGAGACACTCCTCTCCTGCTTCTGGATCATTAATGGATTGCAGGAGAAAGTGAGTACAACATCACTGATGGAAGAAGATTTGCAGAGTTCTGTGACAGTTCTTTTACTCGTGTGAAAGAAGCCTGTCATGGCACTCAGATTCAGAAACACTGCTGTAGATATATCAACACTGATATCCCTACATGGGACCCATGTTAAGATAAGGAAAATAAACCAACCACTTACCATATGCTTTGATCCAGTTCTTGCAAGGCAGAGGGTGTGCAAATAGGAGTTCACCCACAGAGAAACCAGGAGCAAATATACATTCTAAATCAATGAGACTGATGTGCTAAGAAAAGTAATCCAATGCTGAGTAAACTACACAATAGGGAATCAAAATTGCCTTTGAGTATTGAATGTTAGAGTGGTCCGCAATATATTCAAGGGGTTAAGAGCTCCATTTACATCAGTGGCAGTTCCCTATGTGAACTTGGTTTGCACTGGAATTGCACCTCTTTCCTTACTACATCTGCTACAGTGTGTAATCCTAACAGGAGAGAGAGAGACATTTAACCCTATGAGTGCCAGAGAGGTATCCAATTCATTGCACTAAAAAGGGTTAACGAACACAGATGAGAAGATATAATAAATTAATTGTCGCATTTTATGTCATCCTATGTAATGTAGAAGAATGTAATAATTTATTTTACAAATTTAACACAAGTTATTGTACATGTTCTGTGATAAAGCCACATCTTTCTCCAAAAAAATGGAGTGGAGATTCACAAAAACATGAGGCCCATGTAATACGTAGAAATGGGGTAATTTCAAGGCAGAACCATCTGCCCCATAGGTAACAAACATTTCTGTTGACATAGATGGGCTTTATAACCCCTTGACTTGGTTTGCAATGCAATGGAGATCTCTTAAGTATTCAAGGAATTAAAAGTACAATTTATATCGTAGGAAATTTTGGAATTTGTATTGGTGGAAGATGGTTTATTCTAGATATACTTATGGGGGAGTCATGCACTAAAGTGTGATAAAGAGGTGATAAAGTGGAGATAACCTCTCCAGTGAAATTATTTCTTTAATTCATATGTTATTCTATGGAGCATATGCAAAAAGATCTCACCCACTTGAGAAATATTAGTGGATAGGTTGTATAGGATAACATAGGAACTTGAGAAGTGATATCAGTGGAGACGTTATCTCCACCTTATCACCTCTTTATCGCACCTTAGTGCAGCGGTTCTCAACCTTTCTAGTGCCGCGACCCTTTGATAACATTTCCCAAGTTGTGGCGACCCCTAACCGTAAAATTATTTTTGTTGCTCCTTCATCGCTGTAATTTTGCTACTGTTATGAATCGAAATATAAATATCTGATGGTTTTAGGCAACCCCTGGCAAATTGTCATTCAACTCCGTAAGGAGTCCCGACCCACAGGTTGAGAACCACTGCCTTAGTGCATAATCCCCAGGTCTGCATGGTACTACAGACTCAATGGATTCTGAAAATCCCACAGTAATGTCTTAACTGAGCTTAACTCTGATTAAGTTACAGTAACTTCTACAACATCTGAACCTGCTGACTTTATATCAGTGTGTGTACTTATTGTATCAGATATTTATTTCCATTTCAGCTGTGTGTCTTTCACTCTATTTTCTCTCTCTCTGTTCAGCTGAACACACAGAGGGGAATTTCAAATCTGCCAACACAGTCCATCTGCTGGGATAATATATGGGCTTATTACAAATCCTATGCTTCTGTACAGATGCCTTTAGTACATGTTACCACATACCACTCTGCCAAGCAAAAGCTGTGAATATGAGTCAATATAGGAAAAAGGCAGAACTGTGCAATGATTTCTTCTGTGCCATTTTAGTACGTGGCATAAGATAAGGGACAGAGGAACAGCATGCCCAGAAACACCTATACACACCTACACTGATCACTACTTGGTTTGTGTTGCACAAAACTCAAATTTTTTGGAATAAATAACTTAACAAACAGGCATTACACTGAAGCAGATTACATAATCAGTCCAATTTTAGCACTGTGATCTATTCATACATTCTCCTTACACAGTTCTTGGAATCATTTGCATACACATTTGAGTCACAGGCTGGTTTTATAGACTGCAGGTAGAGAGCACACATCACTGAAATAGCTAATTCAAGGCTAATATACGCAATCGAATAAAGAATATTTATACGTTACCAAAATTACAAAAGTTAAAATAAAATATTAGTCTTCTAATAAAAACAAAAATGCAGATTGTGAATAGAGTTAACCTTTTGAGTGCCAGAAAGGTATCCTACCATTGGGTAAGACACCCTTCTGATCCTTAACCATTTGAGTGCCAGAGGGGTACGCAATGCATTGCACTCTGGCACTCAAAGGGTTAAAGGGTTAACAATAGAAGGTGTAGGTGTGTGTGTTGTATGCAGTCATATGTTCTAATATAGTGATTCTAAACTCCAGTCCTTTCTGCAGGCCAACTAGTTGGGTTTCCAGAATATCCCTACTTAAGCACAGTCACTGAACTACTGATTGCCTGCCTGTCATCAATCAAGGATATCATGAAAACAGGCGTTGTTGGTGTGCCCTAAGTAGAATCATTGCAAGCACATCATTTCTATACCAGTATCCAAATGTATATAATGAACTGGGTGGAGAATTTGTACATTTCGCTAATGTGTGTATGAGAAGTTTCCATTTAGCATTCAATGCCTACTTGAGTAAAACAGGTTCTTTATGGAAGACAAAGCATAACATGGTTATTCCATAATGTCACTCTAGGGCCATATGTTCAAAAGAAGATTGGGGGGAGTACTGGGGCAAACCATTTATACTATAGGGGAGAACAAACAATTCCCATTGATTTAAATGGGGATTTTAACCCCTTGAATGCTAGAGATGTTGGAGACATATACCGTAAAATCTCGCGTATAATATGCACAATTTTACCCATCTTCACCTTATGTGAAGTGGGGGGTGCGTATTATACCCGATAGTTTTTTCAGCATTAAAAAAAAAAAAAAATGTTAGCGCTTCCAGCTACCTTCCCTTCCTCCCCAGCGCAATCCGGCGACAAAGTAAAACTTACTTCTTGAGGCTGACTTTTCAATATGCTTATGGTGTATCTGAAAAAGATCCCTCTCTCCCATCCTCCGTGCGGGTGGCACGCTTGCATTTGCCTCCCGCTTACTTCAGTTGGCTTGCAGGACCTTCAGCCTACGGTATTGCCATGTGAGGACCTTGAGATCATCACAGGGTATTACCATTGGCTGGCGGCTGAAGGCCCTGCAAGCTGATTGAAGGAAGCGGACGGCAAATGCAAGCGTGCCGCCTGTAGGGAGGATGGGAAAGAGGGATCTTTTTCAGATACACCTTAAGTATATTGAAAGGGCAGCCTCAGGAATTTATACTTTGTCGCCGTATTGTGCTGGGGAGGGAGGTAAGATAGCTGGAAGCTCTAACTATTTTTTTTTTTTTAGTAAGGGGGGAAAACAAGGGTGTGTATTATACATAGGAACTCTTGTTTTCCCCTAAAATCTCGGGCATAATATACACCTGTGTATTATACATAGGTGCGTATTATACCTGAGATTTTACGGTACTGCTCACACTGGGATCATTTAAATCTTAGATAAAAAAAAGTCCTAGTATTGGGATGAAACACATAGGACTACCTGTCTATTACGGTTGTGTGAAATTAGATTAGATCCAAAGTTGATGAAGACACTTAAAAGTATATGGAGAGCATGCCATAGAAAAGGCACAAGTCACCTTAAGAAGAGAAAATTTATTGCAACATTGATCTACACATGAGACTCTTATTCTCACACCAAGCTAACTCGCAACAAGCTAACAGTTTTCAGCCTGATATCGCACGCATGGAATGGAATGCATGGATCACACATGCCTGGAGGATCGTTAATTCACTGATTAACTCACTGATCGTGAATTTACAGCGTGTCACTGTGAGAGGGTGAGATCGTTCTGAATTGCAAGAAATTCTATATATCTAAGATTTAAATTATCCCAGTGTGAGAGGTATATGGCTGAATATATGTATGGTAATTGCGAGACGTGGGCTCATGAGAACTATGGAGTCGCACTAATGATCTAAGTTACATTAGATGGTGACTGAGAACTATATGAGAAGGTGCCCTTTAGTATGACTCACAGTGTGATAAGTGAAGTGGTCTAATTCCAGACAAAGTGGATATAATAAAGTTACATTAATTACATTTAATTGTCCTCTTTGGATATTGAGAATATTAGTGACTTTATATGGAAGATCTTTATGGAGTTTATAAATCCTATACATTTCAAGTTCTCCTTATCTAGCTTTGGACTTTCAGTGTAGATGCCGACATCTAGTGGGGATAGGGTCTGGTGTTTTTTATTTTTAACACAACGTTGTATTTTTATTGTGATTGGGGGAAGTCTCTTTAAGTAAGAAATCATTGCTGGTGCATTCAGAGAGTTTCCTCATTCCTATGAACGTGTGTCTTTGTGTTGAATAAACATTTTTTTATACTATTTTGGGTTTAATCACTTATATAATTACGTTTTATTTTTGAGGGGTTGAGTGTCTGTAAGTAATCTACTTTTTGGTTGGTGGTATATTACAGTTGACTTTTAGATTCAATGGAACCCTGTATTTATTTTATACAGATTACTCCCTAGATGTAATTTTGGTGTGATACTTCTTTTATATTTGTGTTATTATAGGGTTAAATAACTAAGCTGATTATTTTACATGTTTTAAATGTGTTGGGTTTTCAGGTTGTTTGGGGGTTTTGTTTTGTTTTCTGTTTGTTTTTGTTACTGCTAACACAAACTTGGCTTCAGAACTCAAATGTCAGATTACATTTTCCTGACTGAAAGGAACTTCTATGTGCTTATTCTTTTGAAACATTCTATTGATTTGCCATTTCAAGTCCAAAGAACTTGAAACATGCAGGTCAGCTGTAGCCAGCGCTATTGTTTCTAGTGAAAACCCAATTTATCAAGTTATAACCCAGAAAATCACAGATTATTAATATTATTTCACTTTAGTTGTTGTGAGGTATACAGAAGAAGAGCTAACCTATTACTGCTTTGCCACCACAGAGGCAGAGAGCGCAACTGAGTGAGATAGAGAGAAAAAGACAGCAAGGCAGACATAAAGTGAGAGTAAGGAATGAGTGGGAGTGAGCAAGTGAATGAGAAAAGGAGAGGCTGATTGAGAGAAAAAATTAGAGAGCGAGAGAGAGAGAAGGCTGAGATAGAAAGAAGGTGAGAGTAGGAAGGTTGGTTGATTCAGAGCATAAGAGATTTAGAAGAAGAGGTCAGTCTTTAACTTGAAGCTTCTTTCATACAGGCAACAAAACTGTTGCAGCCCCCTGCAACAGTTATGTCACCCACATAGTTGTTCTTACCTTTCTACTGCATAACACTGCTGATACAGATACCAATATTACTGGCTGGTGCTCATGTGGTTTGGTCATTCATTGGAGGTTGCAATGAACATCACAATATCCATCAATGCTAGTGTATAAGGTCGGCCAGCTGCAGTGTAGGCAGTTGAGCAGAACTTCCTTACTGCAATTTTACTGCTAAATATGCAGGATGCTGCTGTACCTTGCTGTGATCAAACAAGGTAATAATCACCCACATGAGATGTTAAAGGGATAGTAATGGTTAATTTTAAGTTGATTTAATATTGTAGACATTAAAAAAAGGTTAACATCGATGTAAGTCTTATCTCTCAAACCTTTATGGTTTGAGAGATATAACTTGCTAAAGTTACCTTTTCCTGGCTGTTTTATTCAAGTCTATCATCTAGCTGACAGCTGCAGATGCCAGTCATTTGACCAGACAGAGGCTGTTCAACAGAGCTGAAATCATGCTATTTAGAAATAAATACTTCATTGGAAAGGTCTACAAAGTGTGCTTGCAAACCAGGCACACTTTGTAGACCGTTCTTAATGAAGTATTTGTCTTTAGATATCGTTATATCTGCACTTCTGAAGAGCCGTATCTGGTCGTGCAATCAAAATCTGCTTCTGACAGCTTTATAGCTTGTCAAGCAGAAAGGGGAGGGACCAGAGAACTTTATTTTCCTATATCTCTCAAACCATAACGGTTTGAGAGATCGGAATAAATGCAAGTACTCACTTTTAATTGCATCTACCATATAGTTAATACTTTTTTTCTGACATTACTGTCCCTTTAAGGCATCACAGGTCATAAAAACATTTCCGTACACATGGTTTACTTCTGTAGCATCTCTAAGACCTCCTTTGTTTGTGTGATACGCACTATATGTCACTAGAAATGCCTCACCTTCAAAATAGCTTATGAGACTCATTTACTAAGAAGAACTGGGACAATTGTGGTGCAAATCAACTGCTTCATAAAGGGCAAATAAAAATTAATTACACTCCAAGTGATTTAAAAGAGAGATTTGAGTACTAGCAAGCTAGAGTTTCTCCAAAGCATTGCAGATAAATGTGTTAGAATATCTTCAAGCATTCAAAATGAAGTTAAAATCCCTATCAATAAGAATTTCTGTTTGTCCCCTATGATGCTTCTAGGATGCCCCAGAGTTGCTCCAGTCAGTTTTTCATAATACATGAGCCTCAGTATGTTCAATGTCCTTTACTACCACATAAAGTAGCATGGATGGTGTTTAATGTTCCATCGTGTTAACTTTGTGTTCCAGTCTTTCATCATCCACAGCCCTTTGTAAAGCTACATGTTCACTGACCAAACTGAACTGAGCCTCAGACAAATGCAGCGACTCAGAATAAAGACACCTTTCTTGTGTAGAGGAAAAAAAATAGATATTTCTCCATAGCATCTGGGTAAAAGGTCCAGTCAAACACTCTGGTATGCCTTCTTCATAGTGAGATGGGTTAACCCTTTACATGCCAGAAAGGTATCCAGCACATTGAGTTTCAAAAAGTATAGCTGGAGGGAAACTATGATTATTATTATTATTATTATTTTTAATATTTTATTACTCCTGCAGATTCTGAAGAGATTGCCAGCAACAATCTAGAACAGTCTAGAATCAAAAGGGTTAAACATTGTCTTAAATGGGACATCAGTAATATAGTCTAGTCCCCCCACCCGTGTTGGATAATGTCCCCCAACACTGTGACTAGTTTAGTGTAAGTGTTTATTTCGGTTTATACTATTAGAATATCCGTACTGAGGATTTTTCTACACACGTTCCAGAGTTTGTTTTTATCCAATCAAATTATCTGATGGCTTCCCACAGAGGTTTTAAATATCCGTTACTCAGTTAACATAATCATCTATGAATAAGCACCTAATAGGTGTGAAACGCATCAGAGAGAGTGTACGAGTATAGTTTATTTTGCCTCCAATGTGATCCCATTCTTTTTATTATTATTTTTTTTTCAATAAATTGACTGTTTTTATTATTATTGTCGCCCTTATTCATTATGGGATGTCCGGCTGAGTGCCGAGCACTATTGCTTTTGTCTTAAATGAGCACTAACGTCTAAAAATGAAATAAGGTTATAGAAATTAAACATCCGTACTCAAAACTAGCTTCTTTAAAAGTAGATTTTTGATACTAAAATGTAGCCTTAAAACTTTGAGTGTAATGAGTTGGATATTCCTCTGGCATGCAAAGGGTTAAACATGTCCTTTAATAATATCCATTTATTCCCTGTGTGCAACTTTTTGACTTTGACTTGTATTCCATTGCAGGTGAAAATTGCTGTCACCGGTTTTACATACCTCCCAACATTTCAAATGGTCAAAGAGGGACACTTTTGTTATAGGGGGTGTTACTGGGGGCGTGGCTGGTGGGGGGCATTACCAAGAATTTATAGGTGATGTCATGACGTACTGACATCTCTCTGTGTAACTTATTAAATGATATAGAGCAACATCAAAGTATTTTATTTACACAGAATAATTTATAAACACATGACGTTTAAACAAACATTAATAAGTGTTTTTATTGTTGTGGAGCAATGTGATACACAAAGTTCCCCCCTCCCTCCCCCTTCCCTGAAGTCAGAGTTGTACTGACTGCAGGGGAAGTCTGTCGTACGACAGGCTTGCAGCTCTGCAGCAGAGCCGAGATCGCGTTAGTGAAAAATAATTATTTCACTGAAACGGTCTTCTACATGTGCTTGGTTTGAAAGCACATGTAGAAGACTATTTCAGTTAATTAATTTTTTTTCACTACCGTGATCGCGGCTCTGCTGCAGAGCCGCTTGATGAAAGTCAGACCGGATATCCCTGCAGTCAGTGCAACACTGACTTCAGGGAAGGGGGAGGGAGGGGGGAACTTTGCTTTCGTTATCTTTCAAACCATAAAGGTTTGAGAGATGAACCTGGTGGCTATTAAATTATTTTGCAAATATCTACAATATGGGCATAGTAATAATAAAGTATTACTAATCCCTTTACATCTATGGATTCATTTGTACATAGAACGACTGATAAAATTATCACCTGGAATGGAATCCAAGCTTTCATTAGCATGAGCAATCTTGACATATTTATCAGAAACTTAACATAGTGCAGTATTGTCTGTAAACTGTTAAGGGTTTAGATAAAAGCTTATTTGAATAGAATAGTGTAGCTCACTCTAAAACATTTGCTGTCTTACAAGCTGCACAAACAAATGTGAACTAACTATGCTTCTGTTCTGTTGAGTCACTACTTCTTACCCATGCAATAAAAATGTATATTTAGAATTACATTTTAGGGATAAATTGCATGGTAAATATATGTATATAATCCAATTTCATTTTAGGTGTTCCTTTAATCCTTCGAGTGGCAGAACGGTGTGCAGCAGATAAGAGTGCTGTGTCATTTTCTACACTATAAATATCTCTCCAACTCCACTTATTAAATCTCTAAGGGCCTTATCTTACTCCATAATGTAAACAATACAATGCCTAGGTCTTCGCCATAGAGATCTATTGAAAATGACAATTGGTTCCTATGGGAAAGCCCTCCCATAAATCATCACCAGATTGTGGTTTTGTAATCAGGAAGAAGCAGATACAAGTCACATGATTAAATAAAATAAGGTCCCCCAGGCAATGACTTCTGTAACATCTGTATTTCCTAACAATAAGAAACAATAAATATATATAAATATAAAAATATATTCAGCACATATCCAGATAATAAATCCACTTCTATCCAACTTTACCTTCAGTTTAAACAACATTTGCAAAGAACACTTAAATTGCCATTTTTCCATGTATCAGGATTTTTCTAGATGTTAGTCTTATTGAGATTAATGAAAGGAAAACCTGCTGTAGGAAAGAGAAGAACTATCTGTATTAGAGTGATAGATTGCACCCTAACGAGGAGGGATTTTGCTGTGCCTTAATGAATGATTCTTTGTTGGTTTCCCAAAACTTGAACTTGGAGAAGATCACATTATTGATTAACACATAAGGGCTACGTCCAGTGACTGCAAAAAAGAGAAAGCCACCTGGTTGCTAAGGACAAGGGCTGTGCAATCTGTGGCCCTTGTTGTCACTATTGCTACACAATTCCATGTAGCAGGCATTCACACAAGGGCAATTAACTTATTCACTTAGTCTTGATCATCAAGCTAATGAGCTGCAATTCTGGAGACAACTAAGCGTCCTTTAGCAGTGAATAAAAACTCCATTGCTGCAAATGGAGCTTTTAACCCCTTGAATGCTAGAGAGGTCTCCACGGCATTGTTCCACAATGCTTGGAGACCTCATAGGATTCACTTGGTTTAAAAGACCCGTTTAAATCTATGGGGATTTGGGGATTTTTAATTTTTCATATCAACCCGATCATGTAGTTGGCTTACTCCAGAACTGCACCTTTTTTTGCCTGATGCATAAGGGTCAGTATATTTTGAGGGTGTTTAATTGAACTTGTACCTCAAGAGGTATTGGTCATTGGAAGGAATAGAAAATAAAATTGTTGTTATCCTTATACACAGAGAAAATTATTTATTGAGAAGTACCACAAAAATTATCTTTTCTCTTTCATCAGAACCATGTGGGACACTGGCCCACACACACATAACCAGGGTAGAGGAGAAAACATACATACCAAAGCAAAAGTCAGCTGACCTATAATCTGAAAGGAGTTCAGATTAAAAACTGTACAATGAGATTAACATATTGTTTAGATCCTTTTCTCTAGTTGGCAACCACCTCATCGAATACCTTTCTCCCAAAACTTGCCTCATTTGAGGTGAAAATACTATCCTTGTAATGTTTAAAAAAAAATGTGGAGAGCTATCCAAATTGCAGCTTTACATAATGCTCCACAATACCTGATACTTGTATGACCTTGATGGAATGAGCGTCTTAGTGGAATGATCTGGAACCCAAAAAAGAACTGGTTTCAAACTTATGATGTAAGCCTATCTAATAGTGGATTTAATGCAAGCTGTCAATGTACTCTTCAATGCCAATAATCACTGTCTCCGACCCTCCGGAATTACAAAAAAAGTATCAGTCTTATCTTAGACACTATACTCAGTCTAATGTGTGTGTAGTTCTCATTTCTTATTATTTGCAGGCTGCAGAATAAAATAATGGAGTTAATTTATTGATTCAGATGGAATTCAGATACAGCTTTTGGCAGAAACCCTTGTTTTGTCAAAAGGACCCCTTTGCCAGAGTGAAAAATTAGGAAAAGTGTATCCGTGTTATCTTAGACACTGTTAAATCTACCTTGTGTAGTTCTTACAATATTACTGTGTAGAAACAGGAGGTGGGCCCCTTGTTTCCCTACTTCTTAAAAATGTTGTCCACTGTATTAAGTGTCCCTTCTGTTATAATTTGGTGGATGCTTTGTGTTTCCCTGTGTTATTTACCTCTGTATTGTATTTTACTGTGCATTTTGTGGAACTTGAGTTAAAGCTTGGTGCATTTTCTGTGCTGAAACAAATGAATAGTTGGAATGTTGATAGATTCCTGCTGTGGACAATAATCTCCTTTGATTGGTCAACTGGGACCCTAGTTTGGATGCTTATCTTGAGAAGAGGCCATTCCCTGACTGGTCTAGTGTACTAACCATGTTTCAAGCCCTAGTTTGCATTTTAATCTTTTAAGTATGTCTGGAAGTGTACATAAGCAGTGTGTTTCACCAATAAGGGCTGTTCTGTTTTATCCTCCACAAATCAAGTTTTGGCTGTATTTCTGGAGGAGATTCCTGGAGGGGAGGCGGCTGGTGATCCTCATCCCAGCCACTGCAAGAGCTAAATTCACTTGCCTCATCCATCTTCCGGCGAGTGGTGGCCAATCATTCCTGCCTTCTGCCTGATACAAAGTATCCAGGACATAAACCCACTGTGGGGTGCAGCTGACTGGGTAAGCTTATGTGCTGCATCTGCTGCAACCTCCAAAACTGATAGCAGCAGTGGAATAAGGCAGAAGGACTATAGCCAAGATTTCTATAGGTAACAAAATTGTGGATGACCATATGCGGGACTATAGCCAAGATTTCTACAGGCAACAAAATTGTGGATGACCATGTGCACAAGATTCACAGCCTTCTATTTGTGGATTTCAGTGAGGAGACTGTTGCCTTTTGCTGGGAGATGGTAGCCTGAGAGAAGCATGACATCTCCTACTCCTGATTATGCCTGGATCCAGACCTGATCAGGCCTGGAGGTGCTTCCGGACCAGCAAGCCACATTGTTCTAGAGGTGGTACAGCATGCTGGGTCTGGAATCCTGTGAGGAGTGGTACTACCAGCTGGAAGATCTATATATGTTTAGGCAGAGCTAGACAACGACTTCTGTGCTTTATTTGCAACAAGCTGGATGCTTGATCCAATGGTGGGACTCTACTGGTCACCCATGCATCCTTTATCTTGCGTGGCAAGAGTGCTATCCAGGAGGCCTGGTGGAAGATGAGCAGCAGGATGAGTTAATGGCAAGATGGCCAGAGGAGCTGTCATTTGGTCCAGATGCAGTGGAGGGAGACCCCCTAGGCTTGCTGATTGGGCAGCAGGTAGATATAGAATGGTAATACCTCTACATCTGGAGAGAGCTCAAATGGAGGAGCATTTGGAGACCCTCAGTCATCATGTGGCTTCCAAGATGAGGAGGAATTGACATACCAAAGGGAGTGGACATTGGAACTGGCTAGATCAGATGGAGAGCACCAGAGCATGGTAGCTGTGGCAGAGGAGGTGCACTTATGGGAGGGATGCCAGATAGTCAGTCTGGGTCCCGAACCAAAAGTCTTGGAAAGAACCCTGAGAAGCCCTACAATGAGGATACCAGTAAGGGTAAAGTGAGACAGTTGCCCTTAAGTATCATGGAACTGGAGGAGGCCCTGGAGGATGGACACCAGTGGGATGATGCTGCTTCCCAACAGCCTCTGCAGGACAAGGAGGTGGAGGACCCAGCAGTCCATGCCCATGCAGAGGAAGGTGTCACAGAGATGGAGGCTGTTTCCTGGAATGGGTGGCTATGGGACAGGCAGCGTACACCCCATGAGCCCACCAATGTTCCAGATGCAGGTGGAGACAGCAGAGGGCAGTGCTTCAGATTTCTGCACCAGCCACATGGAAGGAGGCTCAGACAGTAAGCCATTGTAGTGTGAAGGAATTGACCTCTCTTGGGATGGGATTTGGGACCAATGTTGGAGGGTGGTCCTAGGGAGAGGGACATACCCAGAGTTTTTTCCTCTGCTGTTTCCCTTGGCCATCTTGGATTCATGCTGAAGAGCACATTTTTGTGGAGGGATTCATCACCTGCTGTCTTAGGGATGGAACCCACCACTGACTATATTTTGGGGCCCCCAGATCAGAGGCCACCTGGCACTTTTTCACCAGGGACTACCTTGGCTTCCAGTGCTTCTCAAACCTTTAAGTTTTGGCTCGAGGGGTTGTATCCTGTGCACTTGGCTCAAAGGTCTGGTGGTTCAGTACCCTTGGACAAAGGGTGTGGGCCAGGAAGGATGAGCCCTGTGCATCAGGTGTCTATTTCACCAAACTTGTCCTTATTCAGGTCTGGCCTCCAGCAGCACTTGGGGGCAACTATGCTGCTAACCCCCGGTAAATCTTTTGAGTCTGTGGTGAAAAGATGCTCTCCATCTTCCTAGGGCCAACTTGTTCCAATAAATGCCTCCCCAACCTGTTGATATTATTTACCATACTGTTTCCATTAGTGTCTGGCTCATTTGTAGATTTTTCTTTTTCAGAAACCAATTTAATTCCAATTTTGCTAGAGGCAAAAGGGGATCCTCTGCCATGGTTTGCCAAAATCTTTGTTCCAATACTTCAGGAAATTGTTCTGAAGAAGTCATACATTTAGTCTTGACCATGGAACAACCTGGGTTGCTGAGGTCATTACCCCCACGGTTTCCATGAAGTCCTGTGCCGTATGTAGTGATTTCTTTCTGACTTTCAATAGACACCTTCTCAGACTGAGGATTCTTTCCTGAGAAGAATTTACTCTCTTCCTGAGTTAATCCTAGGTAGACAAGGGACTGGGAAGGTCTGCAATCACTCTTTTCTATGCTTGGTATCCAGCTTACTTTTTGTAAGAAGTGAAGTACTTCTCTGTTGTGATGTATTGATTGGTCTTCTGAGTAGAGTAGATCCCCAAAACCTGTTGCTATAAGGGGACTGGCACTATCACTTTGTTGGAAAGAAAATGCATAGATCTTCCTTCTTCTTGGGATCTGGGGTAATGTTGAGGATCTTACCATCTGAAATCTTGGGAATGTCTGCCCCCTACTTGAACCAGGGCCCACTGTGTCTCATTAAAATTCTTTATGAAATAGGGATTCTTATTCAGTTTTCTTTTGTAGCCCTCTCTTGAACCTTGGGAGAAACAACATCCAGTATCAAATGTCCTCCTGAATAAAATTTTCTTTGATCATGAAACATTTGGCCTCTGGATCTTAAGGAGGATGAGTGTGCCAAAGGCAAGGATCTCCTTTTCCTTTCCTGAGGTAGAAAAGAGCTCTTTCTGTCTGATGCTTTTCTAACAATTTCTTCTAATTTCTCTCCAAAGAGGGAATAGCCTGAAAAAGATAGAGATACCAATTTGTTCTTAGATGAGGTATCTGACCCCCAGGGCTTCAACCACAAAGATCTTCTGGCTGTAATGGATAGCGCAGAGGATCCCGCAATCAAATGAATAATGTCAAGTGATGCATCATAAGATTAGTTAGTAGCTTCTTTTATAAATGCCACTTTGTTGAACAGCTTGGATCTAGACACTGATGATGCAAGATTTTCTTCCAAATCTGTGAGCGAAATGCGCATAGTGTGTGAAACACATGCCATGGCTGTGGCTGCTTTCAAATTCTCTCCTAGAACGGCAAACTGCTTCCTCAAGACTCCATCTAGTTTTCATTCCATAGGATCATGCAGAGCATTAATGTCTTCCAGAAGAAGGAGGGTTCTTTTTACTAGATAGACAATAGCTGCATCTACTTTAGGGGAAATAACTTAATTCTTTGTCTCCTCCTGCATAAATGGAAACATTTACTTAAATTTCCTAGACACTGCAGCTCTCCTGCTGCCTAGATTCCATTTAGACTTAATCAATTCAAAAATGGACTGATGAACGGGGAACATAGGGACTATCTTCTTTTTACCCCAAAAAAGCTGTATCCATTATATCAAGTTCTTGTTCTGATTCAGACAATCCTAGGTTTTCCTTATAGATTTAACAACGGTGTCTACCCTTTCCAGTGTCTTCCACAATCTATCTTCCTTCTCGGAGGACTTGCCGGATTCCTGATCTATAATACTGCCACCCAAGTCTTTGTCAAAAACCTCTCTTTGTGATGAAGTACCTTTCCCAGGATTAGAATGAGATCTTTTTAAAGTGACTGCATAGAGGCCCAGGATAATAATTCTTTAAATTGGGAAGGCATCTAGTTTCTCGTCTCCGTACACAGACACTCTGAACATAACTTAGCTAGGTCGGAGGCAGTGATCTTATTATCACAACCATTTTTTTTTTCTTGAGTTAATTTTTATACTCCTTAACAACATTATCAGAAGCATTCTTTTTTTTGCCTTAAAAGTTGCTGACATGCTGAGACTAAGCTGAGCACTCACAAACACAAAAGCAAACCAAAGATCTTACCTTAATTCATCTTTAAATATGCTTCCCTTCCTGGCATGGCATTCTGGGTCTTTGAATTCCATCTGGATGCTACTTCCTGCCTCTTCTGATGCATTCCAGCAGTGGAAAACAAGCCGAGTAATTAAGGATGTGTGCCTCTTCATTCATTCTAAATGTGGAGAGCACACTGCACTGGCCACAGATTGCTTAAAAAATCTTGGCCTGCGTCTCTTCCAATTCTCAGGACGGTCCGACGTCAGCCATGAGGACATAGAAACCAGGTATCATTGCAGCCCATGCTATTGCTCCATTCCTGTCAGCTATATATGAGCGGAGAGGATAAGGTCAAGGTATTTAGAGATGTTCACCCAAGAAATGTTACTGAATTCAAGGGTTCCTGTCCATAAAACAGGCGGCTATAAAGTGGCATCTGGAGCTTTCAGCAGGATCCGTCGCGTCAGATGGGTAGGACCAAAAAAAAACTGAAGGGGGGAACGCCAGAGCTCCTTTTTTGGAGGGAGGAGACATCACAGTCTTGAATGCCTTGAGAGGGAGACAGAAGAAAGTGAAGTCAATCCCACAGTATAGTTAAACATTTCCATGAATCATAAGTTACAGTCTACCCCGATCCTATTGCATTTGTTCCAAAAAATAGAATTAAAGATGATAAAATTAAGAAATATTGTCTCAATATGGACTGACCTTGTTCCTCCTATGAAGGACACAATTAAAACAAAAAATCGGTAGAAGTAAGTGACAGTTAAGTGGAGTTGAGAGAGATGCTGCTTCCTACAGAGGGTTTTTCTTAAAGCACCCTTCCTCTTAAAAGGAGGCATATTAACCTCCATGGTACATGTGTTCCCATATTATGATAGAGAAAAATGGTTTGGTACAGTTTTTGGAGACCACTTAAATAAGATTGTATAGTTTTATTAGATGGAAGGTTATACTTTGACAGTTAATACTGAATGCAAAGTAAATTTCAATGAAGTGTTTTTTAAACGCTTTTTTTCTGCAAATTACTGGTTGACATACATAACTTCCTTCATTCAAGCAAATATTTCAGAGAGATTGAACCCCTTGGAATGATAGATAAGTCTCCAAAGCATTTTGAAGAAATGCGTGGGAGATGTCTCTATCATTTAAAAGGTTAAAAATCAAATAGAGGTGAGGGGGAATCACTGTTTTTTAATTGCATTAGAATAAATACATGCAAACTTTGTTGCAGATAGGGACTTGCTTAAATATGGATTGCCTTGATGTAGCTGGAAAGCTTATCAGGGTTGTGGTCAGAACTAAACCCCATTGTTTGTTATCTATAGGAAGTCACAGGTTATTTATTGGTAAAGGTCAGGATTTAATGCACAGACTTTTTTTGTTGACTGTGTTATGTAGACAAGCTATAGTTCTTGCAGCTCTCCTGGCCACACACATACAGTATATAACTATTTTGAATAGTATTGGCAATGCTATTTTGAGCTCCCCAGAAACCTGTATATCCTATTTTTGTACAAAATCAAATAAAGATCAGCATTACACCATAACAATCATACATCAAACATAACAAGAGGTTAATTATCTGTTCTTTAACTAGATGTGTATATTGGGAAACAGTGCATACATGTATGCACAGAGCTCAAAAAGAAATACCGAAATACATTTTAGAAAATATTTGACTGAATCAAAAATTGAGAAGTTGTAGTACTGAAAAGAACTGTAGTAAATAATTCTGGACCAAACCAACAGTACTCATCAATGGCTTTTAATCCCTTGAGTACTAGAAAAGTCACTAACATTGCTTTTCAATTCTTTAAAGCAGAACTATCACCATCATAATTTTGCCCCCCCCAATCCTTTACTAATGTAGCTATAGGAAAAGTCATACTTTTATGCTGAAAAAGTCAGTGTTATTAAAGAAAATCAACTTCTTCTGTAGGCATCCAGGGCACAGAACTTACAAGAGAAGTTTTCTGCGCCTGCACGTTCAGCAACTTCCCTTACCTTAAAGAGATAGTAATACTTCAAAATTACTATCCCTTATATTGAAGCCCTTGTAAAATGGAATAAAATGCCACCAACGGCATCTCTCAAACCTTTATAGTTTGTGAGATAGCCGCTTTTAAACTTCGCTCCCCCCTGCCTCTCCGCTGACGTCAGCGTTTTTGATGCAGAATGCTTCAATATAAGGGATAGTAATTTTGAAGTATTACTATCCCTTTAAGGTAGCCAAGGAACGTCACCACCAATCCGGGCAGTGAACAGGACAAGCAGTGCAGACTCAGAGGTAACTTTACTCTAACATGTCTGCTCTGTTCTTTGCTGGATCCCTGCAGAAGAAGCTGCTTTACTTAATAAAGTGGACGTTTTCAGCATAATAAAAGTATGGTTTTACTTATCCCTACATTAGTAATGGATTTGGAGGCAATATTATGATGGTGATAGCTCTGCTCTAAATAATTCTTGTAAGGGAAGAGTGAAAAGATTTGGGGTTGATTGTTTAAGAATCTCATTCATTTCCTACAGGACTTTCAGAGAACATATACGGTTCTGGGTGCTAGTTTAGAATTTAATTGAACATGCTAGGGATGTTATCTTAAGAGGCATTTATTACTGGCAGTAGTGGAGGAAACATTTGGCACAGTTTTTGGAGACAAGTTAAATAAGAATGTATAGCATTGTTAAGGTATTTATATGGCAGGTATAGGGTAATAAATTGACAGTAAATTCAGAATACAAAGCAATTATTTCACTAAAGTTTATTTCAAATGTAATAATTTTTTTTCTGTAATATATTGTTTAACATGAACAGCTACCTTTGAATGCTAGAGATGCTTCCAGTGAATTGCAAAAGTCACTTGTGACAATCAAGGAGATTATGCATATGATTTTCCATATTTTAGAAATAACTTTTTTCTTCTTCTTTTTCAGGAGCTAAACTGCTGTTTCTCGTTACTTGCTGCATCAACTTCAAGTTTAAGGTGGAAAGTTGTCCTGAGGCATGTTTGTGTTACAATGAACCGAAGATCTCAATCAGTTGTCCACAACAAAGACTGACAGCTATCCCAGTGTATATACCTATTCAAACTCAACGAATCTTTCTCAACAATAACAAAATAACGTTAGTAAGGTCAACAAGTTTTACTTACTGTCAAAACCTTACAATTTTATGGATTCATTCCAATAATATAAGTCATATTGAGTCTGGAGCCTTTCATGGATTAAACAAACTTGAAGAATTAGACATGAGTGACAATTTCAACCTTAAAACCATTTCTCCGCTCACTTTTAGAGGTCTTGTTCATTTACATACTTTACATCTTAATCGCTGTGGTCTGCAAGAACTACCCCCTGGAATATTCCAAGGTCTTTTCTCTCTGCAGTACCTCTACATCCATGACAACAACCTGCATTATTTGCATGATGATACCTTTTTAGATTTGGGAAACCTCACTTTCTTGTTTCTCCATGGTAACAAACTTCATAGTTTATCTGAAAATGTCTTCAGTGGTCTAACAAACTTAGACAGATTGTTGGTACACCAGAACAGGTTGGATATGATCCATGACAGAACGTTTCATGATCTGAAAAAAGTGACAACACTCTTTCTATTTAACAACAATATGACAGTGCTGAAGGGAGAGGTACTGGCACCACTGGTATCACTTCAGTATTTCCGATTGAATGGAAACCAGTGGATTTGTGACTGTAGAGCTAAATCACTCTGGAATTGGTTGAAACAATTTAAAGGCTCATCATCAGAAGCAGAGTGTTATCTTCCTACAAACTTGGCAGGAACAGATCTCAAAAAACTTCAGAGCAGTGATCTTAATGGATGTATCGACTTTTCGATAATGAGAACAGGTATACTAGGTTCCAAGACCAGATCTGGAAAACAAACTATTTCAGAAGCATCTTTCAATACTGATGATATCACAGAAGAGTGTTGTGAGTCAGCAACTGATAAATCCCTCATATCTGGAACAAATCCTAAAACGGGTCCATCTTCTCACACCAGTAGACTCTCACCAAACAATCCAATCAAAGACAAAGAAAATATTTCAAAAACAAAAAATGTTCCCATTGCTGATAATAGAAAGAACAGGACCTACAAGCAAATAAACGACTCCCCATTTGGAACATTTTCAAGCAAATTAGACAGTTCGTTAACCAAGTTAAAGCAGAACGATTTTGACTCTGTTGAATCTTCTACAGTCCCAAATAAAAAAAAACAAGCTTGTTCAAAAAAAGTGAAATCAAAATCACAATGTCGAATGTATCAACCAGGAACTAATTCAGCACTGCTGATCAACGCAAATCTCTTCTTTATTACTTTGTTTTTGATCTTGCCTATACAATTTTAAAATCTTTATTTTTGATTGGTTTTAAGGCAGTTTCAAAGAAAGACTACAGACTGAGCTTCATCAAATGTTGCAACTAAAAAGAAAAAAATATATCACAAAAAAACTGCTTCACAAGAGGCAATTGGATATTTTTTTATGGTTGTGTACTGAGTTTATAGAGTGAAGAAATACTGCTTTATTCCTCAAATAAACAAGCAAAATGTTGCTGTAAAATATGTACATTTTACAGTAATTAATGTTTGTAATTAAAGTTGTACTATATACTGATTCAAAATGTACATTGTAAAAATGCTGTTTGTCTGCTCTGTTTATGAATACTATAACTAACTGTACTTATTTCTATCATTAATTGTCTCTGGTTAGCATTTGTTGAAGAATGCTATCCATTTACTTAAACATGCTCCATGTATTCACATAAATATATTAATTTTATTTTAACTGTGCTCAAACACAAATTAAGTAAAAACAAAATAAACATTTTCTTTTTTCTAAATTCTCCTTATTTATAATTATCTATAATATTGTGGTTAATAGTTCAAAAGGTCAGATAAATCATTGTTACTGCATTTATTTATTTGTCAAACTGAAAAACGTATTAAAATGTATTACTGACCTTAACTTTTCTGAAAAATATATACTGTGTACCCACATAGCCCAAACCAAATTGATCAATCAAATTAAATTGCAAATTTACCAAATGTATATATGAATTATATGAAATATACAATGAATTCAAAACAGAAAATAATGAAATAGTATAAAATAAACATTAGCAATTACATAGTTCATGACTGTGTGCCCAAGCAGCTAATTGCCCAATATATATACCCCATAACATTTCAAAGCTCTGTCTTCAATAATAATATAATATAACTAATCCTATATAGTGTTGCTAGATTATTAATCACTGCACACTTATATTATTTTTAGATACATGAGTTTGTTTTTTTTTAAAGTTTACAATCCCATTTTAATGTCAGAGGTGATATAGCGATTTGGACAAGAAGCAAAGAGATCAAATCAGGCTTCCTAGCATCAGAGTAGACAAACTACCACCTCCCTCACCATAAAATCAAAACACATATTTATATTTAAAGCAGGATGCTAAAGGAATGTAAGTCTGATTTATATTATGGAGTAGTAATGTCAAAAATATAATTAATCATATTTAAAGTAATATAAATAATGATATAAATACATGTATAGAGGTGAAGACCATTGTAAGTTAGTCATTTGTTTCTTGGAGTAGCTCAACTGATCAACTGATATAGACCGCATACTGATAAAGCTGCTTGCAGAGCAAACAAGAGGTTGTTGTTCAAATGAAGGAAATGGTTCTAGGTAAAAGTAACTGAAATTAAATTTTTAAAGGGATAGTAATACTTGTTTTTAACAAAGTTAAATATTGTAGACATTAAAAATATTAATACAATGAGGTATGTTCATCTCTCAAACATGTATAGTTTGAGAGATTTAAGCATCTAAGGTTCCTCCATTCTGCCCCTTTCATAGACATCAGCACTCTTGCTGACAGAAGCAGACCCTGGTCCCGGAACCATCCTGCGGCTCTTCAGCAGAGCCGGAATGGCACTATATAGAAAGAAATACTTCATTGGAACGGCCTACAAAGTGTGCCTGGTTTGCAAACACACTTTGTATTTCTTTCTAGAGAGCGCCATTTTGGCTCTGCTGAAGAGCCACCGGCATGTCCTGGGACCAGGTATACGTCTATGAAAGGGGCAGGAGGGGGGAAACTTTAGATGCTTAGAACTCTCAAACTATACATGTTTGAGAGATGGGACATACCTTATTGTATTAATATTTTTAATATTAAAAACAAGCAATACTATCCCTTTAAATAACTATGTACTGACCTTTTTTCATACTGAGTTAATGCAGTCAGTGGAGGACAAAGTGGTCCAAGACTGAAGCTGTAGCTTTTTTACTTGCATCTGGCAAGAGATACTTACAGCACAGAGAATAAAAGACTATATTTATATAGTTATCCTGGGGTAAACTAACTGCACCATAGGGGACAAATAAACATTCCTAAATTCCCATTTATAAACATTCGTAAATTCCCACTTGAATAGAGCTTTTTAACTACTTGAACACTAGAGAGGTCTCCAATGCATTGCTTCATAATGCAGTGCAGATATCTTTAGCATTCAAGGGGATAAAAGCTTAATTTAATTTAACAGGAACTTTGATTTGTTCATTATGGTGCAGTTGGTTTACTCCAGAATAACTCCAGCTTGCTTGTATAAGTATGGACCAGTCTCCAATGCTGTTAACCCTCTGCGTGCCAGAGAGGTATTGTGTACTCTGGCACTCAAAGGGTTAATGGCACTAACATATGTAAGTTAGTAAAAACAGAACATGTTGACACATACAAGGGGTTAATATTTCTCTGTTATCTAAGGAGGTCATGATGTTCAACCCCTTGGATGGTAGAAATATATCCACTCATTTCCTTTGCAATGCATTGGAGACACTGCTGGCATCCAAAGTGTTAAAACAGACAGAGGGGAGAAACACTATTTTGGAATTCAGGATAATTCAAGATAAACAGGTATTGTAGCATATAATTAAAAAACATTAGAAACGTTCTTTATGTAGATTAACCTTCTGAGTGCCAGAGAGGTAAGCACTGCATCAACCTGCAATGTTTTGCATACCCTTCTGGCACTCAAAGGGTTAAGTATGATCAAGGTAAGGCCCTCCATCTGCTGCCAGACTACACCTCAGCAGGCTGGCAGGAGATGATGGGAGATGTAGTCTGGTAGCAGCCTGAGGTTCTCTCATTGCCCACTCATGATGGAGTCATTATAGACAGAAGACTTTTCAGTAATATGTAGGGCCAGATTTCCCAATAGGCAGAGTAGGCAACTGTGTATAGCTCTAAGTATTGAGAGGTGCATCAGCTGTGCTACCCCCCCCCCACACACACACACGCATACTGAATTGTAGGTATGGCCAAAGCAATTGCAATCTCCCTGCCACAATTTTATACCCATTTACAGTCGATTATTTAACCCTTTGAGTGCCAGAGTGGTATGCAATGCATTACCACTCTGATACTTAAAGGGTTAAAGTGTTAGTCATGTCCCATACATTTTTTTTATAGATTTGGAGAGGATAGAAAAAGGAATCTCATTGCCACAAACCTCATCTCTCAAACTGCTATGGTTTGAGAGATATTGGCAATCAAAGTTACCCCTTCCCTCCCCTTCTCTTGATGTCAGCTGTAAAGCTGACAGAAGGAGATCCGTGTCAGCTGACACGATGAGGCTCTTCAGCAGAGCCAAAATCCCATTATTAGAAAAGAACTACTTCATGGGAACGGTCTACAAAGTGTGCTTGCAAACCAGGCACACTTTGTAGACCTTTCCAATTAAGTAATTATTTTCTAATAACGGGATTTCGGCTATGCTGTATAGCCTCCGGCTGGTCCCAGGACTGGGATCTCCTGCTGTCTGCTAGACGCTGACGTCAGGAGAAGGGGAGGGAGGTGGGAACTTTGATTGCCAATATCTCTCAAACTATAGCGGTTTGAGAGATGGGGTTTGTGGCAATGAGATTCTTTTTTTACCCTCTACAAATCTATAAAAAAAAAGGAACGCATTGCAAAGCAATGTGTTGACTGCTCTTCTGACACTAACGGGTTAATATTAATGATTATAATTCTAGGAAAATATTATAAATATAAAGCAACATGACCTATACAATGTATTTTTAGAGTATATTTTTATGCAATATATATATATTTATTGGATACAGTCAGATAGTGATCCAGTAAGGAATCTTACTGCTATTTGCGAATCAGGAAAAGTATTATGGGCCTTATTCATCAAGCTAAAGCAATTTATGAGCAAACCAACTACCACAGGAGGGAAATTAAAATTCTTCAAAATCCCTATTTATTTTAAGGAAGAGTAAACTTTTAGCATTAAAATATATATTACAGAGATCATATTTCAAGAGTTATTACAGTTTAAACTTATGTTTTTTACTTTAACAGTTCCTTCTAGGGGTCAGATTCTAAATAGTTTTTCTGTTGTGTTCTATTTGAGAGGAAAGTCAATGGCAAACAGTTCTTCATAGAATGTTATAGAAACTGCTGAGTCACATGAAGTCAGTTAGAAGTACAGGAAGTAGGGAGACCACATATCCAGTCTGCCATTCCGGGACTCGTGGTCACCCTACTCCACAGCACTCTGTATCACATTTTTTCTAAGCTCAATGACCCAGTCTGACCTGTATTGCTCCTCATAGTACACATTCTCATAGTGAGGTCACTTCCCTGTCCATTCTGGCTGCCTGCACATTACGGTTCCACTTTATACAGAAGTCACCTGGAGCCTCCTGTCAATCACCGCTCACTCTAGCAAGGCACAAATACCCGGCTCCAGCTCCATACGGAAGCAGCTATGCTACAATCCAGGAAGTACACTCAGCTAAAGGGCGGGGATTGTGGAAACAGACCGGCCTGTTAGAGGATGTGTGATGACTCACACACGTGCTCTATCCTGTTCCTTTCTTCCATGACTTATGTTCCTTCACAACTGCAGCCAGATGGCATAAGTTCATGAGTTGCAGGTAGGGTTGACACCTTTTCTTCAAAAAATTACCGGCCAAGGATTCCCTCCATAGACTTAACATTGGAAGAAAGCCAATTTTTACCGGCCTGCCGGTAAAATACCGGCTGGGTGGCAACCCTAGTTGCAGGCTGCAGTGCCCGGTGGCATTGCTCATTCCAGAATTCTTTATTGTCCCGGTGGGGGGTAACCCAGGATACGGGACACAGGCCCCAATTAAGGGACAGTCCCAGGCATTCTGGGACACGTGGTCACCCTAACAGGAAGTAAAAGAACAGAAAATGTACTTCCTGGTTATTTGAACTGTTATAAATCCTATAATATAAAAGGCCAGATGTATGTTTGTCTGAAGCAATCATGCGCAGTAGAGACTGCCCAAACTCACAGGATGCTGTCCCTTGTACACAGGCTTTTGCAGTAATGCAGTAGAGACTGCCCAAACATACAGAATGCTGGCCCATGTACATGGGCTTTTACACTAGTTTTAAATAAAACAACTAATAGCAGTGAGAGTGTCCTTGTTGTACTCGGCAGGAAAAGCTCTATAACATAGGTTTTCATTTAAAAATTACTGCTCCTTTAAATATTGGCCTTTAACCCCTTGAATGTTGGAGAGGTCACCAGTGCATTATTCCACAATGAGCATACCTGGGAACTTTTACTGGGACTCATGTGGGGCCATTGGGAGATATAAATTATGTGATTCAAGTCACAAAGCAGGTGGGGCTTAATCACGAGTGGGGGCAGGGGTTAAGGGACTATATTATAAAGCGGGTGGGAAGGGGGGCAGGACAGGGTTGGGAAGGAGGAGACGTGGGCAGTATTTCATAAGAAACTCCAAGCCAACGGAGAATCAGCCCCTGTCCCCAGAGACCTGGAAATTCACTGCAAAAACTGAGTCTCCGGGGCAGATCTGGAGAGTTCCCAGGTATGGCAATGAGTTGGATGCTCCATTTAAATAAATGAGAAATACACCCTCCAGGCAGTTGGTTTGATCCAGGATTGCATGCCTTTTTTTGTGAAAAAGGCCCTATGTTTTGCATTTTTAGCATAATGCTTCACCAGTCTTTTTTTGTTTGTTTTCATTTTGTTCAAGTTATAGATATGGGTTCAATTAAATTGTAAATGTGTCAGAATTTGGGCGTGATGTGGTGTCTTTTTCAGTTTAAAATATTTTTTTCCGTTAAAATTATTAAAAATCTGCAAAGAGTTCTTTGTTTTATTGCCCTCTTATCAGTGAACTTGTGGTTGATACAAAAAAGACAATAAAATTTGAAAACTTGGGTGACCGAAGCGAAGTTCCCTAAAATACATAAAGCAGAAGGCAAAACATAAGGACAGACAAGGAAAAGGACAAAAATCCTGATCTTGACATAGTATATGTGTGCAAGTGTGTGTGAGAAAGAGTGTTTGTGAGTGTGCATGAGGAGTGTGCATGCGGGAGAGTGCAAGGGTGTATGTTTGAGTGTGAAGATGTTCAAGTCTGTGTGTGAATGATTGTGTGTGTATGTGTGTGCATGTGCAAGTGTGCACGTGTGTGTGTGTGTGTGTGTGTGTGTGTGTGTGTGTGTGTGTGTGTGTGTGCGCATGTACTTGGGTGTATGAACATCTCCTCCTGGCAGTGGTTGAAGTAACACATTACTCCTCCCCTGCCAGCCCAGGGCTATGGCCAGCCAAGATCCAGAAATGGATCATCTGACTTCCATTTTATATGGGTCAATTAAAATGAATAAGCCACTCATTAACTTGCATGTGCTTAATCAGGGATGTTTTCAAATCTTGACCGGTTAGAAGTCCTTGAGGACAAAACTTTCCCCGACATAATCCATAGAAAAGAATTCTCTCTCATGGTTCTATAGAGAAAGGAAAAGAGTTTCAGATAATGAAAAGACAGGGCCCAGTTATAGACTGTAACAGACTTCCACTCCAAAAGAATAAACATAGTTATATCTGCCATATGAATGACTTCAATATTAGTAAATCGTTCCGTTAAACATATTAAAGGGCAATTATTATGTGATTGGTGCCCTATTGGCAGGGAAATATAGCTGCCAAGGCAGCTGGGCCTGCACTGCAAGCCCTGGTAGACATATGGGGATACAGAATGGGGGGTTGAAAAGACACCCCAGTGCCCTATTGCTGGTCCCATGAGAGACAGCACTGCAAGATGAACGTGGAGCCCCATGGACCCTAGTAAAGAGTTTCACAGCCTGACACTAAAGTCCTACGGAGGCTGCATGTGCAACCAGTGAAGTCTGTGGCTGTGAGACACACATTTGTGGGTTGTGTTCCACTAGCAGCCAGACAATGGGGTTTTATGACCCCTGAACAGCTGATAAATCCACTTCGAGACTGTACAGTGTAGCAGACTTTTAGTAAGTCTACAACCATAGAAGCAGACTTAGTAAAACATGATAATTGCTTTTAACCATATGGACTACTTCCACAAAAATATCCCCCGGCCTCCAGACAAATTCCATACACACTTGGGTGGTTTTTGTCCTTGCTGTAATTTGTGCCTGTTTGTTTTAAAAGTGAATAGACCTTGCTGGATGGGCATCAGGGCCCTCCTGATGCCCTCCGCCCAGCTATTGATTGCACAGCCAATAACTTTGGGCAAACAACATTGATAACCATTTAGGGGAGCGTGACTCCCCTGCCTCCAAACTTCTGGGTGTTAGGGACCAGGAACCAGACAGGACACAAAAAGGTAAAATGCAATACACCTTTATTAGTGCAACAAAAACAGAAGCATGATCTAAGAGCATAAACCAAAAGACAGCCAGAGTCAGGAACCAAGACAGGTATTCAGCTGAGCCGGAATCAAGAAACCAGAAGTCTTCGAACAAGCCAAGGGTCAGAAACACAGAAGTCCACGATGTCTGGGACAAGCCAGTGGGTCTGGAACACAGCAAACAGGAGTGCAGGAAAATCCACAGCAGCAACAGATCAGCAAACATACACAAGGACACTGGGGAAGTGAGCCAAGCTGCTATAAATACCTTGAGAGGGTTGGCTGATAACAGTCAGGTGAGTAATCAGAGAAGTCTGAGCCAGAAACTCAGAAGACAGCAGCAGTAGATAGCAGAGCACTTGGTTAGCTCAGACAGCAGAATCAATAGGTAGAATGGGAACAGCTCAGCAAAACCTTGACACTGGGTTGGCGTGGGCAGGATCATGGAAAGCCTCTCACATCATCAGTGATGTCACTTGTGATGGCAAAAGCTTTCCCCAGTCCCATCCACTCCAACTCAAAAGTTCAGACAACATGGAGACAGCAGTGTCAAACTCCTGTGCCCAGTCATTGATGTTGATCGTCCAGCACTATCAGCTGGGTGATCAAGAGGGGCTTGAGATGGATAAAAACAATTTCACATGAGCCAGCTGGGTGACCATTGCATTGTTGGACTCCCTTCTGGAACACATCATGTTTGCTTCTCCATTCTTATGTTCTTTTGTCTACTAGTAGTCAGAGACACCCCCCCCATTCACTCTCTGACATACCAGCATTGTCCTCCTGGTAGCCACAGAACCACATAGTCTGACGTTCCAAGCTTGTTTTACTTCCCATTGTCTGGTAGCCATAGACAAAAACATACAGTGTTTTAAACTCAAGCAGTGTTAAACTGCCCCTCTTGTAACCATAGAACCATGCATACACTGTCTGCATACCCAGCTTTGTTCCACTGTCTACTGATAGACATAGAACCTGCTCCCCCAGGTGTATCCCCATGGTAGCTTCAGATCCACACAAGCAGTTTCTAACATCCCAGAGTTGTTTAACTTAACACTGGTAGTCAAATACCCTTACCACACATATGCTGCCTGATACCCCAGCCTTGATCGCCTGTCACATTGGTAGCCAAGGACCCATATTTACATATATTTATACTCCACAGTACAATTTTATTACATTTGCCAAGAGATTTTCTTGACAACCAGTGCATGGGTTGTAAATTATGACCCCTATAATCCTTGGACACACCAACTACACAGTAGGTGACAAAAAGTCCTGAAAGAGGAGAATTTTATTCAGGATACTAAACATTGTTGTAACTTTATTTTATCATTAAGAATGATGAACACTTAGCTTAACAATTTGTCCAAAAAGATCCCCATTAATTTTGTCAGTATGAAGTTCCCACAAAGTCCATCTTATGTTTTGAGGAAGAATCATGCAAGATAGCAGGCGACCCCTCCATGGATTCAAAATGGGAGAGCTGAGGTATCATCTGAAGAAGGGATGGTGTTGAGGCAGCTTTCCAAAGCTTGACTATTAAATACCTAGTAGCAGTTGAGATATTGGAAGCAAGAAATCCAAGCAACTTGAAAGAGGACTTAATCAGCCCCCCCACCAGGAACAGAACCCACAGGATGTAGGGGAAGTTTAACAGCAGTAACCAACAAAAGCAATGTTCTTCCCCAAAATGTAAAGTGGACACGACCACCAAACATTTCAAATTCCCAAACTAACCACAACCCCTCCAACACAAGTTAAATGTAGTAGGAAATGCATTGAGTAGTCTTGCAGGCGCATAGTACCGTTGTAAAAGAATTGTAGATATTCTTCATGGTAGTAGCAAAAAAGAAGTGAACTGACAGGGGGACCTCACCTCTGGTCTTTGCCTTTTTTATCCTTTTTTCTTATTATGTCCTCTTCCTTCCTTTCACTTTTCTTTTTCCCTCCATACGGGTTTTATTGGTTACCTCTTTTTTCAATGTTCTTGGTTTTCCGGACCTGCTTTCTGGATAAATGTCTTCCTGATTATGCCCCTGTTCTCCCCTCTGTTGAACTGTATAGTTCATTATGTCTTCCTAAGGATATTGTAAACTAATGCAAAATGAAATAAAAAGTTTGTTAAAAAAACTCCCCTTAACCACTTGAAGACCAGAGAGGTGTGCATCAAATTGATTCTCAATTCATTGCAAATTATTCTGGTCCTCAAGAGGTTAAAATAGGGTTAGTACTTTAAAGGGACAGTAACAGCTGAATAAAAATGAAGCTCCAATTGATCCTCATATAACGAGGGTCATGTAGAGCTGTATTTCAATAGTTTCCATTTTGTAGTTCAAGAGTAATTCATTTATAAAGGATTCCCCTCCCTCCTCTTTCACTTACATCATGCTGCATCTCTGAGCTGGCTGGATGGAGCGCAGCAAGGGACAATCTTCATAAGGAAAATCCTGCCTCCTTCATCAAGGGAGGCAGGCTTTTCCTTATACTCAGTGAATGAAGATTGTTCCTCGCTGTGTGCTGTCCAGTCCCAGGACCAGATTACACATCTGAGGGGAGGTGGCTAAGGGAAAGTGAAAGGGGAGGGAGGGGGATGCTTTAGAAATGAATTACTCTTGAACTACAAAACGTAAACTATTAAATTACAGCTCTACATAACCTTCGTTATATGATGATCAATAGATGTTACATTTCACCTATTCTTTCCCTTTAAATAAAATTCTCCCCATATACTGTGTATGAGTATATATAAATATATATATATTCCCCTGCTAAATATATATATATTCCTTCTGTAATTCATTTTCCCTGAAGATGGCTACTGTCCTGTAGTCTTAATGTCTCTAATATCCCACAAAATATATTATTTATTCTACCTACATAAATGTTTGTAAGAGCCAACACAATTTAGAAATGACTCCCTTTTGTCTGGTATTTCACCCTCTGGAATGCCATTAACAACTTGGAACGTGAGCTATGTGCAGTTTTATATGCAATAAATATGCATGGAGCTTATACATTATTTCAGTATTCTAACAAATCCATCAAACATTTACATTGTTCATCTTTTATACATATAGTATACATAAGTATAAAGTTAATGTACTCTACCCTTTTGATACTAGAGACCTATCTAGCAATTATAAATTGAATAAGCAATACAAGAGGATTCAAGGAAAAGTAACTCAATGTTGTCCTTGGGCCTTTGTTCAAGAGAGAACACCTTCAGTCAGTGCTGGATGTCATGTCCATGCAGGCAACATGACAATGGCTGGCAGTATTTCAGACTAAAGTAGGTGGAGTGTATGAGCCTAGTTAAGCTTTTAGGGACCAGAGGTACACAAAGCATTTCAAAGCAATGAGTTATACACCCCTCAGGTATTTAAATGGTTAAGGTTACCATGTACAGTTGGATGTGTTTGTGTCCTGTAGACCTGCTAGCAGCTATCATGCCCATCCCCTGGACATGACATCCAGGTCTGACTGGCAATGTCATTTCTTGAATCAAGGATCAAGAACAGGGGGGCATTAGGATTTTCTGTACATAGTAAGGTAAGTGGGAGGGTTATTATTTGGAGTTACTTCTCATTTAAACAATATTAGGCTTTCATCTGTATGACAAAATGTTGATAATAACACTTTAATACCTACTAAAGTGATAGTAATACTTCAAAAAAATGTATTTTATATTGTAGCCATTAAAAATAATTAAGAATGATATCAGTCTTATCTCTCAGACCTTTATGATTTGAGAGATATTCACAAGCAAAGTTTCCCCCTCACTGACGTCACCGCTCTACCTGTCAGATTTGGAATCCGGTCCACAGACCGACCACAGCTCTACAGTAGAGCCGAGATCGCAAGATATAAAGAGAACTACTTAATTGAAAAGGTATACAAAGTGTGCCTGCTTCGCAAGCACACTTTGTAGATCGTTCCAATTAACTAGTTATTTTTATATCTTGCAATCTCGGCTCTGCTGAAGAGCCGTTGGCTGATCTGTGGACCGGATTCCAAATCTGACAGCTAGATAGAAGACTTGAACGTTTCGGTCAGTGAGGGGAAACTTTACTTGTGTATATCTCTCAAACCATAAAGGTTTGAGAGATAAGACTGATATCATTGTTAATTCTTTTTTAATGGCTATAATATAAAATACTATTTTTTTTAAGTATTACTATCACTTAAGGCCTAGATTCATCAAGGTGCGAATGGATTAATAGGCAGGAAAATCAGAGTATTTCTCTGCCTATTAATTATTCGCCCATTCAGCAACTTTCAATTTGTATGTGGCCATCGCTTATTCTTCCGTAAGCGATGGCCAGATAGATCTGCAAATGTGATCTGCTAGCTTCAAGCTGAATGCATGGGGTGAACACACGCGTATGCGTATGCGTGTGTTTTTTCCCCGTGACTGACCAATTTACACAAGTTTCCCTGCTTCGCATACGCAAGGCAGGGAAACACTCAAAATCAATGATGAATACCTGTTACCATCAAGGGATACCATCAATGATCGCGGCGAAGATCAGTGTAATAACCCTGCTCTTCCTGCAGTTTGATGAATCCGGGCCTAAATTGTAAAGAGAACATATATATCAGATGAAACAGAGAGGATGATGCTTTTAAGAGAACTGGTGCAATACTGGACCAAACCAACTGCACTATAGGGGACAAATAAACATTCCCCAAAATCCTATAGACCTTAAAGGGGCTCTTAATTGTTTTTAATGCTAGACAGGTCTCCAACACATTGCTACTCTAGAAGTCAAAGGTAACTTTCTTGTTCTTGTTGTACATCAGTTTCAATGCCCCAGTTCTTATTGTTAATCTGTAACACTGATCATTAGAAACTTTATTTATTTAAAAATTGTTTGTGTGTTTGTCCGTGCTTGCGCTTGTGTGCTGCTATATAAAGGACACTTATCTAGGCAAGATATTCTTGTACAGTTCCTTTTAAGTCAGTGTAGCAGTGAGATAGACTATGCTGGTGTATAACAGAGAACATGGTTTAAGAAATGATGTAGTGAATACTCATGCACAACAGTGGATGTGCATACGGACATGGACACTGGAGAAAGTCCAATGGGGAGATTCACTAAGTGGTGAAAAAGATGTTGTAAAGTGGAGCGGACTTCTCCAGTTTGTCACTTCTCCAATTCCTATGTTATTCTATGGCGCTTATGCACTAAGATTTCTCCAACTTTTGAGATCTTAGTGCATAGGCTCTATAGAATAACATAAGACCTGGAGAAGGGATATCACTGGAGAAGTCATCTACAGTTTATCACCTCTTTATCACGGCTTAGTGAATCCCCCCCCCCCATTGTGTGGTTACAATTAAAAAACCACCAGAGGGCATTCTTACAGAACCCCAAATAATTCAGTTATAATATAGCCAAAGAATAGTTACCTTTTGATGTTGCTATAACAATTGTCAGTACATATAAGTACAATTATAAATTTAATAGCATATATGTACGAACTTGTCAATTGTAACATTTTTTAAAGTGATTTCAATATCACTTACATTTATATTGGACATTTTATATTTAAAGGGATAGTAATGTTTCATAATAAAAGCAGCTCTAATTAATCATCATAGTATTTGGACTTTGGAGAGTGTTATTTCAATTCTGTCAGAGCTGTAATTCAGGAGTAATTCAATGACAAAGTATCCCCCTCCCGCCCCTTTTACTGATGTAACACTGTTCAGCCAGAGCAGAAGGGAGGTGCCCAGGTAGACTGCAGAGAGGGACAATCTTCAATTAAGATAAGGGAAAAACCTGAAAAGCTTATCAAGGGGGGCAGGGATTTCATTGTTTTCATATAAAGAAGACTGTCCCCTGCTGTTATCTGTCTGGTCTATGGACTGAATTCCACATCTGAGAAGAGATGGCTTACACTAGGTAAAAGGGGCAGGAGGGGAAACTTTGCTTGTGAATATCTCTTAAACCATAAAGGTTTGAGAGATAAGACTTATGTCATTATTCATGTTATTTTAATGCCTACAAAATAAAATAAAGTTAAAACGAAGTATTACTATCCCTTTAAAGCAATAGTTTATGAGCTATTCAGAATTGTTCATCAGTTAAGGAAAAGGCCTGCCGGATTCTAACATACCACATTGCTCTGCAATACCAACTGTCAAATCCTACCAGTAGGAACTATCTCATTAGCATAAATTGACAAATAAATAAAGTGAAAATCTTATAAACTATTGTTTGAAAAAAACATAGGCAACATGAATTTATACAAAGTGACAGTTCCACAATAAACCTTTGAGTGACAGGTGGTAAACAACGCATTGCACCCCTCTGGTATTAAAAGGGTTAAAGTCTGCAGCAATACTGAAAATATCATCACAGTCCAATGTCCCTATTTCTCTCCTTCCAGAGTCCCCTGAGTCCCAATATACCAATCAATTTGTCCATGTGATATGTGAACAGTTGTAGAAGTATAATAAAGCCCTTTTCTGTTAAAGGTATCTACTTGATGTATAATACACATATATATATACATACATATATATATATATATATATATATATATATATATACATTATTTCCAATATCCTTGCAGTCATAGTAAACCTAATCTGTCTCTCAGAACTGGTACTGGATGCAACAATGGACAACTGATTCTAGATTACACAAGTAGTACTTTGAAACTTTGCGTTACTGAAGTGGAGGGGTTTACACAGTAGGTAGGCTGTTCAGTATTCACCACTTAGATACAGCAAGCAGGAAGGGGAGGAAAAAAAAGTCCTTATTAATTAAATCTAACAAATTTATTTATAAGTACACTGATTCAACACTGAATTAACAATGCTTGCCAGTATTATCTCATGGAATATACCAGAACATTTTTGATCCAAGTTTAGCATTCATTATGTTACATTCAATCCTTGAGGTCCAACAGCTGTAGAACCATTTTTGTTTTACTCTTTGAATGGCTACTCCTCAGCCAATCCCCTTCATGAAGATTCCAGCAGAACTTATACCAAATTTCCATGTCCCAGAAGCATCTTGGAAAGATGGAATTGAAAGGGCTCAACTCTTAAGGAAGACTGTGTCAACATCGATATACCCAGGTAAGGAGGAATTAGTTTACACTTACCTACACTGATATGCAGGACTCATGGGAAAGAATTATCCTATATAATAATTCGCTAGAAAGTTTGTAACGATGCAGTCATGCGCAGTAGAGACTGCCCGTGACGAGGCTGATACAGAGCAGGGCACTCCGAAGGAGCATTCCACTCTGTATCAGCTGCGGCGCGGACAGTCTCTACTGAGCATGACTGCACCGTGACAGGCTGGCACTGTATCAGCCTCGGCGTGGGCATTCCCTACTGTTCATTACTGCACCGCGACCGGCTGGCAGTGGCACTGTGGCCGGTGTAACGGGCTCTTCAACTAGTTAGAAATAATCTATTAACTTAATTTTATGCAAAATACATAATACTTTTAGCAAACCTTTCAAGCCGATGATAAAATAAAAGAATAATAAAATATGGGCTCAAAATTTGACAGGTATAATAAAGTACAGTACACCCAGTCACAACAATTAGAGTAATTCAAGGGGTGAAAAGTCTCATTTAAATCAAAGTGGATTTTGATTTGTTCACTATGGTGCATCTGTTTTACTCCAGAATTGCTCAACTTTTGTCTTTATGTATAGCCCTTAGTCTTGGTCCTGAAATGGTTACTATTTGGGCAAGTATAAGATGATAGAGAAAAGATGGCACCAGCAGTTAACTGCAAAGTCTGTCCATTTAAAGGGATAGTAATGTTTCATAATAAAGCAGCTCCAATTAATATTCATAGTATTTGGGCCATGGAGAATGTTATTTCAATACTGTCAGAGTTGTAGTTCAAGAGTATTTGAATGATAAAGTATCCCACTCCCGCCCCTTTTACTGATGTAACACTGCTCACCTCAGAACAGAAAGGTTGTGTCCAGATGGCTTGCAGAAAGGGACAATCTTCAATTAGCATAAGGAAAAAAACTTTAAAAATCTGTCAAGGGGGCAGGGTTTTCATTGTTCTCACAGTAAGAAGATTGTCCCTTGTTGTGACCTTTCTGGTCTTAAGACCATATTCCACATCTGAGGGGAGGTGGCTTACACTAGGTAAAAGGGGAGGAGGGGGATACTTTATCATTCAATTACTCTTGAACTACAACTCTGACAGTATTGAAATAACACTCTCCATGGCCCAAAAACTATGAATATTAATTGGAGCTGCTTTTATTTTGAAACATTACTATCTCTTTAAGATAAAATTATAGTCATGTAACAAAGAAGGGGCAGTACTAAACACATTTATACATAAAGCCATGTATAAATGTAAACTGGAGCAATTTGGGGTCAAAGCAATTGCCCAATAGATGAGATATAACATTCTAATTACTATAAAAATGTAGGTTCTAACCCCACAGATGCTAAAGAGTTTATTTTCATATACAGAGGGTTAAAAGCCCTATTTAATTCAAAAGAAAATAGGAGACTGTTTATTTTGTCTCCTTTGGGTTTGGTGGTTTGAATTACAATCATTCCGGTTTGTTATTGTATATGTCTATAGTACTATAACCGTTTTAAGCGCTATACCTGCCCACGTAGGAAAAAAATCTCAAATCGTATATATTCAATCATAAACACATTTATTTTCAATGTATGAGACACACATACACCACTCATAAGTTTCTAGCAATGTCTCTTAAACCTTTGTCTATGAGAGAACTAATAGTCTAAAATCAATGGAAGATGATAAAAAGATGGAAAAGATCTCAATCATACATATTACTTGTTCCCAAAGAAAGCCAAGGGGTTAATATGATGGAAAAACTCAGATACACCAGTTCATGTGTCTCCCACAAGCAGATGCACAGAAAAGTCATCACCCAAGGATAATCTAGATGGGAAAACTAACCAGAGCACTCCATATGTGTAATGAGACCTGTCCAGTAAATAATCTGAAACTAGCACAGCAACTCCTAATGCCTCACAATGGGAAAAATGAAGACAGATAATAAACACAGATACATGTATATGGGAAATGTCCCACTAATAGGTCAGATACATTGATAAACTGAGTATAAACTAAATGTCATAATATACATTAATCCATATATGGAATCCAAATCTAAACTTTAATAGAGAGAGCAAATCATGACAAAAAGGAAATCTATATTAAAATAGAAAGACTATAGAATAAATGAGGTAACACAGCTTGTAATTAACACAAATTTCCTATGTATAATTGAGAGTCAACTATGGAACCTGCATCCAGACTGGCTCTCAACATAGCCCAATATATATTGCATCATAAGTAATCACATGTTGAACTGAATATTCAGTCAGGATAAATTTTAAAATGTAATATATATATATATATATATATATATATATATATATATATATATATATATATATAAAAACCTAACCCACTAAAAAAAATTAAAAGAAGAAAAAATATAAAAAAATCTAAGAAAAAATATGTATGTCCCAAAAGAAACCCCAACACATGTACTCACTGTTCATGTTCATGGTTTTTTGACTAGTGCTATCAGGTTTTCTGACATGAGTCAGGCTCCTAGTCATCTCGTTGTCATATGCTAGTCCAAAGGTACACTTCATCAGATACACTGATATAGCACTCTAGTTAATTAATGCACCTTTTAAATTAAGCATACTATAGGTAGACTAAGTCAGTTGCCTCTTTTTTCCAACAGGATTAATTATATTAACACTGGCAGAATGATTGTTATTTGGTAGATGGACATCGGTAGAAAACTGAGGAACGTTCACTCATGCTATAGAATGTGGCACTGCTTCAAAAGAATGTTACCACTTGGTTGAAATGTAAGAAAAATGCTCTGATTAAATGTATTCCATCAAATTAAATTTTGATAGTCTGCTTCAGCAGTGGTGTTGTTAGGTGCTAGATATTGGAGCTAAATCCCTTGGTTGCATGCTTAAAGCCCTGGACCTTATTGCCAGCTTGGGACATGTAATGGTGCTAATCTCCCTGCTAGTAATTAGGCAAGTGGACTGCACCCTACTTTTTTAGTTAATCACATCCTCATTTTACATAAACATTTAGGACCATGTTCTGGAGGAGCAGGGAAAAATGTAAATTCCTAAATATTTAAATATTTTTTATAGTGCTTTTAAACTTGTTGTGAATGATGAAAAGGTATCCAGTGCAAGGCACATGATTTGCTGTCAAGTATCTGCTTGTCATGCTGTGTGCCATATAGCAAAATCTGTACTTATCTGCTCAGATCTCATTTCAGATATGTTCTCCTCATCTCACTTCTAGAACAAAACTGTACTGAAGATTAACAAGGAGATTTTTGGGGGTAAAGTGAACAGTCTTGCAGGTAAGAGTTCTTATCAGTAATTTCCTGATGTGTCAGAAGTGAATTGTTTGTCATAAATGTTCACTTAAACTTTCAAAATGTGTAGTCTCATGTTGGTATTCCATGGCAAAAAAAATCTCTCCACATTCCTAATTTATATGTAAACTGTACCCATGCACCATGCCAGAGGTATAAAATGTCATCTATTTGTCAAAGATACAGTGAGGCTGATGATGTACTAAGAGGAATTAAAACAACTGCACCACAGGGGAGAAATTGAAATTCTTCAAATATCTTTTGCTTTTAATGGTGCTTTTAACCCTTTGAATGCAATCTGTGGGAATTTATATTTGTCCCTAATGTGCAGCTGGTATGTCCCAGAATGGGTTATTTATGAACATCATGTCTAGAAATGGGCGAAAGTGTTGTCTCAAAAGTAAAACATGCAAAAATGGCACTTCCTACCTTCAGTGAGAATTCCAACAAAAAGTGCAGTTTGTCTGGGTTTTTACTGCTTTTTTCCTTTGCTTTTATAACAATGATAATATAATTACCCCATACATGTACAGTGTTTCCATGGTGCTTACTATAAAAGGGTATCCTACTGAAATGTCGCCCTCTCTGTAGCAACCATGAAAATGGCGAGAACATTCACTTGCATCAAAAGGGCGACATTAGAAAGTCGCTTGCATTAAAAAAGGCGACATTCTGATATCACATGCTTAAGGGTCGACCTCCCCTGTGTAAAAACACATTCCAAGCTAACTGTGTAATCAGTTTGAGAGGCCAGTCAGTACCGCCTGGGGTATATATATACACATACAGTACTGTGCAAAAGTCTTAGGCAGGTGTGAAAAAATGCTGTTAAGTAAGAATGCTATCAAAAATACACATGTTAATAGTTTATTTTTATCAATTAACAAAATGATAGTGAGAGAACAAAAGAAAAATCTAAATCAAATCAATATATACTTGTACAAACACAATTCTACGGTGCAGAAAGAAACGTGTGTAGGAGAAGACAGGCAAAAACCTTTAATCCCTATAACAGAGATGTCCATTCCATCTGCTGTTGGACTACAACTCCCATCATCCATAGCAGGCCAGCAGCTACATGACAGTCTAAGAATAATGGGCACTGTTAAGAAGGGTTGCTGTCATAATGAAATGAATAGGAAAACTAAAAGAAACAACAATGAAAGTATGTGAAATCATTGCACCTAAGCTCTTGTACACTTGTATGGCAATTCATTTGGCATCAGCAATGCCACAAGTCAAGATACTGAAAATGATACTGAAAAGGACAGATAAGCTGCTGGTGGCCACAGGGAAGCAGTCACTAGCATGGACAAGCATACATTCACCCTCTCTCTCTTACCTCCCTTAGAGGCACTATTGACTGATGAAGTAATCTGCTCCTGCAGTAGTCCCCCAGCAGCAGTACTTGGGGGGAGATTCACTAAGCATTGATAAAGAGGTGCTAAAATGGAGGTGACTTCTCCAGTTTATCACTTCTTCAGTTCCTATGTTATTCCATGGAGCCTATTCACTAAGATCTCCAAAGCTGAAGAAATCTTTGTGCATAGGCTCCATAGAATAACACAGGAATTGGAGAAGCGATAAACTGGAGAAATCATCTCTACTTTATTGCCTCTTTGTCACCACTTAGTGAATCTCACCCCTGGTGTGCTTACTGTGACAGTGCTCCTACCCCACTCCCATACTACCATGTGAGCTTGAGGTCTCTCAGAGATGTAGAGCACTGAATGAAGATAACTGACAGGCAGCATATTCATAGATAATGTAAATGAACTGTCTGCCCTTTGTTCGGTAATTACGCCCATGGCAGCAGGCACACAATTTAGTTAATAAGAATTTAATGAGGAAAGGGTGGTCTCATGAAGGTGTAGTGGGGTTGGGCACCTAGGACACTGGGCACAGCTGCACCCTCTGTGGTTAGGCCCCTGCTGGGGAGCACAATTATCGGCTGGGCCCGGAAGGTCCCCCCAAGTCACCAGGCTCTACACAGACACCTAGCTTGCCTTGCCTATGATCTGGCTTTGTGTAGATCAGTGCAAGCTCTATCTCAAAGGGGCTGTATTTGTGCCTCTGAAGTACTGCAACACCAAGAGTGTTTTTCTATATCAGCTCTTTTTGTGTTTGTTAATTACTACAGAGTGTTATCGTGGAACCTAACCTATATATAGCAAGCAGTGTTAACGACTACTAAGACTTAAAAACTACATTTAAAGAAAAGTGTATTGTAAAGACAATTAGCCAACATAGAAATCTGAAAATTAGGGTTAAAATTACTTTACTTTTCAACTGGATATGCAAATACCACTATAGCACATAATATGATTTGATCATAAAGCCTATCATAGTGCCCGTAGGTATAAAGGATGCATATTGTGGTGATTGATGTTTTTTTAATAGTAAGGGAAACTGTCATATTTTAAATGTAAATGTTGTTTTCATTATTAAATCTGAGTCAGTAAAATTTTGTTCTTACTATATGACTGGTTTTCACTAAATGAACTATAATATAGCAAAATTGAATATGTATGGATACAGATTTTAACTGTCATTTCAAATACCAATTTCATGTTTATTATAGCCTCACTTTATGACTATTACCTTTTGACAGAAACTATGCTGTCTGTGTGTGTGAGTTCTGCGTTATAACCTGACCTACCAGGGATGGGCAGCCTTAGACCCTCCAGCTGTTTTGGGATACAACTCCATCATACCCAGCCAACTGCTGGCTGACTGCACATGATGGGAATTGTAGTTTTGAATATCTGGAGAGTCTCAGGTTGCCTATCCCAGTTGTATATGTTCCTACTTTATCTGAAATAAAGTATTGGAAATGTATAAAGTGACATAGAGGGTGCAACTTAAGACAGAAAATTAGGACATGATGAGACTGGTGAAATCAAATAGAGAATTTTAGTTTTTAATAGTGCATATCACCTTGATTTTTTTAAATATTTGAAAACTTCACCCAAAACAGCCTATATGTCATGTTAACCAAAGGTCCAGAAGATGCATAGTTTAGGAAATATTCACACTTTTATTTCTGGCAAAAGTAAAAGTCTCCTGGTGTAACAGAGCTCTTCATTAGCATATGAAATGTCACTATAAACCATAATTAGCATATGAAACATCGCTGAATCACATCGAATCACTTAAGTTACACACAGCAAAATTTCTTTCCACACAAAGTTTTATCAGACTGTACATTTACATTTCCTCAGTGTCAAGTTTTGTGGGTATTATATAATAATTACTAGCTACTTCCTGCCTACTAATTCCAAGCCAAACTTTCCAATGTGAGGCTTGGAATGCAAACAAATGCTTGTTTATAGAAGTACATTATAAATAAAGAATGTTGAACCACAAGCTAGGACAGCATTACTTTAAAACATTTGCAGAAGATAAAAAATTCACAATAAACTTTTGGATATGATAGCAAAAGAGGAAGGGAAGAGTACAAAAATCTAAGAGCGACCACCAAATATATGCAATAGACTGCTACAATGTAATGCGCTTACACTGTGTATTTTAAGAGTTCTTCAAAGTAATAGTATATGAAGTTGTCTATTTCTCCAAAATCAAATCGAGAAGTGGTCATAAGTCCTATATGGACCAAGTACCCATCTGTGCCTTCTCCGACCTGGTAGTGAATGAGGGGTACAAGAAAAAGTGCAGTAAGGTATACAAATCGCCAGATGAACGATCACACCAAGGGATAGTAATAATACTTTTAAATGTAAGTATAATATTTATTAAACATATAAATTCCCAACACATTTCTCAAGATAGATGCTTGCTTCGTCAGGGCCCCCTGACAAAACGAGCATCTATCTTGCGAAATGCATTGGGAATTTATTTATATGTTTAATATATATTATACTTATATTTAAAAGTATTTTTAATATCCCTTGTGTGATCTTCCATCCGACAATTTGTATACCTTACTGCATTTTTCTCAGTGAGATCCAGTGAGTGTATTTAATTTGGGGTTTCCTTTTGGGGACTGTACCTATACGGTTTATGCTTAGAAGGAGTGTTCTTTGCTTATACCCTATGGATACCCCTAATTCACTACCTGCTCGTAGAAGGCGCAGATGGGAATTTGGTTCATATAGGACTCATGAACGCTTCTGAACCGGAGGGATTGCGGATTTGGAGAATTGGATAACTTCATATCCTATTACTTTGAAGCACTCTTACAAGAATACAGTGTAAGTGCATTATATTGTAGCAGTCTATTGCATATATTTGATGCTTGCTCTCAGATTTTTGCACTCTTTTCTAACTCTTTTGCTATATGTGTATTAGAATACGGATGTGAAAGCTGGTGACGTAATAGAAGATGCTGCATGTCTGAAGACCCCCTCAAATAGACTTTTCTATGTGGACTTCTCTTATGGATTTTTAATATAGACTTTTGTGACTGCTTTATAGATAGATAGATAGATAGATAGATAGATAGATAGATAGATAGATAGATATTTTTTAGAGACATTAGTTTGGAGAACTCTGCGTTTCCCTTCTTTTGGATATGATAGTTTGAACAGACATATTTGAAATGTGTCATATTAAATAATACATTAACACAATGATAGGTACTATACCATGCTATACAGGATAACTGTATAACTGGAATCTCAAAAATCTGCATAACTGGTGATATAAATAAATATCTAACAAAAATGGATAAAAAAAGATTAGCAAATATAAAACAAAGGGGAATATATCAAAATCTCTTCATTCTATTTGTCCATAATGTATCTAATCTGGTAATCCAAAATACTGCCCTTCTTTTCAGGAGGACAAATCTGTCCCCCACCACCACCACCACCATCTACTTTCCTTAGCACCATACATAACTTTACATTTTAGTTGGAATACATTGTGTTCAGTTTCCTTAACCCTTTAAGGACAAGAAGGGCTGTTTTAATGCCTGCATGAAACAGAGGACATGCAAAGAGCTGGCCAGAGATGCTCAACTAAGAACGAGCCTGTCCTCGAAATGAGGAGGCTCTATAGGAAAAGTGTCCTAGCCAGGGAGCATTCTCTTTTAGCTCACTAGTGCCTTTCACAGAGAGGAAATATCCTAAGCACATCATACTGATTCTACCAAAAGGCAGTCCAACCACGAAGTGCCAAGCAATTCCTCCCTGAAAAAGAGAAGCAGCCAACCCCAGATGTACATTTCTACCTTGTCGGGCCTTGTCATTGAGGTGCAGCTGATCTCTCTAGGCACTGTAAGCAAGGAGTCCACGTCTGAATTCTCTTGTTACCCTTAGGGTGACCAGTCCCAAAAGTAATTTGCATATCAAACTGAGGACAGCATGGCCATGCTATATTCCACTGACTACAGGAAAATTAAAATTATTGAGGGAAGTGAATTGTCTCTGATGGTCATTAAGATGGCCAGCAGCTCTGCCTTCTTCCCCTTGTCCTGGGCAGGGGGCATTCCCTGCATTGTTTGCTTGGGGGGGGGTTGGCCAATCACCTGGGGTAAAGGGTGGCCTATATAAGCTTGTGTGTTAATTACCTTTTTCACTCCCTCCCCACCCCTTTGAACTGCCTCTGCTACCACGAATCTGCAGCATCATAATATCAGACACAAAAATTGTCATGCTTAGGTCCGTAGATGTTCTGGAGGAGGTAAGTCATCTTAGGCCCGTAATGCAGGTCCCCCACACCTCTCAATGCATTCTACAGAATGACCTGAATGACAGGGAGAGGGGTCCCACCTGCTGCAGGTTACAATTTTCAAGGGACCTGGCTGTGCGGCAATCCTTGGCAGTATAGCAGGCCCGCCTATCAGGATGAGCTATTACCAATGGGCCCTGAGATAAAGGGGAGGGCTTGGGGAGATGTCAGTCCATACTGGCATTCACTCTCCCTCACTGACTGAGTGGAGCAATCCGTGAGGTCCAGGGTAGGCACTGGTGCCTGAGAAGCCCTTACATACCTTGGATGGCAGACAGCTTAGTGCGGTAAATAGGTAAAGGTAAAACCCAATGGTAATAAAGATGTGACCACTTTATTGCCATCATAATTTATGTCTTGTGTTTCTATTTATTTACAAGTTTCTGATCCTTAAGGTTTCATTGGGGGACAGCAGTGCTGGGGGAAAATGTGGCAGTAATTCTTGGACATCATAAAGTAAAGGTGATAACATATAATGTATGTGTGGATCTGTGAAATAGAATTATAGATTTTGACAGCAGAAAAGAACCATCTGGCCCATTAAGTTTGCCCATTATGCTATCTAACAAATATAAGCAGCGTTTCATTCTTCTCAGAATAGACTTCCCAGGCATTTTTGAATTATCTAACAGTATTTGTCTCTACAACCCCTGCTGGGAAACCTTTTTATGAGTCTATCACCCACCCTTTCTGTAAAGTAGTACTTACTCTGGTTACCTCTATATTTTCCATGCTCTAACTCCAGATCATGTTCTAGTATTAATTTTTTTGTTTGTTTTTTTTTAAATGCTTCCCTCCTGAACTATGTTAAATCCCTCACTATATTAGAATATTTCTGTGATATCACCCCTTTCCCTCTGCTTTACTGCATTGCTTGCATACCTACAAGTCATCTAAAATAATAACTCCGCAACCCTTTTCTTCTGATGTTTTTGTCAGCACAATGCCATTAAGCCTGTATTCCTCCTCAGGGTTTTAAATGCATTATCATGTACATTCACTCATAAAATTTTAGATGCCATTCCTGCAGTTTTCCTGAATCCTCATGCATTTGGTTTATCCCCCAAGAAGAGTCAACCCTCTTAATGATTTTGTATGTTCAACAAAAAGGCACACCTTACCCTGAATATCAATAATGCCACTAATTAATTTATTGAAGAGATCAGGACCTAGCGCTGACCCATGTGGCACTCAACCAGTAATCCATCCTTCCTCTGAATAAATACTATTGATTATGACACTCTGGGGGTTATGCGCTAAAGTGTGATAATGTGGAGGTTACTTCTGTGATATCACTTCTCCAGTTTCTATGTTATTCTATGGAACCAATGCACCACAATTTCTCCAGCTTTGGCTCTTTAGAATTACATAGTATCTGGAGAAGTGATATCGCCATCTAGAGGTTATCTCTACTTTATCACCTCTTCATCACACCTTAGTGCATAATCCCCTCTGTTTCTTGTCTTTCACCCAATTATTTATCCAGTCATCATCTACTTTGGATTCCAGTCCAAACTATGCATCTTAAAAATAATGTGGTACAGTATCAAATGTTTTACTAAAAGCCAAATATTACAACTACAATTATTATTACAACTACAAATATTATAACTAATTCTCCATCCTTGTTTATAACCTGATGTGCTGGCCATGCTGCCATTGATCTTGCCTGTCATTTGACTTCAGATATGAAACAATTCTTCCTTTCAATATAATTTCAATTAATTTCCCAACCACTGACGTCAGACTCACATGCCTGTAATAGCCACTGTCTTCCCTACTGCCCTTTTAGTGTAGTAGCACCACATTAGCAATTTTCCAGTCATGCAGAACCACTCCTGTTAACAAAGATTTGTTAAAAAAGTTCAGTAAGAGATGCTGCATGCACAGGCCTAAACTCTTTTAATACCCTTGGATGAATCTCAAATGGACCAACTGATTTAACGACTTTTCATTTTGATAGCATCAGTAACCTCATCTTCTATAAACATACTAGTGTCTACTTGTTGGACATTAACAGTTTTTTTCTTAGTGGGGGGGCCCCTTCTTCACAACCTTCTGTAAAGAATGAGCAAAAATAATGATTTACAGTAAACAATTTCTTTATGTCCATCTTTATGCGTACCATTTGCTCACTTTAATCTAATATACTCTTTCTCTTTTCACTAATATACCGAAATACATTTTTGCTCCTGTTTTACAGAATCCTCTACTTGGAATTTAGCAACACATTATAATGTGCTTAGCTTCCTTCTGTTTAACCTTGTATACTTTTCTAACATCCTCTGCCTGTATTTCATTATGCGCATTTTTTATCCTTTACAATACCTGACACCTCACTAGAGAAACAGACTGTTTTTTTCTTTTATCTCTATTTAAATACCTGGTGTAGAATTCATTTGCAGATAAAATTGCATTTTTTTAGTTGGTCCTGTTGTCCCTGCACACCATCAGGCAATCTCCCCTCTGCCAAGAATAACATATGTGTTCACTCATAAGAGAAATATGGCATTGTGATGTCTAAGACGTTTGTTTTAGCTTGATTACTCGCTTACATTACTAGTATATTAATCCACACTGACTGGTACCCAGGCTCTCTCCCACAAATACTGTACATCTGACACTATTTCATTATTTGTGATAATCAAATCTACTGTTGTTTCCTTGTGAGTTGACTCCTTCCCCAGCTGTATAAAGGATGCACCTAACAAGAAATCCAAGATGTCCCCAGCAGCTGATACCTGCCAGTCCACACCTGGCATATTAAAATGTCCAATAATTATCACATGACCTCTCACTGACATCAAAAGCAGGGCCGGATTAATAATTAGGCAGAGTAGGCATCTGCCTACAGGCGCACCCCACAGAGGGGCGCCTGTCATTGGGATCATGTTGTGTTTTTAATTTAATTTAATTTTTTTTTAATACGCCTCCCCCGCCGTCCGGTGCAGCAACATGGTGAAGACAGGTCTATGCCTTCTTCGGTAATGTGGAGATGATGGGGGCAATATGGAGCTGATGAGGGCAATTTGATATATGGAGATGATGGGGGAAATATTGGGTTGATGGGGGCAATGTGTGGGCAGTATGGCATATGGAGATGATGGGGGCAATGTGGAGATGATGGGGGGCATTGTGAGGGCAATATGGTATATGGAGATGATGGGGCAATATGGAGCTGATGGGGGGCAATGTGAAGGCAATATGGTATATGGAGATGATGGGGCAATATGGAGCTGATGGGGGGCAATGTGAAGGCAATATGGTATATGGAGATTATGGGAGCAATGTAGAGATGATGGGGGCAATATGGAGGTGATGGGGGCAATGTGGAGATTAGGGGCATTGTGGAGGTGTCCAATGGAGATGGCCAATGGGTGGGGAGCTTCAGATTTCTGTGCCTACAGGCTCCTAAGCTTCTCCCTCCTGTCTTTAGCTTTTTCTCTAGGTCTACCAGTGGAACAAGGCTAGGGCATCATATATTGTATGTGTAAATATGTGACTTCCATTGGAGTAAGGATAGAGTGCATGTGTGAATATGTGACTACCGGTGAAAAAGGCTGGAGTACCATGCAATGTCTATGTGGATCAGTGACTACCAGTGAAAAATAATGGGGTTTCAGACTGTTTACCTGTGGATCTGTGACTACTAATACAACAAGGCTAGGGAGTCATACAGTGTATGTGTGGATGTATGACTTCCAGTGGACACAGGAACAAGGCTGAGGTGTCAGACAGTGTATGTAAGGCTCTGTGACCAGTGTCACAGCTGAGCAACCCACCACTGAATGAGTTAAAGAGGAGTGTTTGTGAAGAGTTGTGAAGAGTTGCATTTTAATTCGGATGCAGCATGCTGACCTGACCAGTTTTGATTGTTCTTTTAACTACTTCATTGCTGGGTTGCTCATTCCTGCTCATCTTAGAGGAAAGCTCTTTGTGACTACCAATGGACAGTGGAGCAAATCTGGGGTGTCAGACAGTGTAAGTGTGGCTCTGTGACAACCAGTGGACAGTGGAGCAAAACCTGGGGTATCAGTCAGTATATCTGTGCTTCTGTGACTACGAGTGTGATTGTGAAACAAGGCTTGGGTGTCAAACAGGATTATAAGGGTTCTGTGACTACCAATGGACAGTAGAAAAAGGATGACGTGTTGCAGTGTACTGGTTTTTCTGTGACTACCAGTGAACAGAGGAACAAGGCTGGGGTGTCAGGCAGATTATGTGTGGCTCTGTGACTATGTGTGGGATTGTGAAACAAGGCTGAGTGTAACACAGAATATGTGTGGTACTGTTATTACCAGTGTATGGTGTAACATAGCTGGGGTGTCAAACAGGGTGCAAAATTATCATCACCTGATAATTAGTGTTGAGCGAGCATGCTCGGCCGATGCTCGGATCGGCTCGAGCATCGCTCTGCTCGGCACATGGCGGTACTCGTACGAGTACCGCATGTGCTCGCCCGCCATGTTCGGGTCTCCTCCCCGCACGTTTTGCGGCTGCTGCGCAGCCAATAAACGTGCAGGGAGGCTCTGACATCGGTGTAATGCCAGCAGCCATGTTGGCTGCTGGCATTACACTGATTGGCTGGCCAGAACCCGTGGTCAGGTGCTGTATAGCACCTGACCATCGAGTTCGGCTCAGTCTGAGCCAGGGAGAGCTGAGGATAGGAAGGGAAAGGCAGTGTAGGGAGGAAAAAACAAAAATTGTGACAAAAAAGAACCAAAAGTCCTTTTTAGGACTACTGTGTGTGGGGGCAGCAGGTTATATTGTGTGTGGGGGGAAAAAAACAAAAAAAAAAAAAAAAAAAAATATTCTGTTTAGTGTGAAAAGTTGCAGATTAGAGCACATTCTGTTTAGTGTGCACAGTTGCAGATTAGAGCACATTCTGTTTAGTGTGCAAAGTTGCAGATTAGAGCACATTCTGTTTAGTGTGCAAAGTTGCAGATTAGAGCACATTCTGTTTAGTGTGCAAAGTTGCAGATTAGAGCACATTCTGTTAAGTCTTCAAACTAAAATATCAAAGTCACGTATTCCATTCAGTGTGCGTCGCCGCAGTTTAGCAGCACATTCTGAGTACTGTGCAGAGTTGCAGAATAGGAAGAAATACTGTTAAGTCTTCAAACTAAAATATCAAAGTCACATATTCCATTCAGTGTGCTTCGCCGCAGTTTAGCAGCACATTCTGTGTACTGTGCAGAGTTGCAGAATAGGAAGAAATACTGTTAAGTCTTCAAACTAAAATATCAAAGTCACATATTCCATTCAGTGTGCTTCGCCGCAGTTTAGCAGCCTATTCTGTGTACTGTGCAGAGTTGCAGAATAGGAAGAAATACTGTTAAGTCTTCAAACTAAAATATCAAAGTCACATATTCCATTCAGTGTGCTTCGCCGCAGTTTAGCAGCCTATTCTGTGTACTGTGCAGAGTTGCAGAATAGGAAGAAATACTGTTAAGTCTTCAAACTAAAATATCAAAGTCACATATTCCATTCAGTGTGTTTCACCGCCGTTTAGCAGCCTATTCTGTGTACTGTGCAGAGTTGCAGAATAATAAGAAATACTGTTAAGTTTTCAAACTCAAATATTAAAGTCACATATTCCATTCAGTGTGTTTCACCGCCGTTTAACAGCCTATTCTGTGTACTCTGTACAGTTGCAGAATAATAAGAAATACTGTTAAGTTTTCAAACTCAAATATTAAAGTCACATATTCCATTCAGTGTGTTTCACCGCCGTTTAACAGCCTATTCTGTGTACTCTGTACAGTTGCAGAATAATAAGAAATACTGTTAAGTTTTCAAACTCAAATATTAAAGTCACATATTCCATTCAGTGTGTTTCACCGCCGTTTAACAGCCTATTCTGTGTACTCTGTACAGTTGCAGAATAATAAGAAATACTGTTAAGTTTTCAAACTAAAATATCAAAGTCACATATTCCATTCAGTGTGCTTCGCCGCAGTTTAGCAGCCTATTCTGTGTACTGTGCAGAGTTGCAGAATAGGAAGAAATACTGTTAAGTCTTCAAACTAAAATATCAAAGTCACATATTCCATTCAGTGTGTTTCACCGCCGTTTAGCAGCCTATTCTGTGTACTCTGTACAGTTGCAGAATAATAAGAAATACTGTTAAGTTTTCAAACTCAAATATTAAAGTCACATATTCCATATTCCATTCAGTGTGTTTCACCGCCGTTTAACAGCCTATTCTGTGTACTCTGTACAGTTGCAGAATAATAAGAAATACTGTTAAGTTTTCAAACTCAAATATTAAAGTCACATATTCCATTCAGTGTGTTTCACCGCCGTTTAACAGCCTATTCTGTGTACTCTGTACAGTTGCAGAATAATAAGAAATACTGTTAAGTTTTCAAACTCAAATATTAAAGTCACATATTCCATTCAGTGTGTTTCACCGCCGTTTAACAGCCTATTCTGTGTACTCTGTACAGTTGCAGAATAATAAGAAATACTGTTAAGTTTTCAAACTCAAATATTAAAGTCACATATTCCATTCAGTGTGTTTCACCGCAGTTTAGCAGCCTATTCTGTGTACTCTGTACAGTTGCAGAATAATAAGAAATACTGTTAAGTTTTCAAACTCAAATATTAAAGTCACATATTCCATTCAGTGTGTTTCACCGCAGTTTAGCAGCCTATTCTGTGTACTCTGTACAGTTGCAGAATAATAAGAAATACTGTTAAGTTTTCAAACTCAAATATTAAAGTCACATATTCCATTCAGTGTGTTTCACCGCCGTTTAACAGCCTATTCTGTGTACTCTGTACAGTTGCAGAATAATAAGAAATACTGTTAAGTTTTCAAACTCAAATATTAAAGTCACATATTCCATTCAGTGTGTTTCACCGCCGTTTAACAGCCTATTCTGTGTACTCTGTACAGTTGCAGAATAATAAGAAATACTGTTAAGTTTTCAAACTCAAATATTAAAGTCACATATTCCATTCAGTGTGTTTCACCGCCGTTTAACAGCCTATTCTGTGTACTCTGTACAGTTGCAGAATAATAAGAAATACTGTTAAGTTTTCAAACTCAAATATTAAAGTCACATATTCCATTCAGTGTGTTTCACCGCAGTTTAGCAGCCTATTCTGTGTACTCTGTACAGTTGCAGAATAATAAGAAATACTGTTAAGTTTTCAAACTCAAATATTAAAGTCACATATTCCATTCAGTGTGTTTCACCGCCGTTTAACAGCCTATTCTGTGTACTCTGTACAGTTGCAGAATAATAAGAAATACTGTTAAGTTTTCAAACTCAAATATTAAAGTCACATATTCCATTCAGTGTGTTTCACCGCCGTTTAACAGCCTATTCTGTGTACTCTGTACAGTTGCAGAATAATAAGAAATACTGTTAAGTTTTCAAACTCAAATATTAAAGTCACATATTCCATTCAGTGTGTTTCACCGCCGTTTAACAGCCTATTCTGTGTACTCTGTACAGTTGCAGAATAATAAGAAATACTGTTAAGTTTTCAAACTCAAATATTAAAGTCACATATTCCATTCAGTGTGTTTCACCGCCGTTTAACAGCCTATTCTGTGTACTCTGTACAGTTGCAGAATAATAAGAAATACTGTTAAGTTTTCAAACTCAAATATTAAAGTCACATATTCCATTCAGTGTGTTTCACCGCCGTTTAACAGCCTATTCTGTGTACTCTGTACAGTTGCAGAATAATAAGAAATACTGTTAAGTTTTCAAACTCAAATATTAAAGTCACATATTCCATTCAGTGTGTTTCACCGCCGTTTAACAGCCTATTCTGTGTACTCTGTACAGTTGCAGAATAATAAGAAATACTGTTAAGTTTTCAAACTCAAATATTAAAGTCACATATTCCATTCAGTGTGTTTCACCGCAGTTTAGCAGCCTATTCTGTGTACTCTGTACAGTTGCAGAATAATAAGAAATACTGTTAAGTTTTCAAACTCAAATATTAAAGTCACATATTCCATTCAGTGTGTTTCACCGCAGTTTAGCAGCCTATTCTGTGTACTCTGTACAGTTGCAGAATAATAAGAAATACTGTTAAGTTTTCAAACTCAAATATTAAAGTCACATATTCTGTGTAAGATGAAGAAGGCGGGTAAAAAGGGACGGGGAAGTGGACGTGATCCTGAAAGTTCAGGGCGCGGGTCAGGACGCGGAGAAACTGTGCCTGGTGCCAGAGCACAAGAAAGAAAGACATCCACCATACCTAGCTTCATGTCTAATTTTACAGGGCGTCGCAGGACATCACTCTCGAGGTCCGACCACTGCGAACAGGTGGTCGGTTGGATGACAGCTGATACTGCTTCCAGTCGGTTAAGCACCACCCTGTCTTCCACCAAGTCCACTCTCAGTAGCCAAGAGTCTGGTCAACATAATCCTCACTCTGATCATCCTTCCTCCCACCATACACGGTCTGGTCAAAGAAGTGATCCCACACTGGGATATAGTGAGGAGCTCGTCTCATCACCAATCCTTCATTTGACCCTCTCTCCAAGCACGCTTGCAGAGGAACATGACATCTTGTGCCCTGATTCACAACCTCTAGAGGCTACCCAATCTCAAGAAGATGACAGATGTGAACGGCATTTAAGGTCAAAGGAAGTAGTGGATGATGATGATGATGATGAGACACAGTTGCCATTAAATCAACCACTATTTCCGTCTCAAGACCTTGTTGAGGAGAATGTTATACAGTTGTCAATGACTGAGTATGTGGTGGGATCAAGACTTGAGGAGGATGATCAGAGTGAGGAAGTGGAGGAGGACTTGGTGGACGATGAGGTGACTGACCCCACCTGGGAAGGTGTAGAGCCGAGCGATGACAGCAGTCCTGAGGGTGAGCCATCTGCAGCACCGCAACAGGCTGGAAGAGGCAGTGGTGTGGCTACAGAAAGAAGGCGGACCGCACCAAACCGGCCCGCAAATGTTCCACGGAGCACCCCCTTGCGTAAATCTACCTTGCCAAGGGGTAGGTGTTCCGCGGTATGGCGTTTTTTTAAGGAAAGTGCGGACGACAAAAGAATTGTAGTTTGCAACCTGTGCCACACCAGAATGAGCCGAGGCATGAACACTAGAAACCTCACCACCACCAGCATGATCCGACACATGGCATCCAAGCACCGTAGTAAGTGGGAGGAACGCCTGGATCGCCCATCTGTGTCTGCAGGCCACACCACTGCCTCCTCTTCCCCTGTTTTCGGTGCCGGCCAATCGCCTGTCGAAGGCGCAGGCCCGCATACCTCCCGCCCTGCACCTGTAGCATCTGAAGCACCATCAGCGACCACATCCACTTCCCTGTCCCAGCACAGCGTCCAAATGTCGTTACCCCAGGCATTTGAGCGCAAGAGAAAGTACCCAGCCACCCACCCACAGGCCATAGCACTAACCTCACACCTTTCCAAATTACTGGCCATCGAAATGCTGCCATTTAGGCTTGTGGACACTGAGTCCTTCCGCAGCCTGATGGCAGCAGCTGTCCCTCGGTACGCGGTCCCCAGCCGCCACTACTTTTCCCGGTGTGCCATCCCCGCATTACACCACCATGTGTCCCGTAACATCACCCGTGCCCTGACCAACGCAGTTACTGGGAAGGTCCACTTAACGACTGACACATGGACAAGTGCTTGTGGCCAGGGACGCTACATTTCCCTGACGGCACACTGGGTGAATGTCGTGGAGGCTGGGAGCGACTCGGACCCTGGGATGGCACGGGTGCTACCCACGCCGAGGATTGCGGGCCCTACCTCCATCAGGGTTTCCACCAGCACCTACGTTATTGGCTCCTCCTCCTCCGTTTCCACCTCCGAATTCTCTACACACACCGCCACTCCCCCATCAGCCAGTAGCTGGAAGCAGTGTAGCACTGCAGTGGGGAAGCGTCAACAGGCCGTGCTGAAGCTGATCTGCCTTGGGGACAAACAGCACACGGCCTCAGAGCTGTTGCAGGGGATTAGTCACCAGACCGAGCAGTGGCTCTCGCCACTCAACCTGCAACCAGGCATGGTTGTGTGTGATAATGGGCGTAACTTGGTGGCGGCTTTGGAGCTCGGCAAGCTCACACACGTACCATGCCTAGCGCATGTATTTAATTTAGTGGTGCAGCGATTTCTAAAAACCTACCCCAATGTGCATGATCTCTTGACCAAGGTGCGCCGCGTGTGTGCACATTTCCGTAAGTCATCAACAGCTTCAGCCGGCCTGTTGAAGCTGCAGCAGCGCTTACAATTGCCAGCTCACCGGCTGCTGTGTGACGTGAGCACGCGCTGGAACTCCACCTTCCACATGTTGGCCCGGCTTTGTGAGCAGCAGAGGGCAGTAGTGGAGTACCAGCTGTTACACGGTCGTCGCCTCTCCGTTCAACTTCCTGTAATCAGAAGTGAGGAGTGGGAATGGATGTCAGACCTCTGTGAGGTTTTACGCAATTTTGAGGAATCGACACAGATGGTGAGCGGCGATAACGCTATTATCAGTGTAACCATCCCACTTCTGTGTCTACTGAAACGCTCGCTGCTCACAATTAAAACCGACGCTTTGCATGTGGAAGAGGTGGAAATGGGGGAGGAAGAGCTTACACAAGGTGATAGCCAGAGCACCCTCACTTCGTCTTCTCAGCGACAATTGGAGGAGGCGGAGGAGGAGGAGGAGGAGGAGGAGGAGGAGGAAGACACGGTTGTCTCCGCTACAGAGGGTAGCCATGGAACTTTAGTTCCATCTCTTCAGCGTGGGTGGGCAGAAGAGGAGGAAGAGGATGAGGAGATTGAGAGTCATCCTCCTGGTGAGGACAGCGAAATCTTGCCTGTTGGTACTCTGTCACACATGGCTGACTTTATGTTAGGCTGCCTTTCCCGTGACCCACGCGTTACACGCATTTTAGACAACACGGATTACTGGGTGTTCACCCTTCTGGACCCCCGCTACAAAGAGAATTTCTCATCTCTCATTCCTCCGGTGGAGAGGACAAGCAAAATGGTGCAATACCAGAAGGTTCTTGTTGAAAAATTGCTCCAAAATTTTCCATCTGACAACGCTGGCGGCAGAGTACGTGCTACCTTGGCCAACCGAGAAGGGGAGAAAAGGGGAGCACACAGCAGTTCCGAGAAAGGCAGGGCAACACTCTCCAAGGCGTGGGACACCTTCATGACACCCCGCCAGCACCCTCACCCTGATGCGCAGCCTAGTGTCACAAGGAGGGAAAAGTTTTGGAAGATGGTGAAGGAGTACGTAGCAGACCGTGTCAGCGTCCTCAATGATCCCTCTGTGCCTTACAACTACTGGGTGTCCAAGCTGGACACGTGGTATGAACTGGCACTCTATGCCTTGGAGGTGCTGGCCTGCCCTGCCGCCAGCGTTCTGTCTGAGCGGGTATTTAGTGCTGCTGGTGGCATCATAACAGATAAGCGTATCCGCCTTTCCACCGACAATGCTGATAGGTTGACACTTATAAAAATGAACAAGGCCTGGATTTCCCCTGACTTCTCCACTCCACTGGAGGAAAGCCCCGGGGGAACATAAACTCACTTTATATATGTTATTTACAATGATGGGAATACTCTGTATTCCCATTCACCCCTTCCACCCAAAAAACGGGTATATGGTTGACTCTTAATCTTCTCATCCTCCTCCTCCTCTTCCATATGCCCTGGGATATAATTTTTATATAGGGCCAGCTCACCAGCGGGCCCTGTGATATAATTTTTATATAGGGCCAGCTCACCAGCGGGCCCTGTTTGACAATTTTTGTATAGGTCAGCTCACCAGCGGGCCTTCTCATATAATGTTTTATTGGGTCAGCTCTCTAGCGGGCCCTCTCATATAATGTTTTATAGCGTCAGCTCACTAGCGGGCCTTCGCATATAATGTTTAGGATGGTCAGCTCTGCAGCAGACCCTCACCCATAATGTTTTAGATGGTCGGCTCAGCGCACGTTTCCCTCTTAATCATGGCCTCAGTTCAATAAAATCAAGGAAATTTTTGGTAGAATTTGCCTCTGTGCACGTTTCCCTCTTAATCATGGCCTCAGTTCTGAAAATCAAGGAAATTTTTGGGAGAATTTGCCTCTGCGCACGTTTCCCTCTTAATCATGGCCTCACTTCCGAAAACCAAGGAAATTTTTGGGATAATTTGCAGATGATATACAAGTAAATATACAGCAAATATTGTTTGGTAACAATTTTTCGCCTAAAGTCGTTTTTATTTTCCTTTTTGTGTGTTTTATGGTCAGTCTGTAAAAATGGCGTACTACGGGCGAAAGATCGTTCCCAGCAGCGATGTTGGAGTCCAAGATGCATCCAGACATCCTCCCTATGCTGTCCCTGAACCATTTCTGTGGTGTTTCCATCCTTTTCTGCCCTTTTCCTATGGACCAGGCACCCTCCCCTCATCAGAGCAGGGGGTGCCTGGTGTAATGCTCGAGTCCTCCCATTGACTTCAATGGGGCTCGGGTGCTCGGCCGAGCACTCGAGCCTCAGGGGGTGCTCGGTTAGAGCACCCGAACACCCGAGCATTGGGGTGCTCGCTCATCACTACTGATAATCTAATGTATTCTGTCAAACAGCAGTAAGTAAAATGTTATTAAAAAAGTTTTTTCACAGCACACTCTGTTGTATATTATAAAACATTTAAAAGCATTAAAAAATACAACTCATGATACTTTTAATTTAAATTCTGGCCTGTTAGGGTTTCCTGACAAATGGAATTGCCTTTTCTTTTTAAAAAGGATTTTGTCTCCCCCTACAGGAAACAACATAGTTCACTTTAACTGACAGTGAAATATTTTAAGTACCTTTTGATTGCAGATATATTATGATCCATGGCTAAATTTGATGGTTAAATGTTTGCAGTAGGGACAACGTGAGTTAAATTGCAACAAGCAAATACACCAATAAGGCCTAGAACAGTGGTTCACAATCCTTCCATCCAAGGCACCCCTAACATGCAATCTGGATGTTCCAGGGCACCCCTTGAAGTTAGAAAGGGCTCAGTGAAAGGAACAATGAATGGATACATAGTTATCAGTAGGTCTCACAGTGGGAATGACTAGAAGGAGATATTTGTGCAGAATAACCACTGGAAACATACATCAGAGAATACATGTCTTAAAAGCAGTTGTAATCTGTATGGGAATAGTCAGGCACCCTGTGCTTGCGCTCATAGCACACTAAAGAGCCACGGCACAATGGTTGTGAAACACTGGCCTAAAGCATACAAACAAGTCACAGACAAACAACAAGAACCCAGCAACCCCACAGGGACAAGGGGAACACAAAGCAGCACAACATAAGCAATCCCAGCATACCTTTGAACAACAGGGGTTAACACACAAAATGTACACCTGTCACTCCAAGAACAAATCAAACTCAACTATGTAACCTCAGCAGTCAATGGAGACAAAACACACACCTAGGTGCATACCAATTATAAATAATCACACCACTAACCACAGACACACCAGTAAACAATTACCTGGATAACACACACCTTACCATTAGTCCATTATGACCACATGACTGCTCATGGACAACACCTTACTGCTCTTTAAAAGTGACAGCTCACCCTCCTCAGATGTAGTGTGAGAGAGAGACTGACAGTGAGACAGAACAACAGCAGTATGTACACATACTTGTACCTGAGACGACAGTGGAGGCGAAGGCGTGAGAGGGCTAGGGCTCACCATCCTCCTCCAAGCACCCCTGTCCAACAGCCGTCACCTTCTGCAACTGTTGATGCTCCAGCTGAAGAGCCATCCCCACCTATTTGAGGTCATAAAGGATGACATAGACCCTGTTTACAGTACAAACCCTGCCCTAACAGGATTGCAGAAACTAATGTGTGCCATACATTTCATGGCAAGTGGATCATTACAATCCACAGAAGGATACGTGCCTGGCATGTCCCAGTCCACCTGCTCCAGGGCACTGACTCAGGTGTTGACAGCACTCAAGAGGAATCAAGTTCCTACGTCCACTTCCCCACAACAGACATGGAGTGGGCACGGGTTAAACAGGCCTTCTACGCTAGAGGTGTAATGCCCAGGGTCATGGGTGCCATTGACACACACTCACGTGCGAGTAAGAGCCCCAGCACAAAAGTCACATCTATACATCAACAGGAAGAGTTACCACTCAATAAATGTCCAGATTGTGTGGGATGATGGGATGAAGATCACTAACATGTGTGCCAAATTTCCTGAGAGTTGCCATGTCTCACAGATCCTCACCAACTCCTCTGTACACAGGGATTTCAAGAACAGGATACATACAGGAGGATGGCTGTTGGATGATTCAACAGAGAACACACAACACCACATCCACAGGTGCACGCACATGACACATGTACACACAACTCAGTATGTGCATGACACACAAGGGGGGTGAGATCCAGTAAGCGGTGATGAAGAGGTGATAAAGTACAGATGACTCCGCCACGTCATCACTTCTCCACTTCCTATGTAATGCCATGGAGCTTATGTGCCCAGATCCCTTCAACTGTGGACATCTCTGTGCATAGGCTCCATAGAATAACATGGGAATTTGAGACATGATGGACAGGAGAAGTCATCTCCATCACATCACCTCTTCATCACTGCTTTGTGAATATCCCCCCATGAATACATCATCCATGTAACATGTGATTCTCATGTTACCCCTCATCTACAGGCTGGCTATGGGTGCATGTCTTGGCTGCTCACACCAATTGCCAATCCCCACACACCTGCTGAGAAGCGCTACAATGAGGCACATGTCCAGACAAGGAATGTAATTGAGCGCACCTTTGGTAGCTCAAAGCAAGGTTCCATTGCCGGGATCACTCTGGGGGCTCTTTTCAATAGGATCCTGGTAAAGTATGTGATATAATCCAGGCATGTGCCCTATTACACAACATTGCTGTGGACACACGTCTCGTGGAGGATGTTGAGCCACACCAACCTATGGAGGACCCTGTTCCCATTGATGGAGGGGAGGATATGTTGAGTGGGACATAGAAGTGAACCAGGGTCATCAGGGGCTACTTCACCTGTGAGTACTATGCATGTGTAAGCATGTTTGTGCTTGTGGAATGCATGCAAACACACACAAACCAAAAATAATTATCTGTTCCACTCCACAGGATGACCCCACAACACAGTCCTAGCATGTCAAGGACATAATTCTTCAACCTGGGATCAAAGGTAAGCCATATTGCTCATGTACATCACATACTGAGTTGTACTGATGGAAAACTACATCTACCAAGTTGAACATAGCCATGATACCTGTAGAACCCTTTGAGTCACAGAGGGATACCCAATACAATGACATGCAATGGACGCCACTCAGGAATACCATGTGTTAACCCCTTGAGTGCTATGGGGGACACAAAACATTGCAAGCCAATCAGTTGTGTACCTCTCTGGCACTCAAATGGTTCAGGGGATAATGGACATGACTTAACTAGCATGTGAGAAACGCCTAATGGAGCAGAATGGGGATGGTGGTTGTGTGTGGTGTTGGTAAAGGTATGGCAGTAATGATCCGTGAGTCAGGTTGAAAGGCCTGCCATGCTGACTTGTTTGTGTGTGTGTATAGCACAATGAATATTCCACTCCATTGCTTGTCAATGTGTTGTCCAGGCGTCATGGCCATATGAGGTGTCCATCAATGGGATGGCAAGCAGACATATGTATGTGTGTGACATGGACCCTGAGCACACACACCTCATCAGTATGTAGATCAAGATCCATGAAATAGCTCCCCTGTTTCATGGGCCTTGATTTACACACTGATGTGTGTGCCCACTCACATATACATATGTCTGCTTGCCATCCCCTTGATACGAAACCAATAAGGTCATGATGGCTAGACAACACCTTGACAAGCAATGGATTGTTCACTCCATGTCAAATAACAAAGCTTTACCCGTGGAGTGCCAGTAAGGTCTCCAAAGTATTGCTGAACAATGTGCTGTGTACACCTCTGGCACTCAAGGGTATGATGATGGTTCAGCAATAGCATGACTGTTGTGTTCATAGTGCACCTTCCAATCTTGTTTTCACTCTTTGTAGGCATCCATGGCATGACCCCTCATGGTCCAGAGGTTTGTTCCGGTGACATGTTGGCTCCGCGTCTATGTGAATCATCTGTTAGTGTTGATGTCAATTAAACATATGATCATATATGACTATCTTATGTCATTGATTACCTCTCCCTCATCAGGGGCATAGTAATACTTAAAGGCATAGTAATACTTACAATGTTTTAAAATCTATGTAGTAGGGTTTTTCCCCCTGAGTAAAAACAAGGGAACGCCCACTGCTGAAAGGTGTTTGATCTATGAATTTAAACTTTGAGCTGGAATAACTTTGGAATCAAATATCACAGTGGCCTGAAATTGTCAAATGGCGCTGTTGCTACACCATCCTATGGACAACTCTGGTCCCTGCACCATGAATCTCCATAGGATGGTGTAGCAACAGCGCTACTTGACAATTTCAGGCCACTGTGATATTTTATCTTTAAAATTCAAGTTTGAGCTGCAATAACTTGTGAATGAAACACCTTTCAGCAGTAGGAGTTCACTTGTTTTAGTCAGGGGGATGAACCCTACTACATATTTGTTTAAACATTTTAAGTATTACTATCCTCTTAATTGTGATCATGTTGTTGATCTATCTAATGTGTTCATGTTGTTCAAGTTCAAGTCACATCATGGAACAACACCCTGATGTTGTTTGGATTTAATATGTGGTCTGTGAGTTGCACTTGTAGAAACGTTTCTATATGTGATTTGCGTGCTCACCTCTGCTGTTAAAGCTTGTGACGCCATCCATTGTGCATGAGTTGTGTACACTGCATGGCTTTGCAATGCATTGGAGACAACTCTAACACAGTTTATGTTGTGTGTGCCCCCTCCCATAGTTCAATATCGCATACCCAGGTTAGTTGTGCATGAGTTTTGTTCACTGCATAGCTTTGCAATGCATTGGAGACAACTGTAACACAGTGTATGTTGTGTGTGCCCCCTCCCATAGTGCAATATCCCATACCCAGGTTAGTTGTGCATGAGTTTTGTTCACTGCATAGCTTTGCAATGCATTGGAGACAACTCTGCCACTAACCGGTTCTGATAAAAACAGACAGACATTGACGTGTGTAGAAGCAACAAGTGGCCAACAATGGACTCCTTTTTTTTGGGGGGGTGCTTTTGGCAGAGCTGCAGGGGTGGCCTCTTGCACTCTACGCCATGAGGCCCTAGTGGGTCTGGAGGCTGTGGGTGGTGGTGGTGGAGCGCTGGAAGGGGTTGTGGCACTGGAACCCTCATTGGAGGCCTGGGCCTGGCGCAGGGTCTGTAGCCTATTATTTTCCTGCATTTCAACTACCACCTGGCCCATCACGTCTGACATGCGGTTTGTATATGTGACCAGGTGGTTAGTCAGGGTCAGCTGTCGGGCCTCCATTGTCATCATGCAGGCCAGGATGTGTGCTATATGGGTCTCCAGCCTGGTCAAGGCCCGAGCGCACCTCCTGGCCACCCGAAGTTGCCTCCTCTGTAGTGCCACACACTCCTGGTCCAGGATCACTGTACTTCCAGGAGTGTGTGGTGTGGAGGGAGTTGGGGACAGTGGTGGGGATGCCCTCTGGATTTCCTGAGGCTGTGGGGGAGATGGTGTGGAGCCATGTGCTCCGCTGTGGAGGGAGCATGGGAACATCACTGCTTCATCCCCAGATAAACCACACCCTGGGGATGTCACACCCTCTGACTGGGTGGCTGGCATGGATGGTGGGTGTGTTGTTGTGGGTTGGGGTGGTGATGGTGGGGTGAACACCTCCAGGGCCTGTGGGCATTGTGGCTGGCCGATTAGGCCAAGAGGTTTATAGTCCAATGGCCACAGGTACTGTCCTGTGGCTGTGGTCTGGTGGCTGCCCGCACTGGCCCATGGTGTGGCATCTCGACGGTGTCGGGCATCCTGTGTCTCCCCATGGCTGATGATGTGGCCTGGAGTAGATGTACTGCTGCTGGACTGTGGGAGGTAGACCCTGGGGGACATGATGAGGCAGGTGCTGCTGCTGCTGGACTGTAGGAGGTGGACCCTGGGGGCCATGGTGTGGCCACTGGTGCTGCTGCTGGACTGTAGGTGGTGGACCCTGGAGGCCATGATGAGACCACTGCTGGTGCTGCTGGACTGTAGGAGGTGGACCCTGGGGGCCATGATGAGGCCACTGCTGTCACATGTGGTGACCAAAACTGAACCAGCACACCTTGAGTGACACAAACCCATTGCATGTCATACACTTAGACCTCAACAGCAAAAACACTATGACCTCTAAACACAGCAATGCACCAGTGATGACCAATGACTACAGAGTCCAACCAATTATGTCAGCAACCAAGCACACCAACAAACATGATCTGTGCAACCAAAAAAAACAGTCAGCTGGAGGACACACAAACACAACCCAGGACAGCTAAAATCCTAACACACATCAAACATATGCATGATTATACTGTACTTTTGGAGGTTACTTCTACCTTTTACTATGTTATGCTATGGAGCCTAAGCACTGATAATGTCACAATGCGTTGCGTACCCCTCTGGCACTCAAAGGGTTAAACCCTTGAGGACCAGAGGGTTATTCAGCACATTGCTTTTCAATGCTTTATGTACCCTTCTGATCATCAAGGGGTTTAGGACACAGTCATTCCCCTTCCCTTTTGACTTTACTGCATGTGCACTATAGGACCAGTCAAATTGTCTATACTTTGTATGTATGTATGTATGTATTTACTTATGTCATATTAACCTACCTTTGTACACTTTTAGATCAGTCTTCAGCGTTACTCCCTCTAGATGTCTCTAGAGGGAGGAATGTTGTTGGTCAGAAAAGCAGGGATAGTGGAACAACATACCCCTATCCCTGCTATGTAAAAGATTGGAGGGGGTACCTTAAGGAGTTCTCTCCCTGTAATTCAGTGGAGAAAAACTTCTCTTCATTTGTTCCTGTTACAGAGCAAGTCAATTCCTCAAAAAGAATATCCCTTATTCTAAACTGAAGAGAGGTGTCTAATGCATTACTCTGAAAACAACTGGACACCGCTCTTGCACTCAATGGGTTAACTGGCAAGGAGTTAGAGCAAGTATTGTGTTGGTCGTGTCAACATGGGAAAACCAGCAGTCACAGCAGGTCAGTGCCTCATAAGGGGATCTTCCATAGATCGCAAGGCTCAGAAGGGCATTGTCCGTAGCCCGCAGTGCTCAGAAGGGGATCTTCCGTAGACAGCATGGCTCAGAAGGGGATCTTCCATTGACCACAGGGAATGGGAGGTGTTGACTGTTGGGCACAGTTAAATTATTATGTTATTCGGAGATGTCCATTGGGTTCTCATCTCTGGTCGGTTAGGGTTTGGATTAGTTTACAAATATTCTCTGTGATATTGCTGGCTCTTCCTACTCCTGATTTAATGCCAGCAACATTGCAGGGAGATTAAGAATTTTCCCTCCCTCCCTTTGTTTGTTCTCCTTTTTTGTTACAGCTCTTCTTAATTCTGGGTGGCTGGTCCTCACCAGCCCTCATGTGCTTTGGGGAGTTAGTCTCCCATCCTCTGGCTAATGGCTCAGGTGAGAGCAGAGACTCTTGTTTTGAGTCTGCACATTGTTTTGTTATTGTTCATATTAATCAATTCTGTGGCCTACTCTTACACAAGCAGTTCTTTGTGTTGGTGTTCGATTGTATTTAGTTGCTTAGTGTTATGTGCCAAATCAGCAGTCCACCATGTCCTTCATCCCAGGTGAGTTGCCTCCTTGCGCCACATGCACTGGAGAAAATTAAGTAGCAGATACACAGTTGCCAAACAGCTAACTATCTACCAGCATACAGGTGGAATGAGCTAAGAATTCCATGATCCCTCTACTTTAGTTGAAAACAGAGGTGTCGCTAAGGGGCGCTAAGGGGGCTGAAGCCCCGAGTGTAAGTGTTGGCAGCCCCGAATCTTGTGGCCCAGTGGGTAGCCCCAAAAGTTGTGGCCACTCAAGTTCAGCTTTAATTAATTTGTCACCAGTGTAATAGTGCCACACTGGACTGACCCCAATAAACAAAATAAAATAAGAAGCAAGGTACAGACATCATTACCTAGGATTTGTCCTGCCATCCAGTACCTTCCAGCATGTTGCAAAAGCACTGCAGCCAAAGAGAGGAGTGTTTTGACAGGATATTCCTCTCTCATTGGCTGTTGAGTGAGTGTGATGCGGTGATATGCTGTTGCTCCTGGAGAGAGATCAGATGATCATGGAGCAGAGTGTTTCTTCACTGCAGGGCCAGGCAGCAGGAGGAGCATGCAGTGTATGCATGCAGTGCAGCTTGTGAACCTGAGGAGAGGTGGCCTGATTTCAGCCCAGCCAGCCCTCAGCACTGTCTCAGCTACCAAGTCAACAGAGTATATGATCATTCATGGCATATTGGCAACTTCTGTTTCATCCCATCATCATCCATCTGAGTCTGACTATTGCACAGAGTGACACAGTAATACTCAAGCGGTAATACTCAATATAGGGGTTATCAGTTATCACCTGTAAAGGCCAATTGTCTAATCACTCTTTTTGTTGGTTACCCCCTGACACATATGTGCATAGTGGCTTGTTGGACATGTGGACGATTCTTCTGTACTCACACACTCATTTTTGGAAGCTTGAACAGCAGCTTCCCCTTCCATTGGCATGCTCAGACAGTCACATCTGAGTGAGTTTCAGAATGGCAAAAATAAATAGCTATAGGTGCACTTACCCATTACTTCTCCAACAATGCTAAATTACTTCAAGGATAATTATATGGCTTAATGTTTTCACCCTCATTACATAACTAGCATGTTGGGTAAACAACTCTGCTCTGAGCCAGCACTTTAAAAATATAACTCATAATTCTAAAGTGCTGGCTCAGGCCAGTGTTGTATGCCCAACATGCCAGTTATGTAATGATGGTGAATACATTAAGCCATATAACAGCTTCTCTGCCAGTTCTGTCCTTACCTGAAACAGCTGATTCATTTTTTTTACTCAGACCATCCATCTAGCAGCTAATTCAGGTAAACAGAGAACACACAAGGTACTCTGCAAAGCAAACAGAGTGGGAAGTGTTTATTTTTCTATTTTCTTCTGTTTTATGTTTGTTTGTTTTTTTGTCTTGTTCAAAATAAATATTTAGGAACTTAAATATATACAAGTTTTATTTATTTATTTATTTATTTATTTAGAAAATATTTTACCAGGAAGAATACATTGCGATTTCTCTTGTTTTCAGTATGTCCTGGATAGTTTTCAGTAGATGGTTGCATATTTACACAAATTGAGAAACATTATATATTACATGTTATTAAATATACATACGAATATACATACATATGGAAATTTTAAAATTATAAACAGTTACACTCTGTTTTTAGATATAGAGAAGCATTTACTTTTAAGGATTTTAGACTGGAAGCATATTTGATTATTTCAGGTAGATTGTTCCAGGCCTTTGGCGTTCTGAAGGCCTTTGTGGTATACGTAGCGAGTTGTTTGCGGTGGAGCGGAGGTTATAGTATGGAGAGCAGGAGTGAGCAAACTGCTCAGGTAGTGTGGTAGTTTTCCAGAGAAGTGGTTGTGTACTAAGCAAGAAAGTTATACTTTATTGTATTTCTACTCTGACTTTTCTTACATTTTCTACTATGTGAGAAATGAAAAAGAGAGAGTTTCCCCACAGTTCAAATCAGTATAAATGTTCTAATGCTTTATGTGATAACAGCTAAAATGTGATTTGACAATAGATGACTTCATGTGATCTATTAATATGCATCTGTGACAACTTTAAAATATATGATTGATGCATACTGATATCAGGTCAAATGAGTTTTGGCATGTACTAAGGTACTTGGGCTAAAATTGCAAAGAGTTGAAGTAAGAGGAAGGAAGATGTTTTAGTGCTACTCCTGCTTAACACCAATTTACTAAGCTATTTGAGATGTGAATGGTGCTGTGTGTGCCACAGAGGATATAGTGGAAGTGTATAGCCTTCCAGTAAATGTGATAGAGTCTATTACAATAAAAGAATTCAAGAATGCGTATTCTGAAGGATATGTAAGATTGTCCTACAAAAAAAAAAAATAAGAAAATGGGCAGATTTCATGGGCCAAATGATTTTCATGTCATCAAACTCTGTTTCTATGTTTCTGTTTTAACTTATTCGTTGTATTTAGTACATGTCCTACTTACAGATGCACCAAATCAAAACATCTCTGTAGTGTAAACTGAAAATTGTAGGCGCAAGAAGATTATATTGTCCATAGCTCGCCCACTGTATGAACAGAATTAATCAGAGACACGACTGTTCAGGTACACTAGCAGTTAAACATAAAGAAATGTCATGGGGAATATAAGAATGAGGTTCTGCAGTACACATTATGTTTTGTGCTGCACTGTCAAACAATTATGTACTAAGCTATGTACACTGAGTATGAGTGTTTATGTCTGTATCATTCCTCTGTGACTTGTATAACTTCATGTACTAACAAAGCACAGAGGAAACCTGAATACTATGCTTCACTTATTTTGCACATTTCATAGAGATAGTGTTTGGGGCTTGCGGATATTAACATTTTCAGTGCCAGAGTGGTATCCAACTTATTGCATTGATTTCTGTATTAAAGGATAATTATCATTAATTATTATTAATTATCTGCACTTCTTTCACCACACCTTGTACCTGCACTTATAATACTCCTCCTAGTGTCTCTGTTTGTCAATATGAATTCAGCCTAGATTGTAAGCTCCTTGGGGCAGGGTCCCTTTCCTAGTGTATGATTCCCTTGCTGCACTTTCCCTCACAAATAATGTAATGATTGTACTTAACCTTAATGCTCTTAACCCCAGTTCTGTCGTTTTTGTATTGTATTATTTCAACTTCTGTTAAGCGCTGTGTACATGTATGGCGCTATATAAATAAAGATACATACATACATTATCATGTTTCTGATTCTGTGGGAGCAAACTTAGAAAAACTGAGAACGATGCAGCCCAAACTTCTACCAGCCATTTGGAGGAGGTCAAGAAACTGCAGCTCTTAGCTGAGACCCATTCGGGAAGTACTTAGCTCTCAGCAATAGTGCAGAGCCAGATTATGAGCAAGGAACCCCAGGTGCTTGCCTAGGGCCTGGTAAAGTTGGGGGCCTATTTTGCAAAGCCGAACTGACCTCACAATAAAACAGTTGGCCAGTGGAAAGATCATACAGATTATATAGATTTCTCCACCAGCAAGCTGAGGTCCTTTGGCACAGACCTCTACATCCACCTACGTCACTGTCACTGATAATGCAGAGCACTGGGATATGATGTCAGAGGGACAGAGAGGGAGGACTGAGAAGGAGATGCTAATAGAGGTCTGCATCAAAGAAGGCTCAGTCCTCTTCTTCCACATACTGTGAAACACCAGGTATGAAGCCCCCTCATTTGCCAGCAGGAAAGGCGAGGGGGGGACTGGGAGATAGAAATGAAATAAAAAACCCAGAGCAAAAGTGATTAAAGGAGGAGGTGAAACTGGGGGACAGTGAAAAGACTGAGAGAGAGAGAGAGAGATTGGGGGGGAGGGGGAAACAGACTGGGGGAAGAGGAGAAAATAGATTGGGGGATGAAAGGGAGTGGGTAACAGATTCGGAGAGAGAAAGACATGGAAACAGATTGAGAAGAAGAGAAACAGGGGGAAACAGACTGGGGAGAGGACAAAGAAGGAAAACAGATTGGGGGGGAATATGTCCTTCTTCTTTCTTTTCTTCTCTCCCTTTGCCTTTTCATTTTCCCAATTTTCCCTCATTCTACTTGATCTCATCCCATTGTTCTTCTCTTCCCTTTTTGCCTTCTCTCCTCCCACACTTGAAATAGACACTTTAGTATAGATATCCCTTAGGTGTGTAATCTCTACAAACAAATTACAAACTCAATCCCCAGAGCGCATTGGCACTGATATCTATCAGACATGGACAACCTGTGTCTGTCCAGTTCTTGTTGGACTATAACTCACAAGGTGGGGTGCACAGGATGGTGAGAGTTGTAGTTAAAAAAGACAGCTGGAGAGCCAGACATTGTAGAACACTGATAAAGATTTACCCTGCTTTACCCATGGCCATGTATGTTGCACTGCTTATGAAAATCTTTAAAGACATATAACAGAATTTTTCATGAAGAGGTAAAGAATTCAAATATTAGGTTAAAAAAGAAGAGTGGAGTAATTGTTAGTACACCAGCTGTGACATAGGGGAAAATAAGCATTTAAAAAATTCACATTGATTCACAAAGATTTTATCCTGTTGAATCCTCTGCGTTACATTGGATACTGCTAGTATTCAATTGGTTAAACAACCAAATTAACCTGTTTATCTCCTTTGGTACAGTTGGTTTGTTATTATTTTAACATAAAACCTTTTATTCGTGTAACAGGGTTTTGCGTAGGCCCACAGACACCCCTGTGGTCCTTTATCCCAGAAACCTCCTTGTGCTCTGCAGGCCGATCCTGAGCCTCTGCTACCTGGGAGTTGGGGTACATGACTGCGGCAGTGCCTCCACCCCACTGGGCATCCAGGATATGGATGTGGGGCCCAATTGAGAACATATTTAAGTGAGCAATAAAACTGACACAGAACTATCTTAAATAGAACTTTGTATGGCACAGAAAGAAAACCCTATGCAGGAATATAACAGATACATGAATATAATACAGTAAAACAGTTCAAGAAAGCAATGGTCAATATGGTATTCACCCACCCACAACAAATACTACGGCCCACCCTAGGCTTCAGCCTAGTGGCAGTTGGGTACCATTAGTTGGTGCACACATTTGGGTCCCAGAGTAATTGTAATCCACATTATGGTTTGTGTTATGCTGTAATCTTCCAATGATCAGAGAATCTATAGAGCAAGGTCTCTTTAATTGTGTAACCAGATTCAGGGTGCCCTGTGGTGAAACAGGAGGAGAGGTTTCAAGTTTACTACTCCACAGTCTGCAATCTGGTCAGTTCAGGAAGGGAAGCGCCTGCTCCTTTAACTGCTGCTGGAATTCCTGCACTTTTTACATCATTCCCTGCCAGGATCAGTTATGTGCCTTGGTCTGGTTACAGCTGTCTGCTGGAATGCTTCTTCCAGGATCCTCCAGCACTGGATCAGCCAGGTCAGCATTCCCTGCTTAGAAAATACTCCTTCACTCACGTCAACCCAGCTCTAAAACCAGAATATCCATCCATGTTAACGGGAGCTTGCCATCTGATGGCCACTCCACGGGAACTGCAGGATAGTCAGTGGCAGCAGAAATCACTGTGATCCCAGAGGGGTTACATTAGAAATGTACACCCACAAGATGTTCAGGGCACATATTATATTATCTGCAAACTAATGTTTCTTTCAATTGAAATTGTCACACATTCTTTAACTCCTTGAATGCTAGAAAAGGATCCAACAAAATGTAAAACCATGGATTAGAGACTTCTATATCATTCAGTTGGCCGTATGTTCAAAATAAAAGTGGTGGAGTGCAAGAACAAACCATTTTCACTATAGAGAAGAACTAAAATTTCGAAAAAGTCCCATTGAATTAAATGTGTATTTTAACCCCTTGAGTGCTAGAGACCTCTCTAGCTTTCAAGGGGTTAAAATAGCCATTTAAATGGGTATTGACAGACTAAACGGGTCGAATGGTTCTTATCTGCCGTCAAATTCAATGTTTTGGTGTTAAATCAATGGGAATTTTTAGTTCTCCCCATAGCACAAATGGTTTGCCCCAGAACTCCTCCACTTTTATTTTGAAAGCACAGCACATTAATGTGTCAGAAATAAACCAAACAAGAGCATCTCCTCATTTATCTACCCTATATTTCACACTAGATATCGTGAACCCACATTTAACATTTTATGCCCAGAGCACATAATTAAACATTGTAATCACACATCATTATACACATCTCTGGTGAAACACACCCACGTGTAACACATATGGAGCACACATAACTATTTATATACTATACCTTGGGCAATGTATTGAAAAAAATACTGAAGATTGATGGAAATGCTTTAAAATACTAAATGAATACACTTATAAGCATACACCCATGGAAAACAAATATAAATCGATAAATACAAACCTATACAGTTTAGCAAGAAGCTACACAAATTGATGGCAAGTAGCACATGGGTAGTTAACCCTTTGAATGTCATAAAATGTACTCAAAACACTGCAACACAATGCACTGGATACCACTTAAGGGTTAAAGGTTATAAGTCAGAAGGGACAATAGTAGTATGTAAACATTACAAAATATGAAACCAGCAGTAAGTTTATCTAAAATAGGAAATGAAAACCAAAATTACAAAGAGAGCATATCCAATTCCCCAACAAATATAACTATCTAAATGGCAAACAGATAAAAGAAGGATAATATAGACCCTTTCAAAACTGATAGCAGCAGGTTACGTGGGATAAGGAAATGGAGGGGGTCTAAAACCAATTATTTTCTACTGCATATACCAAAGTACCATTAGGAGTTAACTTGCAAGAAATGCATTAAAAGCAATCAAAAATAAATTAATAGGACCTGTCACCTAAGACAAGGTTACTTGGTTTTACAGATAATTAACATCTGCCTCTATATTGCCTCAATATTGTATTGTCATTTATCTGTAATTTATATATATAATTTATTAATTAACCTTTATGTGGATACCTCTGGTTGCCTATCCAGCACAGAACAATATTGAGAATTATGACAATTCAGATAGGCTGTTGATCCAGGGAACTAACCGACTGCCATTTGGAGTCAGGAAGGAATTTTTTACCCACTTGGAGTTTAATTGGAAATGACTTCAATGTGGGTTTTTTTGCCTTTATCTGAATCAACAGGGATTATTTAGGCATGGGTTGTTATTGCATGTTGTTGTACAGTGTGGCACTTTTGATAACTTCCTACATATTATGCTGATTAGAGCTGTTCTAGTCCCACTTTAAAGTTAACATTACATTTTGTGTCCTTACCTGTGGTGTACCTTGCTTAATTCTTCTACCCTAGGTATGTTGTCATTGTGGGTTTTAGTAAGCTTGTAAGATACAGTATTATCCCACACAATCTGTTCATATCCCATTTAGACAGAATGTCTGAAATAATGTCCATACACCAATACAGTCATCTTCTTCTTCAAAGGACAATGGGCTGAGTTAGTATGAGTTAGTACAAATTAAAAAGAAAGGATGAGAAAGGAGAGAGTTAAAATACCTTGAGAGTAAGGTGGTAAATTACAAAAAATTATTGGAGTGGGAAAGTCACTGAATGAATGTGTGGCTGAAAAAATCTGTAGGAACTGTGTGATGCTATCATGTCAGCAAGGACCAAGATCTGTAAAGAATGTTTCTAGCCCCTTGTTGAATCCATGTGACAAAAGAATTCAGGCTGTTCTGGAGGCAAAAGGAGATCCTACCAGGTACTAATAAAGCAGCCACTGATTGTGTATACATACATAAATGCATTTAGCCATTCATGCATGCCCCACACACACACACAAACAATGCTAGCTACTGCAAACACAAGCAACAACTGCAATTAAAACATATATAAAAGACTGTGAATATTCATACATTAAAATTCATATGGATTATATTCCTCTGTGTATATACCTCTATATACATAATATTCAGGTCAAAACCAAACAGAAAATATAATTATATTTTCTTTCATAATATGCGTTAACTCCATACTAAGAAACAATTGTATTTCATTACTTTGACCAATTATAAAGATTTCTTCTTAAAGGGATAGTAATGTTTCACAAAAACAGCAGCTCCAATTAATCTTCATAGTATTTGGGCCATGGAGAGTGTTATTTCAATATTGTCAGAGTTGTAGTTCAAGAGTAGTTGAATGATAAAGTATCCCCCTCCCAGTGGCGTAATAATAGGGGTCACAGGGGTAGCAACTTTTCAGCGCCCTTTCTTGGTGTACCTGTACCTAGCGTTTGATTGCTGCTTGTTCCTGCTCCGTGTATGACCCGGCTCGACTGACTTCACTCCTGCTGCACCTGTGTTATTGCTTTCCATTGCTGACTAGGACTGGCTGACTACCTCCGAGTGTACCGATCTGGCTTTGGCTGAGAACCTGCTCTGTTGCTGAGCAGAACTGGCTGACTACCTCCGTGTGTACCGATCTGGCTTTGGCTGAGAACCCTCTCTGTTGCTGACTAGGACTGACTGACTCATTTCCTCAGTGTGTATCGATCTGGCTTTGGCTGAGAACCCGCTCCGTTGCTGACTAGGACTGGCTGACTACCTCCGTGTGTCAGACCTGGCTTTGGCTGAGTATCTGATTCCGTTGCTGACTAGTACTGGCTACTACCTCCATGTGTACCGATCTGGCATTCTGGCTTCTGACCCGTCTGGGTGCGTACCCTGTGCTCCGTTACTCTTGCTCTCGCTATGCAGTGACTTCCGCTACAGCATCTGTTTGGCCTGTCACTCCCTAGGTTACCTGGAAGACTGTGTTGCAAGTAGCTCTGGTCACTTACCAGTGTCTTATCTGTGTTGCCTCTGCTATACCTAGCGTGCTAGGGACTCAGTCACTTGCCAGTATCCTATCTGTGCTGCCTCTGCTATCTCTAGCATTCTAGGAACTCGGTCACTTGCCAGTGTCTTATCAGTGCTGCCTCTACTATCCCTAGCGTTCTAGGGACTCGGTCACTAGCCACTGTCCTATTGGTGTTGCCTCCACTATCCCTAGCATTCTAGGGACTCGGTCATTTGCCAGTGTCCTATCTGCGTTGCCTCCTCTATCCCTAGCGTTTTTCACGGTTTTAATGAACACTCAGACAATTTGGGTAAGGTAAAATTCAGCTTTATTGAATAAATAAAGAACAGAAATGCCCTTCACAGGTCCAGACCCAGACAGTGATTGAGCACTTCTGGATCTGACACAGGTCAGGGTACAATCAGCAGCAAGTATACACAAATAAATGCAATGGCAGAGAGTGGAACTGGAATGGGAACTGGGACTGGAACTTAACCTCAGCAGTACCAACAAGGAAGTGCCCACAAGTGGAGGTAAGTACTGCAGGGCAAAATCCCCAATGGAACAGGGGAAACAGAGCGAGGCAACAGGACTTGCCTAGAAGACCAGGCAGAGGATAGCCCAAGTGGCCGGAGCAGACTCCCATACTCGGAGGTTATGCCCAGAGGCAACCGGAGCAGGCACAGGCTGTATAAGTAACACAACCGGGGCAACAGTAAAGGCACAGGTGGTATAGGTAGCAAACGGAAGCAACCGCAAAGGCACAGGCTGTATAGGTAGTGCAACCAGAGGCAATCGTAAGGCACAGGCTGTATAGGTAGCAAACGGAAGCAACCGTAAAGGCACAGGCTGTATTGGTAGAACAACCGGAGGCAATTGTAAGGCACAGGCTGTATAGGTAGCACACAGAAGCAACCGTAAAGGCACAGGCTGTATAGGTAGTGCAACCGGAGGCAATCATAAAGGCACAGGCTGTATAGGTAGCAAATGGAAGCAACCGCAAAGACACAGGCTGTAAAGGTAGCACAACCAGGGCAACAGTAATAGCCATAGCCTGGATCGGTACACAGAGAGCGGTAGTCAGCCAAAGCCTGGATCGGTACACAGAGAGCGGCAGTCAGCCAAAGCCTGGATCGGTACACAGAGAGCAGTTGTCAGCCAAAGCCTGGATCAGTACACAGAGAGCGGTTGTCAGCCAAAGCCTGGATCGGTACACAGAGAGCGGTAGTCAGCCAAAGCCTGGATCGGTACACAGAGAGCGGCAGTCAGCCAAAGCCTGGATCGGTACACAGAGAGCAGTTGTCAGCCAAAGCCTGGATCAGTACACAGAGAGCGGTTGTCAGCCAAAGCCTAGATCAGTACACAGAGAGCAGTTGTCAGCCAAAGCCTGGATCGGTACACAGAGAGCAGCAGTCAGCCAAAGCCTGGATCGGTACACAGAGAGCAGTTGTCAGCCAAAGCCTGGATCAGTACACAGAGAGCGGTTGTCAGCCAAAGCCTGGATCAGAACACAGAGAGCGGTAGTCAGCCAAAGCCTGGATCGGTACACAGAGAGCGGCAGTCAGCCAAAGCCTGGATCGGTACACAGAGAGCAGTTGTCAGCCAAAGCCTGGATCAGTACACAGAGAGCGGTTGTCAGCCAATGCCTGGATCAGAACACAGAGAGCAGTAGTCAGCCAAAGCCTGGATCGGTACACAGCGAGCGGGAGTCAGCCCATGCCTGCATCAGTACACAGAGAGTGGTAGTCAGGCACAGGGAAATCGGTACACAGATAACGATAGTCAGGCAAACCGGGTCATCAACGGAATAGGCAGCGAAGACAGGAGCACAGTCAGGCAAAACCGGATCATACACGGAACAGGATACACAGCAACACACGTATGGTCAGGAACACCACGAAAGGGCAGCCAAGGTAGTGAGAACAGAGTTTAAAAAGGTAATTGCTGGGCGGAGCAGAGCCCAGTATCCAATAAGAAGCAGCAAGCACCGACAGGAAGTAGCAATGTCAACAGACAAGAAATCACGGCACCGTGATAGCGTTCTAGGACTCGGTCACTTGCCAGTGTCCTATCTGGGTTGCCTCCACTATCCCTAGCATTCTAGGGACTCAGTCACTTGCCAATGTCCTATCTGTGTTGCTGCCGCTATCACTAGCGTTCTAGGAACTCTGTCACTTACCAGTGACTGTTCTGTGTTGCCTCTGCTACCCCTAGTTTTCAAGGGAATTGCCCTGCAGTTACCTACCGCCAGTATAGGAGGTCCTTCCCGCGGTTTGATACTGCTGTGGTTTACTCTAATCCAGTTTCCAGTCAACGGATCAAGCCTACTTAGTTCTTACTGTATATTTTGCTTGCCTATCATTTCTGTTCAGAGTTCAGAGACCGACAAAAATTAAAAAAGGCCTTTTAAAAATTGAAAAGGCTTTTGGAAGACTTTAGTTATGAGCCAAGGGTTTCCAAATTGAGTTTGTTAACTCAGCAAAAGAGATGCCTACAAATGTATTACTATATCTATGCAAGGACAACATAAATCTCTGTGAAACATATGCAGATTACAATATGTCATTCAATAAGCTTAGAGGAAAGGTAATTTCTCTTTCGGCAAAGGAAAGGGTTCTTTACTGCAGCTACAATAGAACACTTCACAAAAGGGTTGGACTCTTTTTTTGTCACTGGCTCTGTTTAAGGAAAAGTAATCCACTAGACAGAACTGTAGATCACTCCTTTCCCCCAAGGTTTGAAAAGGTATTTATACTTGTACAGGAACATCTGACCTAACAGAGAACAAAGGCCAGACATAGTCAAATGTCACACAGGAGATAATATTTAGTCAGTCTGAGCAGGAGTTCAAACAAGAAGTGAAGATGAGGACAGTGATTCATAACAGAAGTCTTATAAGCCAGGGAGTAGACAGTCACCATGAAGATCAATCCAGATTTGGCACACAGAAGGCACGAAGGGGAACAAATAACTAAATCTAGTTGACTGGAGTAAGCTTAAAAACCTTGCAAACTGGAAGTGCATCAGACTAGCTTATAAAGGAACTCAGATCTTAAAGGGATAGTAATACTTAAAATGTAAAAAAAATATGTTGTAGAGTTTATCCCGCTGAGTAAAACAAGGGTACTCCCACTGCTGAAAGGCGTTTCATTCAAAAGTTATTAATTTTCAAAGTTGAATTTTTAGGTGCAATATCACAGTGGCCTGAAATTGTAAAGTGGCGCTGTTGCTACACCATCCTATGGAGATTTATGGTCAACTGACCAGAGCTGTCCATAGGATCATGTAGCAACAGCTCCACTGTACAATTTCAGGCCACTGTGATATTGCACCTAAAAAATTCAACCTTGAAAATTAATAACTTTTGAATGAAACACCTTTCAGAAGTGGGAGTACCCTTGTTTTACTCAGCGGGATAAACTCTACAACATATTTTTTTTTACATTTTAAGTATTACTATCCCTTTAATGCCTTTTTAGCAGACTAGAATATATATGTGTATATGAATTAAAGAATGGAACTTCATGGATGGATATCTTTTATAAACCTCAAAAACTATATACCTATAGTTATGATCAGCTAGTATGTGTATTTTTTCTATGAGCATTGTAGATATATTTTCCTTTTCCTTTTTATTTTAGTTATATGTCTATATATTTTAGTCATATAGCTACAAATACACCTCCAGAGCCCAAACATTAGATGTTTTCTACATAGCATAAAGATTATGATATCTTTATGTTAATTATTCATTTTGTTTGTGAATCTGCAATGCTATATTGTATTATTCTCTTGTTTTTGTTGCTAAAACATTTCTTTTTCTAATTGACATTATATTGAAACGACAACTGTATATATTAGAAATAAGAGACAAGAGGTGCCTCAAGGGGTGAAAATATCCCACTATGATTTCTGTTATTAGCTTAAAGGGATAGTAATACTTCGTTTTAACTTTATTTTATTTTGTAGCATTAAAAACATGAAAAATGATATAAGTCTTATCTCTCAAACCTTTATGGTTTATGAGATATTCACAAGCAAAGTTTCCCCTCCCGCCCCTTTTACCTAGTGTAAGCAATTTCTTCTCAGATGTGGATCAGGTTGTAAGACCAGACAGATAACAGCAGGGGACAATCTTCTTCCTATGAGAACAATGAAAGCCCTTCCCCCCTTGGCAAGCTTTTCAGCTTTTTCCCTTATCTTAATTGAAGATTGTCCCTCTCTGCAGTCTACCTGGGCACCTCCCTTCTGATCTGGCTGAACAGTGTTACATCAGTAAAAGGGTCAGGAGAGGGATACTTTGTCATTGAATTACTCTGGAACTACAACTCTGACAGAATTGAAATAACACTCTCCAAAGTCCAAATACTATGGTGATTAATTAGAGCTGCTTTTATTATGAAACATTACTATCCCTTTAAAAGAGTTATACTCACAAAAGATGTTGGCTAGAAACACGAGTGGAGGATATTACAGACTTCATCTATACAGATGCAATAGAATACATAACTGTCTGTTACATTCTGTTTACTAGTACTCCCAGTGGCAAATTGGAAATGTATATCTAGAGCAAAACAAGAGGGAAAAGAACACTGATAGACCCATGAGAAAACAATTCATATAATATAGTTGTTAACTCAAATTTGGTTGTTGATGGAGACATGCAAATATATGTGAACCAACAAATTGGTGGAGGAGCACATCATTTGGGTGCACCAGGGCTGACCAAAAGGAATAGAAGGTGTACCACAGGACAATCACCAGGGATTTGTGGAAATATATTTATATTTTAACTGTTTAAATATTAACACTTAACAGCAGGGCCAGATGTTCTGGCATTCCCTAATTCGTAGAAGTTCCTTCTAACAAAAAGGAAGATGGGGAAGACACAATGCCTAGCTCTCACATAAACCTGCAAATGGGAACAAGAGAAAGGGGAATATACTATACCACCAATCTGTGTAATATAACAGTAATAAAAGTCCAAGGGAGTATAGAATCCTATCTGTCCCTCGAATAGTCTTAGTGGAAGTTCCTCCTAACTCTCTTGCAGCTTATCATGAAAAATGACACAAGGGATGTTCCACTGATAGACCACTGTATTCATGTAAGAAAATTAGATATGGGGTAGGAGTAGACAGCACAAAAAAGATCCTATAAGTGTAGTATTCATTGAAAACAATCATTTATAACAATATGGTATAATCTATCTTGTACGGTGATGTTATCAGTAGAGATCATAGTGATGGTACACTGGGGATTCGATAAATGTACATGAAGGATATACACATGATATATATAATCAAGAAACAGAAAAGAACAAGAAAAAAATAAAATGAAACAAATCACAAAACTAATGCTAATGAGCTCAGAAAAGTGGGACAGCATTACTCTTATTTAAAGTAAATGTTAAATAAATAAATAGTAGAAGCCTAACTTTTTTAGGGAGTATTGCTTAGGGGTAGGATACATTGATGGATATTGACCTCAGAAGCAGAAGAGACACAGTATGTCTACACCTGAATTAAAAAGAATAAAAGAAAGATTAGATTAGATCTCTCTTCTGTTTCATGAAATCGATTTAAATTATGTATTTAAAATAACACTACAGCACTGTTAGCCCACTAGTCTTTCCATTCTTGTTCCTTTTACTTTTACCAAGGTCCCAGTTCTAACTTTCCATCTTTAAGGTTGCTACTTAAAGATGTTTATATTGCTAGTGTTCACTTAGTAACATCTACAAAGGAGCAGGAAGTGGACCTGTCACCTTGAATTCCAGTGTGCATATTTGAAAATGTCGCTACAAACTAACACAAGATCAGTAGATACATAGGTTAGGAGATATTCATTCTTTTATTTCTGTGTGGTCAGGTTTCTGAGTGTGGTACCTTATACTAATGTATAAAAATAAAACTTGGCAATGAGAGATGTTAACTTTAAATAAAGTCCATTATCTATCAACTATGTAATTGGTGGTATTATCGTTAATATGAAAAACACAAATTGAGAAAGGAATGCCCAATATTGTAGTAGATTTCAATAGAGAAAAACACAGAACAAACAATGGAGTGGTACTCATTTTTCTCAATTGTTGTCCTAGTCAGGTGATTCTTCAAATATACAGCAGTATGTGTATGCAGGTAATAATGGGACCAAGCCTGATGGAGGATTACCCACCATCTGGATAATTAACACAATAGAAAAGAACTACCAGTATATGGAACAAAAGCTAATGAATATTTAATGTATAAAACAAAACATAAAATATAAAAGCACTCAATGGGGTTATGCACAAAGGAGTGATAAAGAGGTGAGAAATGCCTTCTACAGGGAAATCACTTCTCCAGTTCCTATGTCATCCTATGGCACTTATGCACTAAGATCTCCAAAAAGAAATGTTAGTGAATAGGCTCCATAGAATAACATATGAATTGGAGAAGTGACATCGCTGGAGAAATCATCTCCACTTTATCACCTCTTTATCACTTCTTTATCGTGCCTTAGGGAATAACTACCATGGTGTTTCTCATTTTAAACATTGTTTCATCAGGAGCACAGAGGCATGTTGCTCCATCTTTGTCTATTGCCTGCACTCATTTCATTAGACCAATCAGTGTGAATGATGACATCAGAATAGAGATATGTAAAAGTGGACCATACAGGACTAGTAGATAACTAGGATATAATAAACTCTCTCTCTGATGCAAGCTAAAGAGCTGAAAGGTTAGAAACACCACAAACAACAAGAAAATACAAATATAACTCACTAACTCTTAACAAGTGGATCATAATAGTTCTTATATTAAAGTATCTCCAGTGCTTCACCTGTGAGAGCTTCTGATAGACAATGAATAAAAAAACAACAGCATGCTTCATAAACAATGTATACAGTTAATGTTATGTGATAAATTCACAAATAAAATTGTGATAGTCTGAGTGCCATTACCAATATTAGAAAAAAACAATGATAAATTTGTTCACTTATCTAAAATAAAATAAAATAAATTAATCAGTTAAATGAAAAAACTAAGTTAATTCATTCAAAATAATCCAAAACTGTGACTTAATTAATAAATATAGCTCAAACAACTACTGACATTTAAAACTAACCAAAAAGTGTTAATGCCAAATAATAAATAAAATATATCTATATTTATAGAAACTAGCAAATGTAATATATTTAAAAACTAAAAAAGAAAAACCCATATATGTTTGTATATGTGCTATTTAAAAATGAAATACAAACTTACTACATGCTCTATAATAGTAATTCTCATTTCCATTTCTCACAGCAACAGGTCAGCTTTTAAGGATATTAAGCATATGCATATAAATAATAAATACGCCACTGATTACCCATCTATGATCTTTACTGCTGTATATACAAAGGAAGCAACAATGGCAGACTATGGACAAACAGGGAATACAGAATTGCCTCCAACATATACATAGCTTTCTGACTGTTCACTAACAGAATGTTGCACACTATTCTGCGGCCAACTAAAGGGCGCATTAACCATATCGCCATGATGAAAAAAGCAACATGAGAATCTTGCCCACATCTTAAGGGCAAGATTCTCATGTTGTGCGCTTAAGCATTGCATCAACATACCTTGCTCATGTGGCTAATTTAACAAGAATGAGAAGCTGAACAAAAGTGATACTAATTACCAGGGGGTAGATTCCAGTTCCTCTCAGCTGATGTGGGCACTGGCAAAACTCTGGCCATCTGAGGACAGTCCATCTCAGGTCACTATCTGCTTGAAGACTTAGGTTAGCCTTTCAATCATAGATACGTGCAGATACTGTAAGTACTGTATTGCAAGCCTCTGCGAGGGTTAAACTAAGTCTTCAAGTATCTAGTGACCTGAGATGGACCGTCCCCAGATGACCAGAGTTTTGCCAGTGCCCGCATCAGCTGAGAGGAGCTGGAGATTCTCACTTGTTAAATTAGCAACATGAGCACTGTATATTGATCAAATGCTGTCACAACTTACCTGGGTTCCAGCACTCCACTTCAGGCGACGCTCAAAATGATGCTTCAGCATCAGCGGCCATCCATGCCGCATCGATTGATGCAGGATTATGGCAGTAGTTGGATGCATCAGAGCAAGATGCGTCACCTGCAGGCACGGGGCTTCTGAATGAAGAAGGCATCAGTTTTATGTGTTTGCTTCCTGTAGACTCCTCCTACCTACTTCCTCCCTCTGAGCTGCTCCTACCTACTTCCTGAGGAGGGGGTTAAAGGGCAGACTGAGTCCTGACTCAGTTGCCCTTGCGTTGTTGTACAAAGTAGTTCCTCTTGGGCTCGGGTACAGCATACCCTATGTGGATCCGTGCAGCGACAAAAAAGGCAGACTGACTGTGGGCGACTGCCAGCACCTACCTTCCAGGTAGGAGACAGAGTATGGTTGCCTTCCCATAACTTGCACCTCCAGGTTCCTTGTAACAAATTGGCTCCTTGATTCATTGGTCCAGTCTGTGTGCTGCGCAAAATTAACCCGGTGGCTTATGGATTGGAGCTCCCTGCCAATATACGCATTCATAATGTCTTCCATGTTTCCCTGTTAAAGCCCTTGGTCTGCAACCGGTATACCTCAGCTCCAGTCCATCCTGCTCCCGTTAGAGTTGCAGATTACGAGGAGTATGAAGTCCAAAATATCCTGGACTCCCACTTGGTTCGAGGGCGCCTACTGTACTTTATTCATTGGAAGGAATAAAGTCCAGAGGAGCGCTCCTGGATTCCAGCTGGCGATGTTCACAATCCTGTTTTGGTGTGCAGATTTCATGAGTGATTCCCTGACGGCTCCGCGGAGGGAGGGCCTTTGAGTGGGGCGGATACTGTCACAGCTTACCTTTGTTCTAGCACATCGCTTCAGGCGATGCTCGAAATGACGCTTCAGTGTCAGTGGCTGTCCATGCCTCATGAATTGACGCAGGATTATGGCAGGGGTTGGAGCCATCAAAGCAAGATGCATCACCTGCAGGCACAAGGATTCTGAATGAAGTAGGCCTCTGTTTTATGTGTTTGCTTCCTGTAGTCTCCTCCTACCTACTTCCTCCCTCTGAGCTGCTCCTCCAAACTACTTCCTGAGGAGAGGCTTAAAGGGCAGACTGAGTCCTGACTCAGTTGCCCTTGCATTGTTGTACAAAGCATTTCTGTGTCTTTGGGGTTTGTGTATGACCTGGCTTGTCTGACCATCCAATCTGGTGCTGACCTATGGCTCTGTCTGACTATTCTCCTGCCTTATCCTTACATAGTGGGCACCCAATCTGATGTAGACCTGTGGCTCTGGCTGACTACCTGAACTGTGTATGACCTGGCTTGTCTGACTACCCTCTCTGGTGCTGACCTGTGGCTCTGTCTGACTATTGACACCCAATCTGGTGCGGACCTGGGGCTCTGGTAGACTAGCTTATATTGACTGCATGTGTGAGTCAGATATCCACTTCCTATACTGACTGCAGACATGAGTCAAGGATCCGCATTCTCTATTCTGACTGCAGGCATGAGTCTAGTATCCACTTTCACTATACTGACTGCAGGCATGAGTCAGGAATATTCCTCGCTCATCGGATCAAGACTTTGTGTTCCAATTTCTACTCCTGGTTCCAGCTGAGACTACCAGTGGCTTTGGCCTAGTCTCCAGCATTGTGGTCAGTCTTGGCAGTCTACTATTCCTGACAGTAGTGCTTGCTGGGTGTGACCATCAGCTTGTTCCTGCCGTATTACCATTGTATATATCTTTATTGTTATTTAATGAACTGCATTTTACTATACCATAATAATTACTGAACATCCCTGGGGAACCGTGACAGATGCTTAAGCCTCGACATGAGAATCTTGGCCTTTTGATGCCAGCGAGATTCTCATGTTGCCATTTTCATCATGGCGACATGGTTAATGCTCTCTTAAGTTGGTCGCACAATAGCTTGTGACATTTTCAAAGGGTACCTTTACGGATGACCAAGTCCAAAACTGACTGGAAAAGGTTATGGTGAATAAAGCACCTGGACCTATTAGTTCAGTATTAGCAAGACCCTTATACATAATATTTAGTGATTACAGTGAACATTTATTCATGTGAAAGTGCATTCTTCCTCTTTTCAAACTGATGTATTTGTTTTCTATTAACCCTTTCAGTTCCAGAGGAATGTCTAAGGTATTGCTTTGCTGTACATTGGAAGCCTCTCTGCTATCCAGACAGTTAAGCCTTTGAATGCATTGCGCTGGATATCTCTCTGGCACTCAAAGGGTTAAAGGTTTCTATTCCAAAAATTGCTGTTGTCATCCAAGCCTAATACGATTCTGAAAAACACCAGCACTGATATATATACACCTCCTTCTTCCTACCTCCTTCCAGTTACACTCACTTCTAATGAAGCACTTCACCTTCCAGTTAGTGACACCAATGCCTAATGAGACATGTTACTTAATGAGACATGTCACCTTCCAGCAAGTGACACAGTCTCAATGACTCCTGCAGAGTGCTCACTTTCTACTTTTCAATTGTTGATCATTTATTTTCCAAATTGAATTTCAGTTTAAAAAAACAGAACTAATTCTACTATATGAAACATTTATTTCCTCAATTTCATTAAAAGTAAAAACCCATACAGATAAAATTTAAAAGTCAAGAAAAAAAAACTTACTGTTAGACTTTTTTCAAAGTTGCTTCTAAATGAGCCTCTAGAGATGGACTTTAGATATACACAATTTGAAATGGTAAAGACATTTCTATGAATCTCTGCTGGGACCAGTGATTCTTAGCACCAGTGCTAGGAAAACTCAGGTCAGGTTTTATGGATATCCCTTATTATACACAGGTGAAGCAATCACTATGGGCCGTATTCTCAAAAGAAAAGGAGTGATAAAGAGATAATAAAGAGGAGATGACTAGGAATGGGTGAAAATATTTACCTCAAACCAAAAAGGCAAAAAATGTCACTTTCCACCTGGTGAAAAATTTCGCACTTTCCTACTTTTTTCGCCTAGCTCATTGCATTGAAATCAGTGGGAAGACAACATTTCTCCCTGTCATATGGCAGTTTTCTCTTCTTTCCCTGCAGGCATATAAAAGTGTGTCAGGCTCTCACATCACGTCAGTCTGTGTTTATTAGAGGAAGAGAGAGCAGCACATATTGAGCTAGAGAAGATAGGCAAACGAAGCGGAGTTCACGCTTAGTTTAGGGAGCCTTTTAGGCAGGACATTTGTTTGTATTAGGGGAGTCTGGGGGCACTCTGATGGAGAAAAAGAGAGAAAGGAGGTTGACCCTAAATACCCCAAAATTTGGTGTAACTGACTGGCAAAACACAAGGAGCCATGATCCAAGCTCCTTCCTGATCTGGCTGTTATTATTTCTGTGCGGGGGGAGTCTGAGTGTGTGAGAAGGGAACAAAGGAAGTTGACCCCAAATACCACAAGATTCTGTCTGACTGATTTGATTTGAAAGACACAGGCAGCTGTTGGCCAAGCAATTTGCATGCTGATCTTGCTGTTAGTAACTCTGTGTTGGATGTGTTTGGGGGTGTGAGAAGGTAGCAAAGGAGGTTAACCCCAAATACCCCTATATTCAGTTTGATACAGGCAGCTGAGGTCCAAACAATTTCTTACCTGCTCATTCTGGGGAAGTCTGAGAAAAGAAGTTGTTGATTATTTTTTTTAGTTATCATTTTTTTGGACAATGATAAGATAGGGTTGACAACTGGAAAAAAGAAAAAAATATATACATAAATATACTGACTAGGACCCTTATGTGAGCTGTGTGACTGAGGCAGACTTGATAGATAACAGACGAGATTGAGAATTTTGCTGACGGCCAAGGCAAGACATCACTTTACATCAGTTCTATTGTGTACTTTAGAGTAAAAACACACAGAGTAGTTGAGTAATGTCCAGCAAACGCACAAGGAGCAGGGGGAGGAGGGAAAGATGGAGCTGTGCAGGGATGTGGGAGTAACTGTGCAAGCACGCTTATATCCCTTAAAGGGATAGTAATACTTCGTTTTATCTTTATTTTATTTTGTAGGCATTAAAAAAACATGAAGAACGATATAGGGATATTCACAAGCAAAGTTTCCCCTCCTGTCCCTTTTACCTAGTATAAGCCATTGCTTCACAGATGTGGAATCCAGTCCATAGACCAGACAGATAACAGAAGGGGACAATCTTCTTCCTATGAGAACAATGAAAGCCCTGCCCCCCTTGACAAGCTTTTCAGGTTTTTCCCTTATCTTAATTGAAGATTGTCCCTCTCTGCAGTCTACCTGGGCACCTCCCTTCTGATCTGGCTGAATAGTGTTACATCAGTAAAAGGGGCGGGAGGGGGATACTTTGTCATTGAATTACTCCTGAACTACAACTCTGACAGAATTGAAATAACACTCTCCAAAGTCCAAATACTATGATGATTAATTAGAGCTGCTTTTATTATGAAATATTACTATCCCTTTAACAGTTGTTGCATGTCAATATTGTCAATTTGGTAAGATTCCTTAGCCGCTCTCCTCATTTTTTTCTGCAATAAATATATTAGTGGGAACAATGGGGTCATATGCACTCACATGAAACACCTGGCACAACTCCATCCAAACACCATGACAATGTGAAATCCCCCCACCAGAAACCAAGTACTGTTGCTGTCACTATGCCCCTTGTCCACACCCCGCTAAGGACACATGACAACTTACAGAGAGTTTAATAGTAATGATGAACCCTCCCTGCCAGCAGCTTAGCATATTCTGCGGAATGGAATCTCCCCAGATTCCACTTGATGCCCTGCTTGCAATTCTCCTCCACCACACTGACATGTGTGGTCAGTGCACCACACAGTGTGCAATGGGTGGACACGAACTGCCACATCCTGACATCTACAGAATGGCAATCACTTGGCAGGGAGGTAACAATAAATGTGGTGGATTGGCAGAAGATGTAGTTACTCTAGAGCAAGAAGGTGATGGTGAGCTACTTGTTTCACTCATCATCAAACTTTCAACCTCTGGCTGGGTTTCTCTGTCCTTCCTCCTCTTTTATATCTGCCTCGCCTCTTGTTGCCTTTCGGGGGGTACAGCAACAGCAGTGCTCGATTTCTGTGGTAGTGTTTGGCTTTAACATGTTTCACATAAATGTCATGGGGTCTGCGTTTCATGTGTGTTATCAGAGCAGTTGTGCCAAGGTGTGTTCCCTCCTTTCCTCTTCTCACTGACTTGTCACAAATTGTGCACAGTGCCATTGTTGATGACTGCATTGTGCCTGTCCCAAGAGAAAAATAGTCCTCCACCCATGACTTCAGGGAGGAGAGGGAAGGTGGAGAAGAATGGCCTCTTTCTTCTTCTCCTCCACATTCCCCTTCACTGGCTGGGGCAGAAGATGAGTTGCTGCTGTTTCTTCTGCTGCCCCAGAATCAGCACTGCAACTAGGACAAGGACTATTGCTGCTGCTGGTTAGTGGGACCTGTCCTAGCCCCGCATCACTTGTTGAACCCATTCCCACTGTACCCACAGTGGTCTGTGGCACACTAGTCTGCTCCTCAGCATCCTGCTGCCCTTGCACCTCAGCAGCAGCAGCAGCAGGAATTAGCTGACTGCTGGTGGTAGGGGTGGTGGTGGTGATGCCTATCATCATACTTGTCTCCCATTCCTTTTCAGTTTGGGCTACAAAGGCCATCAATGTGTCTTCCACACAGCTTCTCCACCATCATCATCATCATCACTCCCACCACTGCTGCTGCTCTATTACATACATTTCACTGGTTGGAGAAGGTGATGAGAAATGTGACCCTAATGTCACACTTGCCATTTCTTGGGGACCTGAATGAGGCAGACTGGCAGCACTAGCAGCAAGCACAGGCAGTTGATCTGTGGTCCCGGTGGTGGTGGTATTATTGCTTCTGGGCAATAATTCTGCCTTCATCAGTATTATGTTCCACCTGGACAATGCCGAGAAGGGAAGGGGACTCCCAGGGTCAGGTGAATGGTGTGGGATCCCTTGACCACTAGTCAGGATGCTCTGCATTGCTTCTCCTACCCCTCCCCTAATGCTATTCCCACCAGCTACTTCAGCATCACTGTTACTACCATTAACACCAACCACATCTATTTCATAGTAACATAGTAAATTAGGTTGAATAAAGTCCATCAAGTTCAACCTTTGCCTCATACCCTAGTGATATGAGAGCTGTATAGCTATCCTGCTACCAAATAAGTTAGTCTTTTTCAGACCTTCCTGATCTGCCTACTAATAAAACAGTATAAATCTGTATGTTCCCTTTTGAAAGAAATGTATTTAATCTTCTCTTGAATATATCTATTGTATCTGCCATAAATACCAACTTGGGCAAAGCATTCCACAATTTAACAGACCTTAATGTAAAAAAAACCCTTCCTCTGCTGAAGTCTAAACCTCCTTTCCTCTAATCTCAAGGGGTGTCCCCTGGCCACCTGATCAGGCCTTGGAATAAATAGCTCACTGCAGAGATCCTTGTACTGACCTCTCATATATTTGTACAATATGGCAAGGTCTCCTCTTAGTCGTCTTTTCTCTAGAGTAAATAAACCAAGTTTGTCTAGTCGTTCCTCATACGTCAAGTCCTCCATTCCCTTAAGTTCGGTTACTGAGTCTTCCTCATTACAGTCACTAGTAATATAATGATCACCCCCTCCTTCACTCTTAACACAAACAAGCTGCTGTACCTTATTAGTAGTAGTACTAGTGGTGGGACTCCTTGGGGATGGCAAGTGTGACTTTGGGTCCCCTGCTCTCACACTTCACATCATCTTCTCCTTCCCCCAATCCTGAGAATAACAAGACACAATGGAAGCAGGTTCAGCACTGGCAGCAGGCACAGCACTGGTGGCAGCAGGGTGTTATGACCCTCGCCGTCCTTGCCAGTAGCTTGACTCGCTTCAGGGCGGCTAGGCACATGCGCGTAATCCAGCTCATGAGCAATTGGAGTCAGTGATGTCGGTCGTCGCACCAACGTCATCAACTGGTTGCCCGGCTTCCACTTAAGCCGGCGGGAACCGGGACTCGGCGCTCAGTTGTAGCTCGAGTCCCAGGTGGTTCTCTAGCTGCATTGTGCTCTCCAGCAGGGTGTATTCTCTAGCCCAGTTTGTGCTCTCCAGCTAAGTCTGTACCTTCCAGCACAGCCTGTATCCTCCAACCCAGTCTGTACACTCCAGCCAAGTCTGTACCTTCCAGCCCAGGCAGTATCCTCCAGCACAGCCTGTATCCTCCAGCCCAGTCTGTACCCTCCAGCCAAGTCTGTACATTCCAGCACAGCCGGTATCCTCCAGAACAGCCTGTATCCTCCAGCCCAGTCTGTACCCTCCAGCCAAGCCTGTACCTTCCAGCCGAGCCAGTATCCTCCAGCACAGCCTGTATCTTCCAGCACAGACTGTATCCTCCATCCCAGTCTGTGCCCTCCAGCCAAGCCTGTACCTTCCAACCCAGCCAGTATCCTCCAGCACAGCCTGTATCCTCCAGTCCAGTCTGTGCCCTCCAGCCAAGCCTGTACCTTCCAGCCCAGTCTGTGCCCACCAGCCAAGCCTGTACCCTCCAGCCCAGTCTGTGCCCTCCAGCCAAGCCTGTATCCTCCAGTGACCCTCTCTCTGAGCTCTTCTCTGGATCTTATTCCAGGCCCACTTCTTTAACCTTGGACTGACCTACAGGTACTGGCTTCTTATACTGGACTTGCACTATCTCAGCTTGCCCTGACCTCTGGCTTGTTATCCTGGACTTGCATTATCTTAGACTGCCCTGACCCCTGGCTTGTTATCCTGGACTTGTACTATCTCAATTATCTAATCTTTGGCCTACTATTTCTGCTTGATAGTTACCCTGCATTCTGGGTTTCCTACCTGCCTACTTCAGAACATATAGCTTCCTGCTAACCTCTGAGTGGCTCCTTCCACCCAGAGATAGGCTTCAGCAAGCTAACATTCTCACACAGGGGCAGCTCTGGCAGCAGACATAGGCAGATGACCTGTCCTGCTCTCGCTGCTATCCTCTTCTTCCTCCTGTGAGATTCATTTCACCTAGATCATTGGGGGTGATTTGGGGGACTGGACAGTATTGTATCTGGAGTGGTCACTTCCTCCTCCTCAGACTCACTGGACATATAAGGGTCCTTCCAGATGCTCCTTTTATTGTTTGTAAAATTGTTCATGTGATAGCAGTCACAATGACCCTCTCCTGCCTGTAACTATCAGAACATAGAGGGCTATGTATATTAGTATTGGGATTAATACTTATTTAGTGCTTGTTGATCCAAGGAGAAATCTGATTGCCATTTGGAATCAAGAGGGGTTTTTGCCTTCATTTGGATCAACAACGGTAAACAGGAAAAGGAATAGGACTGAACTTAATGGACGCAAGTCTTTTTTCAACCTACTAGTACTTTGTAACTGTGTAAAAATGTTTGCTATAATATCACAGCACAACAGCACAGCACCTCTCTCTCACTCTGTCTCCACTTGTATTGTGTTACACTTCCTGGAAAATGGCACGTTTTTATAGCAAAAAGGCAAAAACACTTTAATAAAGGCGCAAAAACTTTCTAGCCATTGAAAAAATGGCTAAGAATTTTTGCCAATAGGTGAAAACGGTGAAGAGTTTAATGTTAATTTGAAATAATTTTACAGGTGCTTTCTTTATTTAGCCAGTTTTATATATCCCCCATTTGCTAAATTCAAGAACTCTAAAGAGCCAATTTGGAGCAAATCAAGTGCACCATGGGGGATAAATAAACATTCCCATAATTCCCCAGTGATTTTAATGGGGATTCTAGCCCTTTGAATGCTAGTGATGTGTTGGAGTCCTCGTTCAGGGGGGTTCAAATACCCATTTAAATGTTTTAGAAATGAATTTGTCCCCTATGGTTTGGTCTACAATTTGTTCTCTTTGGCTTAATGAATAAATTCCTTACATTTGTATTCCGTAAGCAGAAGGTGAGCAATTCTGGGGATAAACAACTGCAGCTGCAAGTCTGTGCAGTGTTTGACTCAAGTCTGATAAAAGAATAAGAGCTCAAGCCACCCAAGAAGTGTGGTATACCTACTTGGTTGTTAGAAATATACAGATTTAAATTAATAGAAATGTTATTTGGCCACAATTACTCCAGTGAACAGAAGCCCTTATGGTCCAATTGTTTTTGCTTTGCCCTCTTTCTAGCTGTTACTGTTACCAGTGGACCTGCTGAAGACTTGGAATAGGGAAGAATAGGTACTTTCTGAAATGTGATAGATTCATCTACAAAAACATGACATTTTCTGGTAATGTATTCTGTACAGTATTAATTTGTGTTAATTTTTTTTTATTTAAGGTTATTCATACAGATTAAAAGAAAAAAAAACAGCCTTTTTATTATTCATGCACAAAAAGATATCCCAGCTCCCTAAACAAACAAAATTATCTATTAATTAATGTGACTAAATTGTATTAAGCAAAATCACTACTGCTGTTGCAACCAATGGAATTCTTAATGTGGAAGAGAGACCCTAACTGTAAAAATCATTATACAAAAATCAAAATAGTCTACAATCCCTTATATAAATTCCATATATTCCAAGGGACAGATGATAATTAGTTATAGATTAATTAAACAAGTCAAAGAGGAAAATAATCTCCAACTCTGTAATAATAATCCAAAACCCCACAGAGAGAAAATGCGATAACTAAAAATTAACCGGTGAGTGTGCGGGAACATGTCACTCAAACAAGGGCTGTGTCTAACTTGAGAACAAGTAGTTGATATAAGGCCTCTATCCACAAGTAAAAAGAAGTGTCACACAGTAACAAATCGGCTAGAAATCGAAAACTATAAATATTAAATGCACAAAAGCTGCCCTTGCGTGCAGTCCTTGTGGCACAATCCAAATCCCCCAAACTAATGGCAAAACTTGAAGTGCTAAACCTTAAGGGCAACAAGCAATACAATCAGCAGTACCCAACTAGCAACAAATATTAAATATAAAACCTCCAACCACACAGTAACAAATCAGCTATAGAATATACACACAAAATTGCCTTAGTGTGTGGTCCCTATGCCGTGATCCAAGTGCCACAAACTGTTGGTCAAACTTAGAACGCTATATCTTAAGGGCAACATGAAATGGAATCCGCAGGTTATTAAAGGTATATCACCATATATATATTATACACCAGTAAAAAAAACTGCAATATTGATTGAATAAAAACATCACTGATATTTATTGAAATATATTCTAAAGTATAAAAATTCAGATACCTCATGTAGTTAACAAGTTAGTCACACATAAAAAATGAGTTGGGGTTTCATTCACTTTGTATATATCAATTGGATGTAAATGGAAATCTGTAATCCCAAGAAAACTTTATAGTATAGTACAGATGAAACTCTGTCAAGACGTATCGGCAGGTAGAATGACTATAGGTAAATGTCCACCTGGTTTTTAGATAGCGATCTCACCAGGCTCAAAATGCACTTTGCACCCACACTTACCACCGCCATCTTCACTTTGTCTTATGAATATGCCTGTACTCGTATGTTATCTCATGCAACAGGCAGTCTCTTTATCTTCTGGAAATGCTCCTGTGTATTTGAAATCATGGGTTCACTTTGTTACTTTCCAATTATAGCCAAACAAATCTGATTAACTCCATGCTGGAAAACCGCTGTTACCTCATGGTGAACTCTTGATCCATCTCACATTGGGACAACAAGTAGCTTTGGAGTATATCAGTCCATATAACTGTTGTTAAAATTCAACTGGTTAACTCTTGATCCATCTCACATTGGGACAACAAGTAGCTTTAACTGCTGTTAAAATACAACTGGTCTACACGTTTCAGAAGGCACCCCTTCCTTTCTCAAGATTAATATGGTACACAATGTCAGACAAACATATAATTATTTATATACCTAAATAGCCCTCTCTTTTGTTAAAGGTGTACCATACACCTATTGTTAACCTATTCAAAACACTGAGACTTTATTTAGAAAATTCTCCTTTACAAGAAACCAAACAATTCCAATTCAGCATTTAACCCTTTTGGTTGAAGGGTGTCCATATTAAATATCCACTTGGATTTAATTCATGACATTGCTGCCAAGTGGTTACCTCCTCTCCAATCTTTATGTACCTGTTCAGTAGGAAAAAAGCTGAAGAATTTGCCGACTTATAATTTTTTTTAGAATGTAAGGAAACACTGTGGTTTTTAAAATCATTTTCAATGTTTCTAATATGTTGAGCCACTCTGATATTAAAAGTTCTTTTAGTACGTCCTATATATTGTTTCATGCAGCTGCATTGCAACACATATATTACATCTTTATACGTACAGGATAGCATGTGTTTAAATTTAAATTCTTCTTTCTTGCTGCATGAAACAAAATTAGATATTTTTCTATTATTAGGTTTCTTACAGCAAATACACATGCCACAACTGTAAAAACCAAAAAGTCACTCCTTTAAGCAATTTTTATCTAATTGTATATTATTATTTCTATTTTTCACGGTTGGAGCTATTATGTTACCCATATTCTGAAACGTTTCATATATTATTTTTGAGTTGTAACCCTTCTGCATAAATAATTAATTTAACTTTGGCAATTGTCTATTATAAACTATTGGGTCAGTGCAATTTCTTTTTAACCTCTTAAAGGGGAACTACCACCCCGCAATAACTTAAGCTTGATTGATTGTTCATCTGGCGACTAGCTGCTTAGTAGCACCAGTCGCCAGAAATATTACCCGGTTCTGCAGATATCGGCATTTTACCGATGGTGACAGGAGCAGGAAGCACGGACGTCTCGTCACAGTGACGTCCGTGCTTCCTGCTCCTGTCACCATCGGTAAAACGCCGATATCTGCAGAACCGGGTAATATTTCTGGCGACTAGCGCTACTAAGCAGCTAGTCGCCAGATGAACAATCAATCAAGCTTAAGTTATTGCGGGGTGGTAGTTCCCCTTTAATTTTTCCAAAGGGTACGTTCATAAGCCATTTGTTGAAATAGCAACTGGCAGAAAAAAATCAAACTGTTGGCATCAACAGGTTTACTATAGTCCTTTGCAAAAATCTTATTGTCCTGGATGTACAAGATAGCATACGAAAAACTGATGGATGTGAGGCTGTAGGTTTCAGTAAAAATTCAATTATATGTATTATTGTTAAAATAACTAATTAAAAATTTAATGAATCTATATCTCCCCTCCAAATAAAAAAGAAGCCATTGATGTAGTATCTCCAGAGCACCAGATTTGTGCCAAAGTGGTTGTTATTCCAAATATATCGATGTTCCCACAACCCCATAAATACATTTGCATAACTTGGCACAAATATGGTGCCCATTTCACATCCCAGTACTTGGAGAAAGAATTTTGAATTGAACCAAAAATAATTATGGGTTAAAATAAATCTAATACACAAAATAATAAACTCAATTTGATCTGGATGTAGTTCATCCCCTTGAGTCAAATAAAATCTTACAGCCTCACATCCAATATCATAGTATATCACCAAGTACAAGGAGGATACATCCACTGTAACTAATACATAATCTTTTTGACATTCTACTGTATCTATAATATTCAATATATGTGTAATATCTTTAATATAAGATTGAAGTGGTTTAACTGAATTTTGCTAAAATCTATCGACAGAAAATTGGTCGACAAGGTAGGTTGACCAAACTTTTATGGATTTTTGGTAAGTAATGGAAAACTGGTAATGTGGGATAGGTTACATTTACAAAATTACATCCCTTAATATTTAGAATACTCCTTTCTCTACCCTTATTTAAAAGTATCTTTAATTTTTCTTGGAATATTACTGTGAGATTCTGTTCTCATTTTATATATGTTCTATTATCAGAATGCTCATTGCCTCCTTATTATAATCAAATTATCAAATTATAATGAGCCACTGCACTTTTTTTCTGACAAAATTATATTCCTTAATATTTAGAATACCCCTTTCTCTACCCTTATTTAAAAGTATCTTTAACTCTTCTTGGAATATTGCTGTGGCATTTTGTTCTAATTTTATATATATGTTCTATTATCAGAAAGCATTTGCATTGATTATAAGTAGTGATGAGCGAGCATGCTCGGCCGAATCTCGGTTTGGCTCGTGCATCGCTCTGCTCGGCACATGGCGGTACTCGTACGAGTACCGCATGTGCTCGCCCGCCATGTTCGGGTCTCCTCCCCGCACGTTTCGCAGCTGCTGCGCAGCCAATAAACGTGCGGGGAGGCTCTGACATCAGTGTAATGCCAGCAGCCATGTTGGCTGCTGGCATTACACTGATTGGCTGGCCAGAACCCGTGATCGGGTGCTGTATAGCACCCGACGCGCGAGTTCGGCTCATTCTTAGCCAGGGAGAGATGCGCTTAGGCAGGGAAAGTCAGTGTAGGGAGAATAAAATTGTTGAAACTCTTTCAAGACCCAAAAGTCCTTTTTAGGACTGTTGTGTGTGGGGGCAGCATTTATATTTTGTTTGGGGGGGCACAATTTCCTTTTTTTTGTGGGGGGGATATTTGTAAGGTGACATATAATACTAGATGCACAGGAAGTCAGTGTAGGGAGAATAAAATTGTTGAAACTCTTTCAAGACCCAGAAGTCCTTTTTAGGACTGTTGTGTGTGGGGGCAGCATTTAATTTTTTTTGGGGGTGGCAGAATTTCATTTTTTTGTGGGGGGGGACATGTTCTAAGGTGACATTGTACTAGGTGCACAGGGACAAATATTTCACAGTGCAGTGACAAGCTGACATATTCTGTGAGGTGCACAGGGCCAATGATTTTACAACGCAGCGACAAAAAGGGCCATTTTAAACGTGTGCCTAGCCATAGATTATTGTCACATTCTGTTTAGTGTGCAAATTCAAAATTAACGTCACATATTCCGTTCACTGTGCCTAGCCGCAGATTAGCGTCACATTCTGTTTCGTGTGCCTAGCCGCAGATTAGCGTCACATTCTGTTTCGTGTGCCTAGCCGCAGATTAGCGTCACATATTGTTTAGTGTGCCTAGCCGCAGATTAACGTCACATATTGTTTAGTGTGCCTAGCCACAGATTAGCGTCACATATTGTTTAGTGTGCCTAGCCGCAGATTAGCGTCACATTCTGTTTCGTGTGTCTAGCCGCAGATTACCGGCATATATTCCGTTTAATATGAAGAAGGCGGGTAAAAAGGGACGGGGAAGTGGACGTGATCCTGATAGTTCATGGCGCGGGTCAGGACGCGTAGAAACTGTGCCTGGTGCCAGAGCACAAGAAAGAAAGACATCCACCATACCTAGCTTCATGTCTCAGTTTACAGGGCGTCGCAGGACATCACTCTCGAGGTCAGACCACTGCGAACAGGTGGTCGGTTGGATTTCAGCTGATACTGCTTCCAGTCAGTTAAGCACCACCCTGTCTTCCACCAAGTCCACTCTCACTAGCCAAGAGTCTGGTCAACATAATCCTCACCCTGATCATCCTTCCTCCCACCATAGAGGGTCTGGCCAAAGAAGTGATCCCACACTGGGATATAGTGAGGAGCTCTTCTCATCACCAATCCTTGATTTGAACCTCTCTCCAAGCACGCTTGCAGAGGAACATGAGATCTTGTGCCCTGATTCACAACCTCTAGAGGGTACCCAATCACAAGAAGATGACAGAGGGGAACGGCATTTAAGGTCAAAGGAAGTGGATGATGATGATGAGACACAGTTGCCATCAAATCAACCACAATTACTGTCTCAAGACCTTGATGAGGAGGATGATACACAGTTGTCAATGACTGAGGATGTGGTGGGATCAAGAAATGAGGAGGATGATCAGAGTGAGGAAGTGGAGGAGGACTTGGTGGACGATGAGGTCACTGACCCCACCTGGGAAGGTGGAAAGCCGAGCGATGACAGCAGTCCTGAGGGTGAGCCATCTGCAGCACCGCAACAGGCTGGAAGAGGCAGTGGTGTGGCTAAAGAAAGAAGGCGGACCGCACCAAACTGGCCCGCAAATGTTCCACGGAGCACCCCCTTGCGTAAATCTCCCTTGCCAAGGGCTAGGTGTTCCGCGGTATGGCGTTTTTTTAAGGAAAGTGCGGACGACAAAAGAATTGTAGTTTGCAACCTGTGCCACACCAGAATGAGCCGAGGCATGAACACTAGCAACCTCACCACCACCAGCATGATCCGACACATGGCATCCAAGCACCGTAATAAGTGGGAGGAACGCCCGGATCGCCAATCTGTGTCTGCAGGCCACACCACTGCCTCCTCTTCCCCTGTTTTCGGTGCCGGCCAATCGCCTGTCGAAGGCGCAGACCCGCATACCTCCCGCCCTGCACCTGTACCATCTGAAGCACCATCAGTGACCACATCCACTTCCCTGTCCCAGCGCAGCGTCCAAATGTCGTTACCCCAGGCATTTGAGCGCAAGCGAAAATACCCAGCCACCCACCCACAGGCCATAGCACTAACCTCACACCTTTCCAAATTACTGGCCATCGAAATGCTGCCATTTAGGCTTGTGGACACTGAGTCCTTCCGCAGCCTGATGGCAGCAGCTGTCCCTCGGTACGCAGTCCCCAGCCGCCACTACTTTTCCCGGTGTGCCGTCCCCGCCTTACACCACCATGTGTCCCTTAACATCACCCGTGCCCTGACCAACGCAGTTACTGGGAAGGTCCACTTAACGACTGACACATGGACAAGTGCTTGTGGCCAGGGACGCTACATTTCCCTGACGGCACACTGGGTGAATGTCGTGGAGGCTGAGAGCGACTCGGACCCTGGGATGGCACAGGTGCTACCCACGCCGAGGATTGCGGGCCCTACCTCCATCAGGGTTTCCGCCAGCACCTACGTTATTGGCTCCTCCTCCTCCTCCTCCGTTTCCACCTCCGAATTCTCTGCGCGCAGCGCCACTCACCCATCAGCCGGTAGCTGGAAGCAGTGTAGCACTGCAGTGGGGAAGCGTCAACAGGCCGTGCTGAAGCTGATCTGCCTTGGGGACAAACAGCACACGGCCTCAGAGCTGTTGCAGGGGATTAGTCACCAGACCGAGCAGTGGCTCTCGCCACTCAACCTGCAACCAGGCATGGTTGTGTGTGATAATGGGCGTAACTTGGTGGCGGCTTTGGAGCTTGGCAAGCTCACACACGTACCATGCCTAGCGCATGTATTTAATTTAGTGGTTCAGCGATTTCTAAAAACCTACCCCAATTTGCATGATCTCTTGACGAAGGTGCGCCGCGTGTGTGCACATTTCCGTAAGTCATCTACAGCTTCAGCCGGCCTGTTGACGCTGCAGCAGCGCTTACAATTGCCAGCTCACCGGCTGCTGTGTGACGTGAGCACGCGCTGGAACTCCACCTTCCACATGTTGGCCCGGCTTTGTGAGCAGCAGAGGGCAGTAGTGGAGTACCAGCTGTTACACGGTCGTCGCCTCTCCGTTCAACTTCCTCTAATCAGAAGTGAGGAGTGGGAATGGATGTCAGACCTCTGTGAGGTTTTACGCAATTTTGAGGAATCGACACAGATGGTGAGCGGCGATAACGCTATTATCAGTGTAACCATCCCACTTCTGTGTCTACTGAAACGCTCGCTGCTCACAATTAAAACCGACGCTTTGCATGTGGAAGAGGTGGAAATGGGGGAGGAAGAGCTTACACAAGGTGATAGCCAGAGCACCCTCACTTCGTCTTCTCAGCGACAATTGGAGGAGGCGGAGGAGGAGGAGGAGGAAGACACGGTTGCCTCCGCTACAGAGGGTAGCCATGGAACTTTATTTCCATCTCTTCATCGTGGGTGGGCAGAAGAGGAGGAAGAGGATGAGGAGATTGAGAGTCATCCTCCTGGTGAGGACAGCCAAATCTTGCCTGTTGGTACTCTGGCACACATGGCTGACTTTATGTTAGGCTGCCTTTCCCGTGACCCACGCGTTATACGCATTTTAGACAACACGGATTACTGGGTGTTCACCCTTCTGGACCCCCGCTACAAAGAGAATTTCTCATCTCTCATTCCTCCGGTGGAGAGGACAAGCAAAATGGTGCAATACCAGAAGGTTCTTGTCGAAAAATTGCTCCAAAATTTTCCATCTGACAACGCTGGCGGCAGAGTACGTGCTACCTTGGCCAACCGAGAAGGGGAGAAAAGGGGAGCACACAGCAGTTCCGACAAAGGCAGGGCAACACTCTCCAAGGCGTGGGACACCTTCATGACACCCCGCCAGCACCCTCACCCTGATGCGCGGCCTAGTGTCACAAGGAGGGAAAAGTTTTGGAAGATGGTGAAGGAGTACGTAGCAGACCGTGTCAGCGTCCTCACTGATCCCTCTGTGCCTTACAACTACTGGGTGTCCAAGCTGGACACGTGGTATGAACTGGCACTCTACGCCTTGGAGGTGCTGGCCTGCCCTGCCGCCAGCGTTCTGTCTGAGCGGGTATTTAGTGCTGCTGGTGGCATCATAACAGATAAGCGTATCCGCCTTTCCACCGAAAATGCTGATAGGTTGACACTTATAAAAATGAACAAGGCCTGGATTTCCCCTGACTTCTCCACTCCACTGGAGGAAAGCCCCGGGTGAACATAAACTCACTTTAGATATGTTATTTACAATGATGGGAATACTCTGTATTCCCATTCACCCCTTCCACCCAAAAAACGGGTATATGGTTGACTCTTAATCTTCTCATCCTCCTCCTCCTCTTCCAAATGCCCTGTGATATAATTTTTATATAGGGCCAGCTCACCAGCGGGCCCTGTGATATAATTTTTATATAGGGCCAGCTCACCAGCGGGCCCTGTTTGACAATTTTTGTATAGGTCAGCTCACCAGCGGGCCTTCTCATATAATGTTTTATTGGGTCAGCTCTCTAGCGGGCCCTCTCATATAATGTTTTATAGCGTCAGCTCACTAGCGGGCCTTCGCATATAATGTTTAGGATGGTCAGCTCCGCAGCAGACCCTAACCCATAATGTTTTAGATGGTCGGCTCAGCAGCAGACCCTCATTCCTAATGTTTTAGATGGTCAGCTTAGCGGCATGCCCTCGCCCCTAATGTTTTAGAGGGTCACCAGCAGGCCATTAATCCTAATTTTTCAAGGGTGTGTATGATGCCCTCCTTTATGTGTAATAAAGGGTGTATTGGAGTGACATTTCAGTCTAATTTTTGGCAGCCCTTTCACTTAGTGCATAGGCTTTATGAGTGTTGGACCACTACCTGAACTATTGTACCACAATGTGAATGAGGCCCTCCATTTTGTGATATACAGGTTGTATCGGAGTGCCTCAGGTCCTCCCATTGAATTAAATAGGGCTGGGGTGTTTGACAGAGCAGAAGGTAGTTCTTGGCTTCATCCACTAAGTCACTTCGTCACTTTTACTCAATGGATCAGACCCCACTGTTCCCACTATAAATTTTGGACTTAACAAGGGCAAACGGACATGTTGTAAAACCTGTGGTAGCTGCGGCCTCCGTTCCTGAATGCTGTACCTTACCCGGACCATAACCACGTTGAACACCTGCTTTACGCTGCGCACGTTTCCCTCTTAATCATGGCCCCAGTTCCGAAAAATCGATGAAATTTTTTGCAGAATTTGCAGATGATATACAAGTAAATATACAGCAAATACTGTTTGGTAACAATTTTTCGCCTAAAATCGTTTTTATCTTCCTTTTTGTGTGTTTTACGGTCAGTCTGTAAAAATGGCGTACTACGGGCGAAACATCGTTCCCAGCAGCGACGTTGGAGTCCAAGATTCATCCAGACATCCTCCCTATGCTGTCCCTGAACCATTTCTGTGGTGTTTCCATCATTTTATGACCTTTTCCTACGAACCAGGCACCCTCCCCTCATCAGAGCAGGGGGTGCCTGGTGTAATGCTCGAGTCCTCCCATTGACTTCAATGGGGCTCGGGTGCTAGGCCGAGCACTCGAGCCTCCGGGGGCGCTCAGCCAGAGCACCCGAACACCCGAGCATCGGGGTGCTCGATCATCACTAATTATAAGCAAGCTATAATCAATGCACCTGTCAACCAAGGAATAGATATATCTCTGTACAGAATAAAGAGGCACAAAGAGTACCATATATAAATGAGGAGTTCATTATTCTTTAAAAAATTCTCATGCACAAGGATAAAAATAACACTCACAAGATATTAATTAAATAAGTGAATATCTCTCTTTGGAGTCTTCCTTCCAGCTTTATATGTATCTCGCCATATCCCCTTATTGGATTACTGTCAGTACTTATGTGGAACCAAATACTGCTAGCACTTAGTGCTCAATATGACAATCCACCTCTATACAGAGAACTATACCCGTCAGAGCGGGATAACCAGCCTACTCACGAAACCGATCTGTAGAGGCTCTAGGATCGCTTCCAATCTCGGCACAGATCTTTACTTGCTGAAGTAATGTTTCCACTGCTGGCTAGCTAATGTATCTTTCGATAATAGGGGCTCTACAGAGAGATGTAGCACTTCTAGTAAAAACGAATACAAATGAAACTGTAAAGCCGAAGTGTTTTCACAGATCTGCTGTTTGCTTCCTCAGGGCTTTACAGAGCGCCCCATCTCTCTGGACTAAATACTCTCCAACCTCATATCCGGTCCGAAGAGAACGGTAACAGTCTTTTATTTTACCATAATCAAGCTTCTGTATTAAAAAAATACTTTTTATACATACTTGCTAAGTCATAGCAGAATCCTCAGGTTCGCTTCTGAGCAATCAAATCCATCTTTTATAGATGTTACATCTGAACGAAGAGGTTTTTAGTGCTAAATAAATTGACTCTACATTCCATATTATCCCCCAACAGTTTGCTACTTTAAGTACTTAAACATCACTACATTTGTGCATACAGGCACAAATACACACCTATAACTAATGCTAATATTTCCAAGTAGACAGACTTATCATATATCTGGTCAACAGAACTGGTATCCTAGATCTTACCCTTAGCAACAATATATATACACACTAAGTGGGACTTACATTAGTACTGGGGAGGAAACCCCTATAAGGAGATCCTAATCTCTTATTTTAATAGCTGATATTTTCACATTTATAATCTGGATCATATAAACGGGATCATATAAATGCTGTCAGATCTGAATCTGCATTTAGACCATCTGGCTGTGAGGTCTTTAGCTGACGTATCCAGAAAATCTCCCTTTTTCTTAATTTAATTTTTATCTCCACTTGTTCGATGGCTATTATGGTGATCTCTTCTTTCTTGCACTCAGGGTGATCTAAAATGTGCCTGGAGACTCTATGTGTTTCCAATTTATTGGTGACATTTCTTAAAGGGATAGTAATGTTTCATAATAAAAGAAGCTCTAATTAATCATCATAGTATTTGGACTTTGGAGAGTGTTATTTCAATTCTGTCAGAGTTGTAGTTCCAGAGTAATTCAATGACAAAGTGTCCCCCTACCGCCCCTTTTACTGATGTCACACTGTTCAGCCAGAGCAGAAGGGAGGTGCCCAGGTAGACTGCAGAGAGGGACAATCTTCAATTAAGATAAGGGAAAAACCTGAAAAGCTTGTCAAGGGGGGGCAGGGAATTCATTGTTCTGATAGGAATAAGAGTGTCCTCTTCTGTTATCTGTCCAGTCTATGGATTGCATTGGTACTGGGTAAAAGGGGCGGGAGGGGGAAACTTTGCTTGTGAATATCTCATAAACCATAAAGGTTTGAGAGAAAAGACTTATATCATTCTTCATGTTTTTTTAATGCCTACAAAATAAAATAAAGTTAAAACGAAGTATTACTATCCCTTTAAATGTTCCCCAAATATAATCCTGAGCCTTCGCTTGGTTCTCCCCACGTACTGTTTGTCACACTGGCACTTGAGGAGATAAACAACATACTAAGAATTACAGTTGAGGAACTGCCATGTCTGATACTTCTTTCCTGTCACCATAGACCAAAAGTACATTTTTGCTAATTGCCCTTTCCACATTTGTACATACCTTTCCCCACAGATATGAAGTGGTCTCTAGATTCACCTGCATCTTTCTTTCTATTTACTTTCCTATAAACATCACTGGGCATCACTAATTGTTTAATATTCTTCTTCCTGAACGAGACTCTAGGGGCTAGATTTAAAGGCAGCCGTTAGCAAAAAAAATCACTAACGAGTGCGTTAAGTGTCATGTTGCAATTCAAAGATCCGTCTAAACAACAGCTAATGGCAGTTGCACAATCCTAACGGCCGATACACTTACGTGCATTCAGACGCATTCAACAACATACCCCAGAGCTATTCAAAGGCTTGCGGTACTGGTAACGGCTGAAAAAAAGACACACCTAACGGCTAAAAGTTAAGACCCACTTTTCTCACACGTTAGACACTTAACGGCCAAAACAAAACACCCGTTACAGAGGACAAGACACAAAAGGCTTACCGCACAACCATGTAAATGGAAAAATTAACCCGTGCAATGCCAAAACAACACAAAAACATGTACACACAACACAAATCACTACACACACAACAACAACCAACACCACAGGGACAACAACACACAAAAAAACAACAACACAACATGGCACGGAACAATGGGGGTCATCACACAAAGCGGACACCTGCAAATACAAGCTCACCTGGGCAACATCAACACGCGACCTGCACCCCACAACTGCACATCCGCAAATGGCACACACAGAACAAGCACAACACACCACATCTTATAACACACACACACCTGCAAACACTTACCTGGACAAAAACAACTCACCATTGGTCAGCACTCACCTCATCACCACACCCACACAACGCCCTAGCAAGTACTTAAAGGGACAACTCAACACACTCACTTGTGGCTTGTTTTCCACTCAGGGAGGGAGAGAGAGATAGAGAGAGGTAGAGAGGTAGAGAGAGAGAGACAGATAGAGACAGCTAGAGAGAGCAAACAGTATGTTGGGTTACATATTGTTGCGAAGACTGAGGAGAAGGCGTGCAAGGGAGAGAGCTAGGGAACATCAGCAACCTCCAAGCACGCCTCATCAACAGCCTTCACCTGTTGCAAGTGAGGAGGCTCTGGCTCACCAGCCACACAGGAGTCCATCCCCACCTGGAGGGCACAGGATGTATAGACGACCACCAAGGCCCAGGGTATACCGCCCAAGGGTCACCCTCTTTGGAATGACTGATGACGAGGTCATTGATCGCTACAGGTTGAGGCCTGACAGCATCATTGCCTTGTATGAGGTCATCAAGGAGCAGGTGGATCCCATCTACATCCACAACCATGCCCTAACTGGCCTGCAGAAACTACTCTGTGCCATACACTTCATGGCAAGCGGGGCCTTCCAGTCCACTGAGGGTTACGCATCTGGCATGTCACAGGCCACATTCTCCAGAGAGCTGGCCCAGGTCCTGCCAGCCCTCAAAAGCAAGGCCAGTACCTATATACATTTTCCCACCACCGACATGGACTGGATACACGTCAAGCAGGCCTTTTACGCAAAGGGAGGCATGCCCAGGGTCATGGGTGCTATAGATTGCACCCATGTCCGGATTAAGGCCCCAGCACGTGACGCACAGATATTCATCAACAGGAAGAACTTCCACTCCATCAACGTGCAGATGGTGTGTGACAGCAACATGAGGATCATGAATGTCTGTGCAAAATATCCTGGCAGCACACATGATGCATACATTCTACAAAACTCCTCAGTCCACAGAGATTTTGAGAATGGAACCTTTACAGGGGGATGGCTAGTGGGTGAGTTCACAAAACAAAATCACACCACATACACAGGCGTACACACCACGCTGCTCAGCATGCACCTGACCCACAGATACTACGTCCACCACACAAAACATCATTCACACAACATGTGCTCCCTGTCTCACCATGTCACTCACATTACACAGGTGATGCTGGCTATGGATGCAAGTCCTGGCTACTGACCCCTCTGGCCAATCCCCAAACACATGGCCAGGAAAGCTACAACCAGGCTCATGCCAGAACGAGGAATGCTATTGAGCGGACATTTGGGCTTCTCAAGTCAAGATTCCGATGTCTGGACCACTCTGGGGGAGCACTGCAGTATGCACCGGCTAAGGTGTGTGACATCATTGTGGCGTGCGCAATACTGCACAACATCGCAGTGGACACCAGACTGCTGGATCACATCCCGGACCCCCCCATACAGGAAGTGGCCATGGACATCGGGCATGTGGAGGAGACCATGAGAGGGGCACAGATCAGAGACAGGCTCATCACGGAACACTTCACCTGTGAGTATAACACATGCATGCAAACAATCCATGCAAGTCCCCCATCAGTCCTGTGACACTAACCACACTGCACATGTTGTTCTGTCTCACCCCACAGGAACAGTGACACAGCACTGCACTGGCAGTGGACGTGGCAAATTGTGTGTGTGGACTCAACAACCATCCTCCATTCCACTCTCCATGTTGACATACAGACCCCAAGGATATCACGCACACCCCCAGGAGAAACAAGGTACAACATATTACCCATGTTCATCACCTTACACGGCTTGATTGACAGCAACTAACTGGATATGCCATGATTATAGCCTGAACAACCATGCTAGCCCAGTAGCGAAAGAGTATTATCTAATGATATGCATTAGAAGGGACATCAGACTCAATATGGGACCTGTACTGTGCTACAGCTGAGAAGAGCAGCACAGGGGTGGATGTACAGTGGTATGGGCACACAATGTAGAGGTCATGAGACATAGATCAGATTACCAGGGACTCCATGCTGACCTGTGAGTGTGCAGACCAATGTGCCCCCGACATGAATACACACATCAACAAATATGTCCTAACAGTTCCATAGAACAAATGACATTGGGCTGCCACTGTCACTTTCACAGTGGCAGCACAATGTCATTACCTCCATGGAGCTCTCAGAACACTTGTTAATGTGTGTATACATGTCAGGGGCACAAATCCATAGGGCTGGTGCACATGTCCTAAGTTCCCCACAGAATTGGTTACAGATGAGTACACAACACATTGTCAAGCAATGGTTTGTGTACACACCTGTAATCAAGAAGATTGAGGGGATTAAAAAGACTAAATTGTTGTTGCTTGATGATCAGTTCAGGTCCACTGCTCCAAATCCTGTCCTCTTGTCCCGCAGGCATCCGTAACATGATCCATCCTTGAACTGAAGATCTTCCATGTGACTGGATTGATGTCTTGACAACACCTTCATGAAGATCACCCCTTGCTGTTTATGGTGATGTTGTTGGTGATGCAAAGTTTGACCTGAGGTTCACACAAACCTCTACTGGAACATTCTCATAGAGACACAGAAAACACCATTTCTTGAGTGTTATTACCTGTACAGTTAGGATGCTCAACTACAGAGTTGTCAAACCTTGTGGACAACACATGAGCAGGGCAGCAGTGTTACTGAAGTATTACGATTTAGTTTCAAAGTACATTTAGTGTTCACATACAGGTGTTAAATGCATATAGGCAATATACACAGAAAACACTTGTACATTCTAATGTACTTTGAGACACAATAAAGATGAACCATCCACATTCAATCTGTGTCTGTAGGAGGATATATTTGAGAACACATTTGTCAATGCGTAACCACACCCAGGATAGAGTATCCCCCATACATGGAAAGGCATCACCCACATCACAGGAGTCCACCACTTGTTTGCCAGTGAGTGGACTCTGTGATGTATCCATGCAAACAGATGATGGTGGCAATGATGCACCAATGTGTTGTGGGAGTGATAAAGAGGTGATACAGAGGACATACTTCCACAGTGAATACATGTCCACATATTCTGTATTGCTCAGTATAATCAATGTTCTGAGATTTTGCTCCACTTTGACCTATCTCAGTACATGGGCTATATCAACGAACAGACTAAGTGGACATGTGTTATCACTGGTGAAGTCTGTTGTTACACCCTTAGGGAAACAGCAAATCAACTTACTGGAGACACCAATGCTCACCCCAGGATATCAATGTGTGTGCTACACATTGAAATCCTAGGTTGAAAACATTAGCTTCCCCAGTAAGTCAGTTGCACAATGAGTGTGTGAATCCAAGACAATATGGATACATGTCCCATTTAGCTGTCCTGCTTGTAATGTCCCCGCTAAATCACAGAGCTGTTTGTCTGCTAATCTCATTAACCCACTGAGTGCAAGAGTGGTCCCCAGCGCATTTCTTTGCAATGCGTTGCCTACCACTCTGGCACTCAAAGGGTTAAACACAACATATGATGTAGACGAATGTTCAATGTTGTACCATTTGTTGTGCTAAGGGGTATGTTTTGATGTTCAAATTCAACAAACAACACCGCCATATAACACAGCGGTGTCATATGGCTCCAGGGATGTATTACATGTTGAATTTGTACAACGGTGTGTGTGTGTGAACCCATGTTGTAGCATACCACTAACATTTCACCCAGGCAGAGGTTGTGTTCACTGCTTTGTATGGCAATGCATTGGAGACAACCCTGCCACACAATCCATAACTGAAGACACAACAGATCAGACAGGAATAAAACTAAAATGTTTTTTTTATTGAGGGGAAAGTTGACAGGTTGGGCCTTTCATTTTTTCCTTTTTTGTGGGGGAGGGGCTTAGCCTGTGTGCCAGAGGTGGAAGCCCTTGTGGATCTCCTGGTAACCCTCTGCCCCCTAGGTGTGGCTTCAGGGGTAACACTGGAGGGGGTGGTGGTTGAAGTAGACCCCTCGGTGGAACGCAAGTTCCCCCTCTCCATCCTCAGGTTCTCCCTGTGGTTGATCTCCCTCAACTCCACAAGGACCTGGGTCAACATGTCCATCACACCAGTCCTGAGCTGCTGGAGTAGTGTGTTCACCCTGGCCACCTCCGACTCCAGGGCTTGGATTCTGGTCTCCAATTGGCCAATGTTCCTCCTGGATTGCCTCCTGCTCCTGGTGATGTTGCTGTCAGTACTCCTGCTCGACCGGAGTAGTCTCCTCTGAAGGGCCATACACTCCGCCTCCATCCCTGTGAGGCGTGCGGTGCTGGAGGTGGATGTGCCCGGTGTCCCTGGTGCTGCTGTTTCCTCCTCTGCTGCTGAGGGTGCTGTTTCCTCCTCTGCTGCTGGTGTTGCTGTTTCCTCCTCTGCTGCTGAGGGTGCTGTTTCCTCCTGTGCTGCTGAGGGTGCTGTTTCCTCCTCTGCTGCTGAGGGTGCTGTTTCCTCCTCTGCTGCTGAGGGTGCTGTTTCCTCTGCTGCTGGAGGTGCTGTTTCCTCTGCTGCTGCTGAGGGTGCTGTGGCTGTGTTGGAGTGGCTGGTGCAGATGATGGGCATATGCCCACCACATCAAGTGATCCCGAGCTGCCCAATGATGTGTGTGCTGGTGGAGGTGTGAATATGTCCCTGGGTAGGGGGCGCTGGGGCTCACCAATCAGGCCCAGGTGTGTGTAGTCCAGTGGCCAAGGGTCATATGGTGGCCACTGATAGGTGGTGGGACCCCACCTCGGATCATACCTTGGGGCATGCTGTGGAGCCATCCAGGAGGGTGGGTTTATCTGTGAGGCATATGGCCCATATTGGGTGGTGGCCACTGTCCCTGGCAGCCATTGCCTCCCTGGCGGTGGTGGTGGTGCTGAAGGAGGGTAGTAGCTGGTGGAGGTGGATGGATATGTCAACCTCTCCTTCTGTGGCATCCAGCCACTGTACTGGGAAGGTGCAGCCTGTGGTGGTGCAGCCTGTGGGGGTCCAGCCTGTGGTGGTGCAGCCTGTGGTGGTGCAGCCTGTGGTGGTCCAGCCTGTGGTGGTGCAGCCTGTGGTGGTCCAGCCTGTGGTGGTGCAGCCTGTAGTGGAGGGGATGGTGATGGTGGGTAAGGTGACCACCGGCTGGTCCCCTCCTCTGTGTCCTCCTCACTGGGGGGTGACATAGCCTCCTCCACTGTCTCCCGCTGGGCTTGAGGGCCGTAAGCTGTGTGGAGATATAAGATGTTGTGATTAGTGACCTTAGCCATATGTTTGTGGAGACAGTTATACTTTGATATGTGTTGACGACAAATATATGTGTTTGGGTTAATCCCCCTGGGTAAACAAGGGTACTCCCACTGCTGAAAGGTGTTGTTTGAGTTATTATGGGTGAAGGTTTAATTTTGAGGTGCAATATCACAGTGGGCCGAAATAGTACAGTGGGGCTGTTGCAACACCCTCCCATGTAGATATCTGGTCCCTGTTCCAGAGCTGTCCATATGATTGCGTAGTAACAGCACCACTGTACAATTTCATGCCACTGGGATATTGCCCCTGACATATCCACGTCTGAGCTGTGATACCTTTTGTATCAACACACCTTTCAGCAGTAGGAATACCATTGTTTAACTCGGGGGAGGGGGGAAATCCGACAACATATATTTGTCTTCACAACTTGTAGAGATGGCAAAGGTTAAGTCCACCTTGATGTCAGATTGTAGAGATTGTGAAAACAGATGTTGTTCTCTGTTAGTCCTATCCCTCCTACCCTCATGGTTGTTCAGATATTGGTCTATGTGCCAGATGTAGATTTCAGTAATTTGTCCACACGAGGGCTCTTCAGCAGAGCCCAAATCGCCCCATTTGGAGAACAATACTTAATTGGAATGGTGTACAGAGTGTGCATGTTTTGCAAGCACATTCTGTGGACCATTCCAAAGAGGTATTTATCTCGACATGTTGCGACTTTGGCTCTGCTGAAGAGCCTCCGTGTGGTCACATGATAGATATCTCCACCTGTCACAATATCTGTATAACCATGAGTGTTGGAGGGATGGGACTTAGATCAAGACACATTTGTTAACGATGGCAATGATATGACATCATGATGACATTACCCATTGCTATCCCATTACAGTGACACACAAGTAGAAATGGTCATATATGTATGTGGATATGTACCCTTCAAATGGATACAGTAATAGCCTTCCAAGATGTGAAGCCAGAGAGCAGTTCAGTAGGTGTGATTGTCTTACTGGCTATACATGTGCACCCATCCAACAAGACATTGTATTGATATGATGGATATGAACATACCTCGTATATCCCATCTACATAGAGTGTGATATACTATGTATGTGTATTTGGATGTTTGCAATGTAGGTTGATTTGTGATGGGTGCACATATCTGTCCAGTAAGGCAATCACATCCAGTGAAGTGATCTGTGTTCACATCGTGTTGGAACATATTTAGTAACAAACATTTGAATTCTAAGGGCAACAATCCAGCCAGTAGTGAGGGATATCTTTGATTGAGGCCTGTTTTTTTCTGTGTATGAGCCCATCCATCCTTCTGTGTGAGGCAACCGTACTCAATCCTAGATATCCATCAGTCATGGCCTGTTGGTGACCAAGGTACAATGATGTTTGCTATTTGTTTCCCATGTGTATCCTGCAAAGAGAGGCTGGTGTACCATCCATCCATGGCATCAGCACCCCTGTGGATCCATGTGGGAATCAGATATGGGATATGTAATTTCAACTCCGAGTAAATGATTGCAGCCACAACACCAATGCCTACATTTTCCAGCTTGAATTCTGTGTAATAGTTTTCGGCCTGTGTGTTGCACCTACAAGCATTTATTCTGTGTGACACTGTGATGTATGACCTGATGCCCCCTTTTTGTGATTCAGTAAGCGGTGATGTAGAACTGATGAAGTGAACATGATGGTGACTTCTCCAGGGATCTCCTTTCCCCATTGCCAGTGTTTTTCATGGAGTCTGTACAATGGGACCTTATAAACTTGATTCTTGTTTTTGCATATTCTCCATGGACTAACACTGGTATTGGTGAAGTGAGGGTGTGTGAGGGTTACTTTATGTCCACCATCTGTTTGTCACCGCTTAGTGAATGTCCCCTGTGTAGCATGTGATCGTTGGCCTATTGACTTATTGTCTGGTTAACCCCTTGAGTACCAGAGGGGTTGCCAATGCATTGTTGATTGATGCATTGATGATCCCTCTAGCACTCAAGGGGTTAGGGTGGGGGTGGAGACATGGGTGACATTGTGTGTGAACAGTGATGATATTTAACAGACGACATTTTGAACATAACGGTTTGTGTATTGTGTGTGATGAGCACAGCGACAGGAGGGTTGAAGTAGGACTTTGACAGGTTTGTGCCAAGTTGGACGTTGTCATTTGTCCAGGTGTTGTGTCCTTTTTTTAACCCTCATGGTGCTGTGTTGGTGCAGTTGTATGGCTGAGTGATGGACATGTGTTGAGGTGTGACTGTGTGTGCAGCTGGTGTTGGTTGCTTTAGTGTGTTGTTCTGTAGTGTTGCACTTACCGGTAGTGTGGAGGCTCCTCTCATCCCCAGTGTCAGTTCCTCCAATGACCCCCTCGATCAGGGTCGGGGACATGGTCTGCCGCACCATCTCCTCCCAGCCGCAGAAGGTGATAGGGACTGCTGGTCCACCTCCAGTGCCTCGGGCGTGCTTGGCGAGCTCTGTCATCTTATTCTTGAGGACCCTCCGGCAGTCGCCCCATCTCTTTTTGATGGACTCCACGTCCCGCCTGCATGGAGCCACCGCGTTGACCCGGCTGCATATTTGGTTCCAGGCTGCCTTCCTCCTCGCTGACAGGCCAGGGACCTTCGCTGTTGGGTGGAGAACACTCTGCCTCTCCAGGACAGCTTCCACGAGAGCCGTGTTCTCCTCCTCTGTGTATTTGGGGTCCCTGATCCTGCCCTCGTCAGCTCCGGCATGGGAGGATTCTGAGCCGGAGTGCCCTGCCTGGTCTGACCCTGACTGTGTGTGTTGCTCCCCAGCAACTACCCCTCGTCCCACTGCAGGTTCTGTCCCTCTTCTTTGTGTGCCTGCTCTTGTGGGCCGGGTCCCCCTCCGCCCTGCAGATCTCCCTCTGCCACCCCTGCTCTGCTGAGGGATCCCCTCCTGAGCTTCCTCCTCCTCCACTACTCTCCCCATCCCTCTCTCCTGTCCTCCTCTCCTGGCCATCACTCACCCAGTCACACCCAGGCACTCCCACAGGCCCTCACAGACACACTCGATCCAGTCACTCTCTGTCACACACTTTCACTCCCAGATTCACACTGTCAAAATAAAAAGTAAAATGTGTAAGGTGTTATAAAATAAAAGGACTATGTGTATGTATGTGTTTGTGTTTGTATGTGTGTATGTAATATGTGCAAAGATGTGCTATGTGTCGTATTCTGTGCAATGCTCTCCTCTCTCCAAACTCAAAAACTCCTCTACCTCCAATGAACGCACCTCTCTCCCTCTCTCTAATGACTATCCTCCGCTCCTGGGTCCTGATATCTGGCTCTGAAGAACTCGATAACAGACAGTGTGTGACGGTTATTTTTGGGTATATATAGGTGTATTTGAAGTTATTTGATACATTGGGGCTTTGTGATTGGCTGTGTGTTTGAATTTGTTTTGGCATCAATCATGGTTGCTAGACAACGGCAGCCGTTATGTTAGATGTTGTTTTGAGCGCTGTTATCGTGTGATTTGGCCGCCCGTTGTGCATTAACATGAGCGACAATGGCTTTTGTGTTACGTGTTTTTTGTGTGCCTACGCTCGATAGCTATTCTCGTAGAGTACCTATTGAATCTGCCGTAAGTCCTGTATTATTTGCGAGCGATGTGCCTTTTTCACTTAGCGGCTGGTTTAACGGTTGCCTTTAAATCTAGCCCTTGGTGTCTCATCCAATGTGAGCCCTAGGATTTGATCTTCTTTTAATATATCCCAGTGTCTTTTTAAGACTATCTCCATCTAATGGGCTTTCTGGCTGAACATATTATAAAGAAAGGCATCCAATCCCCCCCATTCTTTCTTTCTTTTTTTATACTCCGTAAGTTTGTTCTATGTATTTATTTAAACCTTTCCTCTGCCTGATCTAACAATCAACTATTATATCCCTCTTCCAGAAACTTTTCTCTCACTATCAAGACATCTTCCTGAAAATCTGCCTCCCTCATGCAATTACGTCTCACCCTCTGAAGTTGTCTGTATGGAATGTTTCGCTTCCATCTCTTATGGTGTCCGCTATTAAAATGGAGATAACCTTTGCTGTCGACTAATTTTATATGTTTTTTATGTATATATGATTGTCTTCACAATATAAAACAAGATGTAGAAATTATTGTCTTCACTACATAAAACAAGATCTAGAAATTCTATCTCTCTGATGTCTGTATGGCTGGTAAAGGACAAATTGAAATCATTATTGTTGATATAATGAAAAAAATTCCAAGAATTCCTTCTCTGTCCCTTCCCAAATTATTAAAATGTCGTCTATGTATCTTTTCTAATAGACAGCATTTTCAGTAAACGGATTATTATACCAAATTGCTACTGACTCCCATCTGCCCATATATAAATTGGCAAACTACGGAGCAAAGGTGCAGCACGTGTTCCTGACTGTTCTTTGACTAAATATCTCATCCTGGAACAGAAAATAATTATGTCCCTGGACAAAAAACACAACATCGAGTAAAACTGAATCTGTGTCTCAGGCAATACTCAATTGTTCTCCAAAAAATATTTTATGGCTCATACACCCCCATCATATAGAATGACAGTATACATGGCAGATACATTGCATGTAATCCATCTATATGTATCTGTACACTCAATCTCTTCCAAGCTCTTAATCACCTGTATACTGTCCCTCAAATACGTAGTCAGCAACACAACCAATGGCTGCAGGTATAAGTCAATGTACTGGGACAAATTATCTGTCATAGACCTATGCCCAACACTATAGGGTGCCCCAGAGGCTTCTTCTGATCCTTATGTAATTTCAGGAGGAAAAAATGGGTACTGTCCAATCTTCATTTGATAAGAATTCAGATTCTTTCTTATTCAACACCTGATAACTTATGGCTTTTTCTAGTAACCATTTCAACTCTACCAAGTACTCTTTAGTAGGATTACATTTTCATGTAATCCTCTATGTTTAATACACAAATGCCCCCCCCCCCTTTTTCCGCCTGTCGGATCACAATGGTATTATCCTCTTTTAATTTAGTTAAGGCCTTCTTCTTATTCTGGTCTAAATTATATAAGGGCTTTTTATCTTTTTTACATAATTTTTCCATGTCCTTCTCTATCAGCTTTTCAAACACTTTAATGTATTCCCCTTGATGTTGAACGGGGTTAAAACTGTATAGGTGTGTAGTCTTCCTGGTTATTATCCTCCTCTAGCGCCTCTGCAATCGATGCACCTCAATCCGGTCTTTGCTTATCGCTGTCTTTATTAAGAAAAAAGTTTTACCAAAAGTGATTTTATATATTTCTTAATATCGATAAATGTTTCAAACTGATTGGGTTTGTGAAATGGGGCAAAAGAGAGGCCTTTAGTCAAAACTCTAACTTCATCACTTGTAACATCTCTGGAGGATAAATTGCAGATACCCCTATCAATTTCTCCACTCAACACTCCTTTCGCAAGACATTTCCTAGATTTCCCCGATTCTCTTACTCCTCCTCTGCATCCCCTTCTGATCCTATAGATCTTTTCATTCCTTTGCATTGTATCCCCTTCTGTATTGATTTTAACCTCTGAGGGCTGTACCTGCCCTCCTCTACAGAAGAACACTCTACAATCTACCTCAATGTTTATACACTCTGCCTCCTTCTCCTTCTTGGGGTATACACTTCCAAAGGGATAATAAACTATACTCAAATATCTACCTGTTTTTTTATCTCTAGGGAAGTGGAGACATCTCTAGCATTCAAGGAGTTAAAAGCCCTATTTATCAATGTTTTGTGCCCCCATATGACACCCAAAGGGTTAACTCAGTGGGGATTCTGGAAATTTACATACATCCCCTGTAGACCACTTGGTTTACTTTAGAATTATTCCAGAGATGGAGACCTCTCTAGCGTACAAGGTGTTAAAAGCTGTTTTAAATCACTGGGAAATGTGGTCATTTGTATACGTCCCCTATGCTGCATTAGGTTTATTCCAGAAATACACCAGTTTATTATTTCAGCTTTTTTATGTGTAAGAGGCTACATAAGGGGCAATTCAAAAAGCCAAAGAGCAAACCACCTGCTTTATAGGGGACTAATCAGAATTCACAATTGATTTAATCCTTTGAATGTCATTGGGGGGAGCAATGCCTTGTGCACCCCTATGGCATGCAAAGGGTTAAATGGGACTTTAATTTATATATATATATATATATATATATATATATATATATATATATATATATACACACAGTAATGGATGTGGGCGTGTTTTGGTGGGAGTGGTTTTAGTGGAGTGGAGAGAGCATTTCATCCTTGGACCCAGGCAGCACAATGTCTTGGGCTGGCCCTGGATAGATACATAGATAGATAGATAGATAGATAGATAGATAGATAGATAGATAGATAGATAGAGACAAACAGTCTATAAGCACGGCAATCAGAGAAAAGTAAAAATATGTTACATTTTTTACAGTGTTCCAATGTGTGAAGATGTGCGCTTCAAAGCAATGTGCTGCTGAACGCTAGCACTTAAGGGGTTAAAAGTGCCATTTACATAAATAAGAATTATAGAAATAGAAATATGTCATTGTTTCCTATGATGTAGTTGCTTCACCCAAGCATTGCTCCATTTTTGTTCTCCTATCTTCTCTGTATTGTGTGCGCTCTATTTAATAGAATTCAACAGGCAAAATGCAGAGCAAAAACACAGAAATATTTAACACAGTGCCACATTTAATTATAAATATTGCCACCAGATCCCAAAACCAATGAAATATATATAAATACACAAAGACATAAAAATAGAGGGAAAACATATGAATATCAGAGAAATAGTGGAAAAACTTGTAAATCTTAAATTTTTTTCCGCTTCACATTTTTAAAAAATCTTCTGTATTACATGGATTCAGGGCAGCTCTCCTCACTATTTGTATTTTGTCTGAAGCCTATTAACCCTATGAGTGCCAGAGAGCTGTGCAACGCATTGCAATGCAATGTGTTGCGTAACCCTCTGGCACTCAAAGGGTTAAATAGAGTCCTATATCTTTGGTGGGCAACAGTTGACACTGGGATTACATATGGCTGTCACATGTTTCTGCTGAAAACCACAGGCTGTTTTCTGGTACACAAACATCACATCACACACACACACCCTGTTTTTACTCCAAAAGGCACCTATCCTATCCTTATATAATAATTTGCTAAAACGTGTGTATTGACACAGTAATGCACAGTAGAGACTGGCCGCTCCGCGGCTGGTATGCAAAGTGTCCATCTCTGTATCAGCCGCGGAGCGGACAGTCTCTACTGCGCATTACTGCCCCGCGACCGGCTGGCAGTGGCACTGTGGCCCATGTAATGAGCTCTTCAACAAGTTATCTATATTTTCCCCAGGGCACACTCCTCAACACTTACATTGTTCTACCTTAACCTTTTGAGTGCCACAGATGTATCCAACAAATTACAACCCAATTAATCCTTAGGGTTCAAGAGAGATATCCAACTCATTGTGAAGCAATGCAATGAAGATCTCTCTAGCATCTAAGGGGTTAAGCTGCCTTTTTCAACTTCTATATAGATTTTTTAATAGTGGAAAAAGAGTGAGAGAAGGGCTGTGGAGAGATGGAACCCCCCACTGGGCTTCACCCCCATTCTGGATACATTTACCATTGCAAATGCTCTTTTGAAGGCACAAGGGGGGAAGGAAGGGATTTCAAATTCTCTAATTTGCTAACCACAGCAGAGTTACTTAGGGAATATAAAGATTTATCAGTGCAGCTAATAGTCTAGCTTGCAAATCCAGCTCCTGCTTCTTTGCTTATGGGAAAACATAGTACATACCAGCTCAGTAAGTTCCACCAGAGCAAAATGTTACTGTGTACAATCTTTTATGCAACTCCTATAGCAGAAGAATTTGCACTGATTTCCTCTAGGACTTGTTAATGCATGGGGTAAAACAAAGCACTAAGGAATAAATAGATGGCCTAAAACACCCATACGCTTCCACACTGCCCACTCCTCAACTCATGTGGCATAAAGCAGCCATTTTTGTCATATAAAACATTTTCTACATAAGAATTTCATTGGCAGGCACAACATCCAGAAGGAGATTCTAGACTTGATCTGTACATTCATCTCATGCCTCTAAATAGTGTTGCTGTTGATGTTTTTGCTTAAATATTTATCAAACCAACTATGACTAATTGAGAAATAGCCTCCAGTTTGCTTCCTAAACTGGAGGATTAACGTTGAGTGCTACCAGGGTGTGCACCTGTCTAGCACTCAAGCGGTTAATGAGGTATCATTGAGGTTCCCCACTAATTACTGAGGTACAATTCCCATTCCTTTGCTATCAGACCTCTCAGTACAGTGTGAACCAAATGTATAGCTTGAACAGTAAAACTGCTGGTTTGAATCAGTTTTGTTTTGATACATACTATCCAATTTAGCCACCTTTAGTTTTAGACCATTTTATCAACTCTTCAAAAAAATGTATGAACAGCTGGTACGTATCTAAACAGACTGGATTTTGCATATGGCTGCTGCAATTTGGCTCCATTTGCTCCAACTTACAATTAAACTGTTGTGGATCTGCTTTTTATATTACTACTGCTGCCAGGACTAGTAGGGGACATTCTCTTGTCAAGTGTATATATAGTTATATCTTACAGGGGCTGTTATTCTACACATTTTATTTTGTTTGAATATACTTTATTTATGCAAAGAGCTGAGCTGAGAACAAGAGGACATTCATTAAGACTAGAGGAAAGGTGCTTTCCACTTAAACAAAGGCAGGATTTTTATAAGTAAGGGCAGTAAAACTATATAATTCTTTGCCTTGAGATGTTGTACTTGCAGATCCTTTAACTGCTTTAAAAAAAACTATGGATTCCTATCTAGCACAGAAAATATTGAGAATTATGATAGATGACTTCAGTGCAGATAGGTTGTTGATCCAAGGAACTATCTGACTGCCATTTGGAGTCAGGAAAAATTTGTTTTGCCCACTTGGCGCTAGATTGGAAATGGGTTCAGTGGGTCTGGATCAACAGGGGTGTTTTGGCATGGGCTGGACTTAATGGACACATGTCTTTTTTTCAGCCTCGTCAACTATGTTACTATGTATGTTACGTTTTGCATTGCTAGTGGTTAACTCATTTGTACTCAGTAGCTTAAGTAGCTGAGGGTTAGCTGTGGACCAGTCAACCAATGTTTTGCATTTAATATGTACGTATATATGGGATAATTCCCCCCCAGCTGCCAGCATGGACTGTCTGTACTATACTGCACACACTGACCTATTCGGATAACTTTATTTGTATATTTGTGTCCTATAATTACATCCAGACTGGTTACTGCGGAGGTATCTTATCTGCTGTTTTGCAATATTTGAAGTACATGCACTTATGCTTATTGACACTAGGGGGAGCAGGCTGGCTACATTTTCATACCAGTCAGTACACGTCCAACATTTTTCCTTAAGGGTCAGACTGAGAAAAGAAAATTAAGCCAGGTATTACAATAAAATAGCATTAAATACTGATATACAGCATGTAGTCCATAGCCACATTAACAAGCTACCTTACATTTTACAATATAACCTTACTTATCCAGCATTAACACTTTGAGTGTCTGAGGGGTACGCAACACATTGCAAAGGGTTAAATGTCTGCCTCAAATGTTTTGCAACAAGATTGATTGGTTATGTCCAAGGGCAGCAAGTGGCCCCAGTGCCTTCCATTGGATGTCAATGAATTATTAGATAGAACCTGCTAATGACAATATAAGGACTATATACCACCTGGTTTGCCCAAACATTTCACTAGAAAAAATACAGATGGGCTTGTAATATTTAGCAAAAAGGGTGTGATGCAATGATAAGGCAACTTAATTTAACATCTTAAATGCTAAAGTAATCTCTAATGCACTGAGAATCAAAGGCAATGCCATTTTTGCTCTTCTCCTAGTCTGTGATTGGTTGGGAGTTTAGTAAACTGAGGTTTACTTAATTTCAGCCACTGTTGCTGTCTGTGCAGTCAATACAGTGCCTGTTGGTAATGACAGCATATTCCTCTTGACAAAGATACAATACAGATAACGCTCTAGTAGGGTTGCCACCTTTTCTTCAAAAAAAATACCGGCTATGGCATTCCCTCCATAGACTTAACATTGGACAGAAGCCAATTTTTACCGGCCTGCCAGTAAAATACCGGCTGGGTGGCAACCCTACGCTCTAGGCACACCCCAAATTATGTTTAGTTGTCGCTTAAACACATAAAATCCCCACTTGTAGGAAAAAGTGAACAAAATGTATAAATTGATTATACTTGTATCATTTTGTGGTGACTTGATATACAATACCTGTGATGATAATTCTGCCAACCATTCTCCAGATTGTGCCTATTTCTTTTATGTAGACTATAAGTACAGTTCTTTGCATGTACACCATTAGTGTTTTGTAAGTAATGCAAGAGGATTGCCTGTGTGCTGAGTCCCCCTTTTATTATTCTTTGGCTTAAAAGCTCAGGTGAAGGGATCAACTTGTGAGACAGCAGCGGCATCAGAGTAAAGCCTTCAGGGAGGATGCCAGATGATAACAGTGTGGTGAGTAGCAATGTTTGAAAGGCAGAGGTGTTTCCACTAAGACTTTTTCTACAATGGATTTGTCATACGATGAACAAAGGGGAGGAATCTCCTTATAGACTACACTGATTAAAGTTTCAGTGTGGAATTTAACTCTCATCTGCCAGAGGGAACCTGTTCATGTGACGATACCAGTATTAACCCCTGGAGTACTGGCTACAAGTTAACAATAAGGACTCTTGACTATGTGCCATTTCATATTTATTCACCCACATTTACACAGATTACATCTGGAAGATTTTATTTGAAACCTTTTAATTGTTTCTTATTTGTAGCCAGAATTTTTCAGCAGCACTTTTCACCTCCCCTTTTTATATATTTACTTTGAGTGGCAGAAAGAACAAGTGGGGCATACTTAAACTGACCCCCACACAGATCATTCTGGTACCAGCTGCTCCTCTCAGATCCATAAGGAAAGTGCTCCCTCAAAAGTAGCGAATGAAAATAGCCAACTATGGAATTATTCATAAAAAATATGATGTCTTTCAGTGACTTCTGATTCCTTTGCATGATCGTAGATGAGTTAATGCCTGCTTACCAGCTAATTGGTGTAGGTATCCTAATAGAATTTCGCCAAGCAGAATGAAATACCTCCACTCATTTACAAAGGCCTGCAGTGCTTGTTACAAAAAAGTAGAGTACATGCAGGGGTGCCCAGATTTTAGTGAAACGGGATCTACTTTTTCTTATTCATCTTAACATGATCTGCTACCTGACCAGCAAGCATTAAAAAATTATATATATATATATATATATATATATATATATATATATATATATATATTGTCCTCACAAAAAAGCTTCTCCTTCAGCAATTCAGGGGTGGACACAGATCATGCTAGGATCTAAGCAAAGATATTGTAGTGTGTAAGAAATGTCTTGAAGCCAGAATGGTGTCCTTAGGAGAAGGAACGGTATCTGCTTTGCAGTTTTAAATTTGAGGGTGGTGTCTGATGTGAAAATTAAACCTCGAAAAGAAGAGAGCACCTTTGGCTTGGTGGGGATGAAGCCTCTTTGCATAAATATTCTATGTTATGATGGTCTGTAAAGATTGTAAATTGATAATGTGCTTTCTCAATAACATGGCACCATTCCTCAAGTACTATTTTGATTTCCAGTGGTTCATGGTCACTGATCTCATAGCTTCTCTCTGTTGGGGAATGCTTACAAGAGCAAAAGACCAGTGTGCAGTATATACTTAGACCGACTCCCTTGAGAGAGAATTGTTCCACAGTGGATCATGAAGTATCAGCCTCCAGTATGTAAGGGAGGTTAGAATCTGAATGTTTCAAGACAGGAATGTAAGAACATTTAAACTCATAAATTTTATAAAAGTGGGATATACATATGTATGTTTCCTTATTTAGGAAAGCAAGGATTGTTTTTTTCAATTACAAATGCAAAGAAACCACTGGAATGAAGATACATTTGTCAAAAAAGCATAGTATCCTCACAATAAAGCGTTTTCTTTAATAATTCAGTGAGGGACACACTTGCATCTGAAGGAAGTTATTGGAGCATGTAAGAAATGGCTGTGACTCAGAATGGTGTCCTTGGGAGAAGGATGGGTGACAGGGACCTAGCTGCTTTGCAGTTTCATCATCTAGGGTGGTACCTGCAGCTTCCAAAGTATCAACCTTCAGTATGTAAGGGAGAGAGGCATCTGAATGTCTCAGGAATAGGATAGGAATGTAAGAAAACACAACTCATAAGTTTCATAATAGCTGGTTAAACATATGTATGTTTCCTTATTTAGGAGTGCAAGGCATTTTATTCCACTACAAATGCAACAACATCATCTCAACCTCTAGGGGCATATACGATGACAACCATAAACCCAAGAGCATTCAAAAGGTATGAAGTTAACAGGATGCTCTTCTTTAGTGAAGCATGCAAGAACCCAACTTAAGGACTTACAACAGTACATAGGCAAATATACCTAGCGCCCGCAAGAATTATAAATGGGTATAGAAGGAAAATGCAAGGGGGATTTCATCTATCCAGTTCTTTATAGTGATGTCATTTAACTTTCTGAAATCTACATAGGGCCTTAAGTTACCATCTATTTTTTCAACAAACAAAATTTCAGTCCTTGATGGTGACATGGAAGGTCAGATGAACCTGAAGATAAACCCTCTAGCACTACAAGTGAGGCTTAGATAGAGAAAGGATACAGCCAAAGGGAATCTTAGACTCTATAAGACAATTAACTGGATTGTAATATATACAGTGTAGAAGAAGCCAGTCAGCCTCTTTCTTGCTAAATATGTCTGAAGATTTTTAGTAGGTTTGAGCCATAATAGGATTCTCCACCAAGAAGGATGTCAGAGGAATTTAACATTCAAATTTACCAGCTCAAACAAGGCAATGCTGATGGCAATAGATAAACTGAAAGGAAATCTGACCCCAGCTCAATATCATCCAACATTATCTTGTCCTAGCTAAGGCAAGCGGAAATAGCAAAGACTGCATACCAGCAAAGGAGAGCACTTCAAAGTCTTTATATACAGAGATTTTCACTGGAAAAGTGTCATGAGTAATGAATCCATATTGCATAGGAGTAGTTCCATCAGATTACTGGTGGCTTCAGAATCAAACAAAGCTTGGACTTGAAAGCCCTTGAACCCTGTGTTAAAGACAAAGGTAAGAAGTAATGAGGAGACAAAATTGGCTGGCCTAATGGATGGCTGTATGGATGAATTGGAGAAGATCACAGAAAAGATTGTTTTGTACCATTTTGAAGATGGATGGGGCAGGATCACAGAAAATAGCCATTTCCACCATGGTATAAAATTTATTTCAAGGAGCACCTTCACAATCTCACCTATGCAGAAAGTTTGGCCCTTGCCAGCCTGATTTGCATGGGTTCAGCAGATGACTGAGGCAAATTGGCTGCCCCAGTAAAGTTGGGCCTTCCAAATTGTGCAAGGAAACAAGGCCTCTCCTGATGTATTTCACTCAGTCGACAGTCAATATGGATTACCAGAGAGTTGACATCTTCCAGAGAGACAAGCATTACCACCTAGGCTAATTCATGTTTCAAAATGTCCAAAAGTCCTAAGCAAATATGCTCTTTCAGGGCCTTTTCATTCCAGTACAAATCTGTAGCACAGAGGTGGAATTCTTCCATATTCTGCTGCACTTTACTTTTCCAAAATAAATGAAGACATTCAATGAGGATCGTTATAGTGACACCATTATTTCAAAGAAATCTGCTAGGTCCTTCAAAATGAGGTTGTTGCCATGGAGAAACTGATAAGCCATGGCAGCTGGTTCCCCAGAAAGAAGTAGAATTACAGTGTGAACCTTAACCTCTGAAAAATAGATTGCAAGATTTCATAAAACTACAGAGCATCTACAGAACATCTTGACATCTCCTGTAAATTTATCAGGAACTACAAGGGAACTTGTAGTTCCTAGGTTAACACATTTTGATCTGAGTTTGGATGATACTGAAGACACTCAAAAGCCTCGGATACAGGTGTCATTACATACAGTTTCTTCCAGCCTTGATTAACATGTCAGTATTTTCAGCTGCAATGATTTATCTGTCCTCTCACCTGAGTTTGTGGAAGGGCCTAATCTATCCATGTTGATTGCAGATGAAGAGTTGTCTTGAGACATATTTTTGTACCTTGAAAGCATGGAGGTTAAATAAAAAATGGGGTGAATGTATAAATTCTCCATTGCAGCCCCACTGGCTTTAGCCTCTGACAACAGTGGCTGCACTTCAGGGTACGTACTACAGTATATGATCTCTATAGTGCATAATGGCGAAGAATCTCCACCATTGCTAGGACTTTAATGCCAGAAAGCCTCTTCTGCCAGCCTCATAGTTTGTGCAGGAAAATGCAGTTAAATCAGACAATTTCCTCTGTTCCATGTTTAATAGGTTGCAATGAACAAGGTGTAGAAGAAAGGAACTCCCCAAAATACCGATAGACTGCCCCATTGTCTTCCCCTTGATACAAGGGGATACAAGGTAGGAACTATTTTGTACATAGCTTACTAAATTGACATTTGGCAGGTGCATGTTCAAAACCTCAATACCAGCATCTGATTTAACATTGTACATTCACCCAATTATCTTGAAATAGCTAGCAAATACTCTCTTGGTGCATCATTATGCCACAAGATGTTCGCATAATGCACATATTCTCCCACACTGGGAGGGGGGGTCATAGGGCCCAGACATTTAGAAGATACCAAGGAGATTAGTAATGTGAGTAAAAGTATCTTAATGGTAACAAGGCAGACACTCAAAATACCATTAGATGGAAAGCCAACACACAATAGAGTTCCTTGATAGATGTTGAAGACACCAAAACCACAGGCCACAGAGCAAGGAGTAGAGAGGACTGCCAAGCAAGTATGTCTGACCCCTGTCTGTCTCTTAAAATACCAGCATGGACTCCTGTGCTGTCAGAGAGCCTTCCCCCACTACTCCACTAGCACATGCAATGCCCTTGGAGTCTTGGCACCACCGTACTATGTCTCCAGAGTCTCCAAGCAGCAGTTTCTAAGGCCTTCTAGAGTGAGGCAGCAGTCTCACCTAAACAAAGCAGCTATGTAGATATGTAGGTTCAGCAAGATAGCAAGGATAGGTGATGGAAAAAGAATGCACTTGCTTCCCTTTCCTGGATCTACCCTCCAGTGGGAGTTGTTACCTGAAGCCAAATAATGCTCAACTGAGCACAGCATACAAAAAAATAAAAGGTACATAACCAAAAGTATCCTGTCTGGGAAGACAGAAGCTCATAGCGGGGATGGTTTGGAGGAAGGCATTTTTAATTGTTTTCTGTCCTGTCTGGGATGTGGGGTCTCTTTCTGGGGTGTGCTACCTGAAGGAATAATAAAGATTCCCCAAATTCTTTTTGACATAAGTGGAGTTATAAACCTATAGATACTAAAGAGATCTCCAGTGAAGGAATGTGTTAGAAAACTGTTTTACATTCATTTAAATCACTGGCATTTTCATCTCTTCCCTTTGGAGTACTAGGTTTGCACCTGTTACGGATCCTACCCGTTACTTGAACCCTTGTCTGGCCCTAGAACTATTTATCCCAAAACTGTGGACATTTTTCCCTGGTTATGCGCTAAAAATACTTTATATGCTGTATGTGAATGAGGACATGGACATTATTATGGCTTGCTTCCAAGGGAATAGGCAGTGAGGGGTTAATTATTTCAATATGTATTGCAGACTCCCAAGCCTTTTGCTTAATTATTCAACCCCTGGCCATTGTTAAGGGAATTATATTCTAGCCACTCAAGTCCTGGTAGTGAGAACTGTCCTGAGATCCCCTGCTGTGTGTTAATCCATTCACGCCCCTCAAGTCTTTGTTCAATCAAAACCCTTTTGTATCTGAAATGTAATCCTGTCTAAGTCATTGTATCTGTTAAGACCATCGTTTTTTTTGTTTGATGTATTATGATTGGATCACGCCCTTTTGTATCTGGTTTCACCCATCAGTTCAATGTAAAGATTTGTATATAAATATCTGTAGTTTGTGTCAATAAAAAGGGTTATGTTTTGGAGTGAACAAGGAGTCCTGGAGTCTTGTATTGCTTATGGTCTGAAGTATCCACTCTGATACCCATCTGCGCCAAGTATCCTGAATCGTCGACCGCCTGCTGCCAGTTTCCTGCGACCTAACTCAGTGGACTGTCAGGCGGCGACGTGGACTCTTCCCTGCTTCCCTGCTTCCAGTGATCCTGCAACTGTTTCCAGTGACTGTCTATACTTCAACGGGTGCATCTGACGGCGCTTATCTTGCGTCAAGAAGGAGAGACCCAGGAACGACGGCGGAAGGCGACGCAGTCCCTTCTCAGCTTCCGTTACAGCACCATAATTTCATCATATCACTTAATGAATATGGCCATAAGTACCTTATGCATAAAAAGAAAGATGAACAGTTTGTGACAAACCAACTACACCATACAGGACACATAAAAATAGAGATTTTAAGGGGTCTTTAAGCCATTGAATGCTAGATGGGTATCAAATGCATTTATTGGCAATATGTTGGAGACCTATCTAGCATCCAGGGGGATAAAAAAAAACATTTACATCAATGGGAATTTTGGGAATATTTATTTGTCTTCTGTGATGCAATTGGTTTACTCCAGAATTGCCTTGCTGTGTTATACTGTTATAATTACTAGACCCCATACCAGGAGCTGTGGTGGGACTAAGTCTGGAAACAGTTTTATCACACTCATTGCCTGGTGAGACTGTGGTGGGACTAAGGCAGGAAGCAGTTTTATCGCATTCAGTGGCTGGTGGGACTGTGGTGGGACTATGGCAGGAAGCAGTTTTAACGCACTCATTGCCTAGTGGGACTATGGTGGGACTAAGGCAGGAAGCAGTTTTATCACATTCAGTGGCTAGTGGGACTGTGGTGGGACCAAAGTGGGCAGTAGTTTTAACTGGGGAAAAGGCAAACTAAAGGAGAAAAATAATAAATATTCATAGCTGGGAACTCTCCGGTTTTGCCCCGGAGACTCCGGATTTGCCCCTGTATTACGGAGTCTCCGGGGCAGATGCTGATTCTCTGGATGCAGGGAGTTTCTTCTGAAACATATTCCTTGCAGGTCCATGAAGCCCCACCCCCTTTTTACATGAATCGCGCCATATATCTCCCATAGCTGTAAATACTGTCCCCTTGCATCTGCTCTATATAAATGTAATTACTATTGAAATGTTGCGCTAGTAATAGTATGCGTCAAAACACCAACTTCAAAATGCTGCTGATGTGTTTAGGGTGCATTAACACTTTGAGTACCAGAAGGGTATGCTACGCATTGCAAAACAATGCTTTCCATACCCCTCTGGCAATCAAAGGGTTAAACAGTAGCTGTAAACATGTCAGAAGCTATGTACCCTCCAAACCACCCCCCAGCCTAACATAAGTAGCTAAACTAGCAACTAAACTAAACCACCCCCCAAACAGACACTGAGCATAACTTCTGCCCTAGTCTAACAGATATGAACCTGGCTACATTCTAGAGACTAACCCTAAACTAACAGATACAGCCTCCAGATACTGACCCTGACTTAACAGACAGTAAATCCCCCTAAGCAAAAAACCTAACAGAGACTGACCCTAACCTACGGTAACAGATACAAACCTAACCTAATAGATACTTACCTGGTGACATTTTGAATAGTGTAATCTTGTTTTGAACCTCAGTATCTTGTGGGCACCATTTTTACTGTCACGATGTTGTGAGCACTCCATAATGATGCTTACTGTGTAGGCTGCTCCATTTCAATAGAATACCATATAAATGGCAGCTACACTCTTCTAGGCTTACAAATCAATACTGCACATCTTCCAGGTGTCAAATTCGAAGTTAGGCCGATCAAACAAACAGATATGGGGGGCTCTATAATGAGCACACTTGGGCTCAGGTCAAAAGATCTGATACCTCAGGTCAAAAGATCTGATACCCCAGATTTTGATGCTTTCCAAAGAAATGAAGAACTAAAATGAACTGGAGATTTACAAAAAGATGCACAAAGTATGTCTTGAAATTTTAAATTGATGATAATGTCCCTTTAAATACAATAACTGTTCCTAGGCTTGAGATATAAAAATTGTTAAAAAGGAAAATATGGTTTAGGAATAATGGATCTTAATTTGTTCAGCAGAAAGACATATGTTTGTGTATTTGTTTGTTCATTCATTTTTAGTGCCCGTTGTGCATGGGAATTCTGTTGTAGTCTATAGCTGAAAAACAGGGCCGGATTCCACAATAGGCAGATAGAGCTCCAAATGTTGATGATGGCCATGCCCACATTCCGCATTGTGGGTGTGACCAAAGCAATGTCAATGCCTCTGTGCCGTTTTTTAGTGTTTTTTTTACCCTTTTACAAGATATTATTTAACCCCTTGGATGCTAGAGAGACCTCCAATGCATTATGAAGCAATGTGTGGGACATTTCTCTAGCAACTAAGGGGTTAAAAACCTTTTGCTTGTTATAGGTTAAGGGTATTTTCTATGCCAGGAAATAGTGGATGGGCCATGAGAAGAAAGGGGGTGTGGATATGGGTGGAGTTAAGGGCGCCTAGCATGCCTTGCCTAGGGGCACCTGGGATGTAAATCCAGCCCTGCTGAAAAGTAGTATTTCATGATCTGAAAATCAATATATAGTTCTAAATAACAATGGGGGGAGCTTTTGCCATGGATTATCTCGTTCAAGTCAAAGTTTACTGTCTATTGCAGAGTGGTGGGCTAAATACAGATCAGAAATAGAACTCTGTAAATACAGGCAACTGCAACATAATATATTTGAATAAATATACCTGATTGCTAGATGTAAGTAAGTTATTTTGTTAAATAAATTAAGAGCCAGTGAAGCATCAAGAAACCTGCATTTCATAACATGGCAGTGCTGAAATCAATTTGCAGTCTGATTTCTTAAACCTATTCCCTGGCTGCTGCTCTGCTGATTAGGCATCAGCACATATGAGATCACTCCTTCCTTGAACTCCCAACTTGGATTTCACAGCCGCCCCTCAAGCTCAGAGAAGACAGCTGAACTTTTCTTGATAGTTCCCTTTCTGTGGACTGATTCTTCCATGTCTCAAACTCCATCCAATTCCGAAATCAAAAGGGCTTTAGAGGTGAGCCCAGATACTGACATTGAAAATGAACCCTCAGGGCCTCCCAGGCCCAAAAATTACTTAATTCTTACAATATTTGCCTGCTTCTGCCCTGCTTACCCAGTGAACATTGTGGCATTTGTTTTCGCTATAATGGTAAGTACCAAAAGAATTTTATGTGTTATAATTAATAATCAGAGTATGCTTAACACTGCAAAATTATTTTAGGGTAAGTGAATATACCTAGGGCATTATTCAATAAGCTAACAAGGTGCAATTCTGGAGCAAACCAACTGCACCATTGGACACAAACAAAAATTCCCCAAATTTTAATTAATCTGAATGAAGATTACCCCTTGGATCAAAGAAATAGCCAAATGTTATTTTATTCTATCCAGAATTGCACCTCTTTATTGAATATGGCCGTTGTCTGTGATTATGTATGGACTTCTAGTTTTCTTTTAACCTTTTTAGAAATACATATAATAATAATGTCTTAACTCTAATATAGTGCTACCAATTTGTACTCAGCACTGTACACGATACATAGCTTGCATTATTTCCACTGCATTCCCAGAATTCCATGCATTGTTCAGAATTTACAAAACTGATTTAAAATAATCCAGCAGTGTTCCACCTGCGGGTCTTAAGCTGTTGTGCGACTACAGATGCCTTCATCCTCAGCTGGCCAGCTGGTGATGATGGGACTTGTAGTGCAACAACAGGTGACCGTCTCCTGTGTTAGTCATAAACTACTGCAAATATCCTAAAGTAGCTCTCCTTGTCCTGACCTGGTAGAACCAGGTATATTTAAGGACCAAGTCAACTAGACTGAACAACACTGTTGGTTAATTATTGAAATACTAGTTGAAGAGTTCATGTACATGGGCCAGAGTGCCACCCAGCGGCTGTGGTGCAGTCATGCACAGTACAGACTGCCTGCGCCAAGGCTGATACGGAGCGGGGCGCTCCAAATTCAGACCGTAGTCCTCTCTGCGCACTGTCTGAATTCGGAGCCCCACTCGGTTATCAGCCTTGGCGTAGGCAATCTGTACTGTGCATGACTGCAGTGCGCGCAGCCATCTCTACTGCGCATGACGGCTTCATCACACAGCGAATTATTATATAGGATAGTTCCTGTCTTTGTAAATGGTAGAAGAATAGTAATACATTTTACAGCTTATTTTAAAATCCAGGTAACCTGGTTCAATGTCCAGTGTTAGCTCCATGTGACCTCAGACATGTCATTTTATTTCAGTGTGCCTCAGATACACAAAACTTAGATTTTTTGCTGTTTCTGATATGTAAATATATATAACAGAAACAGAGCATTATATATGCACTGCAGACCTCATACAATAATAGCAGAATAAATAATAGTCATATCTATTTCAACTTTTATTAATGTAACATGAAACAGAATAATGTACCATTTACAATATCCCATCACTCATTAATGTGAATGGAAGCTAATACACCTTTAAACATGCCTTTCTTCAATAGTAAACAATATTAAGTAGTGAACCTTGTAATAAAAATTGAAGTCACCATCATAAAATTAACATAATAAATCTCCAGAATATATTTCCATTAGGCTGTGAAAGACCCGCTGTAATAAAAATCCCAAGTTGTTATTAGAATAATCACAAAGTAATTTCATCGTTATATAATGATTGACACCTTGAAAACACCTTGAAAACACATTTACTTGTTAACACTGAAACTGAGAATGGCCTGTTTGTACAAATGAGTTTTTTTCAATTTAGAATTATTCTTTCTTGATTTTATTTTTAAACACAGTCACTAAATGGTCACCACTCTGAAATGCGTAGGTGCATTCATTTTGAAATGGATTTGTTTTTGATGTATGTTCATGACCTTTACTGACTTTTAAAAAGGCAGATACACCTGAGATGCTAATGACAAGCACTGGTGCATTATCTAGGACAGAGACACGAAAACCCTTGATTTTCCAGCTGTTGGCAACTATAACTATCATCCCCAAACAGCCAACAGCTGATTGAGATGATGGGTGCTGTAGTTCCCAACAGCTGGAGAACACAATGCTGCCTGCACTTGGTCTAGAAAGAGATTTTTCTCTTTTCATCTCATTAATTGGTCATATGAATCCGTAAAGGGATAATGGGATTTTTTTTCTATGCAAAGAAAGGTAACTAACCACTCTTTAACCTTTTGAGTGCCAGAGGGGTAGTCAAGGCATTTCCTCACAATTTATTGGATACCACCCTGACACTCAAAGATTGAACTGAAGATGCTTGCATTCTGCACAGCTGCACAGGAACCATTGCAATCCTGCAATACGTGTTATTCTTCAGTGTCCTGCAATATGGGATCTGTACACTCTTTAAGAAAAAACATATGTTGCAATTATTTTACTGTTGCGTAAAAATAAAGTATTCCAACTGCTGGTAGATTTTTCATTCAAAACATATTACAGCTCAGATTTGTCTTTTCTTAATTAAACTGCAATATTCTATTGTGTTCAGGAGATGGTGTTGTTTCTATCACTTAGTATGGAGAGCCCCAGCCTATGACTCAAGCTCTCCCATGGCATGTATTATAAAAAAGTGCATTTTGTACACCAGCTGGTTCAGCTTCTGACAGACTGATTAAAAGAAAATATTGTTTTAATTCTTATTACTTATGAATGAAATATCTTCCATCAGTTGGAATGTGTTTGTTTTACAAAGAATAAAAAGCAATATAATATGTATTTTTCATTAAAATAGTTCACAGCTCCAGTCACACTACCATAGAGAAAAACAATTTCAAGGGCAGATATTAGGAGTTCTTGTGAGTGGAGCCCACTCATCCTTTTGTATAATATGTCCTATTGTACTGTAACAAGTCTCAGTGTGTCTTTTTCCTGCATTATGAATAGCACATAATATAGTTATAATTTAATGTGCTGGTTAAAGTAATGAAAAATCGATAAGACTGTTGCAGTTAGACATCCAAAAGAATGTCAACAGTTAATGTTACAATTCTATATTTACTAATCAACCCATGAATGAGAAGTAGCCAGAAAATATGTTTGTGCTTCCAAAAGTAAATAAATATTAGTCTTTGGAGTTAATACTAACTTAGATATGATCAGGAGCCACATACGCTCCTAAGTTGGGTTAATTGTTGATAATTTTCTTACATTTTATTAACACATTTGTCCTATGTTATAACTTCCCCTATTATATTTGTGCTTCTAAACACAGGCCCTGAATTCATATGCATGCCTGGGAACGCTCCACATCTGCCCTGTAGACTCTGGTATTTACAGTTAATTGCCGGGTCTCTGAAGACAGCGGATGATTCTCCTGTGGTAGGGAGTTTCTTCTGAAACTCTGCCCACTTCTCTTCCTTCCCACCCTGTTCCTCCCACTTCCTGCCCACTTCCCCTCTTTATCACCCTGTTGTATCCACTTCCCGCCCACTTTATGACACAATGATGGTAAGCCCCACCCATCAGTTTAAGCTCCACGCCCTTTATGACGCCCTTGGTCGACAGCACATGAGCCCTCTCCGGGAGCTCATGGGAGGAAGTTCCCAGATATGGGTCCCCAGTCACAGTGATACCGATGTACTAAGATAGAGCAATACTGGAGCAAACCAACTGCACCATAGGGAAAAAAATAATAATTCTGAAAACTCCTACTGATTTAAATGAGGATGTTTTAACCCTTTGAGTGCCAGAGAGGCATGACCCATCTGGATTTCAAAGAGTTAACTTCTTGAATGTACATTGCAAAATAATGCACTGGAGACCTCTCTAGCATTCAAAGGGTTAAAATATGAACTCACATCAATGTACATTTTTATTTGTCCTCATGGTGCAGTTGGGTTGTTTCCAGGCACTAGTGATTACACAGAATGTGTGTCTTTCTTTGGAGCTCAGTGTTCCCATTCTGAGAACATATAACTTCATCATTAAATTAATATCACGCTCAGCAAGACCAGTGTTTCTCATCATGGGCCCTCAGGGTACAGCAACAGTGCAGGTTTTCAGGATATATCTATTTAATAACAGGTGGGTAATCAGTGGCTCAGTCACTGTAATTAATTTATCTGTGCGTAATTAAGGATATCTTTAAAACCTGACCTTTTGGTGTGCCCAGAGGACTAGAGCTGAGAAGCACGGTTCTAGACTATAACACTTAAGGGCCATATGTTCAAAAGAAACGTCAAGGAGTTTTGGAGCAAACTATTTGCACTATCAGAGAGAACTAAAAATTCTCATTGATCTAAATGGGGATTTGTAACCCCTTGAATGCTAGAAAGGTCTCCAGTATATTGTAAAGCAATGCATTGGAGACCTCTTGTCACGGTTTTTGATGAACACTCAGACAGAACGGTAAGGTTAAAAATAACTTTATTAGAATAAAGTACATACACGAATGTAGGCCCTAAGACCCACAATACAGAACAGGTAAATATATACAATGGGTTACAGCAATAGGGACCAGAATAGGTAATCAGGATGAACAGGTAACAATATATACAGCAGGATCTGGCAGAACCAGCGAGGTTGAGGGTACACATCCCCAGAACTGACAGCTGGACTCCAACACAGGAGGTCCACTAATTAGGATAGGCACAACCCAGACGCCTGGGTACCGGAACCAGTATAGGCAATCGGAATGGACTGGGAACCAACTGACGGTGAAGGCCTCTGGCAGAACCGGCAAGGTAAAGGGTACACAGTCCAGGAGTTGACAACAGGACTACAGTGGCATGAGGTCCACTAGTGGAGGACTGGCACAACCCAGACACCTGGGTACTGAACCAACTGGAGCGAGGGAATACTGACCAAGATCCTAGACCGCAGACAAGTGGCAACCGTGTATAGGCAGACTAACCCAGGAAGGGTTATAGGAGACCTAGGCAACTGCTACTGGATAAACCCTAGAACGCTAGGGGTGGATCGTTATACGGTAAGTAATTGGAATGCAACCAGTGTCCCCTCAACCTGCGAGATGTTCGATGCAACACTGGCTCTTGAGCCCAAGGCTACTGCAGTAAGGAACGGTAGTGCTCTTACCTGGAAGCTCAGGGTTAATGGTCAACGCCCAGAGAGAAACTGCAACTCCCAGAGGGAGTGAGCCCAGCGCTACTAGGGAGGCAGACACATAGAGTGATCAGAGTAACTCAGTCAGTGTTAGAACACGGTACCAATACTTCGATTTTACACACCACCGTAGGCGGTTAATAGAGCAGCTCGAGCACGGGGCTTAGCCTTTGGTCGACAAATAACAGCTCCACGCGGCGCACACCGAGAATCGAATGCAAGGCCCTGTAACCCGGTGACCTCACGGGGTCGCCAAGTGGCAATGACATACACGGTTATAACGTGGAAAGGGATCCACGGTCGGCAACAGCCACAGAGCGGTAGACAGCCAAATACGGTCAGCAACGGAGCGATACAATGGCCAGATGCAGACAGCAATGTAGCAGATTCTCAGCCAGCTATGATCAGCAACGGAACGGGTTCTTCAGCCAAACACAGTCAGCTACGGAGCGGGTTCTTCAGCCAGATACGGTCAGCAATGGAGCGGGTTCTCAGCCAGATACGGTCAGCAACGGAGCGGGTTCTCAGCCAGAAACGGTCAGCAACGGAGCGGGTTCTTCAGCCAGAAACAGTCAGCAACGGAGCGGGTTCTTCAGCCAGAAACAGTCAGCAACGGAGCGGGTTCTTCAGCCAGATACAGTCAGCAACGGAGCGTGTTCTTTGGCCAGATACGGTCAGCAACCGAGTGGGTTCTTTTGCCAGGTACGGTCAGCAACGGAGCGGGTTCTCAGATAGATACAGTCATCAACGGAGCGGGTTCTCATCCGGATACAGTCAGCAATGGAACAGCAGCAACAGGAACTCAGGAACGTAGTCAGGCAGGCCAGGTCATACACGATAAGCGATAGCACAAAATAAACTCAGGAACTCGTACACCACGAAAGGGCGTCTAAGGGAGGACATCCCAGGGTATATAAAGGCAAGCCCTAGTAGGAGCAATTATGACCAGCCAATCAGAGAACAGCAATGATAACAATGTCGCCGTCAGAACAGGAAGCACGGGCACCGTGATACCTCTCTAGCATGCAAGGGGTTGTGTTGGAGACCTCTGTAGCATTTTTTGGTTTTGAAAAAACTTTATTAAGATAAAATAGACATTACAGTAAATTAAGCAATGTATAACATATATATATTATTCATTTCACTTAATCTAAAAAAATAAATAATGAATTACTTTAATTTTAGTTCTCCCCTTTTAATACAAATGTTTTGCCTTACTACTCCTCCACTTTTCTTTTGAACAAAGGGCCCTAAATGGCAGATAAGTAAAATCTCTTATCTAGAGTCCAGTCTTAGTAAATAAGCTTCCCTGTCCTATCATCGACTCATACCCAACATGCCTTCATGATGTTGACAACCAGATGGGCACCAGATAGGCACATAATTAGTGAAAACAGGGATCTAATGTCCCACCTTAACAACCCACAATGACAACCTTGCTAGTATATTCCACAATATAACAGATTAAAACAGAAATCTTTTAGGTTTCTGAATTCAAACAAAGACAGGAGTCCCACAAGCATAAACAGGAACTTTATATGATCCATATAGTTTTCTAACACCTTCATTTTGATATCAAAAAGTCTGGCTTCCTCAATAGTTCCCCATTTTTGTCCAGTAGAGGTTTCTATCTTCCCTTCACTACAAGATCATGCTATTGTTACGGTTCTCAAGCAAGACAAGGAGTCAGATGGTAATAAGTGAATATACTATAAGCAGAGGGTGACTGGAGAGGCTAGCAACTCTATAAGAAATAGGAGTCTGCCGACGGGTCAACCACGTCTGCTGGAGACTAGGTCTAAGCCAACTGGTAGTCTCAGGGTAGTAGGTGGAACGCACACAGAACCTTCAGTCTTCCATAATGTAGCAACAACGGAGACTACTAACTCATGCCTGAAGTCAGTAAGGAAGAGCTTGTCTCCAATACGGATGGCAACAATGGAGGCTACTGACTCATGCCTGCAGTCAGTAAGGAAGAGCTCATCTCCAATAAGAATGGCAACAATGGAGACTAATGACTCTCGCCTGCAGTCAGTAAGGTCAAAGTCTGCCAGAGCCCCAGGTCTGCACCAGGATGGATGTCTGTGGGGAATGGAGCCACACAGCGGAGTGAACAGGCAGAGCCACAGGTCAGCACCAGCTAGGATAATCAGACAAACCAGGTTCATACACAGAGCGGGTAGTCAGCCAGAGCCACAGATCTGCATCAGATTGGATGTCTAAAGCCAAAGGAGTGCACAGGTAGAATGGTCAGACAGAGCCGCAAGTCAGCACCAGAATGGATAGTCAGACAAGCCAGGTCATACACAGGATACAGGAGCAACAAGAACAAGAACTGCACTGAACACCAACGTACGGGTAATGATAGACACACCCAGAGAGGATTATAAAGGAGTAGGAGAAGGCAGGACCAATTAGGTCCCCCAGGCTGGACCTATAACAGGCGTCCAGACAAATGTCTGATTCATGATGCCAGTAACAAGAAAATACACGACCAGGCCGCAGGCAAGAGGGACACAGCTAGTGACACTGGAGCGTCAGTCCAGAACCCTGCTCCTGGCCAAATGGCGCAGGCCGAGGTACGGCACTGTGACAGCTATCCCATATGGTAGGTCATATTGTCACTGTGCCCATGATATTTGCTTGCCTATGACTCTGTCCGGTGGTTTAGGGCTGATGCTGCATCCTCTGGCTTTCCGCTATCTGCGTGCGTGCGTCTGTGATGTCGAGCTTGCTATTTTGCAGCATTCAGGTTTATTGGCTGATTGAGCCCCGCCTTCCAGAGGTGGCATTATAGTCTGCCCGCGAACTGGGCTTAGTCGCCCTTTCGTGGTGTTTCTGTGCATTACTACTATGTTGCTCGTTTGGCCCTTGCTTTGGCTCAATCTTTGGCTTTGTCTGACTACCCACTCCAGTTTTGACCAGTGGCTCTGTCTGACTATCCGATCTGTGTATGACTCTGGCTTGTCCGACTACCCGCTCTGAACTGACCTTGGCTGTGGTGTCCAAGCATTTGACGATCTGAAGGCTGCTTTCACCAAGGCTCCTATTCTGTCTCATCCCAGTTCCGCCCTGCCCTTTACTCTGGAGGTTGATGCGTCTGAGTCAGGAGTAGGTGCCCTCCTGTCTCAGCACTCGGCTCCTGGTAAACCCTTGCTTCCTTGTGGGTATTTCTCCAAGAAATTATCCAGGGCACAGAGCCTGTATGATACTGGTGATCGAGAACTTCTGGCCATTATTCTCACACTCAAAGAGTGGCGCTACCTTCTGGAGGAGACAAGTTCTCTGATACTAAGTCTGACTGACAACAAGAACCTTACGTATCTTTCTCAGGCCAAGAGGTTGTCTCCCAGACAGGCCAGATGGGCATTGTTCCTTTCCAGGTTCAATTATGTGGTCTCGTATCTTCCTGGTACCAAGAATATCAGAGCTGATGCTCTCTCTAGGCAATTTAGGTTGGATCCAGAGGTGGATAGCCTTCCTGTGCCTATTATTCCTTCCGATCATATTCTGGCTACCATTTGGACAGTATTACCTCTCCCTTGGGTGAGGAGATTCTGTCGTCCCAGGCTACCGCTCCAGCAGACAAACCCAGTGGTAGATGTTTTGTCCCCGAGCCTCTTCATCCCAAATTACTGGAGACCTATCACTCCACGAAAGCTGCAGGGCATATCGGTCATGACCAACTAATCTGGTCAGTATCTGGACTCTTCTGGTGGCCTAGCCTACGAAAGGACTGTTCTGCCTTTGTAGCAGCATGTGCCACATGTGCTCGTAGCAAGACTCCCGAGCACCTTCTGGTGGGACTGCTTCTGCCGGTTCCTAATGGCGAACGTCCTTGGTCACACCTATGTATTGATTTCATGGTTGCCAGTATCTAAAGGTAACACGGTCATCCATATGATCGTTGACATATTTTCTAAAATGGCTCACTCTGTGCCTCTGAAGGGTCTTCCTTCCTCCAGGGAGCTGGCCAAGATATTCACCAGGGAGGTGCCCCGTTTCTGGAGAGCCTTCTGTGGGCAAATGAGCATACAGTTGTCATTCTCCTCTGCCTAACAGCCCAGTCGAACGGTGCTGCTGAGAAAGCCAACCAAGGCTTGGAACAGTTCCTACACTGTTTCATTTCGGACCATCACAATGACTGGGCGAACTTGTTACTGTGGGTGGAGTTTGCCAGGAATTGTGCCATAAACTCTTCTTCACAGAACTCTCCGTTCCTGATCATTATGGTTTCCAGCCATTTCTGCTACCTGAGTCATTCAAGGCACAAGATATTCTGGCTCTGGATAAGCATCTTAGGCAACTCAGCTCCACTTGGGTACGAGTTCAGAGATCCCTACAGACGTCTGCTAAGCGCTATAAGAAGCATGCAGACCGTTCCTCGGTACCTGGTGACAATGTTCACGCTTCTGCTTTGCTCCGCAGGTTCCATATTCACTTCACTCTTAAACCTGGTCCTCTTCCATGGGGAGGAGGTTGTTAAAGGGTGGGTACTGTCACAGTACCCATGATATTTGCTTGCCTGTGACTCTGTCCGGTGGTCTAGGGCTGATGCTACATCCTCTGGCTTGCCGCATCTGTGGGGTTGCACTCACTATTTTGTAGCATTCAGGTTTATTGGCCGATTGAGCTCTGCCTTCCGGCGGCGGCCTTATAGTCTGCCCACGAACTGAGCTTAGTCGTCCTTTTGTGGTGTTTCTGTGCATTACTACTGTGTTGCTCGTTTGACCCTTGCTTGGCTTCCGATTATCCTTTGACTTGATCCTTGGCTTTGTCTGACTACCCACTCCGATTTTGACCAGTGGCTCTGTCTGACTATCAGATCTGTGTATGACTCTGGCTTGTCCGACTACCCACTCTGATCTGACCTTGGCTGTGGCTGACTACCTGATCCGGTTCCTGACTGTGGCTTGTCTGACTTACGCTCCGTGCCTGTCCCTCCATTGCCACCGCACTGTGCGATCAAGCTATAACCTTACTGGTAGTATCTCAGGTTGTCTCTCGCTCTGTCGCCTCCGTACTGCGCTACCAAATAGTTACCTTCCGGTATCTAAAAAAAAGTGGTTTTATTCGAATAACCTTTCGGCCAGCACTCGTTGGCTTTATCAAGATATCATTACTACTTTATATATTGTCATATAATGACACATATTGAATTATTGTAAGGTTTGTTCCAGCTCTCTGTGAGGTTTATTTACCATCACTGATCCAAGGGTTAATGTTTGTGCTCCACTGTTAAGGTTTCTCCACACTAAACTTTGTGTTTCAAGTGGGCTTCGTTATACATTAAAAGTATTGTATTCAGCTCAACACTGCCTGTCACAGTATCATCCAGCTTGAGAACATACTTGGTGGATGCATCTGCTACATACCATCCATTGCATCTTGACATTTATACCACTTTAACTGGAGTAGATTTACCCACCCACCCATTTTGTCTCGCTAATTGGCACTAGAACAGTCAATTGCAACAGTAGACTACTGGCCTCACTACATCATAATCATCATGACACAGCATGCTTCATATGAGTATCACCAACAGATGACTTGCCCTTAAGTGGTAAAGTCTTATACTTCATTAACTTCTGAGAAGCAAAAATTCATTTAGGTAGCAAGAAAAAAACATGACCTGACCTGTAGCCTTACCAGTGATGTCTTCAAGGAAGTGGCTAGGACTGGTTAACTGCACACTAATTTCCAAAACTCCATATTCCCAGTCCCCCTACCTGATAATACTAGTAGTGAAAAAGATATCCGTTGTCAGCAGGGTCACCAGGAGCCCAGTGTGCTTGGCAACGATGGCTCTGCTTCATTGTACCAGTCCTTGTTTGTGGCAAAATCAGTGATGATAAATAGGCTCTTAAACTATGAAAAGGGTCAAAGTAAAATACAAATGAAGTCTTACTGTCTGGTTTTCCCTTGTAAAACCCTTCATCTTTTTTTTTTTCCTCTCCTCCCTGGTGGGGGTGGGGGCCGCTTGTCCGCATGGGCGTGGGCTGGGGTTAGAGTTTTTTTTTAGGGGTAGTTATGTTACTTGGGGTATGTTGGTTGGGGGGGCATTGGGTGAAAAGTGAAAAAGGGGACGAAGTGATTCACCTGTATAATGTGACTGACTCGTATTGTTCTTTTTTGTTCCTTTATTGTGAGATTCAGTTTTCGCATTGTCTTTTTTTACTATGGTGTTTCTCTTGGTCTTTAATAAAGATATTAATAAAAAAAAAAAACCCTTCATCAGATACTCTGCACATATTGCCTACTGTTGGGTGCCAAAAATGTTCTGTCCCAACTATCTTTTCACTGCCTCTTCCCAGGGCAACAGATTTAAATGGGATTGGTTCATTGTGCCTCAAACCCAACAGGTAGCTAGCAATAAGTGATAGCTTTATACTTTAGCACTGAAGGTTCAGAGCAGGACTGATAACAGAACAACCAAGACTAGATCTCTGACAAAAAATGTCCAAATGCAATCCAGTCAGTGGAAGCTTCTCAATGTGATGGATACTTCTCTAGTATCCTGGAATTGCATAGTAACACAGTAAATTAGGTTGAATAAAGACTCAAGTCCTTCAGGTTCAACCTTTGCCTCATACCCTAGTGACATGAGAACGGTATAGTTTTCCTGCTGCCAAATAAGTTAGTCTTTATCAGACCTTCTTGATTTGCCTACAATATACAGTATAACCCTCTATGTTCCCTTTTGAAAGAAATGTATATAATCTTCTCTTAAATGTATCCACTGTATTTGCCATAACCACCTCCTTGGGCAAAAAAATCCACAATTTAACAGACTTTACTGTAAAAAAAACCCTCCCTCTGCTGGAGTCTAAACCTCCTTTTCTCTAATCTCAAGGGGTGTCCCCTGGTCATCTGATCAGGCCTTGGAATGAATAGCTCACCACAGAGATCCTTGTGTTCACCTCCATATACTTGTACAATGTGATAAGATCTCCTCTTAGTCGTCTTTTCTCTAGAGTAAATAAACCAGGTTTGTCTAGTCATTCCTCATACATCAAAGTCCTCCCTTAATTAATTTTGTTGCTCTTCGCTGTACCATCTCTAGTTCTAGTATATCCTTTTTCAGAACTGGTGCCCAAAACTGTACTGCATATCCGAGCTGAGGCCTTACCAATAATTTGTACAATGGCAAAATTATGTTATCCACTTTGCTACTGCTAGTTGACACTGGTCACCATTTCCAAGTTTGTCATTTACAAGGATACCCAGGTCTTTCTCTAGCAACGAGTCACATAAAATGATTCCATTAATTCATAAGTAGCCTTGGGATTATTTCCTCCCAAATGCATGACTTTACACTTTCCCACATTAAACTTCATATCCCATTTGTTTGCCCAATCTGCCATTTTATGTAAATCCCTCTGTAGAGAGAAAATATCCTGTTCTTAATTAATTACCCTGCATAATTTAGTGTAATCTGCAAATATTGATATTTTGCTTTCTATATCTATTTCCAGGTAATTCATAAACATGTTAAAAAGCAGCGGACCTAATACTGAATCCTGAGGTACTCCATGCTCTGTAACTGTATTGGAGAATTGTCCGTTTACAACCACACACTGTTCCCAATCCTTCAACCAGTTTTGTATCCAATTGCAAAGGTTATCCCCTAGCCCCAATTTCCTTATTTTATACCCCAGCCTTCTGTGTGCCACTGTATCAAATGCCTTTGCAAAATCTAGATATACTGCATCAACTGCCTTATCATTATATAAGTTGCTACTTACTTCCTCATAGAAGCTGAAAATATTAGTTTGGCATGATCTGTTCCTCATAAAACCTAGTTGATTCCTGCTAATGGCCTTATTTTTTGTGTTGTAATCCTGAATATAGTCCCTTATTATCTCTTCTAGCAGTTTCCCAACTATAGAGGTCAAACTCACAGGTCTATAATTCCCAGGTTCTCTTTTAGTTCCCTTCTTAAATAGAGGCACTACATTGGCTCTTCGCCAATCTTGTGGCACTGAACCTGTGGGGAGAGTAAATATAAGGGTCTTGCTAACACTGCATTGAGTTTCTGAAGAACCCTTAGATGTAAACCATCAATTAAATCAGCAGTAAACTTTCGTTATGAAAAAAATATTTTAGAGGTCTTTCCTTGTTGAGCAATACAAGGGTACTCCTACTGCTGAGAAATTTTTCATTCAAAAAGAAACAGACATCTTTTTTTTCATCAACAGTGCCAAGTGGTAACCAAAAGGCACCTATCTTTTATAATAAACTGTATGGGAGATCTTAAAGGGATAGTAATACTTCGTTTTAGCTTTATTTTATTTTGTAGGCATTAAAAAAACATGAATAACAATATAAGTCTTATCTCTCAAACCTTTATGGTTTGAGAGATATTCACAAACAAAGTTTCCCCTCCGGTCCCTTTTACATAGTGTAAGCCAGCTCTTTTCAGATGTGGAATCTGGTTGTAAGAACAGACAGATAACAGAAGGGGACACTCTTCTTCCAATGAGAACAATGAAGGCCCTGCCCCCCTTGACAGGTTTTTCTCTTATCTTAATTGAAGATTTTCCTTCTCTGCAGTCTACCTGGGCACCTCCCTTCTGCTCTGGCTGACCAGTGTTACATCAGTAAAAGGGGTGGGAGGGGGATACTTTGTCATTGAATTACTCTTTAACTACAACTCTGACAGAATTGAAATAACACTCTCCAAAGTCCAAATACTATGATGATTAATTAGAGCTGCTTTTATTATGAAACATTACTATCCCTTTAAGTCACTAACTATGACTCTCCATAGTAAGTGATAGAACAGAACCACTTAGGGAACTCAAAAGAAAATTAAAGCTTAAATTAAAAAACAAGTTTTAGTTGAAATCACTTTTGAATTAATTATCTTTTCAGCAGCAGGGGTACCTTGTTTTACAGAGTAGGACAATAATTACAATATAGTTATTATACTGTATATATTGCTAGATTTCTTTCTCTACCAAAGTTCTAATGTAACCTGTGTAATTTAAACTCCACCAACTTCAAGAATTAGAAATACACTTGTACGCTTAGGTTACAAATAGTTATCCCTTAGACAATTATAAATCTTTCAATTAATAATTTTGCACTTTGTCATCACCACAAAATCTCAGATGATTTCCTGTGTGAGTTTCCTGAGAGGTTTTTGAGTTCCATGTAGACCAGAGATTAGCGGCAGTCCAATATGAAGGGCCAGGATTAGAATCAAAGTATGAAGGTGGAGGAAGGCTATATTTAACCCCTTGAGTGCCAGAGGGGTATCCAACACATTGCTCAGCAATGCACTGGATACCCATATTGCACCTAAAAAAAAGCACTTAATCTTTGATCTTGGATGAATTTATAAATAAGCATATTCACAAAGAGAAGAGTGGAGTAATTCAGTTTCATAAACTTTATTTGTTGTGAACATCATCAGCCCCCTTTCCAAAAATTAGTCCTGGCTGTACCATATGCTGAAAGGAAAAGAGCAGTAACAAATATGTGTTCATATATTGTAACTCTGTCTTACTCCTTTAAGAAACCTTTAAGGAAACATTTTCTTCAAGGGACCAGGAGCGGATTTACATCCCTGGCTCCCCTAGGCAAGGAACTCTAGGCAACTTTAGCTCTGCCCATGGCCAAATCCCCACTCCTCACATTGCCCCCACCTACTGTCCCATCTACTGTTTCCAGGCACAGAAAATACAATTGGTATAATAAGCAAGAACCATAAAAAACGTTAACCCCATAATTGAGAGAGAGATTGCAATGAGTTGGATATTTTTCTAGCATTCAAGGGGTGAAATAATAGGATGCAATGGGGTATAAAACTGGTTCAGGGATACTGAAATTGCTCTGGCCACACCCCCAACAGAGAATATGGGTGTGGCCAGCACAGCTGAGGCTCCCCTCAAAATCTGGAGCTCAAGGCAGTTGCCTTGTCTGCCTATTGGGAAATCCTGCCCTGCAAGGGACACACGCACACCATATAGCAATGCATAGTTTTAGTGTATGTGCCTTAGTGAAAGCATCCACCTTCAGAAGATTTGCATGATTGTTAGTGTTGAGCGAGCACCCCGATGCTCGGGGGTTCGGGTGCTCTGACCGAGCACCCCCGGAGGCTCGAGTTCTCGGCCGAGCACCCGAGCCCCATTGAATTGAATGGGAGGACTCGAGCATTACACCAGGCACCCCCTGCTCTGATGAGGGGAGGGTGCCTGGTCAATGCCCCCCTTCATCTCCACAATGCCCCTCTTCCACAATGTCCCCCTTCCACAATGTCCCCCTTCATCTCCGCAATGCCCCCTTCATCTCCGCAATGCCCCCCTTCCACAATGTCCCCCTTCCACAATGTCCCCCTTCATCTCCGCAATGCCCCCCTTCCACAATGTCCCCCTTCCACAATGTCCCCCTTCCACAATGTCCCCCTTCATCTCCGCAATGCCCCCTTCATCTCCGCAATGCCTTCATCTCCGCAATGCCCCCCTTCCACAATGTCCCCCTTCCACAATGTCCCCCTTCATCTCCGCAATGCCCCCTTCATCTCCGCAATGCCCCCCTTCCACAATGTCCCCCTTCCACAATGTCCCCCTTCATCTCCGCAATGCCCCCTTCATCTCCGCAATGCCCCCTTCCATCTCCACATGTCCCCTACCTCCAGTCCCTGGTGGTCCAGCGGAGCGCCTGTAAGATCTGTGCCTCCTTCGGCACAGATCCCTGCCACCCGAACATGGCGGGCGAGCACATGGCGGTACTCGTACGAGTACCGCCATGTGCCGAGCAGAGCGATGCTCGAGCCGATCCGAGCATCGGCCGAGCATGCTCGCTCAACACTAATGATTGTTCCTCCACATTCATTTATTCCACCCCTTTGGTGGAAGTTAATATGTTCTGGCAGAAGTAGAAGTTAGGAGCAAGGAAGTGGTTTCTGCATATATGACTAATTATACAGGCTGTATTACACTTGCCAAATAACTAAATTAACACCTCCTGATAATAACCATCCACTTATCTTACTACAGATATTATCTACAATCAGCCCTGAAAGTCATGTCCATGGAGACAGACATGAGAGTTGCTGGTAGCTTTTCCAAACTGAAGCAGGCAAAGTGTATGAGCTTATTTAGCACTTTAAGGACAAGTGGGTTGTGTAACACCTTGGGACCCAAGGGTTAAGATTATCCTATGCAGTGAGCAGTTTTAGGTCCTCTGGTCCTGATAGAAACTGACATATCTGCCTCCAGGACATATTGAATTTGAAGATATTTGTGCACTAAGGTGCGATAGAAAGAGGAGGTGACTTCTCCAGTGATATCACTTCTGCAGTCCCTATGTTATTCTATGGAGCCTATGCACACAAGATCTGCAACGTTGGAGACATCTTAGTGCATTGGCTTCAAAGAATAACACAGGAACTGGAGAAGTGATATCACTGGAGAAATCTCCCATGCTTTATCGCCTTCTTAGTGCTTTCCCCTCTTATGTCATGAACCAAAGAGTGAGGGAAAAATGAATAGATAGATAAGCGGATTGGTTATTATTAGGAGTTGTTAGTTCTCCTTCAAGGAATCCCTAACTACTAAACCTAATATCTCTAAAACCACTATACCGATTGAAATACAGAAAGCACAAAGTACAGTTAGTTTAAATAAATACTTGAGACTAAAGCTTAATTCTTGAAGTTATAGAAGCGCAATTCTGGAGCACTCCAAATGCACATTAGGAGACAAATAAACAGTACCCTTGGATCAAATGGGACTTTTCACCACTTAAAGGGATAGTAATACTTCGTTTTAACTTTATTTTATTTTGTAGGCATTAAAAAAACATGAAGAATGATATAAGTCTTATCTCTCAAACCTTTATGGTTTATGAGATATTCACAAGCAAAGTTTCCCCCTCCCGCCCCTTTTACCTACTGTAAACAATCTCTTCTCAGATGTGGAATGCAGTCCATAGACTGGACAGATAACAGAAGGGGACACTCTTATTCCTTTGAAAACAATGAAATCCCTGCCCCCCTTGACAAGCTTTTCAGGTTTTTCTGTTATCTTAATTGAAGATTGTCCCTCTCTGCAGTCTACCTGGGCAGCTCCCTTCTGCCCTGGCTGAAAAGTGTTACATCAGTAAAAGGGGCGGGAGGGGGACACTTTGCTTGTGAATATCTCTTAAACCATAAAGGTTTGGGAGATAAGACTTATATCATTATTCATGTTTTTTTAATGCCTACAAAATGAAATAAAGTTAAAACGAAGTATTACTATCCCTTTAAATGCTAGAGAGGTCACCAAAGCATTGCACTGAATACCTGTCAAGCACCCAATTACTTAAAAAGTGCCATTTACATTTGCCCCTATGGTGCAGTTGATTTGTTCCACAATTGCACATCTTAAGCTTGCTGAATTTAGGCCCTAAAATCTCCATAGTGACATATCTACTTTAATAGTATGCCTTTCAAGATATCCATTTTGCTTTATTGGAAAAATACTTTTGGTGGATCATTTGCTGAAGTAGCCAATATGGGGAGTTTGCTAGGTAAGGGGAAAGGGTTTTAAAGGCTGAAGGGTAGGCTGCAGTGTACTGAGACTGGCACTCTCCCCTCTTTTCTTTCACCCCAGTCAGTACCATTAGATTATACATCTGCAGATTCATCTGTATGTTCTAAAGAAAAGTGGAGGAATTCTGGGGCGAACCATTTGTACTATAGGAAAGAACTAAAAATCTCATTGATATAAATGTGTTGGAGATCTCTCTAGCATTCAAAGGGTTAAAATCCCCATTTAAATCAATGGGAATTTTTTTTATTCTGTCCTATAGTGCAAATGTTTGGCCTCAGAACTCCTCCACTTTCTTTTGAACATACGGTCCTTAGAGGTGCTTTGAGTACATAAACCTACTCTGATAAACTTTATTGGGGTGAAAGTTCCACTTTAAGAAGTTATTTTACTCCATTACTATAAGCAACAGTAAAATCATAATAGTGAATAACGTTAGGGATTTATGCTGTTAGTGTTGCTCAGACCAATCCTATCCAATACACTCAAAGGGTTACCTAGAAACACTCCTGTAAATAACAATGCCTAGTTCTGTGGCAGGATTCCGCAATTGGTTTATGACTTTGTTCTCCTGTGCTTCATTTATGTGTCCATGTGTTTCAATCTCCAGAAGTGATCCTGCTGCAAACAACATAAAGCTTGCATCTATGGCAAATTTGCTCAGCATCTTCCCCAGAGTACAAATCAACCCCAATGGTCAATGGGCAGGAGGTTGCCCAAAGTACCATACAGCACTGACATGCCATGAGCAAGACATGCCGTATGTTGAGCAGGTAAAAAGAGGGAAACATAAACCACAAATTTAGCTTGCATTTATAATGCACTTCATGCACTTCTTCCTCTTTAAAGGACCCCCAATCACCTCCCCCTTTTCAAAACCTCACATGATACGATAAAAATATCAGCATACAAATACCCTGACACAGAAATAGATGGCCAATAAAGAGGTCATAGAGAACACTCCAAACCCCTTAATACGGTGATTCAGACCTGTAGCTCCAGTATGAGCAAAACCCCGATCCCACTCGCATACTGCTGAGGATGTATGGTCTTTCCAGAATTACTGAAGACACATGCCCAAACTACCAGCTGTGGCAACCTCACCAAGGAGACAAACTGGATAAAGCAGATCTTCCACAGTTAGTGCTCCATGCTTCCCCTTCACCTCAGTGCATATAGGCAGGGCCATGCCTAGAGCAGTGTCTTGGCCCTAGATGATTCTATAGCTGTCAGGAAGGTACTTGGGCTATGTGTGTCCTACACTGACTGTCCCTGGAGAGTGCAGCATTACTGGCCCCAGATGATATTCTGTTGGCCTACATGTGTCCTGTAGTGACTGATACTCCTATCGAAATGCTAGGGAGACAAGAAAATAAAAATGGGTTAGGACGGGTTGAAAATAAAAATGAGATGAATATGTTCTAAGCCTAGCGCTGTTATACATGTTTACGTCACAGTCAGAGAACACACAAGGAACATAGAGAAGTGAATTAACACCAATAATATTTCAGAGCACGTGTCACGGTTTTTGATGAACACTCAGACAGACCGGTAAGGTTAAAAATTACTTTATTGAGTAAAGTGCATACAAGGAATAAGGCCGCAGGCCCACAATACGAAACAACAAATGTATAGCAAGTCAATGAGGCAATGACTGGAATCTGAATGACTGAGATAGGATGCTGAGAACTGGAGGTACCTAAGGCAGGCAACCTTCCCCTAGTGGACTAGGTTAAATCAGGCTACTCAACCCCGGACTGACAGCAGGACTGAAGGTGACAGGTAGTCCTGGAGGTGGTAATTGGCACGAAACCCAGACGCCTGGGTGGCACAGAACCCAATAGGCAGCAAGGTAACACTGACCAAGGCACAGGGGTCCCAGGGTGACCGAGGCCACCACTTGCAGATGGTAAACCCTAGAACGCTAGGGGTGGATCGAAGGCAGACAACTGGAAGGCCACAAGTGTCCCCTCACAAGACAGTGTGACTTAACGCAATTGCTGGCTCTAGGCCCAAAGGCCACTTTGACAAGGAATGAAGCTCAGTGTCTCCACACACTACCGAGTGTGTTGTAACGCAAGTGCTGGCCCTAGCCCAGGCACTGCAACAGCGAAGGAGCACAGGCTACGCTTAGACAGTCTAGACACTGAACGGGTTAACTGGAGACGCCCAGAGATATACAGGTACTCCCACAGGGAGTGAGCCCAGCAATAGTGCAGAGGAAGACACAGATAGATCTGAGTAACTCAGTCAGCACTTGAAAGCACTGTACCGGTACTTCGCGTGTGCAGACCACCAAGGGCGGTTAGAGTAAGTGGCTATAGCACGAATGCCAAGCCTACGGTCGACAAGATAAGAATAGCTGCACACGGCGCACCACAAACAAGGCAACTGGGAATCATCTGCTTGTAATGCAGACTAGGACAACGGAGGAATACAGCCATGCACGGATGGCAACGGAATGAATGCTCAGCCAGGGATGATTACAAGCGTAACGGAAGCACAGACTGGTCAGGAGCAACGGGACAGGCTCAATAGCCAGACAGGTGAGCAACGGAGTGGGTTCTCAGCCAGATCAGTACAGCAACGGAGCAGGTTCTCAGCCAGATCAGTCGGTAATGGAGCAGGTTCTCAGCCAGATCAGTTCAGCAACGGAGCGGGTCTCAGCCAGATCAGTCGATAACGGAGCGGTTCTCAGCCAGATCAGTTCAGCAATGGAGCGGGTTCTCAGATAGATCAGTCGGTAACGGAGCAGGTTCTCAGCCAGATCAGTTCAGCAACGGTGCAGGTTCTCAGCCAGATCAGTTCAGCAATGGAGCAGGTTCTCAGCCAGATCAGTCGGTAACGGAGTGGGTTCTCAGCCAGATCAGTTCAGCAACGGAGCAGGTTCTCAGCCAGATCAGTCGGTAACAGAGCAGGTTCTCAGCCAGATCAGTTCAGCAACGGAGCAGGTTCTCAGTCAGATCAGTCGGTAACGGAGCAGTAACACAGGAAGCACAGGAACGTCGTCAGGCAGGCCAAGTCATACACGATAACAGCAACTTAGTAACAAACGTCAGGAACAGATACACGACGAAAGGGTGCCTTGGTATAGACATAACAAGGTATATAAAGGCAAGCCCTGGGTGGAGCAAGAATATCGGGCCAATAAGAGGACAGCATTGAAATTAGGCAAAATAACAATGTCGCCGTCAGAGCAGGAACACGGGCACCGTGATAGCATGTTAAGGTAACACATAACAAAGATCCATCAGGTTTCATATTTGGAGCAATAGATATAATTAATACACATTGGAGAGGGGATGAGACACTCAGGTCTCAAGAAAAGAAATAGAGTAGATATTTAAATGAAAAAACATTGTCCCCAAGAGGTTTAAACATTTCTATCGATTTGAACAGTTTTTTAAAAGAATAATCTCAGTAATATGTTTTGGTTTGGTATTGTTTTAATTATGCATAGCTCGAAACTCAAAAAAGTCTGCATATTAGTTTGGGAACGACATGGATCAGCTTCAGTACCTTTGGAGACATATGTGATTGGCCATCTAGTACCATATAAGTGGTATTTCGTGGCATGTGTGTTTCGGTTGGGAAAGGATGCGACCTATTGAACTAGTTTTAGCAAAATATAGTTTATTATGTGTTGTGTCGGGTGCCATTGTTTCTTCTCTATACTCCTGCAGACGTGCATGAGTTGACAATATTATTATGAAAGTAATGCATTTCTCAGTGATGCATGTTCCCGGGAGGGGTGGATATACGGCATATTTTGCACAATATAGCAGTTATATTGAGTGACTAACTTTGAAATGTCTCACAACTGATTAATTATGATTATTATTATTGATAAATAATATCGTGCCAATGTATAAAGATGTTACTTAACCATTTGAGTGCCAGAGGGGTACGCAATGCATAGCTTTGCAATGCCCTGTGTACCCCTCTGGCACTCAAAGAGTTAAAATAATTTTGTAAACAAATGGGTATATGCATACACATAAAACACCAATGGGATCAAAGATTAGAGATGCTATATTAAAAACATAGTCTATATACCATATTAATGAACACACTAACAGAACCCACCCATGGCTAATAGTAAACAAGAATGTATAAAATGTATGGATGTAGCAGTAGTTGAAAAGAGATAGGAAGAGGTTAAAAAACCTACTCTATATCAAAACAATTAAGTTATTTACATGTCCTTCCGTTTGCAAGTATATAAAGCCCTTTTTGAGAGTTATATAGTTGATGACCCTGCGGAAGTGCAGTAATTAACATGAAACGCGTTAGGTAGAGTAAAAAGGATTAGTGTTACCCTTGAACGTCAGTGTAAATCACTGTAATTGATTGAGGGCACTGTCCCTGGATAGAATGTGTCCCCGGATAAGTCCCCGGAAGGAGCCTTCATCTTAGCCACATTGTTCACTCATTGATTGGCTGCATCATATGATGCACACTCAGTGTACTCTGCGTAATCTACTCTTGCCCTCCTACTTTGGTTGTAGCAGTGGCTGCACTGTTAGAGAACTGAGGCAGAGCGGGAAAGGTAACACCTGGCAGAATCGAGTCATCTCCTGAGGTACTCATGCATTCCTTTGATTTAATGTACCAGAGAGATGTCAACTTAGCGCTGGTGGGGCACTTACCATGAGGATTGCTTTAAACAAAATGCGGGACTATATCCAGTAATTGCTAAATATTATATTCTGCTGCAAGTCTCAAGAATTTAAATACATGGTTGAAAAACTGTACAGTACTTAAAGGGATAGTAATACTTCGTTTTATCTTTATTTTATTTTGTAGGCATTAAAAAAACATGAAGACGATATAAGTCTTATTTCTCAAACCTTTATGGTTTGAGAGATATTAACAAGCAAAGTTTCCCCCTCCCGCCCCTATTACTTAGTGTAAGCCATCTCTTCTCAGATGTGGAATCTGGTTGTAAGACCAGACAGATAACAGAAGGGGACAATCTTCTTTCTATGAAAAGAATGAAAACCCTGCCCCCCTTGACAGGTTTTTCAGGTTTTTCCCTTATCTTAATTGAAGATTGTCCTTCTCTGCAATCTACCTGGGCACCTCCCTTCTGCTCTGGCTGAACAGTGTGACATCAGTAAAAGGGAGGGAGGGGGAGAATTTGTCATTGAATCACTCTTGAACTACAACTCTGACAAATTTGAAATAACACTCTCCAAAGTCCAAATACCATGATGATAATTAGAGCTACTTTTATTATGAAACATTACTATCCCTTTAAGGATTGCTCAGGTTTTAGACCTGCCCTGAATCATTATTGTCCCTCACAATGGAGACTGTTCAGCATTTGGCACTAAACAGGTTAAAAAGTAAAATGTATCCTTTATTAGTTTTCTATATTAAAAGCCACACTTAAAAACAGCAATATAGACTCAATTATTCACTGTGGATGTTCGTCAATACACTTGTGCATATGCCTTTATGTATGTATGTATATCCTGCTATTATTAAAAAAACAAAGACACTATATAAAACGAGGAGGGAGCTCTCTTGTACTGAAGTGGTGTTTAAACCCTTTATTTCACAAGGTTTCTTTCAAATGTGTATCTCTTAGCTAGCAAGCAATTTTCAATGTATAGATCCAATTAGGATCATGCATTAGTCTCTTGATTATTTAGTTACAGGGATAGTGCTGAAATGTCTACCTAGTGACTCAGTCGCTGTATTTAAGTTATATCCTGGAGTTAAATGTACTGATGTTCCATATTAATACCGCAAGGGATATATGAGCTGATCAGACTGATGGAATAGGTATAATACCCCCAGTATAAGACAGTGAGGGAGAGGCATCACTTACCTGTAACCTATGTATACTCAGCGTCACCATGATATATGAGAAAGGTAGCCTAAAATGTGGTTTTACACCGCGAGGAGTATAAGTTCCTGACACAGACAAAGCTATACCCAGTGTCTATCTAGGGCTAGGATTGTGGTTACGGCTTTGGTTAGTAATATGGCACATCAGTACATTTTATACCAGGATATAACTTAAATACAGTGATTGAGTAACTAGGTAGACATTTCCACACTATCCCAGTAACTAAATAATCAAGAGACTAATGTATGATCCTAACTGGATCTATAAACTGAAAATTGTATGATTACTAGCTAAGAAATAGTACATAGAGCACCAGACTTTAAGAGGTGCCTAAGATGCACAGGACTCACGTACATTCTGAGTTGTGGGTGTGGCCGGAGAATTTCCAAGTCCTGGTTTATGGTTACCAATTTTTTGTAGGTTTATATATCTCTTTACTAGATCTTAGTTAGCTCCTTGGATGCTAGAGCGTTCCCCAGTGTATTTTTTGTAATGCATTTGTAATCTCTCTAGCAACTAAGGGGATAAGAACTTTGTTAATCTTGTATGTTACAGGCTTATGCCAGGTAAGAGAAGATGGAGCCGGAGGCAGAAGTCATATGATGATTGGGGGTGTGGTTATAGATGATGTTATAGGTGCCTAATGTGCCCTTGCCTAGGATCTCCTGAGATTGAAATCAGTACCTAAATAAAATTCTATGAATGCAACTGCAAATAAAATAATGAAATGTCTGAACATAGTCTGTAAATATTGCTTATTTTAACATTTCAATGTTGCAGGCCTTAAACAGTTACAATGATGGGGACATAGATGGATCGCGGCGGCTAGGAAAAAACGCCCTGTACGTTTCAGTAGCATCTATCATCATTGGTCTTCTGGTCATTGCCACATATTGTGTTGTTCACTTCACAACGGTATGACAATTTTATCTTTAGACAAGAACATTTAAATGGTAATTGTAGTAAACAAAACAGATATAGTGACATTTTTTTCTGGGCAGAGCCATCTCAACCTTTTGTGTTTCTTTTTCATAATCATTGTACCTGTCTTAACTATTCCTTATATTGTTGTATAACATTATCATTCCTCCCAAGCGTCCCTCTTTGAGACACATATATCTCTCTGCCCCTCTTTCCCACCCTGGTGTCCCTCCTTTTAGGAGATCAGGCTGTGTGCTCCACAGCAATAAAACATTTTGTTTGTGTAAAAACTTCAGTATATGTGTTGATACATTAGTCTGTGTAAATAAAATTCTTTGGTATTTTTCTTAATAATTTATTCAGTTACACAAGCCGTTTCAATAGGTCATGAAAGAACCTAAAATTTCATGGTAATGCCTGCACTTCCCACAGCAACATAACCTAAAACAAAGCCATCCCTCTTTGGCCATTTGATACGTTGGGAAGTATGTATTATGTTGTATGCTGGCACTCAAAGTTTAAAAGGACATAATCATATTTTACTAATACATATGGGAGCAAAAGTAGTAAAAAAAAGGGCTTTCTCTGTGTAATCTCAAATTGGGGTGGGAAAGAAAACAAACCTGGCAATAGGGTTGGGTAAGTAAATGAAGCCCGTTGCATTTATCACAGACTTCACTTGCTGAGATATTGTTTTCCTTGGTCTGCAACTGTTCGCAAAATCTGACACTAAAGGCTGTATTCATGAACCTAAAGAGGTACAATCTTATATATATAAAAGAAGACTTTGTGCCTGCCAAAACACACCCAGGGGCGGCAGTAAAAAGGATTACTGCTGCCATTGGGTGATTCTGTGGGAGTGTGATTTTTGGCCTGCCCCCACTATCCAGCCCGCCCACCACTATCTAAGGCTGAAAAAAAAAATGGCTGCCACACACTCCTACACCACAGACACATGCACATGCCCTCCCACACACACACTAGCAGACACATACACACATATACACACACGCACGCTGAGGATGATGGGAACAATGTTCAAGCTACAGCTGGAAGGCCATGGTCCAATCTGTATTATGCAGCTTCTTCATTCCCTGTCTTTGAGCCTACACAGCTCTGCTAATTACTACAAGTGAGCTGATTTCTAAACAATCAGCAGGAGGATACTGGCTTGCTGAGAAAGTGGAAACAACGGCAGAGAGGTGATTAGGCAGTGCAGAGCAAGGCTTCAGCTGAGCTGGTAAATGGCAGAGACATGGATGTGACTGTATTTATATATTGCACAAAGAGAGAGAAAGAGAGCAGGTTGTTTGTCAGTCTGTCTGTAAGTAGAGGTGCCAGTTCCTGCAATCATCTCCATGCTGTACATAGCTCACTGTATAGCATGTATGACAAACTATTTATATATGGTCTGGCATTGTATAGTATACAGTCTGTGTATAAGGACTGGCACTATACAGTATAGGAGGGACAGTCCCTGTTTGACACCCAAATCCCTCTGCTCCTCTATTTAGGAGATCACACGGTGTGGTGTATATACAGTAGGCTGACCAGACCTCACCTTTAACCGGGGACACATAGGAAATAAGCATATTTCAGGAGTGCACCAAAATCAAAGCAGCCCTGCAGTATGCATTTTTCATATGTGTCACTGGTTAAAGGTGAGGTCTGGTCAGCCTAATGTACAAGTGTATCAGATTGCTCCACATCAGTAAAACCCACGGTAATGTGGGTATAAACTTCTGTATATATCTGTTAAATTAGTCTGTGTAAAAAAATACTTTCATCTTCTTCTAAATCATTCACTTACAGAAAGAGTAACTTAACCATTTCAGTGCCAGAGGAGATGCAATGCATTGCTTACCCCCTGGCACTCAAAGGGTTAAAAATTCTCTACAATGGTCTGGCACTGTATAGCAGTGGTTCTCAATCTGTGCCCTCAGTGGCTATTAACAGGCCAGGATTTTAGAATTTCCTTTTAAGAGCACAGGTGAGTTAATCAATATGACTGAGCCTCTGATCAACACACTTGTCTTCTAGCAGTGAAATTCCTAAGTCCTGGCCTGTTAGTGGCCACTGAGGGCATGGGCTGAGAACCTCTGCTGTATAGTATACAGTCTGCATGTGTCTGTGTATAAGGACTGGCACTATACAGTATAGGAGGGACAGTCCCTGTTTGACACCCAAATCCCTCTGCTCCTCTATTTAGGAGATCACACTGTGTGGTGTATATACCAGTGTATCAGATTGCTCCACATCAATAAAACCCACAGTAATGTGGGAATAAACTTCTGTATATATCTGTTAAATTAGTCTGTGTAAAAAAAATACTTTCATCTTCTTCTAAATCATTCACTTACAGAAAGAGTAACTTAACCATTTCAATGCCAGAGGGGATGCAATGCATTGCTTACCCCCTGGCACTCAAAGGGTTAAAAATTCTCTAAAATACACCACCAGCCACACCCCCAGTAACACCACCGAAAACACAAGTGTCCCTCTTTGGCCATATGAAATGTTGGGAGGTATGTTACTTACACTGCTCACACTGTATGTATTTATGTTCTGATTTGCAGCTGTGTGTCACTGTTTGTGTTGTCAGTGCATGTGTGTGTATATGTGTGTGTTGCATGTGTCTCTGTCTATCACTGTGTGTACCTTTCTGACACGTACACCCTACGCTATAATTCACTATCATAACATTTATTTAAAAAAAAAGAAACATTTCCTGCATAACATGACGGGCAACGCCGTCCCAAACTGCTAGTTGTAAATAAAATCAAATGCACCATAGGGGACTGACTGAGTTTTAGTCCACAATAGCTGGAGGGTCTGTGGTTTCCCACCCCAGCTGTAGTTGGTTAGCTCCAGAATAACACCTTAAATCTTAAGCTTTAAGAAAAAGTCAGTGAGAGCCTCAGGGAGTTATGCATGCATCCCCATGAAGAATTTGTGAGACTTCAAAGTCCTGCAGATCAGTCTCTCTGGGTTATCCAGAGAGCCATTGGGGTCACTTTTCTGTCCTACAATGGGCTCTAGCTGAACCACATTATACAGCTGCAGTTTGCTTGGCAGATCTGCTCCAACAGGACACAGAGAACATGCTGTTTTCCTGATAGTTGCCCTTTAAAAACAAAAATGATGCATCCGAATCAAATAAAGAATACAGAATATGTGGGTAAATTAGCAGAGAAACAATTGCATGTGTTTTCAGATAAACTTCATCCATGAAACACAGTAATATGTAAAGAACACAAAATGAAACATAATTGAAATGTGTTCCATGTAATTCACTAAATTCTGTATGCTCCAATCTAGTCCACATTATTTGTTCAAGACCAGATTTCCCATTAGGCAGAGTAGATGACTGGCTAGGGTAATGCATTTTGAGAGCACCTTGGTTATGCTGGCCATTTTCAAAATGCATTAATGTGGATATGAACCACAGTCCAATTCTCCAGCACCGGACACCTGCTCCCTGGTTTATGTGGTCTGTTTCATGTACCATGTTATATATTGTAATGTACAGTTTATATACTAATTTGGATAGTGTATTTACTAGTTTTTGTATTCCTGTATGATCCAGTTAATTTCAGATGTGTTTTATTTTTCTATTATATGGAAGTGTGGGGGTGTGGTCATGGGCAGTGAGGCACCTCAGATGCTTTTCCTAGGGGCAACTGGGATGTAAATCCAGCTCATGCATGAGTCTGCAGCAGGACTAGGCAACCAGAGGTCCCCTAGCCATTGATGACTACAAATCCCTTCATTTTCAGCCACCTAGGATGATGGTTGTAGTAGTCCAAACACCTGGAGGGCCTCAGAATGGCCAGCCCTAGTCTCCAGCAAAGCTAGAACTGAGATCTTAGTGTTAATGGTATGTTTAACCTTTTGGAATCTATAGATGCCTCCAATGCATTGCTTCACAATATGCTAGAGATGTTTTTAGCATCCAAGGGGTTAAAAGCATATATGCATGTATGAGAACTCTCCAGATCTGCTTTGTAGACTCTGATTTTTTTAGGTAATGAAGGGCTCTCCGGGGACAGAGAGTGATTCTTCAGGGTCCTTGACAATCCTACTTACTTCCAACCCCATTCCACTCATTCCCCACTCTGCTCTGGCCATTTAAAGAGTGCCAGAAGGATGTCTAATGTACTGGAAAGCAATATGTTGAACACACCTGGCACTTAAAGTTTTAAATTGGACCTGTCACTTTATACCAGCAGGTCTTCAAACAGCTTTTAAAATTACATATATTTGTGGTAGTCATTCTTCATTTAAAAAGTGTTTAAGATTTAGTTTATTTTATTCTCTGTGTGAGGTGTGCAAGCCCTGTTGAAGCTAGCTACTGTTAAAGGGGATGTATCACCTTATACATTTTTTTACCATAGCTTTTGTTAATAAAGTTGTAATAGGAAAGCTGTTTTTTTTTGTTAATGTAAGTACTTTAAAAGATATTCTCTCTTCAAGCTCTTCTTGACTGCCTAATTCTGCCCCAGGGAGTGTGTTCACGCTTCCCTTCGGTGTGCTGTGAATGGCTTCTATCGTTATATCAAGCTCCAGTTAGCATTATACTGAGGTTAATGCTAACTGGAGCTCCCTGGGGAAGCTGGAAGGGAGGTGGGAGGAGAAGAAGAGCTGTGCTGTGCACATTATGTGGAAGTGCACAGCACAGAAGATAGAATATCTTTTAGAGTACTTTCCTATTACTACTTTACTAACAAAGCTATGGTAAAAAAATGTATAAGATGATATATCCCCTTTAAAGCCCCTATAACTCCCTGTGTTGTCTTCAACCAGCTATGCACAATTACAGAGGTTTCAATAAACTGGAGAGCGGGGATCCACAGACTCCTCCTCCTATTTGCAATTCCCATGGAGAAAGGAGGATCCCCAAGTCCCTCTTTTGATATCTGTATTCTCCTCTTTGCAACTTCAGACAGGTAGTGATAAAGTCAGTGATGCAGCTACAAATTAGCCTGTGTGGGCTGTGCATCCATAACTTAATTTGTTGAAAATATTCAAGGTATGCATTTTACCCACCCATTTCAATATCAGAATTGGTATATCGTCCCATCGTTCCTGTCTATACTATTATACAGGCATCCCCAGTATCCATTTTCCATCTGCTTATCCTTGTCTTTTCTTGTGGTCATATACCCTTGAATAATGAGGGGTCAAATGTTCATGCACAGCTGCTTCCAGATGAGTAGGTTTATAATTTTTCACTTAGTCCCAGTGAAACACAAGAACCATGGGGTGAAGTCCCTTCCACAGAAGGGCAGGACACTTGTAAAAAGAGCTCTCTTAGGTGGAGACTCTCATGCTGCATCACTTCACCAAGCCCAGGAAATCCCCCTAAGGAAGCTGATAGGGCGAACGTGGAATCTTTATTTTTTGAGTCCTACTACTTAACTGCCTATATTTGAACACTGACTCACATGGTGGGCTACTTTGTATGAGTATTTGTCTCATTTTTGATGATTTATCTATGTTGCTATTTGCACTTTCATATTATAGTTGCCTTTTTGTACTAATATTCACACTTTTGGATCATATTGTAGCCAACATGTGACTTTATTACTGTTTGTAGAAGATTATTTTTCTGCATTGCACCAGTGTAACAATATAATACATGTTTTGTTATTATTTATGCTGGCACAGTGTCACTTTCTTTTTTTGGGAACAATGGTATCTCTCCTTTATTTGTTGTCTATCTGATTTTAATTGTTAATGACCCAAATCTCATCTCTCAAACCTTTATGGTTTGAGATAAAATCAATCAGTCTCCCCCTCCCTCCCCTTTTCCCGATATCACCGTCTTGCTGACTGCCTGGGAATCCGATCCTGGGGCCATCCGGCGGCTCTGCAGCAGTGGCGAGATCTCGCTAATGAAGAAAAAATATTTCACTTCAACGGTCTTCTTCGTGTGCTTGGAAACTTTTGAACTGAAGTATTTTTTCTTCATTAACGAGATCTCGGCACTGCTGCAGAGCGCCGGATGGTCTTACGACAGAACACTGCTGGAGTCAGCTAGAACGCTGATCTCCGGGAAAGGGGAGGGAGGGGGAGACTTTGAAATTGATTTTCTCTCAAACCATAAAGGTTTGAGAGATGCAATTTGTGGCATTAACAATCTTTTTTTAAGCTGTATAAAATGGGGATTAGTAAAATTAAAGTATTACTATCCCTTTAAGAAATGGCTATTACTTATGTTTCTTTTGTCCAACTGAGTGCCTCCTTATATAGGTCTACTATATGTTTGGTCAGCCAACCATTTCTCCCTGGTGGTTTTTGACTAAACTTTTTGGTTAAGAAAAAGAAGTCCTGTCTTCCACATTGACTAAGAGAAAAGGATGCACAAAAATCCCCTTTTCTCATTTGTCCTATGTAGAACACAGAAACTATATACCAAAGCATCCACCAAGATTCCAGGAAGGGAATGAGAAAAGTCCCTCAAAACACAAACCAGGATCAATGGTGTCAACAGACATCAACACTACAAACCAAAGAACAGAAACCAACACAGTACTGGTCCAACAGGAATCGGGAAGGGCACCTACATAGGAACAACAGCCTGAAGGATCTTCCATCCAAAGCTGGCTTTGGACGAAACTAACACATTAACATGGTAGTGTTTGACAGAGTTATGTAGGTACAACCCCATTGCTGTTTTACAGAGCTGCTGGGCAGAAGCCTGATTCTTTATGCCCAAGAAGCACCCTTGGACTGGATGGAATGCGTTTTAATCCAAAAGGGTACTGGCTTCTTCTGCAGAACATATGCCTGATGAATGGTCGCCTAGATGCAAGAACCCACTTAAATGCAGCCAGGCCTGCGCACAGGCCCTCTGTGATGACAAACAGGAATCCAATTTCCAGAATGGCTGCTTGTAATGAACATAGTACTTGACCCACCTCACCATATTCAAAAGGGGTACGTCCTGGTCCTGTCTTTTAGAAAAAGCTGAACATACAGAAGAAAGAACAATTTCCTGGCTGATGTAAAACTCTGAAGCAACTTTAGGGGGAACACTATAGGAGTTTATACAAGACATAGCATGCAGTTCAGCCACCCGCTGAATTGAGATAGCTGCCATGAGAAAGGTGCAAAGGAACCAAAGACAAAGGCTCAAAAGGAACATTCAGAAGAACTCAGAACCAGGTTCAGATCCCACAGAGGAGTAGGATCCTGAAAGACTGGGTGTGTATGAGTCATCCCTTGGCGAAAGTCCACATTTAAGGCTATGAGGCTATGCGCCTCTGGAAAAGGACAAAAAGCTGAAATCCGAACTTTAATGGCGTTAAGACAGAGCCTTTTCTGAAGACCATCCCGAATAAAGGCAAAGACAACCAGAAGATGAAAAGGTTGTGGCTGCGATCCCTGATTCTCACACCATTTGTAGAACAGGGGCCATACACTGTGATATACCTTGGAGGAAACAGGTTTCTGAGCCTGTAGCATGGTAGCATAGACAGAATCAGAAAAGACCTTCAAACACTGGCCTCAAAAGCCATGTTGTCAAAGCCATCTTTTTACACATGTGGATGATCACAAGAACTCTGATACAGGAGGTATGGAAGTAGAGGGAGCGGCAACTCAACAGACAGATAAAGAAGATCCGAAAATCAGGCTAGATGAGTCCACTCCATTCTGATTTTCCACACCAACCTGGAAATTAGGGGAACTGGAGGAAAAACATATGCCAGAGGAAAATGCCATGGAATCTCCACCTCATCTACTGCAAGAGCTAGAGGATACCATGACCTAGTACAGAACTGCAGAACCTTGCTGCACCTTACAGAACCTTTCCGCACTTGTACCTCCCTGGTAGCTAACAAAACCAACCAATGTGGCATTGTTCAACTGGATCCATACTGGGGATCTATGAAGGGACTGAGACCAATGCCTCAGAAATAGGAAAATTGGCAGAAACTCCAGAGCGCTCTCCACATATCCTGCGAGGTCAGATAACTCAGAGCTGCACCCCAGCCTGTCAGGCTGGCATCCGTCTTAACTATGATCCAAAATAAGATGACTGGGGGCCACCCCAAGGTCAGTTGGGGACGTTGAAGCTACCAACAAAGGTCTGCTTTTGTCCTGGAGGACAGAGACAAGACAAGGGATAGGTGACATTGCTGCTGGGACTAATTCCTGAGAATTTTCAGTTGCAGCTCTAGAGTATGGGATGGTGAAAACAGGACTGCCTCCAGGGACAAGTTGAGATAGCCCAGCACCTGCATTTATTTCCTCACTGATGGATGGGAAACCGACTGAGACAGCTGAAAGGATAACAACTGAAACTTGTTGTACACTAGAAAGACATTCCCCTGGAGAGTGTTGAATCTCATGTCAAGAAAGGACCTGACACAGAAACAAAGATGGTTTCATGAGATTAAGCATCCATCCATGTTGTTCCAAAATGGATACTCAGGGATCTGAGTGTGCAACCACTGCTCTAAAGGAGCCTTTAGTGAAAGGTCATCCAGATAAGGATTCAAAGATATCCCCTGAGAGCAGATATGAGCAGCCAGAGCAGACATCACCTTTGTGAATACACACAGAGCGGACTCCAATCCAAAGGGGAAATGCGGTGAGCTGAAAATGATGTATTTGTAAAGCAAACAGATCTACGTGGATAGAAACGTGTTGATAGGTATATTTTATGTCTAGGGAAGCCAGGAACTCCACTGGACACATGGAGGCAATTACGGAGCACAAAGACTCCATTTTGAACAGCGAACCTTGTATGAAACAGTTGACACTTTCCAAGTCCAGACTAGTACAACATCCTCCATTGTTCTTGGGGATTATGAAGAGATTGGGGTAGAACCCCATGAATCTTTGCAGTGAAGGAAATAGTACTACAACCTGCAAGAAGTCACTCCGTCCAAAATTAGATGGCTTTGTTCAAGATCATGTGGAACTCTGGACATGAAGAAACAACTTGGAGGAAGGGAGTTGAAATCTGTGCTGTACATTTCCAAGATGACACTCAAAACCCAGTGGTCCACCAAGGAAATGGCCCATATGCAGTGGAAAAATACAACAACAACCTCCTATTGACTGTGACAGACCAGGCCACCAAGAGGCATGCTGAGGTTGGTTTAAAAGTTTTGGGCTTCAACACTGGCTTCTTGCAAACCCAAGCCTGACTGTATTTTGGAGTAGGACTCTTCTGGTTTGGGGAGTGGAGCAGAGCCCTGGCAGTGTACCCATATGGGTGGGGGCAACTAAAGCCACGCATCTTACAAGGAAAAATGAACGCTTAGGAATGACCTGAGGTAACAAGACACTATTGCCTCCAGTAGCAAACAACTGTTTGCCCAAAAAATAAAGAGTGACCAATTAACTCTTGTAGGATTGGTCATCTAACCAAATGTTAGCAAACCCAAGCAGGCTCCTGTTCAACAGGTGAGGGCACCGCTGACTATACAGGGGCCCCAGTGCAAGGGGGACATAAAGTATCAGAATATTCCCTATGAAGCCCCACCAGGCACGAGGAGCAATGAATCCTTTGTAGCCTTGGATTTGCCCATGTCTCCCTTGGAATCTGACATAAGCAGGGAATCCACAAGATTGATAAAAGGAGAAAAAATGCAGAAAAAGTAGAATAAACGTACATTATACTTAACGTAATAAAGTATTTGTAAAACAACAGAAAATCATCACATTGATAAAAACAAATCATTGCCAGTCAGGAACTGTACCCCAAAGGAGGCTGGAGTACCCCAGAGTTGCAAGAACAAACTCAACCAGAAGTACAAGGGCAATTACCGTACAAAGAAATAGGGATATACTTACAGGACCTGTGTATTCAAAATGGTAGAATGCTTTCTTCAGTCTTTAGATTCCTATTAGAAATATACATAAGCTTCATAGAAGACAGGAGGAAAAAATCTTGAGAGTTTTGTAATTTATCAATCCTGAAAGAAGGGGATTCCCCATTTCCTATCAAAGAAAACAAAAAAGGATAAACTAGCTAAGAGAGCTTTGCCCTGTTTCCTTTCTTTGAGAGAGCAGTTTTCAAACTGGATTGGGTGAAATGATGTAGGCTAGAAGTCTCTGCCTCTGAAAGCTCTTTTAACAAGTGTCTTGCCCTCCTAGAAAGGGGACTTCACTCCATGCTTCCTGTGTTCCATACAGGGTGAAAAAGAAATAATGATTTCAAAGGCTGGTGAGAAGTACATGATATTTAAAAGAGCATGAACCTTACTCTTTTGGGGCTGTAATGTCTCTTTAAGCAGAACACACAAAAGTTGGAACGTAAATTATCTGAATGGTGGAGTAGGGGGCCATTTGCAGGTCATTCACAGAAAGTGAGATGCTCATTACAAAATTCACTGAATGGCTAGCCTACATTGGCATCAGCCAGTAATGTATGGATGAAGTCAACATAGGTCAGCCATCCAACTCACAGTCACACAGAGTAGCACAGGTAAAAAAAATGGGTGGCTTAAATAGATCAAGGTAGCTGCTCTGTTCAAGTCACTCATGTGAACTGATCAGAACACAGCACACAGGTTATTCTGAAAGCGCTTTCAAAATGACCCAAATTGTTTTAAAGAAACAAGTCATCCTAAAATAATGTCACTAAATCCTGATATAAAGTAGGATTGAATGTACAACTGATGAGGAAGTAGAGAGGTGAAGCTAGAATCAGAATTTATATGACAAGATATAAAAAAGATAAAACAGACACCGGAGAGGGCGCAAAGTAAATAATAAATGCATACTCACAGCTGGCAATGGGCACCGGTACCAGTTCCCCACGTTGACAAACGTGGATTTTTTTTTTAAATTCGCACTGCACTCAGTGTAATGAATCTACCTCTGATAAAAACAAATTTTAATAAAAAGTATAATGGCTAACAATAATTCTACAAATGTTAGAATACAGAATTACAATATTGCCATATTCAAAATTAGTAATTTAAAAAAATCACTCACCCAATTCGTAGTGCAGTCCAAATCAGGGCGGATTTAAAAATTCCCCTTTTGTTAAAAAACAGTTTTGACGTGGGGAACCGGTGGCAGCTGTGAGTATCCATTTATTATTTACTAGACAGCATATAATATAGTTACATAGTTACATATTTATGACAAATTGTCCTGAAGTATTCCGTTATCTGTCCATCTCAGCACAATTATGTAAATAATGTTGTTTTAAATGCACCAATCACTAGCGTCAAATTTTTGGCGCTTCACTGGAGTAGGGGGTTGAAATGTGAGAGGATGTTGATTGCACACTTGTCCTGACGAAGGCTGCTGTAATGCACCTGAAAAGTTGATCAATAAAATGTTCACTATGTGACACATACAATATGGAAGACCTGTGAGTGCTGCTGTTTCTTTATTGGATTTATTCATACGGCTTTCTACACGAGCACCCAGGCACTAACAAAAACATTAACGAGAGTGCCTCTGTTTGGGAATGTATATATATATATATATATATATATATAGTGGCTCTGCACCCCCTCTGGTGTCTGTTTTATCTTGTTTAACCCCTTAAGGATCGGCCGCGCACATACTTTGCAGTCCCTTAAGGACCACGGAGCATTTTTTTTTTGTGCAAATCGATTACGGATTCCCTGAACGGCATGCAGCCACGCAGGGAGCCCGGGATTCCATGACTGTCCAGGACCGTCATGGGTCCTTAAGGGGTTAAGGGTGTCCAACGCCTTTGAAGTCTTTGGAGGAGCTGCAGACTACACGCAATAGAAGAGTGACAGAGTGGGGGCTGTCTTGTATACCTCATATGCACAGACATTTCCATCTTTTGTAAGTAAGGTGGTATAGCGGTGGTGGTTCCAGTACTCAACTGTATTTCACTGGGAGAACCCCTTCTTTTGTCCTTTTATAAGGTATAAAAAATACAACTAAATGTAAAAAAAAAAATCCAAGACTAAGCCCTAAATCAAACCAAGTATATTAGTGATTGTAAATCCAGAATGTTAATGGCGGTAAGTCTTTTAGCTTTTGATTGGCATGGGATGTTTTACTATGGCTCATTTGAAATCTAATCTCAGGAACATTGATATAATTATGTAATTTATGGTTTAGAATGTATTCTACGAATGATGGTAGAGGTAACAGATGTTTTATGAATTATATTTCATGTTTAAATATATCATATTAACCTCTAAATATATCCCAATTACATTTAAAACTCATATCACCTAATGAAGTAATTCTTAAGCTATCAAAGTGGAACCCTTTACTTAAAAATTACCTATAAATCAAGCCTGTTAACACCTTGAGAACCAAGCTGGTGTGCAGTGTATTGTGAGGCAAGGGGCTGCATATGCCTCTGGTCATCAAGATGTTTCCATATTGGGACTTAGACTTACGCACAAAAGAAATGAGGTGCAATTTTGGAGCAATTCAACTGCATCATAAGGGAGAAATAAACATTCTGAAAACTCACTTTAAATCTAGCTTTTTTTTTTTTTTTTATAAACTGTTTTATTGAAGTTTTCAAAATACAAATACAAATATACTTGCAAGATGATGACATATGACAATATTAACAATGGATAACATAAAGGAGAACCCAACACCAGCGTGTTAGGGACATAGTTTGGGGCTTCCTCCCACAATAGAAAAATACGTCACACACTGACTAAGTTAGTGAACCTGGGAAAAGAACTGGGAAGAGTATCGAGTAGGATGGAAAGATGAACAGTTTGCTCAGAATGCTGAGAATTCTAGGATACCCAGTGAAACCGTTTAGGCAGCAAATGTCCTATGTAGAAATAAAAACAACATAAAACATAAGGACAAAAGATAAGAAACAGGTGCATGCCTCCAGTGGGGTCCAACCACTCTCCCCCAGGTATGTAGGCAAGAAAGGAAGAGTAAGTCTATGGAGAAATACCAGTCACCTCCGGGTCCCCATCACCTACATCTAAACAGGGAAATGAGGAATCGCCTCCCTCCGTCTCCAACAGGCATTCCAAGACATTATCCGTTAGCAATCTTTCCTCCATCCACGATGTATATCTAAAGCATTGGTAAAAGACCTTTTGACGAGCAATAGGCAAGGATAAAATAAAGGGTTCCCAAAGAGTGATGAATTGAGTACCCAGTGTCTCTTTATCGGAAAGGGCAAGCGTCCAATGTAGTCTGGTAAAATGAAACATTTTAAGCTTCCATTGACGAAGCAGAGGAGGCTGAGGTGATAACCAAAGTGCCAAAATACATTTCAACGCTACCATAATTAAATCTAGCTTTTTAACCACTTGAATGCTACAGAAGTCTCAATGCACTGCAGACTTCAATAGCATTCAAGGGCTAAAAACATAGTTAAATCAATTGTAATTTTATTTCCTCCATTTGGCTTGTATACATAAAATCCACTGCCTTTTTAACATCCTGAATGCTAGAGATGTCTCCAGTGCATTGCGAAGCAACATATTTGGAGACTGGTCTAGCTTTCAGAGGAGTTAAAAGACTTATTTAAATCAATCAGATGTTTCATTGGTCCCATATACTCCAGATTTTTGCCACATAATTGCTCCATATGTTTTTGCTAAGCACAGTATTAATATGGTTGTTTGTTCCAGGAATTTAAATGGGAACTATCATTAGATCTGACATGCAGAACTAACAAGGGCTGCAATTTTCCAGTCCAGCTATGCAACCCGACAGTCTAAGGGTCAGGAGACTGACCCTAACAGCTTTCTCAGATGTTCTTGCAGATGAACTTGAATTTGTGAGTTCAGTTTCATTGCCATCTTACACAGCCTCCATAGACAGCAACAGGAAATTACATGCCATGACAGCTGCCATTTATGGAGTCTTCATTTGCCATAAGTAGAATCCATGATATAGGTCACTAACTTCAGTTGTGAAGCCACGTCCTTGTCAGCTGAGGGGCTTAGTTTTCTGATCCCCAACATAACTGATAGGAGTCATGTTGGGGTGCATAGAGACTAACTAGTTAATATACCTGCTTTTCTTCCAAAAAAGCAGTCTCTATAAAAGTAGCATGTATGTTCCAAGGAAAAGTGCAATACTTATAAGGCAAACCAACTGCACCATACAGCACAAATACAAATTCCAATTGACATAAAGGTGCCTTTTCAGTTGAAGACTTCACTGGCACTCAATGAGTTAAAATATGTGGGTATTACGTCAGTTTGTGTTTGTTCCCTTTTGTGTACTTGGTTTGAAAAATTTTCAATTTTTTTAACATATGGCCCTTTGAAATGTATCAGTCTTAATCATATCCACTTGGCAGTCTCTCTCTGCTACTGTAGCCTTTTTCCCAGATCCTATAATTTTCAGCTGTTCCATATAACCCCCACTGGGGGTTATCCCAATATAAAATCAAATGGAATAACACAGGGACAGTCAAGCCTTTCCTTAAGCATCACTAACAGTGTGGCTTGTCCATATCTCCTCACATGCAGTTAAGGTTGAGAGTGGAGTACCTCAGGGTTCATTGCTTGGTCCACAGCTCTTTATATAAAACGGCAGATTGGAAATGGAATATGAAATTTAATGTAGAAAAGGGTAAACATATGCATTCAAGATTAACAAATTATAAAGGTACCTATGAAGTTAATGGAATCATTCTAGGAGACTCATTGCTAAACAAATTGGTAAGTCCTTGTAAACTTGGAAACAGTGGCCACTGTCAAACAGCAGTATCAAAAGCAAACAAAGTACTGCCTTGCATAAAAAGGGTGTTGAAGCAAGAGTGTACAATATAATTTTCCTACTGTAGCAAAATATCCTGAAATATCCTGAAATGTTCTGAAAAAGGATATTTTAGAACTGGAGAAAGTACACAGAAGAGCAACAAAATTAAGATAATGGAAGATATGAGGAAGAACATCTAGTCAAACTTGGTTTATTTAATCTAGATGTGTAAGAGGGGACATTGTATAAGTATGAGCGGTCAATACAAGGATCTCTCTGGTGAGCTTTTCATTCCAAGGCCTGATCAAATAACTAGGGACTACCCTTTTTGATTAGAGGAAGGGAGGTTTCAACTACAGCAGAAAAAGGCTTTTTTTACGGTAATGTCTGTTAACTTGTGGAATTCCTTAGCCAAGCATGTGGTAAAGGCAGATATAATGGATACATTTAAGAGATTAGATGCATTTTGAGCAGAAGAGAACGTACAGGGTTGTACTGTCTATTAGTACATAAGACAGAAAGTTCTGGTAAACAGATTATTATCCATAGTAACATAGTAATTTAGGTTGAAAAAAGACTTGTGTCCATCCAGTCCAACCCTTTTCCTATTCCTGTTTACCATCGTTGCTCCAAAAGAAGGCAAAAAAGCCCCTCAATACAGCAATTTCAAATTCTGCCGTGAATGGGGGGAAAAATTCCTTCTTGGTTCCAAATGGCAATCATATTTCTCCTTGGATTAACAAGCACTAACTAAATATTAATCCCAATACTAATGTACATAGTCCTCTATGTTCTGCTTTTTTAAATAAGTATCCAGGCCCTTTTTAAAGGCATCTAATGTATTCGATAGCACCACCTCCTCAGGCAGTGAATGCCATACCTTTATTGTCCTTACCGTAAAGAAACCCTTCCGCTGTTGTAGATGAAATCTCCTTTCTTCAAGTCTAAGCAGGTGGCCCCTTGTCCTGTGTACTGTTCTGTTAATGAACAGGTCTTTGGAGAGCCCTTTGTATGGGCCCTGAACATATTTATATAGTGTTATCATATCCACTCTAAGACGCCGTTTCTCTAGTGTGTACAAGTTTAACTTTTCTAGTCTTTCTTCATAACTAAAACTTTCCATTCCCCTTACTACTAGTTTTGTAGCCCTCCTCTGCCCTTTCTCTAGTTCCATAATGTCCTTTTTCAAAAATAGCGCCCATTTTGGAAGTCAGGAAGGCTTATATAATTCTGATGTTATAGTGTGGCAAGAGTTGAACTTAACGGACATATATTTTTTTCAACCTGATTTATTATGTAATTATGTTAAATGAACACAAGGGAGTTAATCAGTGGTTCAATCATTCTGAAGGATTTGCCTGAGCTAATGACATTCACTTGTGTATAATTGATGAGATCCTGAAAACACGCACTGTTGGTGGGCTTGAGGACAGGTTTGAGTGCCCCTGGAATAACAATTGTATCAGAGAAGTAGTCCTGTAGGCCTGATTCTCTGAGAAAACTCTATTGGGATTAGCTTGCGTGTGAGAAGCCTAAATGTTTCCAAAAAAATATCTCTGAACAATTTAAAATGGTTCAAACACATGAAACTTTATCACTTTACAGCAATTGCCTTGTTTTTCATTACAGCATACAGTCTGATCCCAGTAAAGAGCATGAAGACAAGATTTACAAGATAAATCACAGACTGTTTATAATTGAAGAAGATACAAGATTTGCATAAGAGTCTTCATTACTAAATTAACACAATGAATGCAAATGAATCCTATATATATGTATATATCTATGTGTGTGTGCATGCATATAAACACTGTACATATGTAATACATGTGAGTCTTTGTTCATCAAATACTGTATAGAAATATTATGATCCACTGGCAAAACATTAGGCATGCAGTCTATCTCCTATCAGCAGGCCGCAGATGTCAAAGTCTTTATAAAAATACAACAAAGGAAAACCTATAATTTAAAAGGCCAGAATGTTTGTCCGATGCAGTCATGCACAGTACAGGCTGCCCGAATGCGCAGAAGCGCGTTTCGAGCAGTCGCTACTGTGCATGACTGCATTGCGTACGCCGTCACTGAGGCGGCAGCAGTACGCAGACCAGGACATCACCGGACATTGGCCTGTGTACAAGGGCTTTTACACTAGTATCTATTTATTTAGCTTACTAAAGTTGCAGCTCTGGAGCAAACTAACTGCACCATAGGGAACAATAAAACATTTTCAAAAAACCCATTGCCTTAAATGGGGATTTTAACCCCTTGAATGATAGAGAGGTTGCCAAAGCATTGCAGAGCAATGTCCTTGAGACCTCTCTACTATTCAGGGTGTTAAAAGTCCCATTCAAATCTAAGAGAATAGTTATTTCTCACCTATGGTGCAGCTGGTTTGCTCCAAAATTGCACCTCTTTAAGCTTACTGAGTTGAACAGTATTGCTAATGAGATTCTGGACTATGTGGAAGAAACATATCTCCTAGTTTCCCTCATGGGATGCATAACACCTTTATAGACCTGAGCCAAGAATTTACCCAGAAGTCTCTCCTATTTCTTCTCTCTTCCTTGCACATCAATATCATCTCCAGTTAATAGACTGCAGAGGCACAGCGCAGTGAACAGCAATAACATCAGGCTAGCAATAGAACACAAGTGCAGTTCAGTGTTGTCTGCAGCCAGTCTCAGTGTTCATATCATTCTAAGCACGGACAATAGAGAGCTGATTTAGAACCAGAAACATTGAGACAGTTGTACTAGGAATATCTGTAACAGTTCTGGAGCAAACCAGCTGCATCATACGGGACACATTTTTAGTGAACTGTGCAGTCCAATAGCACCACAACTAGTAGAGATATTAGCACCATTACATGCCGCATTAGAAACAAGACCCAGGGCTTTAAAGGGATAGTCATAGTTAATTTTATGTTTATTTAATATTGTAGCCATTAAAAAATATGAACAATGATGTAAGTCTTATCTCTCAAACCTTTATGGTTTGAGAGCTATACCTTCCTAAAGTTACTTTATGAGAGAAATTAGTGCTGTAGCTGACAACTGCAGAATCCGGTCATTTGACTGGATAGAGGCTCTTCAGCAGAGCCAAAAACACATGATCTAAACATAAATACTTCATTGGAACAGTCTACAAAATGTGCTTGCAAACCAGGCACACTTTGTAGACCATTTCAATTAAGTATTTATGTTTAGCTTGTGCAATTTCAGCTCTGCTGAAGAGCCTCTATCCAGTCAAATGACCAGATTTTGCAGCTGTCAGCTAGAGAGCTGACTTCTCTCAAGAGGTAACTTTAGCAGGGTATATCTCTCAAACCATAAAGGTTTGAGAGATAAGACTTACATCGTTGTTCATATTTTTTTAGTGCCTACAATATTAAATAAACATAAAATTAACTATTCCTATCCCTTTAAGCATCAGACCTAGGATTTGGGACTCTCAGTCAGTACTAGCAATGTCCCTGATTATCTTTTCCATGTTTTGCTGGATGGTCAGTATAGTGGGTGTGAGGAAAAATGTATTGTGCTTATAAAAGAAACTTAGAAATGAAGGTATGAGAGAGAACTATATCTATATGAATAAGTGGCTTTTAAATTGTTCAGCAAAAAGATAGTGGGATGTCCTTCACACAGCAGTCCAGATTTATTCATATATGTTTTCTTTGTATTAAGTGGCACTCCAGCTGTTGGCTATTACAACGCCCATCATCCCCAGCAGATGAGTGTCCAAAGATTGACTACCACTGCACTGGGATGACTAAATATGTATTTATTAAGGACATGTTTTACCAGGACAAGATTTCTTTTGTCTACAAGTATGTACTGGAGAGCATTTCCAATACAAAGCTATATCCCTCTGTTGCCAGAGGGGTACGGAAAGCACTGCAATGTGTTGCATATCCCTCTGACTTTCAAAGGGATATGTTTACATGTATCTAGAAATAAGAAAATAAAAATGAGAGACCATTAACCCTATTTCCTAGTGCAATGGGAAGGTGTCTTCAGAATACAAGGGGGGGGGGTCACTAACATGTGATGTAGAGGGGATAACTTCTCCAGTGATATCACTCCAATTCCAACATTATTCTATGGAGTCTATACACTAAGATTTTTCCAGCTTTAGAGATCTTAGTGCATAGGATCTGTAGAATAACACAGGAAGTGGAGAAGTGATATCACTGGAGAAGCTATCTCTGCGTTATCACACCTTAGTGAATCCCCCCAGGTGTTTTAATGCAGTGACATTCTTGGCATTAGCAGTTAGTCTCCCGTTTCTGCAGGCTTCAACTTGGGGAAGTTGCAGTAAGGGACGGGGATGATGATATGTTTGCGAATTTGTCGATGGCATAATAACTGTATGTAATGAGATGTCTTTGCCACCATATCCCTTTGAATCTTCCATCAATCTGCCGACATCACCATGGATACGCTATGCCTTCAGGTTTTGATTTTTCACTAGTTCAACAATGGTTAATTTGCATATGGAAATGCAGGTTAACCCTTTGAGCGTCGGAGGTGTATGCAACTAATTGCTTTGCAATGCATTGCGTACCCCTCTGGCACTCAAAGGGTTAATGAGCAATTGTGGGTGTGTTTATATGGTAATGTAGCCATTCACCACATTCACTAGACTCTGATAGTTGCCTCTGCTGACAGAGTTCATAACCTCAGGCTGATAATGCTGGGATCTCCCAGTAGCCCTCTGTGGAGACAGAGGATAGTTTGCTATTTCTATTCTGGAGAGCAGAGACAGTAGCTGCCATCCCTTATTGCTTTCATCCATAAGAATGTGGACTGCACACCTCTATGGCACTGAAACAGTCCCAAAATGAGACAATGTCAGTGCTGCAGTATATCACAGCTTATCTGCCCTTCTGTACTGATTGAAACAGCTAAGCAGGATATCCAGGATCAGCTGATTCATGTAAACAAGGCACTACTATGTGTCCAAGTTGGCACAAGGCCCAGGACATTAACCCTTTTAGGACCAGAAGGGTGTGCAAGATATTATGAAGTGATGCTTTGCACACCCCCTCTGATCTTCAAGGGGTTAAGAATGAGACCTAGGATTTTAGCGCCTTCTGCCAATGCCTAGCAATGTCTATGGGAGGTAGACATGAAACCTATAGGTATCTTAACCCCTTAGCGACCCTTGACGTACCAGGACCGTCAAGGGTAAATGTGACCGAACGACCCTTGACGGTCCTGGTACGTCAAGGGTTAAACTCTTCCATCGCGGCCGCACGGAGCGATGGAAGAGTTCAAGCCGCTTGTTACTAAGTGTCCCGGTATCGGGACACTTAGTAACAAGCGGCTGAAACATTGTTGCAACATGCGATTCGCTTCAAAAGCGAATCACATGTTGCAAAACCTGAAAGACAGGGACAGTATTTGTAAATACTGTCCCTGTCAGATCTCTCTGCCTCCCTCCACCTTGCATACTGCTAAGGTGGAGAGAGACAGAGGGAGATGGTGTTCCAGTGTGCCTGTAAAAAAAAAAATAAAAAAAAATGTTTAAATAAAGAAAATTAACCCTTTGATCACTGTTCTACAGTGATCAATAAGTGCCCCCCCCATCTGATCACTCTTGGAGTGATCAATTTGCTGCAGATCAGTGTTTTCTGATCTGTGGGACACCCCCCATCCCCCTTGAATTTTTTTAGATTTTTTAAAAAATTTTTAAATTTTTTTTTAATATTTTTTAAATTTTTTTTTTTTTTTTTTATAATAAATATAGTTTAGGTATTTTGGTAGGTAGTTGGGTAGGTTTAGTGTAGACGTGTGTTAGGGAAAGTTTTAGGGATAGATTTAGGTTTAGGGGAGAAAAAAAAAAAAAAAAAAACCAACCCCCCCCCCAAAAAAAAAAAATATATATAATAAGCGCAGTTTAGATAGGTAGTTCAATTGGGTTAGGTAGGTTCAGGATATACGTAGGTTAGGGTAAGTTTTAGGGTTAGATTTAGGTTTAGGGATAGCGTAAGAAAAATAAAAAACCCCAACCCCCCCCCCCAAAAAAAAAAAATATATATATATAATAAGTGCAGTTTAGATAGGTAGTTCACTTGGGTTAGGTAGGTTCAGGATATACGTAGGTTAGGGTAAGTTTTAGGGTTAGATTTTGGTTTAGGGATAGCGTAAGAAAAAAAAACCCCAAAAAACCCCAACCCCCCCCCCCCAAAAAAAAAAAAAATATATATATAATAAGTGCAGTTTAGATAGGTAGTACACTTGGGTTAGGTAGGTTCAGGATATACGTAGGTTAGGGTAAGTTTTAGGGTTAGATTTAGGTTTAGGGATAGCGCAAGAAAAAAAAAAGCTTTTTTAGTGGGCAAAATGCAGCGCAGGTACAGCGTTGAAGAGGCGTATGCCTTTTTGGCGTCTGACTCTGAGGCAACAGACACTGCGTCAGATTTTGACATAGCGCAGTTTTCAGAAAGTGAGAGCAGCTCTAGTGATGACGCTGGGCCTTCTGTCAAGAAAAGACGCACTGCCCCAAAAGCTGCTCTGGCAACTGCCCCAGCACCTGCCAAAAGAACTGCCCAAAGACCTACCAAAATACCTACCCAAAGAAATGCCCCAAGTGCTGCCCCAAGAGCTGCCCTGGCAACTGCCCCAGCCCCTGCCAAAAGATCTGCCCAAAAACCTACCAAAGAAATGCCCCAAGTGCTGCCCCAAGAGCTGCCCTGGCAACTGCCCAAAGACCTGCCAAAAGACCTGCCCAAAGAAATGCCCCAACACCTGCCACTCCGGATCCTAATGAATGGGTATCAATTTATGCCCACAAATCTCAGAATTCACAGGCAACCCAGGGATTCAAATTGATGTGGAAGGATTTACCCATGATCATTTTTTTTATTTGTTTTTGGGGGAAGACATTTTAGGTGAAATTGTTTCCCAAACCAATTTGTATGCAGCCCAGTATACTGCCGCCAACCCTAAGTGTGAAAAACGCTGGTTTTTTTTTTTTTTTTTACTTACGTCATGGTTTACGAGGGATTGGTGGTAAAATGGCAGTGTATAAAATTGGAAAACACACCTAAAACGAGAGCCTGGGGTGTCTACTTTCCAAAAATATACACTTTTGGGGGGAAATCTTAAAAAAAGAGCACTGTTACAAGGCCCCAAATGAGACATGGCACCAGTAACGCAAGCTGTGAAGATTCAAAGTGTGAACCTAGAAACGCGCATGTTCCAATTTGGCCCCCGTAGCTCCCCCAAACCATGAGAAAGCTATGCATATGGGGTATTGCCATACTCAGAAGAAGGAGCTGAACACTATGCAATTCAGTTTATAAAATCTTCACCTATTCTGTGCTTGAAATTCACATCAAAATTGAAGGCAAGTGTGAAAAATGCTGAATTTTTTTTACTTACGTCAAATTTTCACAGGATTGGTGGTAAAATGGCTGCGTAAAAAAATTTAAAACATACATAAAATGAAAGCCTGGGGTGTCTACTTTCCAAAAATATATACTTTTGGGGGGAAATCTTAGAGTGGAGCACTGTTATACAGCCCCAAATGAGACATGGCACCAGTGATGCAAGCTGTGAAAATTCAAAGTGTGAAACTGGAAACGCGCATGTTCCAATTTGGGCCCCGTAGCTCTCCCAAACCTTGAGAAACCTATGCATATGGGGTATTGCCGTACTCAGAAGAAGGAGCTGAACACTAAACAATGCATTTTTAAAAATCTTCACCTATCATGTGCTTGAAATTCACATCAACATTGAAGTGCAAGTGTGAAAAACGCTGTTTTTTTAACTTACGTCAAGATTTACGAGCGATTGGTGGTAAAATGGCTGCGTAAAAAAATTGAAAACATACATAAAATGAAAGCCTGGGGTGTCTACTTTCCAAAAATATATACTTTTGGGGGGAAATCTTAGAGTGGAGCACTGTTACACAGCCCCAAATGAGACATGGCACCAGTGATGCAAGCTGTGAAAATTCAAAGTGTGAAACTGGAAACGCTCATGTTCCAATTTGGGCCCTGTAGCTCTCCCAAACCTTGAGAAACCTATGCATATGGGGTATTGCCGTACTCAGAAGAAGGAGCTGAACACTAAACAATGCATTTTTAAAAATCTTCACCTATCATGTGCTTGAAATTCACATCAACATTGAAGTGCAAGTGTGAAAAACGCTGTTTTTTTAACTTCCGTCAAGATTTACGAGCGATTGGTGGTAAAATGGCTGCGTAAAAAAATTGAAAACATACATAAAATGAAAGCCTGGGGTGTCTACTTTCCAAAAATATATACTTTTGGGGGAAATCTTAGAGTGGAGCACTGTTACACAGCCCCAAATGAGACATGGCACCAGTGATGTAAGCTGTGAAAATTCAAAGTGTGAAACTGGAAACGCGCATGTTCCAATTTGGGCCCCGTAGCTCTCCCAAACCTTGAGAAACCTATGCATATGGGGTATTGCCGTACTCAGAAGAAGGAGCTGAACACTAAACAATGCATTTTTAAAAATCTTCACCTATCATGTGCTTGATATCAACAGTAGTATTGAAATGTAAGTGTGAAAACTGCAAAAAAACAAAATATTACCACAATTTTGAAATTTTTTTCTGGAAAAATAGCTGCATGAAAAACTCCAAAATTCTCCTGATTATTTACCTTATGTTGTGTAGTTTTCAGAAACATATACCTTTGTGGGACATTTTTGGTTCTGGCACCGTCAGCTAAGCTATGATGCTCACATGCCAATTGTTGAGAAATTACAAGTTGGAAATAATGGCATCCATCTTGTAATATTTACCTTGTAAATGTGAGGAAGTGATTGAAATACTAGGCATATGGGGTATTCTTATATTCAGGAGAAGCAAATGAATATATTTAGGGGTATTTTTTTGTCATAAACTAATTGTATGCAAATCCTGACACGAAAATATAAGCAAAATGTTGTTTTTTTTCAATTTTTTTCCTCTTTTTTTCTATTTTAATCAAATTAAACAATGAGGTATTCATATAATTGTGGTATCAAAAGAAAGCCCTACTTGTGCTTAAAAAAACAGTATATAATTTATGTGGGTGTACAAAAGGAATTAAAGAGAAAATATGGTTGAACAAAGACATAGTCAAAAAAGTCAAAATTGCTCCGGTCCTTAAGTCAAATCAAACTCAGATTTTCCCGGTCCTTAAGGGGTTAAATGGATTCCTGTATGTTGTGACCTTCATTTCAAAAGGATCATAAATCTCCCCTGGAAAAATACTTCTATTTCTCTTCTTCTTCAGTGTAAATCAGTTATTATAAGAAACTACAGACATAAAAATATAAATACACCAAACTGCTGTATGAAGGACACCTTACCTAGATGTCTTTTTTTTGTTAACCCTTTACGTACCAGAGAGAGTTGTGTGTAACACACTGCGAAACAATGCATTGCACAATCCACTGATCCTTAAAGGGTTAAACGGATTCAGAAACACTTATTTTATATTTCTTCTGTAACCCTTTGGATGCTTTAGGCATCTCCAATGCTTAGCAATGCATAGGAGATGTTTCTAGCATCCAACGGGTTAATCACAGACCTGCAGACAAGCTTTTGTATAGGTGTTTATCAGACTGTTTTATTTATTTAAATAAATGTGCTATATTTATAATTGTATGATTTATAGATTTTCTTAACTTTGTACTTCATTAAAAACAAATGTGCGTTTATAACTTTTTTTTCTCTTTGAAAAATGTGGAACAGAATTATTTGTCAGTTTCTACAGATCTGAAATTGCACTTAACAGGAAAAATAAAAGAAAAAAAGCCATGTGTTTAACTCTTACTAGTTAACTGCTGATCCACCCAACTCTGCGAGTAGCATCATTATATACTTGCAGCTTTAATTGTACAGGTAACCAACACACACACCTCCTGCAAGATATGAGACTGCCAATGGCAACTTCATTTCTATTAGCTGCAAGGGTGGGTGTGAATTTCTTGAGGTCACGGCATCATTTCTAGGAAGGAGAAGCTTGGGGGAAACCTGTATACTAAGGGAAATAAGTTTATATTATTTTAATCTAAAGTAGAAAAAATTAACTAGAAAAATAGATTTTCGACCTGTCACCTTGTATTTTTTAACATATTTAAAAACTTTACTCAAAACTGCCTATATGTCATATTAACCAAAATCCCAGCTGATATATAGTTTAGGAGATATTCATACTTTTATTTCTGGGAAAAGTGAACGTATCCTGATGTAGCACAGGGCTTAATTAGTATTTGAAACATCACTGAAAACCTTTATTAGCATATGGAACATCACTGAAAGGTTTCATGAGCATATTAAACATCACTGGTACCGAACAGGTACCACAATTATCATACATTAGCATATGGTACCAAATATGATTATCTCCTTAAAGGGATAGTAATGTTTCACAATAAAAGCAGCTCCAATTAATCTTCATAGTATTTGGACCGTGGAGAGTGTTATTTCAATACTGTCTGACTTGTAGTTCAAGAGCAATTGAATGATAAAGTATTCCCCTCCCACCCCTTTTACTAATGTAACACTGCTTACCTAAGAGCAGCAAGACTTATCAGGATGGATCGCAGAGAGGGATAATCTTCAGTGAGTACAAGGAAAAACCTGTCATGGGCGCAGGGTTTTCCTTATGCTCACAGTAAGAAGAGTGTCCCTTGCTGTGATCTCTTTCTTGTCAAGGGACCAGATTCCACTCCGAGGGGAGGTGGCTTACACTTGGTAAAAGGGGCAATAGGGAGATACTTTATCATTCAATTACTATTGAACTACAGCTCTGACAGTATTGAAATAACATTCTCCATGGTCCAAATACTGTGAAGATTAATCAGAGCTGCTTTTTTGTGAAACATTACTATCACGTTAACTATATATTTGCTAGCATTTTGGCTAACATAACACATAGGCAGTTTAATTACTTTTTCAAATATGCAAACCTGAATCAAGGTAACAGGTCCAACACATAAGTACTTTACATATTTGTTATCATTTAATGCTCATTTTAGCCTGCTGTTTATCTCTAGAATCCTAGGGGTAAACCAATAAATAATATGTGTAGTTATTTTTCTTCTGCAAGAAAATAGAAAATGAGTGAATAAATGAATGAAGAATTTTGTACCGAAGTATGTGTTCAACATAACAAAGAAAAATAGATTAAAACAATGCTCTGAAAACTACAAATATGAAGAATACCTGGAAAACATAATAAAATCAGTCCATTTGTTAGAAACGCAACATTAGCACGCAGTTACTGATATACTAAAACGTGGGGTAACCAACTGCACCATCAGAGAGTCGAAAAATCCCCAAATTTCCATTGTTTTAAATTGAGTTTTAACCCTTTAAGTGCCAGAGGGGTTGATTTAAATGGGTTTTATTTCTCCCAAAGGGGAAGATTCTCTAATCAGTCATAAAGAGGTAAAGTGTTTAAGACTTCTCCAGGGGGATTCACTAAGCAGTGATAAAGAGGTGATATAGAGGTGATAAAGTAGAGAGAACATCTCCAGTGATATCACTTCTCCATGGAATAACATAGGAAGTGGAGAAGTGATAAACTGGAGAAGTCATCACCACTTTATCACTTCTTTATCACTGCTTAGTGAATCTCCCCCTCCAGTTTATCAGTTCACCAGTTCCTGTGTTATTCTATGAAGCCTATTCACTAAGATCTCCAAAGTTGAAGAAATCTTAGTGCATAGGTTCCATAGAATAACATAGGAATTGGAGAAGTGGTCATCTCCACTTTATCACTTCTTTATCACACATTTATCACCGCTTAGTGAATCTCCCTGAAGATGTTTAAAACCCCATTTTAATCAAAGGAAATGTTTATATGCCCCCCTGTGGTCCATTTGATTTGTCCCAGTTTGTCTTCCTACAGTAACCCTGTGGGTTTCACAGAGATATCCAGCACATTGCGTTTCAGTTAAGTTTTTCTGGAATAATGACAGTAGGCACAAAGAGAAGTGGAGCAACTTTGGAGCAAACACACTGTGCCATAAGGAAGAAATAAAAATTACCATTGACTTAAAAGGGGTTTTTAGTCCCTTGACTGCTAGAGTGTTCTCCACGCAAGCAATGATTTGGAGACCTCTCTAGCATTTAAGGAGTTAAAATTGCTATTTTACTCAGTCTGAATTTTGATGCTGTTTATATATAACCAGCGATGCAGTTAACCTCAGAATTTCTCCAGTTTGCTTTTATACATAAGGTCCAATTATATTACTATCTTTTTTATCTGTCTACATACTGGAACATTGCTTTTGTTTTATCTACATAAGAATTCTTATATACTCCCGCAAACTATCAGACATTTTTGGACAAGTCTACTAAAGCAAGCAGCAGTATACACAGCGCTGCTCACCCTGAAACACTATATTCGATTGGACAGCAACAGAATTTTTTTTGTGTTTATTTTCTCTTTACCAGTGTGATAGGGTGTGATCTGTATATGCTAATTACATTTTCACTTTTGCTTTATATGCTAATTAAAGGGATAGTAATACTTAAAATGTAAAAAAATATATATTGTAAGGTTTATCCCCCTGAGTAAAACAAGGGTACTCCCACTGCTGAGATATTTTATTAAAAAATTATAATAGCTCAAACTTGGAATTTTTAGGTGCAATATCACAGTGGCCTGCAAATTTACAGTGGCTCTGTTGCTACACCATCCTATGGACTGCTCTGGTCTGTAGACCATAAATCTCCATAGGATGGTGTAGCAACAGAGCCACTGTACATTTTCAGGCCACTGTGATATTGCACCTAAAAAATTAAAGTTTGACAAAAATCTGCCGACATTAATCCGACATGTCTTTGACAGGTTTACCAATTTTCACTCAACACATTGACAATGGCCTATTTCCATATGGAAATTATGCATAATGAGTCATTTCCATATGGAAATGCATGATAATGAGCCATTATCTTATTCATGGTGGTGTGTTTATATGATATAGGGCACTTCACCACATGCACTAAACTCCGATAGTAGCCTCTGCTGTCGGAGTTGATGGTCTCAACTTTGTCTACCTGAGGCTGGCAAAGTTGGGATCTCCTTGTAGTTTTATGTGCAGTAACCCTCAATCAATCAGGAACAGGGAGGGTTGTCAGAATAGCAATGTGGAAGGGATGCTCTCCCTCACACATCGCCAACAGTACAACAGCCCTGAAGTCTGATTGCATTCTCTCTACTTCCCCACTTGCTCAGAAGGGAAGCATCACTCCCTTAACCCTTTGAGTGCCATAGGGATGTGCATTGATCACCCCTGTGGGTTAAAGTACACCAAGCAGTGCACAATCATCCCCTCCTCTGTATCACATTTCATACTCATACTTTTTTGCACTCCTAAGAGAACAAGGCTGGGGTTCAGGCAGCATCCATGGGGATTTGTGGCTACCAGCTGTCCCCGGGCCTGTTCCCTTGCCCACTGGCAACCATAGAACACCATGTACACTGTTTGGCCCCAGACTTGTTCCCATGGGCACTGCCTGGGCAAGGGAACAAGGCTGGGAGGGGCGTCAGGCAGTGTATGTGGGGCTAACACAAAATGGTGATGTTCCCCATGCTGCCCCCACACAGTTACTATTCCACATGCTGCCCCCCTACATAAAAACATGCAACATGCTACCCCAATCTTCAACACGCTGCCCTGTATCGACATTGAAAAGTTGAAGTGCTTTGAACACATCGACAAAATCATATTGCCACATCATCAAACTTTAGTGCATCTCGACCCTTGAGTCATAGACTCACCATCCTATGGACAACTCTGGTCAGTTGACCATAAATCTCCTTAGTACGGTGTAGTAACAACGCCATTGTACAATTTCAGGCCACTGTGCTACTGCACCTAAAAAATCATGTTTGAGCTGTAATAGCATTTGAATAAAGCACCTCTTATCAACAGGAGTACCCCTGTTTTACTCAGGGGGTAAACCCTACAACATATTTCTTTTTACATTTTAAGTATCACTATCCCTTTGACTGCTGCTTTCATTATAAATAAATGTTTCCAACTACATTCATCACTGTCACTAATACAAGACATTATATAGAACTAACCTCTTTTTACTTTTAAGCAGATGTTTCTTAAATCTTTGAATTCTAGAGGGTTATGCAACACATTGCTTCACTTTGCTTCCAAAGGTTAAAGCTGTGATAGCATGTTACAATAAATATTTATACTCTTGAATTATTTATTTCCTTTTTAAAAAAACATAATTCTTCATAAAGATAAAACTTCCCCATTGTGAGGGAATTGGACAGAGTCATTAATTACCTTCTCATCAAGATTTAGATCATTTTTGCTAAGGTTTTCTAGTAATTTGTGAACTAATCATCAAGCAGATACAACTTCAAAGTAAATGAAATATAAGCTGTCTTCCAGCGATTGCACAACATTATATCAGTTGTGTGTAACAGGCATCCTGGGGGCCTCATGCAGTCTTGAGACGCTTGTCCTGTAATCTTCATTGCCTCTTCTGGTGCAGATAAAACAGGAGATAATGATTCAGATAAAAATGCACACAATTTATTTCACTCATAAAATACATATTCACTGCGGTGAATGTACAATTACTCCAACGCAGCTCAAATGGCCCCTAGTACTGGTGGCTGCACTTCAGGGTGTGTACTACAGCAGGGATATGCAACATGAGGCCCTCCAGCTACTGTTACACTACAACTCCCATCATTCCCACCTATATTTACCATTCAAAGAGTTAGAAAGAACCATTTAAAATAATGTGAATTTGGGGAATATTTTTGTTCCATATTGTTCACAGTTATGCTAGTCTTATTTGGTCCTATGAAGCATTAGCTAGCATCTCCATTTTGGAGTCTTAGCACAGTATAAGGGGAGCAATACATAAGCAAACAAACCTCGCCATAGGAGACAAATACAAATTTCCAGTGATTTAAAGGGATAGTAATGTTTCAAAATAAAAGCAGCTCCAATTAATCTTCCAAGTATTTGGGCCATGGAGAGTGTTATTTCAATACTGTTAGATTTGTAGTTCAAGAGTAAATGAATGATAAAATATCCCCCTTCCACCCCTTTTACTGGTGTAACACTGTTCACCTCAGAATAGAAAGGTGGCTTGCAGAGAGGGACAATCTTCAATTAGCATAAGGGAAAAACCTGAAAAACCTGTCAAGGGGGTTAGAGTTTTCCTTATGTTCACAGTAAGAAGATTGTCCCTTGCTGTGATCTGTCTGGTCTTAAGACCAGATTCGAAATCTGAGGGGAGGTGATTTACACTAGGTAAAAGGGGTGGGAGGGGGAAACTTTATCATTCAATTACTCTTGAACTACAACTCTGACAGTACTGAAATAAAACTCTCCATGTCCCATGGAGAGTGTTATTTCAATTCTGTCAGAGTTGTAGTTCAAGAGTAATTGAATGATAAAGTATCCCCCTCCTGCCCCTTCTACTGATATAACACTGCTCAGCTTAGAGCAGCAGGGAGTATCCAGGTAGATTGCAGAGCGGGACAATCTTCAATTAAGATAAGGGAAAAAGCTGAAAAACCTGTCAAGGGGGCAGGGATTTCATTGTTCTCACAGTAGAATATTGACCCTTGCTGTGAGCTGTCTGGTCTATGGACTGCATTCCACATCTGAGGAGTGAGTGCTTACACTAGGTAAAAGGGGCGGGAGGGGGAAACTTTATCAATTACTCTTGAACTACAACGCTCACAGTAATGAAATAACACTCTGTATGGCTCAAATACTATGAAGATTCATTGGGGCTGCTGCTTTTGTGAAACATTACTATCCCTTTAAATGTGGTGTTTATCCATTTGAATGCCAGAGTGAGTTACACAAATGCACAGGAGATTTCTCTAGCATTCAAGGGGGGGGAGATACACTAAGGTGTGATAAAGAGGTGATAAGGTGGAGATAACATCTCCAGTGATATCATGTCTCCAGTTCCTATGTTATTCTAAAGAGCCAATGCACTAAGATTTCTCCAGCGTCTTAGTGTATAGACTCCACAAAATAACACAGGAACTGGAGAAGTCATCACCGCTTTATCACCTCTTTATCACACATAAGTGCACAACCCCCAAGGTGTTAAAACCTCCCTTTAAATCAATGAGAATTAGGACAAATTTTATTTGCCCCCACAGTGCAGCTGTTTGCTCCAGAATTGCTCTGTTTCTTGTTTATTTTGTTTTGTACATACAGCCCTTACTTTCCTAACCATTTGGCTGCCAGAGGTTTCCAACGCATTTCACAGCAATCAGGGGAGGGCTGGCCTGGGGGGCAGAGGGGCCAGACATATGTCTGGGCTGGTGGCCACTCCCTCTTGTTGCTGCAAATGTAGCTACACTAGTGATACCACAGAGCTTACAACAGAGCTACGTTCCAAGTGGAGCTACACTAGTAGCCATAACCCATTTCTCATGTAAGTTCTATGGTATCACTAGTGCAGCTTTATTTAAATTGTAAGCTCTGTAGTTGCACCAGTGTAACCCAATTTCATTTGTCAGTTTTGTGGTATTTCTTGCCTTATTTCACAACATTAACCCTTTGAGTGCCAGAGGGGTATGCCACCCATTGGTACCCCTCTGGCACTCAGAGGGTTAATAGCAATTTTAAAATTAACAAAAGGGTGTGTGCTGGGTCAGTGGGCTGAAACGATAGTAGAACTGGGCCACTTGATTGAAGTGGCCCTCCCCTGACAGCAATGGATAGACCGAAGGAAATGCAGACACAGCTCTAAATAACAGCCTTATTTAGAAGCTCACTATTTTTACAATATTGTGGCTATGTATAGACAAGCTACAGAACGTAAATGCACGTAAGCACTGACTCCCTATTGCAGGCATGTCAGACTGAGCTATAGATGAGGACCTAATTCCCATCATGTCACTCCAAGGAAAATTTATGGTTATTACCATCTAACCTATTAAATAAAGGTAACATATTGTATTACAAAAACAAATACAATAAACAAATTAAGCAGAAAACCCCAACCTCATACAAATCTCACCGTACATGTAACTCCCATAGAAAAATCACATACTCCCATAATAGAACATATCACACAAACAGAATACACATCAGTAGTTAGTGTTAAACATATATCCTCACTACAGTATTTATTTACATATAGATTACATCACTTCTGCGAGGGCAGCCTCTGAGAACATTTATAGTATTGTATTAGTCATAGTACTGCCTGCTTTAAGGTGATTCATATGTTGAAAAATATTATTTAAACCTTTGAGTGACAGAGGCGTACCCCTCTGGCAATCGAAGGGTTAATTAAAAACCTTCTTTTATGTGAATGTTCTTGCATATGACAGTTGTAAAAATGGAACATATTTATAAATACAAACTGGAGTTATTCTGGAATAAACTGCACCATAGGGTACAAATAAAAACTGTTAAATTCCCATACAGTTGATTACGGTTTTTTAACCCCTTGAAGGCTAGAGAGGTCTCCAATGCATTGCGAAGCCATTCACGGGGTTATAAGCCCAATTTAATTTAATAGGAATCTTTAGTTGTCCCCTATGGTGTAGATGGTTTACTCCAGAATAACGCCAGTTTGCATTTATAAATATGGACCAAAGGCCCTAACTCAGCAAGCTAAAGAGCTGATTTCGATCACACTTCATACCTTAGTATTATATTATTTTCTACTGTATTTACTGTTCAGTCATTAGGATAACCAATAACTAGGTAAGGCTTAAACGCATATCAGCTACCTACTTAATAAGCTATTGTTTTGGCCAGTAGTAGAACAGTTAGGAATGATACCAGTCTCAGCCAGTGTGGCTATCAATTCTGAAAATACTAGCATGGGGTAGCCAACCCCGGTCACCAACAACTACCAACAGTGCAAGTTTTCAAGATATCCCTAAATAACACAGGTAGACCAATTAACGTGCTGAGTCACTAAGTAGTTCACTTGTGCACCAGCTTGAATATCCTAAAAACATTCAGGATAGCTCTTGAGGACCTGGGGCTCGATTCTGTTACCGCTGGTTTTTGTAAAAACATTAACACCTTAAAAACTCACACATGTACCTCAGCTATTCTACTGCTGGTGAGGTACTTGGTAAAATGAGAGTTGGTGGCCAAAGATCACGTTTTGGCAAAATGCTTGTTGTTCGTTTTTGTTCCCACAACTTGTGCTAAATAGCGCAAATTGTGGGAACATCAAAGGGAAAAAAAGCAAATTCTCATTTTTTGACAGTGTCAAACAATGAGATTGAGCTAAAACTAGTCAAAAATGTAACTTTTACCTGTCATCCACTGTCCAGCTTCTTCATTAATCTTCTTTCTTCTGTTCTGTCTTCTTTTCTTCAATCTTCTTTCTTGCTAAAACAAAAAAAAAATCCATTAGTGCTGTACCTGTGAATAAAAAATGAAGCCCCCAAAGATGCGGCTGTTAACCCTTTGAGTGATGGAGGGGTAGCCCTCCATCACTCAAAAGGTTAATATGGGTTGCATCTTAATGTCCGTGCTTAAGCAGTTCCCAGCCAATAGGAGGCTGCCAATTTATTTTGAACCGAGACTGGCATATAAAAGCAAGTCTCGGTTCAAAATCCCAGCAGTCTGACTCAGGCAACAGCTCGAGAGGTGGCAAGGGAGGACTGCACAGCTCAAAATGCCTTCTGCCGCCAGCGGAGATGGCGGAGGAGGCAAAGGGGGTGAGCCATTGGACATAGAACATATGACTTGGCAATGAGGAAAACATTTTATTTACAACAGACATTGAGATGCAACCCATATTAACCCTTTGAGTGCCAGAAGTCTACCCCTCTGGCATGCAAAGGGTTAACAGTCATGTCTTTGGGGGCTTAATTTTTTATTCAGCACTAATGGATTGTTTTGTTTTAGCAAGAAAAGAAGAAAGAAGACTGAAGAAAAGAAAAAAGTAGAAGATGGCCGCGAGCCCGCTGAACATCAGGATTACTGATAAGTTTTTATTTGTCAGGACATGTATGAACTGTTTGTAGATTAAATCTGTGAGTGCCAGTGGGGTATGCAACACTGTATAATGCATTGCATACCCCGCTGGCACTCATAGTTTTAATCTTTTTCTTTTTTCAACCACAAGTATGTGTTGGAAACCAGTTTTACAACGCATACCGGTAGTTTTCACTGTGTGTTTGGGACTCTGCGCCTGCCTTCTTATGGTGCAGGAGCCACTGCATGGAATAGGATAGCAAAGTCTACTTTTTTACATGATGTCCAATGGGTGTACATTTTGCACCCGTTGGACATTTTTGCATGGCTTTTGTTGTTGACAGCACAGTTTATAGAATAGTAAACTGTGTTGTCAAAACCAACACCGCTTGTTTTGAAAAATACTGGTGGTAATAGTGTCGAGCCCCCGGCTGGCTACCTCGACATAACCTCTGTGGAAAAAGTGACATAGCTAACACATGGTGGGCCACATTTTATCAGTAATGGGGGCTATATGTTTGACACCACTGCCCTCAAGGGCATCTGGAGGGGGGCAAGAGGGGAGCACTTGGCTCCCCTTCACTTGTCCCCTCTATATAAACATAGGGACTGGTGGGCTGACCTGGGGGTCATATTATGGCTTTGTCCCCAGTAAAAATTTCTTTGGATGCCCCTGCCTGCCCTATTACCACTATTAGATGTCATAAGGAAATTCATGCTATGAATGCCTTTTCTTTTTGAGTTCAAGATGTAGCTAGATTGTGTGCAGGCTTCCGTTGCTTGCCTACCTACATTTCATACCCTGTAATCCAGCCGTTGTCAATGTGAGGCCCTCTAGCCACGTATAAAACAGATGGCACCCTTAATCTTTTGGGTACGCCTCCAAAGCATAATGGAAAAATTCAGTGGAAACATCAGGAAGTTATATAATAAATACACCTTGGGGGAGATTCAATAAGAGATGATAAAGAGGTGATGAAGCGGAGGTAACGTCTCCAGTTTATCACTTCTCCAGTTCCTATGTTATTCTATTGAGCCTATGCACTAAGATTTCTTCAATTTGGAGATCTTAGTGCATAGGCTGTATAAATTGACGTAGGAATGGAGAAGTGATAAACTGGAGAAGTCACCTCCAATTTATCACCACTTGTTGAATCTCCCACACCTGTTTCCCTACCACCACCACTAAAGTGAGAAGTGCAGGTTATAATAGCTTCACACAATTCTGATCTTACAGGGCCTCACAAGGCTGTATGCAGAAAGAAAATGATGAACAATTCTGGAGCAAACAAACAGCATCACAGGGGACAAATAAACATTTTCCAAATTCCAATTGATTGAATGCTAGAAAGATCTATAATATCACATTGGAAATGTGTACTTCCCCTCTTCTCTGCCATAGGTTTCCCTCGGAATCACTCATATTTACCTTTCTGCATTAGCTGGCAGATGATGATGGGATCTGCAGTCCATAAGCTGCTGGGGGATCCTCAGGTGTTCTTTGATCCATTCTGCCTCCTGGAGGTACTTAACACATGATAACAAAGCCTCATTGCTCTTCATTATGTACAACAAGGGTGTACATTTTTCATTATGGAGGTATTTAAAGGGGCAATAAACCTATATTATGACCATAATTATATTCTAAGGATTTTTCTGGAGATACTTCTCAATCAAAAGTTATTACAGAACACATTTTTCTTTTGTTTTTTTCATCCAAATGGCTGCTTGTGAAGAGCTGAGTGTCGCATACAACGTTTTCCATAGATGAATGCAGTAACAGCGCCACCTAGAAGTAAAACATCTTCAGCTCAATCTATCAAAAATGCCAAAATATGTCTATAATGATATCTGGAAAAAAAACACTTCCCAGCATTAGGAATACCCTTATTTTACTCAAAAGGTATTGACCTACGACATGTATATTTTCATAACTAGGGTTTTTTTCCCCGTCAAATGATGTAATATTACATATGAAGTGAAATCAGGCCAACATTATTATTATTGAAGCTTTATGTTCCCCTGAATTCAACATTTTTTTTTTTAATTCAGAATAGCAGAATCTTTCCATTTCATCTTTGTAACTGTGTTAATTCCATTAATATTACTGGGTCAGTGTGAAGACTCCATCCAGCCGCAGGCATCGCCTTGTATCCCTTCCGACTTGTTATAAACTTGGACAGATGGTCAGGTTAAAGTGCTGGCCTCAGCTCCTGTACTCAGATTAGCACCTGCCACTTTCTTGGGAACAGCTGCATTTTGCAAGACTGCAATGTATCTGTATTCTGATACGTAACTAGAGAGGAGACTTCTAAATATAATATATATATTTCTTCAGTTTTCTCTCCCTGTACACTTATAAAAAATATCTGCACACAATGATTTAAGGAAAATGGTGCAATTCCATTGCAAACCAATTGCACTATAGGGAATAAATAAAAGTCCAAAAATTCCCATTGCTTCAAATGGACGTTTAACCCTAAATGCTAGACAGGTCTTGTGGACCTCTCTAGCATTCAAGGGGTTAAAGACCCCATTTATATCAACAAAAATACTATTTGCTCAATATGGTGAAGTTGGTTTGCCTCAGAACTGTGCCACCTTTCTTACTGTATTGGCCTCAGTGACACAATTTAACCTCTTGGATGCCAGAGCCGTCTCGAATGTAACGAGAAGCAATACATATCGAGTATCTAAGGTTTCATATTACCATATGTAACACTTGGAAAATACTTTTGCAAACGTATCACCAAATATTCAAGTGCCCCTGATTCATAGAGTAAGGTAATCAATGCTCAGGGGTGCACAGTCTGTTGCTAAATAAATGCTGACTGAGGATGATGAGATCAAAGTCCAAAAACTGGAGAGCCACGGGTTGCCCTGCCAAATTCTAGTCAAATGTTCACTGAGGCCCTTAAAGGAGCATTACACTTTTTTATGAAAACCTATATGTTATTGAGCTTTTCTTGCTGTGTAAAACAAGGTCACTCCCAAGGATGTCAGTTGTTTTACTCAAAAGTTATAAAAGTTCAAATAATCAGAAAGTGAATTTACTTTGTTTACTTCCTGATTGTTCTAACTGACAGGAAGTGACAGCCAGTTTCCATCACATTCTGTGGAGAACTGTAAGTCACTGACTTTCCTCTTCATTAGAATGTAACAGAATACTAATTGGAATTTGGTCACTAGAGGGCACTGCTATTTTAAAAAACATGGGTTTAAACTATAATAACTCTGGAAATATGCATCTTTCAGCAATGGGAGTACCCTTATTTTATTCAACAGAAAATGTCCTACAATATATTTTCATAGCAAACGTTTGCTGCTCCTTTAAGCAGAAAGCAAAAGATGAGAAATTTTGGAGCAAACTTTCCATTAATTTAATTTGGTATTTTAACCTCTTAAATGCTAGAGAGGTCTCAAACGCATTGCAAAGCAATGTGTTGGATACCCTCTACCATTCAAGCGGTTAAAAGCTTAATTTAAATCAATGGTAATTGTGATGGTTTTTATTTCCTCCTGTGGTACTCTTGGTACAATCCAGAACTGTTATCTTTTGCTTTTTGCATAAGGCCCCAATCTAGATTTAGAGGTAGGTAACCCTTTGAGGTAACTCTCTGGCACTGAAAGGATTAAAATGTTCCCCAAAATGCGGGTCATATGTTCAAAGAGAAACCAACTGCACCACATTGGACAAACACAAATTGCCCTAATCCATATTGATTTAATTAGGTCTTTTAGCTCCCTTTAATCAGTTTACCCTGAGATTTTTAAAATATTAAACCCTTAGACTCTGAAGAAAGATTCTAGATCAGATGCAGCCAACCTTGGTCCTCGTCAGCTACCAACAGTTCACATTATCAGTATTTCTAAAAATGGGTTCAGGTAGACCAACTAAGCGGCATTAGTCCACCTGTGCTCCAGCTGGGATTTCCTGAAAACACACACTGTTGGTAACTCTTGAGGACCAGGGTTGAATACTCCTGTTCTAGATGCAGTGTCAATGTTGGTTTAATCCAGAGGTGGTCAGTTGTCAAGGAACCTTTAACATGCTACAGATCTAAGGTATCAGTTCTTAAACACTCACAAGACCAGCAGAACATCCCCCTCACTTACTGGTACAAATGCCACTAATGTTAACATTAAATAAAAAGTTAAAGGGATAGTAATACTTAAAATGTAAAAAAAATATGTTGTAGGGCTTATCCCCATGAGTAAAACAAGAGTACTCCCACTTCTAAAAGGTGTTTCATTCAAAAGTTATTAATTTTCAAAGTTGAATTTTTTAGGTGCAATATTACAGTGGCCTGAAATTGTACAGTGGCGCTGTTGCTACACCATCCTATGGAGATTTATGGTCTCGGGACCAGAGCTGTCCATAGAATCATGTAGCAACAGCGCCACTGTACAATTTCAGGCCACTGTGATATTGCACCTAAAAAATGCAACTTTGAAAATTAATAACTTTTGAATGAAACACCTTTCAGCAGTGGGAGTAGTCTTGTTTTACTCAGGGGGATAAACCCTACAACATATTTTTTTTACATTTTAAGTATTACTATCCCTTTAATTGGTGCAGATCAGGTAGTATGTAACAGCAGACTCCTTCACCCTAAGAATCTGAGATTTTGGTCAACACCCTGAGCTTCAGTGTCAGACCCCAAGGGTTTCCAGGTATGCATCATGCCTGAGAACCTTGTATTCTAGAGTCCTGGAGGGGGCTCACGTGGTGCCACTGGGCGATATAAATGCAGTTTATGTCACAAAGGGATGGGGCTTAATAGCAGGTGGGGCAGGGCTTAACAGACTGTGATATAAAGTAGGAGGGAAATGGGCAGAACAGGGTGGGAAGGAGGAGAAGTGGGCAGGAAATGGGAGAAACTGGGTGGGAAGGAGGAGAAGTGGGCAGAGTTTTATAAGAAACTCGCAACCACCAGAGATTCTGCCTCTGTATCTGAAGATCTGGTAATTCACTGCAAAAACCAGAGTCTCCGTGGCAGATCCGGAGAGGTCACAGATATGGATATGCTTATGATGCAGTTAACAGGGCCAGATTTACATCCTAGTTGCCCCTAGGCAAGGCACTCTAGGTACCCTTTGCTCTGCCAATGGCCACGCCCCCACTCCTCACATGGCCCTGCTCCCTATCCTAGCCACTGTTTCATGGCACAGAAAATACCTTTGGCCTGTAACAAGCAAGGGGAAAAAAAGATTTACCCTCTTGGTTGCTTCTTAATGCAGTGGAGATTTCTCTAGCATCTAAGAGGTTAAATAATAGCCTGTAAAGAAGTATAAAACTGGTACCTGTAAAGAAGTAAAAAACTGGTACAGGGACATTGAGAATTCCCTGTAGGGTGACCACATGTCCCGGATTGCCAGGGACAGTCCCTGATTTTAAATGTGTGTCCCTTGTCCCTGGCAACCTCCTTCTGTGACAATACAAAGTCCTGGGATGAAGACTCCAGAGCACAGAGTTCGATACACTAGAACGAGAAGTGTCCACTGCTTACTGTGACAGGAAGTGATGCCTCTGCTGTGCTACAAGAAAATGGCTTCCAGACAGGGCCGGATTTGCCATTAGGCAAAGTAGGCACCTGCCTACAGGCGCACGCCACCTAGGGGCGCCTGCCACTGTGATTTTTTTTTTTTTAATCTTTTTTTTTTAAGTAAAAAAAAAAAAAGTAGGCACCTCGTTGGGGCTGCCACCCCCCCTTCCCTATTTCCTACCTTCCCGGCAGGACATGTCTGTGCCTTCTTGGCACAGTCCTGTAGGTGGTGCCAGGGCCGGACTGGCCTACCGGGATACCGGGAAAAATCCCGGTAGGCCGCCAGCACTGGGCTTCCCTGGGGGCCGTCCGGAGCGTCGTAAATAAAAGTGCTACATTTGCCACGCTTGCAGGCCATCACGAAGTAGACGCGACCGGTGGTTGTTCACATCTCGCGGCCGCCTGTTACCTTGCGGCCGCGAGATGTGAACAACCGCCGGTCGCATTTACTGAGTGATGGCCTGCAAGCGTGGCAAATGTAGCACTTTTATTTAAGAAGCCGGGTAGGCTGGCGGTGTGACAGAGCGGGATGCTGGGAGCAGAGACAGAGTCAGACGCCAGACACGATCACAGGCAAGGGGCATGGGGGAATCAAGAGAATTTATATAGAGGTAAGAGGGGGAAAAAGGCAAAAGGGGGACCAATAGCGGGTAAAAGAGGCAGAGGGGGGTCAAGAGGGAGAAAAAAAAAAGGCAAAAGGAGGGGGGATCAGGAGGGGGAGAAAGTGGCAAAAGGTTGGGATCAAGAGTCAGGAAGGGGAGAGAGAGAGGCAAAAGGGGGATCAAGAGTTAATGAGGGGGAGAAAGAGGCAAAGGGGAGATCAAGAGAGGAAAGTGGGGGGAGGGGAGAAAAAGGTAAAAGGAGGAGGGTCAAGAGGGGGATAAAGAGGCAAAAGGGGGGCATCAGGAAAGGGGAAGAGAGAGGCAAGTGGGAGAGAGAGAGGCAAAAGGGGGATGAAGACAAGAGTCAAGGCTGGATTAAGGCAAGAGGGGGGAAAGAGGCAAAGAGGGGGATCAAGAGGAGGAGAATGGCAAAAGAAAAATCAAGAGGGGTAAAGAGAGGCAACTTGACAAGAGGGGGAATCAAGACCGGGTGAAAGAGGCAGAGGGGGGTCAAGAGTGGGAAAAAAAGAGACAAATGGAGGGGGGATCATGAGGCGAAAGGAGGGGCAATCAAGAGGCAAAGGAGGGAGGGACCAAGAGGCAAAAGAAGGAGGATCAGGCCATATGCAAGGGGCAAACCAACTGTTCCAATGAGGGAGGCAAGTTGGAGCTGATGGGGGCAATGTGAGGAGCAATATGGAGATGATGGGGCAAGTTGGAGCTGATGGGGGACAATATGGAGCTGATGAGCATTGTGGAGGTGTCTAGTGTAGTTGGCAAATCGGGGGGGGGGGGGGGCGCTTCACAGTTCTGTGCCTACAGGCTCCTGAGATGTAAATCCGGCCCTGCTTCCAGACACAACTGTAAACATTAGAGAGAGAGAGACTTGTCTTGATCCTGACATCAATCAGGAGCTGCAGTACAATTTTGTTGTAGTGTAGTGCTACTTTAAGAATTTGGGCTGTACGCTATTTTGTTACCCACCACAGGCATCGCTTTCTGTCCCAGCAGTCACTGGGCAGTTCTCCCTCCAGTGTTTAGAACTCTGGGGTGCACTCTTCTCTCCGCAGTGTCCCTGAATGGCAGAACTGAAATGTGGTCACCCTATTTCCCTGGTCACACACAGAATGAGGGTGTGGCCAGCTCAGTGGAGGCATCCCTCAACATTTGGAGCTTGAGGCAGTTGCCTACTCTGTATATTGGGAAATCCTGCCCTAGCAGCTGGTAGCACATATTAGCACATCAGCCTCCGTGAGAGCATGTTCAGGATGTCACATATGGCCTAACTAAGCAACTCCAACTCCAAGGGAAAATCAATTGAAAATACTCTCTGATCTAAATTGGCCTTTTAACCCCTTGAATGCTGTAAAGGATTCCATTGCAGTGCTTTGCAATGTGTTGGAGACCTCTCTAGCATTCAAGTGGTTAATAACTCCATTTAAATCAATGGAGATTTGGGGAATTATCATTTTCCCCATACAGAGCAGTTGGTTTGCCCAGAGTTTTTCTACTTTATCTTGCTGAAAGAGACCCATGGAGTGTAAGTGTGCATAAAATCCACTACAGCAGAAACCTGACACCCCAAACTGACAAAGGATCTCACCACCTTCCTCTCCATGCCCAGCAATGACTGCAGTCTGTACTGGTCTGAGCTGGATTGTGGCCTTATATGACTGATACAGTGTAGACTAGAGGGTGCCCAAGTTCAGTCCTCAAAGGCTACCAATTGGCCAGGATTTAAGGATTTCCCTTCTTAAGTACAGGTAGGTCAGTCAAAATGAATAAGCGACTGATTAACTTACCAGGACTTAATCAGGGAAATCCTTAAATCCTGAAATGTTGGAAGCCCTTGAGGACCAAACTTGGACACTCCTGGTCTAGATGAGGGCTGGGAAATGTGAGACCCTCCAGCTGTTGCCAGACTTTGGGTGGTGGAGGATGATGTAAGTTATAGTCTAGCAACAAATGGAGAGCCTCCTACTGCCCAGCCCTTCTCTACACACCAGACATTTGGTTTGTTCACTAAATAGAAAATGTTCGCACTTGATGTGAAATTGTTACATTTTTGATTTTATTTTTATGTTCCTGACTTTTGAGATCTTCTGTCCAAAACAGTAGAGCTCTACGGAAATCTATGGCAAGTTTCAAATTCTGGTGACATTTCATAAACTGATTTTTTATTTAAAAAAAAAATATCAACCGTGTTTGGGGGACAGACTCCTGTAGAAGTTGGCTGCATAACCAGTGAAGCATACAGCTACCTTGCCTAATGTTTCATTCATCCGGGATGCCAGACAGCTACAGCACGGATCAAAACCATCTCCATCAGAAAGCATCCAAATGCTGCAATCCTCAGGGTATCTCGACATCAAAAGTCATCCAACAATGGTGGAAGTAGTTCCCAATATAAAATGGATACAAAATATTTACTCCACTAAGTATAGCATTTAACACTTGTAATCCACCACCCACTTAAACACACTCAAGATCAGTATCATCAAGTATAGAGGTTTCTTGCTTATATATCTCAAAATAGTAACATAGTAATTTAGGTTGAAAAAAGACAAAAGCCCATCAAGTTCAAACTTTGCCTCAAATAGATCTTTTCTCCAAAGAAAGGGGCTGCAAAAATAAAAAGGGACAAAACTAATGGAAATAAAAATAAGAAAACCTCACTTGACTAAAAAGCAATGTTCATTTATCTAAAAATATATTTATTAATAATACTTATAAAATTCTGTACCAAACAATAAGGTAAAAGCCATATCCCTATTTAATAGCCCAAGGTGTTTCTCAGCTTGACACTATTATAAAGAGAAAAATAGGTACTAGAAGCATGCCATTTATACATAGTAACATAGCTGATAAGGCTGATAAAAGACATGCATCCATCAAGTTCAGGCCATAACAAATCACCCCTGTTGACCCAGAGGAAGGCAAAAAAAAAGAAAAAAAGAAAAAATCATTCATGACTCCAAAAGGCAGTCAGATATTTCAGTGGATCAACATCCTATCTACTTAGAAGCCAACTGCTAGATAGGTATCAATTATTTTTTAATGCAGTTACAGAATCTGCAAGCACAGCATTCCAAGGCAAAACTTTCCATAACTGTACTGCCCTCAGTATTAAAAAAAAACAGGCCTTTGTTTTAGTCAAAACCTGCTTTCATCTTGTCGGTACCTCGCTGGGTCCCGTCGGCTGACGGGGAGGACGCGACATCCCTTGCTGGCTTCTTCGGCACTTCTGCTCAGGCATCCCAACGCATGCTCAGCATCCCAGCTTGCACGGTGACGTTGAAACCTCATTCTGAATGCCGGCACCACTATTTAAAGAGTGCTCTTCCGGGATTCAGCGCTCAGTTATCACAGAGTACTGGTATTTAGTTTGCCTCAAAGCTTTACCTGCTTCTCCTATTTGATCTCCTGGTATTTGATCTCAGCTTTCCCCTGACTTCGCATCTACTCAGCCTGCCCTGACCTCAGCTTCCTTCGGACCACTCTTCTACTCAGCCTGCCCTGACCATTGACCTTCCTACTGACCACGATTCTTCTTCAGCCTGCTTCATTGCATCCCTGCATCATGCCCATCATCTTCTCAGTTCCTGGACCTTGGGCCTGCTACGTCCTCCAGCTTCTGGAACCTACAGATCGCCTAGCAACTTGTTTGGTCTATCTATCCTGTGCACCAACCTCCTGTGCTCTACCTTTTTTGCTATAGATTTTTATATTTATATACACGTATATGGGGTTTTTTTGTGTTTCACTTATATATATGTAGTGCTTGTCCCTTTATATATATGTATTTGTACACTACAGTTAGGTCTACTTTTTATTGTAGTCTCTAGTCCTATTTCTTCCCCAGTATAGGAGTTAGGTTATTTAGGGCCTCCTTGATGACATCTTGTTCTTGCTCAGCTCTTTGAGGAAATTGTTCAAAACAACCAATGATTTTAAATCTATGAATGTAACTACTCCAATTCATCCACAAATGAAAAGATGAATAACAAAGGACTAGTACATTAACCAATCATTATCAGCCCAATGATTCCCTTCTATAGTCCGTTCATCTAAATATTCACAAACTCAAATATAAATACAACCAAATAAAGAGACAAATGGGGACATAAAAAACCTGTAAAATAAATGAACCTAATTATCATCTTTGAGAATGTGTGTCCATCACTGAGTTAACATAAAAAAACATCACTCGGCTAGTTCACATATCTAGTTCTGGAAAATCACTCTTTATCAATTTTAACATACAAATTAAAGCAGAATAGACATAATTCTCATATGTATTAGTGCAAACATTTATTATGATCAATGGTCTTGTGATAATTTATGAAAATAGATGGTATATTTAAATAGTTTCCATCACAAATTAAAACCCTGAATAATAAACAGCGCTATTATCCCTCTCTTCATCACATAACACAAGTCAAACCAAAAACACATAGGAATATTAAACAATGCTAATATATACATATCAGTAAATACAATTCTGCTGGTCAGCTTAAAAATAAATATATTGCATGTTCTACAACATCCTTCCAGATCCTAATAGTGTGATCATATACACCAAGTAAATGAATGAAGTGGCACAATTAATATATTGTTTTATGGTAAATATTTTAGTTCCATCACTGTTATTAATGCAGTGGTAATTCTAGATCGACTGAAGCAGCAGGATTTTGGATTGAGTACCTTGATTCTTTGGTGGGTACCGCAAAGTGCCCCAGAGGGATAGTAGTGTTTACAAAATGGTTGAAGTCTACCTTGATGAACCTCCACTTCCTTCTACTGCTGGCCCCCTACTGGAACCATAAAGCTATTGTCTGGCCAGCCCTCTCCTTCGTGGCCAAGGAGCTGCTATCATGCCCACCCACCAGCCTCCAAAGTGTGAGCGTTTTCTCAGTGACAGGCAACATCCTCAACCCTCAGAGCTCATAGCTCTCTCTACATCTGGTGCAGCGGATGGTCCAAGCTCCGAATTTTCGGGGCTAGTGAGGTGATTCTCCGACCCACTTAATCATCATCAATATAGTAGTAAGAAAGACTTTCCTAGACCATATTCCATGCTGCTGTTGTATGTGTCTGTTCACAGGTCTAATGCTGCTGCTGCTGCTGGTGGTAATGAAATGCAAGCTCATCTCAATCACTCCTAACCACCATATCATGCTGTAAACAGAGTCAAGGATACTGCTGCTTCCTTTCATGCAGAGATCAGTGCATGTATTTTGGGGGGCATTCTGTTATTTGATAGCCACCAGTGCTTCCTCAGTTAGTATACTCTTCTAGCCCATATGCCATGATGCTGTATGTGTCTGTCCACTGGTCTAATGCAGCTGCTGGTGGTACTGCAATGCAAACTCTTGTCTCTATCACCTCCTATCCCCCTATATTGTGTTTCTATCAATGTCAAAGGTCTGTGCAAGTTATTTGGGGGCATTGCTCATGGGAATGCTCCTTACGTACGTTCATTATGAACATGATCAAATAATAAAATAAACGAAATAAAAAAGTAGGCCTTTATTTATAGTTATTTTATTATTTGTTCATGTACCCTGAGGAAAAGCCTGATGGTAGTGGCAGCCAGACATATTGCCAAAGACCCCCCTCCTTAACTTCCAGGCGTTGCCCCGAATCCGAATGAGGGAATTCTGAACAGAGACTGGCTTTTTATATGCAAGTCTGTACAAAATGGATGCCACCCTCCAATTGGTTGGGATGTGTGCTTACACACTTCCCAGTCAATCAGCTTCTGGGGGGGGGGGCATGACAGAACTAGCTAGAAACTGATTGGCTAGGAGGTGCATAAGCACTCATCCCAGCCAGTTGGAAACAGGCATCCATTTTGAACAGAGACTGGCATATAAAAAAAGGAATTAATTATTTTCAAACAGAATGGCAGAATATTAGCTTTCAGAGATATGCCACACTACATTTAACCCTTTGAGAGCAGGAGGGGGTAACCCTCCAACACTGAAAGGGTTAACTCAGGCATATCTTAGGGACATTTTTTGGGGGGAATACACCTTTCATTTAATTTTTTTTTAACTACACAGATTTGAAAGAAGAGAAGGAAGATTACAGAAGAAGCAAGACAGAAGATTCAAGAAGAAGACAGACAGTGGATGACAGGTAAGTGTTACAGTTCTGGGTGTTAGGATAGTGTAAGGGGTAGTGTAACGGGAGCTAAGGATGCTGGGTTGCCCTTAGCCGTCATTCTGGGTCTCTGACTGGATGAGGCTACAAGCTGGTAGCCTGCCCGGTGAAATAGGATAACTGGCTGAAACTCTGTAACAATGGAACCCAATCTGGAAACATCCACTGCAACTGCTGGAAACACAAGCTGGAAACAGAGAGCTCTTAGCTGGCTTGGATGGGTGTCCTAAGAGACTCTTTACACCACCCAGGAATAAGGACACAGAAAACCTTCTTAGTTCCAATGACTAACTCTCTTTATTGAACAACACAGGGGTTTTTATAAAGTATTTTGGGAATTTCCCAACATGGCAACAAATGGCAACATAATATAATTCAATACAATAGGAAACAGCAAATGGTGGAGATATGACACAATGGGTATTCACAGGTATAATGTAATCACAACACATAACACAAAGAACCAACAACAGATGGCTCAGGTATACACAATAGGGCAGACATGAGTACATTAATACACAAAGGGCTTCGGCTAGGGTATACAATAGACCAACTGAATGTAAACACAAGACAATGGGGCAATACAGTGGGATTGATCAAATCAAAACAGAACACTAGAAACAGCAAACAGGACCCCAGACTTATCCCATTACACAGAAGACATCAGCGGTGATGAGATTAGTCAAGTGCGAACCTTAATCAACTCTTGGCTCAGAGACTGTGACCCATCTACCATTTGGCTGGTTTTGCAGATGTCCAACAGTTTAACCCCTTCAGGGTAAGGCTGTAGGCTCACAATGCAACCAGGGGTCCAGCATGTATTATAATATTAACCATGCCCATAACTTTTAACATAGAATGGTAGCCTCTTTGGCAGAGATGTCTGCTAGTATACTGTTCCACAGTTCTCCATAGTCTGCGACAATGGGCTAAAAATCCATACACCCAGAAAGGGCTTCCAGTAACAGACTGTGGTCCATTACAGGTAGTATTGTTTAAAGGGGAATTCTCACCTCCATTAAAGTCCTTCCTGTGTGAATGTCCCATCTCAATAAATCTTCAATTCGTTTTTACTTCATATTTTCATGCAGTTTAGACAGAGATATATATTTTTTAAATTAAGCCGTGATGTCAATTCAGGACAGGTTGTGGTACAGCCTGTCAATCTTCTCCTCTTCCCCTCCCAAGTTGTTCTCCATTATCACCTCCACCTCCGACGAAGAAATACAGCATGTGAGTCGAAGCTTTCTCTTGCCACTGAAGAAATCAGGCACCACTGTTGCTGTACTCCATGTCTCTCCCCAAAGGATACAAGAGGAGAGGAAGAAATCAAAGAAATGAAAGAATACAGAAACCCAGCCATGCCTTCTTCAGGTCAACAAGAAATGGCAAGTGTGACATTAGGGGACCCTCTGTCATATTTCTTGTCACCTCCTCCAACCAGCAGTGAGATGTCTGTAACAGAGCAGCAGCAGCAGCACAGAGGGACTAGTGGTGGTGGTGGTGATGATGATGGTGGAGAGGCTGGGGTGGAAGAGACATTGATGGCCTTTTTAGCCCAAACTGAGAAGGGATGGGAGTCAGGGATGGGGATGGGCATCACCACCACCACCACCACTATCAGTGAGCTTCTGGAATTTGCAGAGTTTGTTACTGCTCTGATACCTTCTGCTGCTGAGGTACAAGGGCAGCAGGATGCTGAGGAGCAGACTAGTGTGCCACAGACACAGCGGGAATGGGGTCAACAAGTGATGCGGGACAAGGACAGGTTCCACTTGCCAGCAGCAGCAATACTCCTGGTCCTAGTTGCAGTGCTGATTCTGAGTCAGTAGCATCATGTAATGGTTTGTTCGAGTCACAGACACAATGGTTTAGGATAAAAACACAGTTTTATTGAATTCACAATACAATAAGAACCCTCACAGGTCCTGTAGTATACAGGCAGTATAATACAGACACACGACAGGTTAATCATACAATTGCCCACGCAGGTCCAGTACAAAATAAAGGTACAAGCCGAATATACTGACACAGGTCAGGCAAGAGGAGTAGCTTCCCAGGACTCTGGTACTGCAAGAGTTAAAGTTCATCAATGGGTGTAAACAGTCCCAAGTGTGAAGGTACTGAGATAGCACTTTATAGAGAGCTTCAGGTCACCCAAGGCTAGCAGAACAACGTGAACAACAGATAATGTGTAGTGAGCACTGCCAGAGCAGTAACGGAGGCAGAAACTTGCAACCGGCAGGAGCAGTAAACGGAAGACAAGCCAATGGCACACTACCGGAGCAATAACGGAGGCAGTACCAGACTTGCAACCGTTATGAGTGGTAACGGAGGACTAGGTCAAAGGCACACTGCCAGAGCAGTAACGGAGGCACACACCTGCAACCTGCAGGAGCAGTAGCAGAGGACAAGCCAGTGGCGACTACTGGAGCAATCACGGAGGCAGACACTTGCAATCGGTATGAGTGGCAACAGAGGACTAGGCCAAAGGCACACTGCCGGAGCAGTAACGGAGGCACAAACTAGCAACCTGCAGGAGCAGTAGCAGAAGACAAGCCAATGGCGACTACCAGAGCAATCACGGAGGCAGACACTTGCAACCGGTATGAGTGGTAACGGAGGACTAGGCCAAAGGCACACTGCCGGAGCAGTAACGGAGGCACACACTAGCAACCTGCAGCAGCAGTAGCGGAACTGGCTCAAGTGTAGTAAGCAAGTGCAACTGGATCGCCTGCAGAGTAAGAATGTCGCTGAGGCGACACCAGCTGAAGAAGCAGGAACGTCAATCAAGCCAGGTCGGTACGCAGGAACAGGAACGTCAGCCAGGCCGGGTCAGTCCACGGGAGCAGGAATGTCAGCCAAGCCGGGTTGGTGCACAGGAGCAGGAACGTCAGCCAGGCCGGGATGAAACACAGGAGCAGGCACTGAAGAGAAGTCAGGCAATCAGGGTTGGTACACAGGAGCTGGAACTTGAAGAGTACTCAGGCAGGCCAAATTGGTACACTGGGGAACACTGAGCAGTAAGCTAGCACTGGTACAGGAACACCACAAAAGGGCCCCGTGTGGGTGCAGGAGCCCAGTATATAAAGGCCATACTGGGCGGGATCAACACAAGAAAGACAATGGGAGCACTACACAGGATAACTGACAGGAAAAACAAAACATGGGAGCACGGGCAGTAGCCCCCTCTCAAAGACCCCCTCTCCTGGAAGAGGGACCTGGTGTTTGAGGATATTTAGAGTGAAAAATACGCAGTAATCTAGGAGCATGAAGGTCCTTCTGATCAACCCAGGAACGTTCCTCAGGGCCATAGCCTTTCCAATGGACCAAGTACTGCAATTTTCCTCTAAATCTGCGTTAATCAATAATGCTTTGAACCTCATACTCTTCCTGACCCTGAACCTCCACTGGACCGGGGACCACAGGAGTGGTAGTGTAGCGGTTGCATACCAAAGGTTTCAGTAGAGATACATGGAACACATTATGAATGTGCATAGACGCAGGGAGATCCAAGGCATATGAGAACCAGGTTAATTTTACGGATCACCCTGAATGGACCAATAAACCGGGGAGCCAACTTGTTAGATGGAACTTGCAACTTGAGGTTTCTGGAGGAGAGCCATACCCTGTCCCCAACCTGAAAGGAGACCGCTGGCAGCCGTCTACGGTTAGCGTGGCGCTGATGACGCTGGAATGACTGACTGAGGGCCCTCTGAACCTGTGCACAAGTGGAGCGGAGTTGCTCGATGTGCTCGTCCAGAGCTGGAATCTGTTGCGACTGGAATGAGTCTGGGAGCAAACATGGCTGGAACCCGTAGTTGATGAGAAACGGGGAGCTCCCGGACAATGAATTGACCACACAGTTCCTGGCGAACTCTGCCCATGGCAACAGGTCTGCCCAATTATCATGATGATCGGTGACAAAACAGCGCAGGAACTGCTCCAGTCCCTGATTGGCACGCTCAGCGGCCCCATTGGTCTGGGGATGGTAGGCAGAAGAAAAGGACAGTTGAATGCCCATCTGTGAACAGAATGCTCTCCAAAATCTGAATACGAATTGGCTCCCACGGTCGGACACCAGAACTCTAGGTACCCCATGCAACCGGAACACTTCCTTAGCGAAAACAACAGCCAACTCCTGGGCAGATGGAAGGCCATGAAGGGGCACAAAATGAGCCATTTTCGAAAATCTGTCAACCACTATCAGGATGAACAAGTAACCCCTAGACACTGGCAGTTCTCCCAGGAAATCAATGGATACATGGGACCAGAGACGTTCACCATTAGGCACTGGCTGGAGTAGGCCCACTGGGAGGTGTTTAGGGGTCTTGGCACGGGCACAGGTGGCACAGGCTGCGGTAAATGCGGAACAGCCAGCCCATAGGGAGGGCCACCAGAAAACTTGTGAGAGAGACCATATTAATTGATCTCTCCCAATATACCCAGCAGCCTTAGACGAGTGATACGTCTCGAGTAAACGGGTACGGAATGGCTCATCCACAAAGCACTTGCCCACTGGGGTTTCCGAGGGAGCCGTAGCCTGGGTAGCCAGAATTTCCTCCCCCAGTGGCGAAGTGATACTAGTACGTAAGGTAGCCAGGATGCGGTCAGGCTGAATAATCGGTACCGGGACCTCATCCCTTTCTGTTTCAGGCCCAAATTGTCTAGACAGGGCATCAGCCCTAACATTATTGGAACCCGGCAAGTAAGATACTACAAAGTTGAAGCGGGATAGAAACAGAGCCCATCTGGCCTGACGAGAGGACAATCTCTTAGCCTCTGAGAGATAGGTCAGGTTTTTCTGGTCAGTTAGGATTAGTACAGGACTTCTGGTACCCTCCAGTAGGTGACACCATTCCTTCAAGGCAAGAATGTTAGCCAGAAGTTCTCTGTTGCCAATTTCATAATGACTCTGAGCACTAGACAGCTTTTTTGAGAAAAACCCACATGGTCTGAGAGTGCCCCCTGCCACCGGGCGCTGTGATAGTACTGCCCCTACCCCAATCTCAGAGGCATCGACCTCCAACATGAATGGAAGGGATGGGTTGGGGTGGGAAAGTACAGGAGCAGATGCGAAGGCGGATTTCAGTGTCTCAAAGCCATGATCAGCTGCCTCAGACCATTGGGAAGGATTAGCACCTGTAACTGGTAGAGGTTTTATGCTTATTTAATATTCATGGAATATGTGCCATAAAGTCACACACACCCCATGAATATTTAGAATGACAATTTGGCTACGTCCACAGCTCATTCACATATGTCTATGGCTCATTAGGACAATTATTGATTGTTCATAGGACTGGTGGCCAATATAAATATAAACTTATCCTGGGGCAAAGATGGAAAATATAGCGTAAAGAAACAGATATATTGAAAATATAAGGAGCCTCAGGCTTATTGCATTCTACAATTAATCTATTGCATAAACCTTTATAAACACATTTATATGTGAAAAATAATGCAAGATTCTTCAACAGATTGCTGAGATTAAAATTAATGCAATTTAATATTAGATCAGTACATCACATTACAAGAACTAGTTCTACATTAAATATACATAACAATACAAAACATTCAACACAACACAAAACATATAATTTGCACACTTCTCTTAAACATGCATGACATTGCAGGTACCTAATGAATGAGGGGCTTACCCAAGCTTGCAGATTTCTTCCCTGGCCCACTCTCTCTCTCTCTCTCTCTGGTTCTCTCCTGTACTTCCTTACTCTACAAACTTAGTAGTGGGTCCCTCTTGATATATGGTTCCCTTGCCCAAATTCTACCATGTTGAGGCTCCTGATTGGCTGTGGTAATATCACTCCAGGCTGATAGGATTTGTGCCTTGATCTCACTTGGAGCAACAATACAATAAGTCAATCAATCTCCCCTTGGCAATATTTGTGAACAGTTAAAACAATACCTCAGACTCCATGCTCATCAGGAATACAGGGTGTGTGAGTGTTATTTATTATATCAAGATAGAGGGTGATCTTTATCTCCCACCTGGACAACAGAATACTGTTAGCTTCCATCTAGCCAAACAGGATTTGAATGTCCAGGTGCTGTGATAACTTCTTTTGGGCTGCAACTCCCATGCCCCATGGCCCCAGGAGATCTCACTGACTGTGTATATTTCATTAACCCTCTATATACACCCACTCACTCTGTATACCAGTATGGTCCATTATATCATGTGGGCATAGTCTAGCTATATAAATAAAAATAAAGATAATTCATAAGCAATTGCCCATAAGGTAACACACCCTTGTGCGTAAGGTCAGAAAGAGGCTTCACAATAGTGGAAAAAATTTGGATAAACTTTCTGTAATAATTGGCGAACCCCAAAAAGCGCTGGATCGCCTTTAACCCTTTGGGCCGTGGCCATTGTAATACGGCTGCGAGTTTCTCCTGGTCCATAGCAATACCATCCTTAAAGATCACAAAATCCAAAAAAGGCACTTTGTGAAACTCTCATATTTCCATTTTGCAGAATAGCTTATTTTTACATAAGCGAAGCAACACCTCGGACACATCCTTGATGTGTTGGGACAAATTAGCTGAGTGTATGAGTATATCATCAAGGTAGACTACTACACAGGATTGTAGCATATCACGGAGGATATTGTTAATATATTCTTGAAACACCGCAGGTGCGTTACAGAGACCAAATGGCATAACTAGATATTCATAATGCCCAGATCTGGTATTAAATGCTGTTTTCCACTCATCCCCAGCTTTTATCCCGATCAGGTTATAGGCAGCACGTACATCTAATTTCGTAAAGATGGAAGAACCTTTTAACCTGTCAAATAGTTCGGTGATGAGTGGTATGGGGTAGGCATTCTTGGACATCAATTTATTTAGTCCACGATAATCAATACACGGCCTTAACTCGCCACTCTTCTTTTTAACAAAGAAGAACCCAGCACCAACAGGCAAGGTTGACTTTCTAATGATCCCTCTTTTTAGGGGCATACTCAATGTATTCCTCCATAGCACAATTTTCCTCGCACGAAAGTGGGTATGTGCGTCCCCTAGGGGGCACCAAGCCCGGGGCCAAATCAATGGCACAATCGTATGCCCTGTGCTGGGGCAAAGTTCCAGCCTCCCCCCTACTAAACACCTCACTGAATTGGTGGTATTCGGCTGGCACGGAGAGTAAAACCTATCTCCCATCTGGACCTGAAAACCTGGCTTTAGCTACCTAGATTCAAGAAAATTTGGCTAAAGGCTTTATAGGGCTTTCTTCTTCCCCTGCCGGAGCTGGATTCTTTTTTATTGTTAAAAAAGATGGTTCATCCACCCGTGTGTGGATTGTAGAAGGCACAGTCAGATTACTATCAAAAATCACTACCCTCTTCCACTCATTCCTGAGCTTCTTTATCAACTTAGAGGTGCAGTGATCTTCATTAAATTAGATCTTTGTGTCTCTTATAATTTGATACGCATACGCCCTGGTGATGAGTGGAAAACGACTTTAAATACTCGTTATGGGCATTACGAGTACCTTGTGATGCCTTTTGGTCTCTGTAATGCCCGAGCAGTTTTTCAAGGATTTGTGAACAACTGTCAAGCTCTGGTCTAAGCGACCAGTGTAAGTGGCCAGAGAACACCTAGAGGAGAGATAACCCCAATAGGCATAACAAGCTGCTGCTTTAATGAGTACAGGAATATGGAGACAAGAAGCTATAACAGATACTCACTGTGTAAGCCCCAGTGAGCCAGAAGCTAGAGAGCAAAGAGTAGGGAGCGTAGCTAGCAGTCGGAGGCTGATCCTAGGAGGTCTTGCTGCGGCTTACAGCTGGGTGGGGGAGCAGGCCACGAAGCCTGATGGCTGGACAACCACCTAGGAGACAGAACAACTACTCACCAGGTCTGAGATAATGCAGACACCTACCAGTAGTATGGAGCTTCTGTCTGGTACTCGATGAGCAGCAGCAAGGGAGGAAATCGGATACGAGAGATAGTCGCACTCGAGACTGAGGGGCAGAGTCTGAGAAACAGAAGTCGACAAACCCGGAGGCTTAAGATAGCTGTACTAAGCGACTGGGAGTCGGAGAATATGAGTCGTTGAATCCGGGGTTCATATAGTTTCAACATGAGACTAAGATTTGTAGACTCCGAGGAGTCGTCAACAACAACGGGCTGGGCACGGTAGACTCGAATAGAGAATAGTTGACTAATCCGGTTCGGCAGCAGGCGGGCGGCATCAGAGACTAGGAGGGAGGCAAGAAGAGTAGTCAGACAAGCCAGAGTCGTAACCGGAATGGACAGCACGTAACCAAATCAGCAGACGAGAGAATAATCGATTATTCAGGCCGGGTCGGGTCGGATCAACAGGAGACAAACCAGATCAGGAGGCAGAAGCAGAGTCAAGCCAGGTTGAACACTCAGGAAATCACACAGGATCAATAAACTAGGAATGCTTTAATAAGTCAGTGCTTGATATAGGCCCAAAAGTAAGGGCGTGACAACCAGGGAAATCAGGAAAGAAACACAGAAAACCCGGAATAGGAAGAAACAAACCCCGGAAAGGCCAGAGAAGCATGACACTATCCCCCCCCAAAGGGATTACCTCTGGGAGGCCAACAAAAAACTTGAATGGAAAGGAACAGTGGAACTGACGCTGCAGGGGTGGGTCATGAACATCCTAAGCCGCTACCCAAGAGCGCTCCTCAGGGCCATAACCTTTCCAATTCACCAAGTACTGGAGGGCACCGCGACAGAGATGGGAGTCAAGCACCGCATCAATGACGTACTCTTCAGAATCCTCTACTGAAAAAGGAAGAGGAGAAGCCGACGGGGGATGAGCGGCGTGGGCCGTGACATGGGGTTTGGGAAGAGATATATGAAACACTGGGTGTATCCGCTGTGCTGCCGGAAAGGGTTAGGCGGTAAGAAACCAGGGAGAGACAGGCCTCGACCTTGAACGGCACGAGATAGCGAGGGCCAAGCTTATGGGATAGTTGGCGTAATTTAATGTTTATTGTGGACAACCACACCATGTCCACAGGATCGAAGAGAGGGGCCAACGAGTGGTGGAGGTTGGTGGCCTCTTTTTGCCACATCTGAGAGGACAGCAGAGTAAGTCAGATAGACTGCCAATGGGCCGCCCATTCACGAACGTGTGAGTCAGCTGAAGGTACGGATGATGTAGGAGGGCAAAGGGATAAAGCCGGGGGGTTGTACCCCAGGGCAGCAAAGAAGGGTGAACACGTAAAGGAGTCTGCAGGAGGGAGTTGTTGGAAAACTCAGCCAATGGTAGCAGACGGGACCAGTCGTCCTGCTGATGGGAAGAGAAGCACCGTAAAAAGTGCTCCATGTTCTGGTTGAGATGCTCGGTCTGACCATTGTTATGGGGATGGTATGCGGATGAGTGCTGTAGTCATATGCCCTGTTTTGAGAACCGATCTACCACGATCCATATCACCGTGTTACCAGAAGAGGAAGGTAAATCCACCACAAAGTCCATGGCGAGTCCATAGCAGGGCTGGAACCGGCAATGGCTGGAGAAGGCCTAAGGGACGTACCCTGGGTATTTTCATCCGTGCACACGTAGGGCAGGATGACACAAATGAGGAGACATCAGCTCTCACTGTGGGCCAACAGAAATACCGGGATACAAGATCCATAGTCCGTAGAAATCCCGAATGACCAGCGGACACGGAGCAGTTTCCCCAATGGAGGACCTCCTCACTAAAGGGTTCTGGTATGTAATAGGTCTCAGAGGGTATGGTAATCCCTGGTGGATGAATGGTCTGTGCCTCCTGTATGCTTTTGAGGAGTGCCTTAGGCAGGGAGGATACGACCCGTGTCGGAGGTACTATGGTTTCAGGCGGTAGTCCAGGAGCTGCAGGAGACTCATACTGGCAGGAAAGAGCATCTGCCTTAATATTCTTTGTCCCGGGATGTAGGAGATCATGTAATTGAACTGGGAGAAAAACAGTGACCAACGTGCCTGCCAGGAATTCAGTCGTTTGGCAGAGGCCAGGTATTGGAGGTTCTGGTGGTCCGTTAGGATGGACACTACATGAGGGGAGCCCTCGAACAGATACCTCCATTCAGCCAATGCCAGTCTGACTGCCAGTAGTTCTCTATTACCTGTATCATTGTTTTTCTCTGGGGGTGTTAAACGTCTGGAAAAATAAGAACAGGGGAGTATAACACCCGTAGCAGAAGCTCTTTGAGAAGGAACTGCTCCGGCAGCGGTTTCTAAGGCATCCACCTTGAGGATAAACGTTGCCAGGGGGTCTGGGTATCTGAGGATAGGTGCAGAAGAAAAGGCTTTCTTCAATGCCTCAAAAGCCTGAAGCGCTGCAGGGGACCAAGCATGGGGATTAGCCCCTTTCTGTCACGGTTTTCAAGACACTCAGACCAGTAGGTGAAATAAAATGCAGTTTTATTAAGAACAAAATAAAGGACAAAGCTAGCCCCCTATAGGCAGCACTGCGTGGCAGCAGGAAGGCAATAGTGTGACCAATATACAAGTATAGCATAAAATAGCACAGGCAATTGGCAGATACTGAGTACAGAGATACAAGGGTTAATACAATATTCAGTCTGTCTCAGTTGTGATGTCTGGCACGCCCAAGGTGATAAAGGCAGTGAATGGTGGAGAGGACTCAACACCAAAAGTTCGTAATACTGAGAAAACTGTCCAGCAAAGAGGAACCTGCCACCCAGAACCTGCTGCACTTGAACAGTAGCCCCCACGGACGTATTAACGGAGCAAGTAGACTGCCAGAGCTTGAGCCAATAGCCCCCACGGGTGTAACGGGAGTAACTGGATTGCAAGAGCTTGAGGCAATAGCCCTCACGGGAGTAACGGAAGCAACCGGATTGCAAGAGCTAGAGCCAATAGCCCCCACGGGCGTAATGGAAGAAACTGAATTGCAAGGGCTTGAGCCAATTGCCCCCATGGGCGTAACCACAGAGATGTGCACAGTACCAGCCAGAGCCGTGCGCCTACCGGGCGCGGTAACGAACTTCACTGTACTGCAAGGAGAGAAACGGCTCAGCACCAAAGCAACACTCTGTACCAGACTGGAGGCTCAGAACCGGGACACAGCCCTGCACGCTTAACGGCTCGATAGTTGGAACACAGCTCTGCACGGTTAATGGCTCGATAGTTGGAACACAGCTCTGCAGGAAGCGGCTCAGTAGCAGGATCTAGCACAGCACAGGTTAACCACTGCAACCGCTCAGGACAGTAAATGGAGGCAGTCAAAATGTTGCTGCGGCAACAGAGGAAGCTGGAACGTAGGCTGGGCAGAAGTAACTGGTGCAGGTCACGGAGCAGGAACGTCAACAAGCCGGGTCGAATCACGGAGCAGGTTCTCAGACAAGCCGGGTCAGGATACAAGCAGGAACATCAGCCAGGCCGGGTCAAATCACGGAGCAGGAACACAGGAACGTAGTCAGAGCAAGCCAAGTCGGTACACAGGAAATCAAGAACACAGAAAAAACTGGCTCGTTAACACCACGAAAGGGCACCTGACAGGTGCCACTGGCCCAGTATAAAAAGGTTACCAGGGGCGGGCCAAACAGGCTCAACCAATCGGAGCGCAGCACAAGCGAGAGTGACATGAGGGGAGAAACTGCACAGTGATACTTTCTGGATCATAGCGGTAATAAGGGCTACAAGTGTATAGAGAAGCCTTTGATAAAATGGCGATAATTTGCAAAGCCAATGAAGCGCTGCATGGCCTTAAGACCATGCGACAAAGGCCAGTCCATAATGGCGGACAATTTACGAGGGTCCATAGTGATGATGTACCCCAAAAAGGGCAAGGGCGAGGTCTTGAAGTCACATTTCTCCAGTTTGCAGTAAAGGTGGTTCTCCCGTAAGCTGGTCAAGACCTGGGTTACATGCCTACGATGCTCTTCTAGTGTGGTAGAGAACACCAGTATGTCATCAAGATATACTATCACAAAAGTTAGGAGAAAATCCCGGAAGATATCATTGATGAAGTTCTGGAAGATGGCAGGGGCCTTACGGAGTCCAAAAGGCATCACAAGGTACTCGTAATGCCCAAACCAAGTGTTAAAAGCCGTTTTCCAATCATCGCCGGTTTTCATCCTTACCAAGTCAAGCTTGGTGAAGTACCGAGCACCCCGGAGACAGTCCAAGCCTTCCAGAATAAGGGTAAGAGGGTAGCAATTCTTTTGCGTGACCTGATTTAGTCCCCGGTAGTTGACATAGAGACAGAGTCCACCGTCCTTTTTGGACACAAAAAAGATACCAGCCCCTGCTGGGGACGAGGACAGTCGAATAACGCCACTAGCAAGGCTATCCTTAATGTAATCCTTGAGTATTTTGGTTTCTGGAACTGATAAGGGATAAACTCTGCCTCTAGGTGGTATAGCACTGGGTAAAAGGTCCATGGGACAATCATAGGGACGGTGCAGGGGTAAGGAAGCAGACCTGGGTTTACTAAAAACATCCGCAAAGACTGTATAAGTAGCAGGTAGGGAAGAGGGTAGGGTCTCTAAGGTGGACACAAGGAGTCTGGAGGTACCCAGTGAGCTCGCAGCAAAGGAGAGGTTACCAGACCTCCAGTTGATGGAAGGACTGTGTCCCCGAAGCCAAGGGTATCCCAAGATAACGGGACTGGAAGAGCAGGAGATGAGGTCGAACACAATAGTCTTCGTATGAGAGGGGTCTATCTGAAGGATAAGGGGAACAGTGGTGCAGGTGATGAAACCAGCCCCTAACGGGGAACCATCAACAGTCACAATCCGTATGGGATGCCTTTTGGATTTGCATAGAATGCCGTGCTGGTTAGCAAAATCAGCATCCATGAACAGGCCTGCTGCTCCAGAGTCAATGAAGACGAAAAACTCAATGGTTTTTTTTGCCCACGAGAGATGAACAGGGATAATCTGTTTGCTGTCGTTTTTGGAGGAAACAGAAAGGAGACTTAGGGTAGGTCCCTCGTCTAACCTTAAGTCCGAGCGTTTCCCGGTTTCACCTGACAAGAGGAGGCGATATGTCCAGATTGACCACAGTATAGGCATTGTCCAAGTGCCCAGCATCTGGTCTTCTTGTCTGCAGAGAGGCGGATGACCCAACCTACCTCCACAGGCTCCTCAGACTCTGTAGGGGTGTTAACCGGAGCCTGGAATCTAGGGTCCAGATGAACGGGAGGTTTAACCACCAGTCATCTACTGCGGTCCCAGTTGCGTTCGGAACGCCACTCTAAGATCCGGAGCAGAGGGCAATCAGACCCTCCAAGGTATCTGGGATGGGACGGGTGGTAAGGTCATCTTTCAGACGGTCCGAAAGACCCTTTCTGAATACAGCCTTCATGGCTCGATCATCCCATTCTGTGTCATAGGACCAGGTACGGAATTCCACAGAGTAATCTAAGAGGGAGAGAGACTCCTGTTGTTTCTCAACTATGGCGGTCTCTGCTTTCTTCTGTTGTCTTGGGGTATCGAAAACAGCATGAAAGACAGAAACAAAGGACTTAAAAGATGCCAAAACAGGGGACTGGTGTTCCAGCAGGGGGTGACCCAATTCAGAGTGGTGCCTCGAAGCAGAGGGACAATAAAAGTAACACGGGTATCATCCGACGCGTAACGCCTAGGTTGAGCCTGGAAGTGCAGGAAGTACTGGTGAAGAAAGCCCCTAATCGATCGGGTAAGTAGCTGGAACGGGTAGACAGACATAGCCAGGGGTCAGAGCCGAAACGGGTAATCAGACATAGCCAGGAGTCAGAACTGGAAAGGGTAATCAGACGTAGCCAGCGCTTTGTGGGATTTTCTAATTACTACAGCCGATTTATTAGGAATTTCTCATCCATCATTTCCCCATCACGGCTCTGACTTAGAAGGGAGCAGATCCTCGTAACTGGCCTCCTACGGCAATGGCAGCTTTCAACAAACTCAAGAAGGCATTCACTACTGCGCCCATACTCCACTTTCCAGACCCTTCATGTCGATTCATCTTGGAAGTTGATGCCTTTGAACAAGGTGCCAGGGCCATCCTTTCCCTGCGTGATCCTTCCTCCAACCGGGTATACCCATGTTACTTCTTTTCAAGAAAATTTACCAGTGCACAGCGCAATTATGATGTTGGCAACAGGGAACTCCTGGCCATTAAACATGCTCTGTAAGACTGGCGTCATCTATTGGAAGGCTCCTCTGACCCAGTCCTTATTCTTACGGACCATAAAAATCTTCACTTTTTAGAGACTGCCCGTCACCTTAATCCTAGACAGGCTCGTTCTGCCCTGTTTTTTTTTACTACGTTTAACTTTAACATTTCATATCAGTCTGGCTCCAAAAACATCAAAGTGGATGCTCTCTCCCACCAATTTGAACCTGGTCCTGAGGCTACTCTGGAATCTATCATTCCCACTGCGAAGATTTTGGCTCCCCTATTCTCTGCTACCTTGGAGAACATTCAGAAGGCTCAAACTGTTCCTTCCAGCTTAAGGCGGAACTACCACCCGACACACTCTTTAGCTTCACTAAGTCCCATCTGAGGACTAGCTGCTTAGTAGCGCTAGGCGCCAGAATAATTACCTTATTTAATAGATTTCTGCTCTCTTCCATGGGTGACAGGCAGGACAGAGCGCAAACATCTTGCCATTGTGGCATCCACAAGCCTGTGCTGTCAGTCCCAGCCGGAGCCAAATGGCTCCTAGCAACACCTCCTAGACCCGGCTGGGACTGACAGCGCAGGCTGGTTTGTTCTGCCACGTTTTTGCCTTGAGATTCTCCAATGGATACATTCTTCTGTTGTCGTCTTCAGATTTCTCTGCATTTTTCCTCTGCTTACCACCCCAAATCTAACGGCTAAACTGAATGGACCAACCAATCCCTGGAAATATTCCTACGACAATTCATGGAGGATGATCAACACACATGGACTGATGTCCTTCCAATCGCAGAATTTGCTTTCAATAACAGACATCATGAGTCTCTACGTTGTTCTCCTTTCTTTGCTGCTCTTGGGTTTAACCCCAAGTTTTCTCCTTGTACCAGACACTCTGATGTTCCAGCTGCTGACAAGTTTGTTGATGACCTAGCCCAGCTTTGGTCTGTAAGTCAGTCCCACTTAGCTTGTGCTGCTACTCTCCAAAAAACTGCAGCGGACCTACGACGTTCTCAAAGTCCTGCTTATTGCCAGAAGATTTTGTATGGCTAGCTACCAAGAGCTTGCATTTTCAATTGTCTTCATCCAAGTTTGGTCCCAGGTTTATTGGTCCTTATAAGATTACTCTCCACCTATCCCCAGTTCCTTTTTCGTTGGCACTTTCTTCTTCTCTACACATCCATAATGCGTTTCATACATCCTTGCTTACATTGTTTCTCTCAATGGCATACTCCTCCACCTCCTGTACTGGTGGAAGATGAACCTAAATATAAGATCCAAAAGATTCTGGACTCCCGTCTTGTCCGTAGACACATCCAGTACCTTACTGACTGGAAGGGCTACGGGCCTGAAGGCCGCTCCTGTATTACTGACACTCATGTGCATGCTCCTTCTCTCATGAAAAAATTTCATAGGGATCATCCCACTAAGCCTGGTCGCCCTGAGTGCTCTCCTTAGTGGTGGTGGGAGGGCACTGTCACACCCTTACATTTCATTGGCCAGGCTCTCCTTATCTTGCCTGGGAATCCTTCTCTCTTTGCCCGATTATTCTGGTCTGTTAGTTGCTATTGCTGTTTGGTTTGAATCCTGTTTGCTGATTTCCTTTTCCCTGATCCTCCTTTGCCTCGTCTGGCTGTTCTACTGTGTTTGACCCAGTTTTGCTCTGACTATTCTAGGTCGGTCCCCAGCCTGTATGGCGGGCCCACTCCACTTTCTGGTCCGTAATGACCTTGTGTTGCTGTCCTGCCACGCTTACGGCCTAGCCGCCTCCTCTTTTTGCCACTCGCAGCTTTCCGCTTATTTTCCTCCAGCGGCCTTGCCGCTTGCCACTTATTGCCTTGCGGCCTAGCCACCTCCGGTCTCCAGCGGCTAGGGTTGCACCGACACCGATACTGGTATCGGTGCCGATACCAGCATTTGCGCGAGTACTTGTACTCGCGCAAATGCGGCCGATGCCAGCACCGATACCCTGTGTCAGGGTCGGTGCTGCAGAGAGGGAGCCCGGGGAGCATTGTGAGCAGCTCCCCGGGCTCCCTCTCTGCAGCACCGACCCTGACACAGGGTATCGGTGCTGGCATCGGCCGCATCGGAGCGTTGCATCGCATCGGAGCGTTGCCGCGGGTTACCATGGCAACGCTCCGACGCTGACCTCTGCCGGGGCTCGCGAGAGAACAGTGAGCACCCGTCAGAGGACAGTAAGGGAGGCAAGATGGGGCAGCTGGTGGTGAAAGAGGCAGAGAGGGGGGCCAAGAAAGGAGCAAAAGGAGGAAGGATCAGGAGAGAGTGAGAGAGGCAAAAGGGTGAGTCAAGGAGAAGGAGGGGGATCAAAAGGGAGAGAAAAAGCAAAGGCAAAAGAAGGGGGCTCAAGAGGGGTAAAATGAAGCAAAAGGTAGGAATCAAGAGGGGGAGAAAGAGTCAAAAGGGGAGAATCAAAAGGTGGTGTGTGTGTATATATATATATATATATATATATATATATATATATATATATATGTATATATATATATATATATATATATATATATATATATATGTATGTGTATATATATATATATATATATATATATATATATATATATAATATTATATTTCAAGTACTCACCAATACCAATACTTTTTTTTGCGGTCATTTGCCAGTTTTCCAAGTACCTAAAGCATATAGGTACTTAGAAAACTGGCAAATGACTGCAAAAAAAAGGTATCGGTAATTGGTATCGGTGAGTACTTGAAAAAAGTATCGGTACTCGTACTCGGTCTTAAAAAATTTGTATCGGTGCATCTCTACCAGCGGCCTTTCCACTTATGCATTTGTGCCCTAGCCACCTGATGCCCAGTGGCCTGGCTGCATCTGTTACTCTAGCGGCCAAGCTGCTTATATGTCCACGGCCGTGCTGTTTTCAACCCTGTAGCTTCCCAGCGGCCTCACTGCTTGTATTACCCCAGTGGCCTAGCCACTTGTATCCCCCAGTAGCCTTACCGCTTGTATTCCCCAGCGTCTCACCACTAGTATTTCTCCAGAGGCCTCGCCACTTTTATTTATCCAGCAGCCTCTCCTCTTGTATATCCCCAGCGGCTCTGTTGCGTATGTTGCCATTGCTAGGCCACTCCTTTCCTATGTCAGCGGTCTTTCCCCGCTGTTCGTCGACATCTCAGCAGTCTTCCCTGCTGTTTCTGCCGGTAGGTTTGTGCTGGCTGTTTCTTGCTGGTTGCAGTCCTGCCCACTAGGTCCTCTGGAGGGCGGTTTTCTTCTGCTTCCCTGCCACCTAGATTGGTCTCTCTCTAGAGGATAGTCTCCTTGCTCTGCTTGTCTCTAGTTTTGGTAGTGGGCTTGCCCCACTGTTGCTCTGCCAGGAGACCCCTCCATTGTAGTTTCTCTTTCTGGGTTGGACAGTGGGTTGTGGTCCTGTACGCTCTTTCATCATTTCCTCCTGGGAGGTTTTCTGGGTCCCTGCATCAACTGACCCTCTGCCTTTATTCTGTTCCTTCAGTTCTGGTCTTTTGGTTGCTGTTCTGTCCTAACCCCTTCTGTTGCTGGTTCCTTTTGGGAGTGTCACATGAATCACACTTTACTTATTGCCTTCCTGTGTTGCCCCTATCTTGCACCAAGCTGTGCCGTCAAATTCCTCTGTGGCATCTGCCGCCTTTCCATCTATGGTCTCCGTCCTATCCTGTCAGTCATCCGTTTGGTACTACGCACATCTATCTATTTTTGTCCCCCCTCTGGGGCACCAGTGTTGCCTTTATCTGCATATAGGGGTCTATTTTCTGGTTCTCCTTCAGTTTACAGTTCTCATCCTGGTCAGGGCCCTGGATCAACTGGGGTTGGACATCTGGCTTCGCGGCTAGCAACTTTAACTGGCGATGGCCTTAGCAAGGGAGATTCTGTAGGTGACTATGGATCTGAGCCACACGCAACCCCAGCGTCGCTCACTAGCTACTGGACCAAACAATACCTATCCTAGTACGTGCCTACTATCTTTTGGTAACCAGGTGCGTGACACATTGTTCAAAAAGGGGACAAGATGAAAACCAGGAAATTATAGACCTGTGAGCTTGACTTCCATAGTGTGTAAGATATTAGAAGGGTTACTAACATGATGTTTCAACTGCTATATGTCTTTGTCAGTATCTTTACCAAGTCATTTCTGTATTGTACCTAGACTATGCCTGTTGTAACTAAATTTCTGCTTTATTTAATAAAATAAATTTCAATTATTAAAAAAAAAGTTACTAACTGTGGACACCAACAATATTATTAGTAGGAGCCAGCATGGTTTTAAGAAAGATGAATGTACTTGTATTTTACAAAATGGTAAGTAGTAATTTGGGCAAATGAATTGCTGTTGATGTAATATACCTGGATTTTGCAAAAGCGTTTGCTACAGTGCCTCACAAGTTACTGCATAAATTAAAAGGCTTCACATATATGCTTAAGGTTCCAATGCCCCTACACTTTTCTTACTTACAGTGAGCCCTCTACAAAGACATGCCTTTAACCCTTGTGATGCCTTGCAGACTACTGCCAAGCATTACACTACCCATCTTTTACAATATAGAGGATATAGGGGCTAGCTATACTTGTTTATTGAATATATATAATCATGTCCCACATACACAAGTGGTGCCATAGAGTGGGCCATAAACTGTGTACAACGACATACCGCTAAGAGTGTAGGGGCTTTCAGGGCCAAATGGCCAAGCCCCCAGAGGTAGCCAACTCATTCAACAGAGACAAAGAAATGGACATATCTGATCCACCATGGCCCACCCTCCCTGCATCCCCTTCCTCTCAGTGCATCAAGGAAATAGCTGGCTCTAAAGGTGATTTGACTGGTGGGAGCTAGTTCCCCCTGGACCAGAATCAGTTGGCTATGCCACACTAGATGGGCCTGGGAATGCCACATTATTGTCATGCGCAGATGGGATAACCTAACAGCAACCGAATGGTTTGCTGTCTCCCGGGTGCCCGGGTTCGGCATGTTGCAGACAGGGTGGACAGATTATTGGGAGGGGCTGGAGAGGATCCAGCTGTCTTGGTGCATATTGGTACCAAAGTAAGAGGAAGGTGGAGAGTCCTAAAAGGTAATTTTAGGGATTTAGGGAGTAAGATTAGGAACTGGACCTCCAAGGTAGTATTCTCAGAGATACTACCCGCGCCATGCGCTACGCCAGAGAGACAGCGGGAGATTAGGGAGCTCAATGCATGGCTAAAGTCTTGGTGTAAGAAGGAGGGCTTTGGGTTTTTAGAGCACTGGGCTGATTTTGCTTTGGGGTACAATCTCTATAGTAGGGATGGATTGCACCTGAATGCAAGAGGGTCTCAAGTGCTTGGGGAGAGGATTACTAGATGGTTGGAGGAGATTTTAAACTAGGAAGGGGGGGGGGAGGGGCCAATAAATACTGGGCTAGATAGTATAGATAGGGAAGGCGATGTAGTTAATAACCAGGTGGGTGGATCTGGGGGTGGGGTTAGTACAGATCATAGGGAGAAGCCTACAAACCACATCAAAATTAAATCACAAATGAAACATAGCAGTGGCATAAATTGTATGCTTGCAAATGCCAGAAGTTTAACTGGTAAAATAGGGGAACTGGAGCTGGTAGCTGAAACTGAAAACTATGACTTGATAGGCATAACAGAAACATGGTGGGATGACACACATGATTGGTCAATCAGTTTGGAGGGCTACATGTTATTTAGAAAAGATAGGTCAAACAAAAGAGGTGGTGGGGTCTGTCTGTATGTCAAACCAATATTATTGCCTCATTTGCGGGACGATATATGTGATGACAGTAGTGAACATGTGGAATCCCTGTGGGTTGAAATAGTCACTGGGGGTAAAACTGCCCAGAAAATATTAGTGGGTATTTGTTATAAACCACCAAACATTGGTGACCTTGAAGAATCACAGCTATTAATGCAAATAGAAAAGGCTTCTCAAATAGGGAGAACTATAATTATGGGGGATTTTAATTATCCAGAAATAGACTGGAAAAATGGAACAGCGAATTCTGCTAAAAGTACTAAGTTTCTGAACTTGTTGAATGACAATTTTTTGTCTCAACTAGTGCAGACCTCAACTAGAGGGGATGCGTGTCTGGATCTGGTAATAACTGACAATGAAGAACTTATCTCTAACATCCAAGTTAGGGAGCACTTGGGGAATAGTGACCATAACATGGTATCGTTTGAGATTAATTCAAAAAAGCAATTTGGTATAAGTTCCACCAAAACACTGAATTTTAAAAAGGCCAACTTTAGCAGGTTTAATTAATCCCTTAGTCTTGTTGACTGGGATAAAATATTTTCAGGAAAAAACACAGAAGGTAAGTGGAATGCCTTCAAAGCAACATTGCAAAAATACACATCTATATTTATCCCTGTTGGAAACAAATACAAAAGAAGCAAATTAAAACCAATGTGGCTAACCAGTAAAGTAATTCATGAAATAAATAACAAGAAAGCGGCATTTAAACATTATAAAGCCGAGGGATCAGTAGAGGCATTTTCAGAATACAAAAATGCCAACAAAACCTGTAAAAAAGGCTATCAAATTAGCTAAACTAGAGAATGAAAAAAATATTGCTAAGGAGAGCAAAAGCAACCCAAAAAAATTCTTTAAATACATTAATGGCAAAAAATTAAAGTCTGATAATGTTGGGTCCTTGTTATCTGAAACAGGTGAGATGGTCAAGGGGGACAGAGAGAAGGCAGATATGTTAAATAATTTCTTTTCTTCTGTTTTTACCAAGGAAGACCCAATGGACAAGAATCTGCAAACTACTTTTACAGAACAGTCACAGCAAACATGGGACTGGCTAACACAAGAAAAAGTGTTAAAACAATTGAATGGTGTTAAGGTAGACAAAGCTCCAGGGCCAGATGGTATACACCCACGGGTACTTAAAGAGCTAAGCCAGGCCCTGGCCAGACCGTTATATTTGATTTTCAGGGATTTTTTTATTTCAGGTATGGTGCCCATGGATTGGCGTAAAGCAGATGTGGTGCCCATATTTAAAAAGGGATCAAAATCACAGCCAGGAAATTACAGACCTGTAAGCTTGACATCTGTGGTCGGGAAGCTGTTTGAAGGGTTGCTAAGGGAATATATTCAAGAATTCTGCTGGAACAGGAATATTATTAGCAGGAGTCAACATGGCTTTGTGAAAGACAGGTCTTGTCAAACTAACTTGATCGCATTTTATGAAAAAGTGAGTAATAATATAGATGCGGGAGCGGCGGTTGATGTGATCTATTTAGACTTTGCCAAGACATTTGATGCGGTTCCACACAAGAGGTTACTGTACAAACTGAATGTAATAGGCCTAGGGGAAAATGTTTGTGTGTGGATTAGAAATTGGCTGAAAGATACAATGCAAAGAGTGGTAGTAAATGGCAAGTTCTCCAGTTGGATAAACGTGATAAGTGGAGTACCTCAGGGATCTGTCCTGGGTCCTTTTCTTTTTAATTTGTTTATTAATGACCTCCCAGAGGGCATAGGGAGCCATGTATCAGTGTTTGCCGATGACACAAAATTAAGTAAGGTAATAAAGTCTGAACTGGATGTGTCTTCATTACAAGAGGATTTGGACAAATTGAGTAACTGGGCAGGCAAATGGCAAATGAGATTCAATATAGACAAGTGTAAAGTTATGCATTTTGGGTATAATAATAAAAATGCAACATATAGTTTAAATGGTGTTTCTCTGGGGAAATGTACAAATGAAAAGGATTTGGGAGTAATGGTAGACAATAGACTTAGCAGTAGCACGCAGTGCCAGCTGGCAGCTGCAAAGGCCAATAAGATATTGGCATGTATTAAAAGGGGTATTGACTCAAGGGAGGAAGATATTATTATGCCTCTTTACAGGTCCATGGTAAGACCCCACCTAGAATATGCTGTTCAATTCTGTGCGCCCTTTCTGAAAAAGGACATTATGGAACTAGAGAGAGTGCAGAGGAGGGCTACAAAACTAGTAAGGGGAATGGAAAGTTTTAGTTATGAGGAAAGGCTAGAAAAGTTAAACATGTATACACTAGAGAAACGGCGTCTTAGAGGGGATATGATAACACTATATAAATATGTTCAGGGCCCATACAAAGGGCTCTCCAAAGACCTGTTCATTAACAAAACAGTACATAGGACAAGGGGCCACCCGCTTAGACTTGAGGAAAGGAGATTTAATGTACAACAGCGGAAGGGCTTCTTTACTGTAAGGACAATAAAGGTATGGAATTCACTGCCTGAGGAGGTCGTGCTATCGAATACATTAGACACCTTTAAAAAGGGCCTGGATACTTATTTAAAAGAGCATAACATAGAGGGCTATGTACGTTAGTATTAGGATTAATATTTTACTTAGGGCTTGTTGATCCAGGGAGAAATCTGATTGCCATTTGGAATCAGGAGGGAATTCCCCCCCCCCATTCGCGGCAGAATTTGAAATTGCTGTATTGTTGTGTTTTTTTGCCTTCTTTTGGATCAACGATGGTAAACAGGAATAGGAAAAGGGCTGAACTAGATGGACGCAAGTCTTTTTTCAACCTAAATTACTATGTTACTATGTAACCCTTTAAGCCCACCCCTTTTCATTGTGACCCCACGCTAGGGCTGGTCATAGGGTGCCATTAAATCAATTCAAGACTCTGCTGTGACAGGTGTACACCATCCCTACCCCACACAGTGTACTATATTTTTATAGCTAATGCAGTACTCCTGTGAAGCAGCAATAAACCTGTCAATATTTACCAAACTGGAATTTACCAAAGGTGGTAGTGGGCATGACCTTACTCCCCTCCCATCAAGTAAGGGTACAATTGGTGTGAAGGGGTGGAAAGGCAACCAAGTGCCCACTGACATGGAGGAAGGCAATGAGACGAAGGGGAGTGTGAGTGGAGTAGCTGAATGCAGATCTAATTAGGTGAATGTGAGTTGGAGGTCGAAGGAGGAAAAAGGGGAGTGTGAGTCAAACAGTGATGGAATAAGTCGAGAGGGAGTGTGAGTCAAACAGTCAAACTGAGATGCAATGAGGATAAGGGGAGTGCAAGTCAAACGGAGATGCAATGAGGCAAAAGGGAGTGTGGGTCGAACAGTCACGCCGAGATACAATGAGGCAAAGGTGTGTGTAAGTTGAACAGTTGGAGACACAATGAGGGGAAATGTGAGCTGAACCTTGAACAGAAACTAGGGTTGCACCGATACCGATATCGGTGCCGACACCAGCATTTGCGCGAGTACTTGTACTTGCGCAAATGCGGCAGATGCCAGCACCGATACCCTGTTTCAGGGTCGGTGCTACAGATAGGGAACCCGGGGGGCTGCTCACAATGCTCCCCGGTCACCTCTCTCACTCCTGCAGAGTCAGAGCATTGCCGCGGGTTACCATGGCAACGCTCCAACCCTGACCTCTGCCGGGGCTCACGAGAGAACAGCGAGCACCCGGCAGAGGAGAGTAAAGGAGGCAGGGGGTGGTGAAAGAGGCAGACAGTGGGGTCAAGAGGGAGAAAAAGTCAAAAGGAGGAAGGATCAGGAGACCAAAGGAGGGGGACAAGAAGAGGCAAAAGGAGGGGTGATCAGGAGGGAGAGAGAGGCAAAAGGGTGAGTCAAGGAGGAGTGGGAGAAAGGGGGATCAAAAGCCAAGACAAAAGAAGGGGGCTCAAGAGGGGTAGAATGAAGCAAAAGGTGGGAATCAAGAGGGGGAGAAAGAGTCAAAAGGGGAGAATCAAGAGGTGGTGTGTGTGTGTGTGTGTATATATATATATATATATATATATATATATATATACATATAATATTTTTCAAGTACGCACCACTACAAATTACCAATACTTTTTTTTTGCGGTCATTTGCCAGTTTTCCAAGTACCTAAAACATGTAGGTACTTAGAAAACTGGCAAATGACCGCAAAAAAAAGGTATCAGTAATTGGTATCGGTGAGTACTTGAAAAAAGTATCGGTACTCGTACTCGGTCTTAAAAAATCGGTATCGGTGCATCTCTAATATATATATACATACATATAATATTTTTCAAGTACTCACCAATACAAATTACCAATACTTTTTTTTGCGGTCATTTGCCAGTTTTCCAAGTACCTAAAACATGTAGGTACTTAGAAAACTGGCAAATGACCACAAAAAAAAAGTATCGGTAATTGGTATCGGTGAGTACTTGAAAAAAGTATCGGTACTCGGTGCATCTCTAACAGAAACAGAATGAGGCGAAGGGGGTGTGTAATATAATGAGAAGGTGAAGTCCTTGCAGAGATTTTAACATGAGTGCTATGAAAATCACAGCCCATGCTGTACCAATGACTCAGGCAGTATAGATGAGTTTTGAATAACTACTCCTTACTGCCACCCTGTGTGAGCCACAGACACAGAATTTGTGTCACATGACCTCTTCTTCTTTTATTAATATAGATATATAAAATGGTATTTTCTTTACAATACAAAGTTTCAGTACTGTAAATAAAATCTCATTGTGAATGTATTTGCTCATACATATGCCCGAGTTTCTCTCAGTTACTTACAGGATAAACACATTTTTTTCTTCTTGTGCAGCAAAAAGTATAATCTTCTCAATCCCTTTTATAAATTGAAAGGCACACACAAAAATAATACTAATAAAAAAAGCACACAAAGGGTACAGTTGGATGGAATGCTAAGCGCAAACATTACTAACCCCTCAATTGTAGTTGAACTCCAGTTAAGTGATTTATATGATAGAAACCATGCTCCATATGAAGCTGATAAACAGCAATGTATTAACTCCAATCGTAAATACTTTAGTCGCTGAAGTTGAGGTTTGGAACGCATTGCGGTCCAACGCTTCCGGAAGTAGGAAGCGGAAGCTCTGTGACACACATAAACAAAGTCTTTTAGGGTTCAGGGAAGTGGTTTGTGAATGATCCTAGGAACATGGGGAACACGAGTAGTGAACGGCCGGGCCCCCATAAGGTGCGTAGGGATAGTAGTGGGGGTGCGTCCAAGGGGGAGGACAGAGCCAAGATCCTGATGGACAGTCCGGAGGACGCGGATATGTATCCGGCGGAGGAGAGTAAGGTAGATTAGCGGCCAGTGCTGGAGTTGGGGGATGGCGTATTCCCCTAGATCTGTTTAGGTCAGGCTGTGCTACTGACACTTCACACACCGAGATGACTTCTTGATGACAGTATCAGGATAACAATATTCATAGTTAAATACAAAGTAATACATTGGTGGGCAACCACGAACTATCCAAGCTGTTGTTGGACTATGTCCTTGCACCACTACAGTACATCAATTACTAGAAAACCACATAATGCAAATACATATTCTTACACGACGATCGCACGATTGCGTAGAATGTAGGCATCTAGATATGTTGCCTTAGGTACATGGTTCAATTAATGACCCGAAAGAGCATTATGTGCCTGTGCAGGATATATGACATTAGTTGAGTTGTGGAGTAGAAAGAGATTGTCTTCATTTGATTTGTACCCTGCAACATAACTTTGATGTCATATTCAACTATGTTGAGCATACACCGATCACTATATTCTACATTGCCATTTGTCTGTACTTTTCAACAACCATGATCTAACTTATGATCTTCATTATTTCAGACAAACCAATCAAGAGTTGAGCAGTCTATGTGTCTGAGATCCACAAACACCAAGCCAGCATTAACCACGTGGCCATTCATAAAATCTTTTGTATTTTTGCATGCCCAAGTTTATTTTGCAGACTTGTATATGGAAGTAATGGGGAAACCCTGTAAACTGTGAGTTTACTGACCGTATACATGCAGTATATGCGAATGCATTGTTACATGCATAAAGTAGGTTTGCAGTCTATATACACACACACACACTCAGTCAAAGTTTTACAGGTTCCTATAAGGTAGAGAAAATATTCTTGGTTATTCATTAATTATTGAAACTTTTAATGCAAGCACTGGGTTTGAACAACTTGGCATCATGTACTTTCCTGCTTGTCCGTAGATTCAAATTATAATTGTGTAAATACTTAAAGGGATCGTAATACTTCATTTTAACTTTATTTTATTTTGTAGGCATTAAAAAAACATGAAGAATGATATAAGTCTTATCTCTGAAACCTTTATGGTTTAAGAGATATTCACAAACAAAGTATCCCCCCCCCCCCCCCCGTTCAACCAGATCAGAAGGGAGATGCCCAGGTAGACTGCAGAGAGGGACAATCTTCAATTAAGATAATGGAAAAAGCTGAAAAACTTGTCAAGGGGGGAAGGGCTTTCATTGTTTTCATACAAAGAAAATTGTCCCCTTCTGTTATCTGTACTGTCATACAACCAGACTCACACCTGAGAAGAGATGGCTTACACTAGGTAAAAGGGGCGGGGAGGGGAACTTTGCTTGTGAATATCTCATAAACCATAAAGGTTTGAGAGATAAGACTTATATCATTCTTCATGTTTTTTTAATGCCTACAAAATAAAATAAAGTTAAAACGAAGTATTACTATCCCTTTAAAGGGATAGTAATGTTTCATAATAAAAGCGGCTCTAATTAATCATCATAGTATTTGGGCCTTGGAGAGTGTTATTTCAGTTCTGTCAGAGTTGTAGTTCAAGAGTAATTGAATGATAAAGTATCCCCCTCCTGCCCATTTTACTGATATAACACTGCTCAGCTCAGAGCAGCAGGGAGGTGCGCAGGTAGATTGCAGAGAGAGAGACACAATCTTCAATTAAGATAAGGGAAAAAGCTGAAAAACCTGTCAAGGGGGAGAGGGTTTTCATTGTTCTCACAGTAAGAAGATTGTCCCTTACTGTTATCTGTCTGGTAAAGCAACCAGAATCCACATCTGAGCTGAGCAGTGTTACACTAGGTAAAAGGGGAGGGAGGGGGATACTTTATCATTCAATTACTCTTGATCTACAACTCTGGCAGTATTGAAATAACACTCTCTATGGCTCAAATACTATGAAGATTAATTGGAGCTGCTGTTTTTGTGAAACATTACTATCCGTTTAACAAAATAGGGCTCAGTAACATTTTTCTATTAGTGTATAGACTCCCAGAATGCAATGTTTAGTCTATATTTGTGTAGAGATAATCAGCAGCCTGCTGCTGTGGATCATGTTCGTAATCTGTCTCTATGTGCTCCTGAAGCCTTGTACATTGTATCAAGGTAGGGTTGAAGTTTTAAGACATTTTGCAGCCAAATATTCCTTTTAGGCTCCAGTGAAGAGAAATATATATGGAAACCATATATTAACAAATCTTCAGCCTGAATACATTTTTTTTTTTTTAATTCACTGTTTGCTAAATCAAACCTCTTTCAGCTCCAAGCATTAAATCTTTAATTTCTGTAGGACTTTTACATTATGCACCCCCCCCCCCACCACAGGAAAAAAATAAACATTTTGTAATAAGGACAGGTACAGTGAATAAGATAAGATTAGATTCATTTCTACGAGACTGAATCATAGATGGATATACTGTGCATTAGTAGTTTACCTACTGGAAGTTTTGGTAAACAAACTTAATACCCGTTTTGGAGTCGGGAAGGGTTATATAATTCTCATTTGGTGTGTTATACTATGGCAAAGGTTGAACTTGATGGACTTGTGTTTTTTTTTTTTTGTTTTTGTTTTTCTTACCTAATTTACTGTGTAACTTACGGGCTGTAGTGACTTTCTTTTATTCTTGTTTCTCTAGACTTCCATGGAGAAAGATGAGTTCCTGGCATGGCAGCATGATTTAGAAGTAAATGATAAAATACCAACCCAAGCTCGTCCTACTGTTTTCCGCTGGACTGGAGGAGGGAAAGAAATCTATTTATCAGGGTCATTTAATAACTGGGGCAAAATTCCCCTCATCAGAAGGTAAATGAGAACCTGAATTTGGTATATAAATATGACTATAAAAAATGTCACAAAATTCTATAGAACATGGTTATTATAATATACATTTATATAATGGTAGCAAGAAAGAAATGGTATTTTCCATGTAGTTCCACCTCCAGCTTCTTTGTGTCGCAGTGTCTCCCACCCCTGCTTGGTAAAGCTTTCCTAGATGTTCCCAGACCTGAACATTTTCCCTCTTCCCCCTGCTCATTAATGTGGGCACAAGTATCCATCTTTTTCTCCAAGTTTCTCTCCCCTCCCACATGTTCCTGGACCAGAACACTTCCTCTCTGCTCTCAGCTTCACACCCCACCTTCTCTATAGAGGCAGGACATGTGTTCTCATAGCTGAACAGGTCTCCCCACTCCGGCCCCTTCTCAGAACCAAGGGCTAAATTAGACAAATACTCTAGGAGGCACTTAAATACAGATCTTGAGCCCTCCCCCACCCCACAGTTTCTCTCCCGCTACCCACTTCCATGCCTAGGAGGCAGCCAGGGACTCCGTCCATTGGGTGAAATGCTTGCCTTTGCCACCCGCTTTCTCTGTTGCTGTTCTCTCCTTCCAGATCCTCTGCCTGTTGGAAATGTGTTATGCTCTGTGAGGATCTTCTGGTCCTCAAAATACTCTAATGTAGTTTTAATGAACAGGCTCCCTGTGGGAGCCTGAAGACAGGTGGCTCAAGATACATTATTGAAGGGGGAGAGGGATAGACGGGACACCAGAATTTTACAGGTCTCTTTTTTTGTGGATAGAGTGGGACCGCAAAGGGGGGTGGTACATATTATACACATACTTACATTTTCTTCAAATTCTTGAGTATAATTTACACCTGCTTATTATGTATAGGTGTGTATTATACCTGGAATTTTACATAGTTTTTTATTTTTGTAATTTATATGGGGGATTAATCTCTGTTAGGTTGGCTCCTATTACCTTATTTTCCATGTTTGCTATGGTACTCGGCCAAATTTTTCCAGTACCTGGGGTCTGCTTGGGATGGCTATCAGGAATTTACTAGCCATCTACCTGTTCCCTTTGTATTATTAGGAGACTGAAGAGGATTCTGCAGTATCAAAGTGCACTAGTCCTGTGAGTATGTCTTGTCTGTCTACCAGCCACAATCTGAGGTCTGTGGTTCTTGGGTTCTTTCTTGCACTCTGGTCCTTGATGCATTATTTAGTCATGTTTTCTTATGCTTCTCTTGTCTTTTGGATGGTTCAAGGGTGTATTTCGCTTTCTCTATTACTTGTGCTTATTCGAGGTATCACGCCTTTAAGAAGGGTGCCTGCAGCCAACATCATGGTAGAGGCACTTTGGTGCTCTACTGGCCATCTCCTGTTTTTACCAGGTGGGAGCCCAGTCCTGGGGTGTGGGATATTGGGGCAGGGTAGATTACTATAGGTAAAAGGTGGTACAGTGTTGGCCATAGAGAAAGCAGGCAACTGGTAGAGTAAAAGTGATGCCTTTATTGGCTAACTAAGGGGCTTTATGATACAAGCTTTCAAGATAACTTGGGTCTTTTCTTCTGGCATATTTAGAATGAAGGCTGAATACATGATATATGTACACTCTTACCAATAGTTTTTACATTTAAATTGCACTCGAAGTGAATTCTTTATCACAGTTGTCTTGTGTAAATCATTTCCTAGACTCCAGTAGAGTCATCTCTTTGTACACAATTTATTTCCATTTTGTCTCTCCAGTAGATTAGTGTTTAGACAGTTTGTGTATGCAGCCAAAGATGGCAGTCTATGGAACATAACTCCAGAGGGATGTGCAACCCATTGTTTGAAATGCATCATGAACTCCAGTGGCACCTAAAGGACCCAAAATATGTTTGTGTGGAGTAATGTGACATAAATTCCTTGTCATTGTTTAGGCCATAGTTCAGAGTGTTAACACTTTTGAGGGACCTGGAACTCAAAGGTTTAAACTTGGTCATCAATTTATACTCCCCATTTTTTTGTTTGTGTGTGTGTGTCTCTCTGTGCCTTAACATTTCCCATCAGTACAGACACCCTGAGATCTTTAATGCTGTGACCAGTTTTGCAAAGATATTGATCCACTGGGGTGTCTTTTGTTGTCCAAATTGGAGCGATGAGAATTCATTTTATGTACATTTGGACTCTAGACTCTGCTTCTCTTGGTTGTATTCTTAGTTATATAGTCTCTATTTTAGACATAAACCTTTTATTTTATGGAGATTCAGTTATTCCTACATTTTTATCAGTTTATTTTTATCACCATTATATTTTTGTTGTCCTTTTAATTTATTACTATCCTTTATAGCTATTCTATTATTGTTCTTGCATCTGGAGGGTTCTTGGTTTCCACTTCTCCTGTGCCACACTCCTTTATATAGCCGCTGCGCTACCCAGTCCCCCCCCCCCCCCATATGTTTGCTGTATGTAAACTATGTTCTCTTTTCCATAAATCAGACTTTTTGTTACTCCTGAGGGCCAACATGCGGCTTAAGATGCATTTAGGTTGAAGGTGGCTTCTTGGATTAAGACGACCATTAACCAGGCCTATGTCCCTTTAGAGTCACTGCTGATTCTACCAGAGATGTGAGTGTTTCTGAGCCTTTCTCATCTTTATTGTTAAGCAACCTCTTTGCTGTTACTTTCTTTTGGTGTGTTGTGTCCGTTGTCATCTGAATTTCATATTGGTTTCTCTAGTTTGCATTTTGGGGATTTTTTATTTCCACCTTGGAATCCTTGTTGGGATGGTATTGGTGTAAGCCTATGGTTCTTGTGATCCTCAATGGATGAAAGAGAAATAAATATATAATATGATCAGCTGTTGTCGATCGCCTGCAGGATGAAGGCCTCCTTAGCAAGTTTCCAACAATTTGGGTCTTGTGCTTTTTATTGCCACTGTGTGCCAACATATTTTGTAATTTCATCTACGCACTGTCTGGGTATGGTCACTTGTACTGAAGCCTGCTTGTACCTTAGGCTGTGCTGTGTTAAGTGTTGTGTCCATTCTTATCAATGGTACTAGCAATAGGCTTATTGGTTGGTAGTGTTCCTTATCACCTTTTTTCTACAGTAGGATGACTTCTGCATTTTTCCGTATTTCAGGCACTTTGCCAAGTAGTAGATTTTTTTTCCAAAATATTTTAGCTAGGGCTTTGAATAAGGATTGACCTCCAGCTTTCAGCATTTCAATAGTGACTTCATCAGGTCCAACTGCTTTGTCATTTTCATAGCTTTTATTGCATTCTCTAGCACAGCTTTAGCCTCTGGTACTTCATTCAGTTGTTGTCCTTCATCCTTATAAAGATTTGAAAACAGAATTCTTCCACTTGATTTTTGTATGTTGTTGAATTTTTGCTGTTGAACCATCTTCAAGTTTTAAATGGATAGTAATACCTGGAAAAAAAAAATGCAGATGCTATTGATCCGCCTATAACATGGGCCATGTAATGCTGTATTTCAATATTTTCCATTTTGTAGGTCAACGTTAATTGCTAAAGGATTCCCCTCCCTCCCCTTTCACCTACGTCACTCTGCTCCTCTCAGGTGGTTGGATTGAGCACAGCAAGGGACAGTCTTCAGTGAGCATAAGGAAAATATGCAGGGTTTTCCTTATACTTGGTGGATGAAGATTGTCCCTCACTGCGCATTGTCAGTCACATCACTGGATTCAACATCTGAGGGGAAGTGGCATACAGGAGCTAAAAAGGGCAGGAGGGGGATCCTTTAGCATAGAATTACTTTTAAACTATAAAATGAAAAATGTTGAAATACAGCGTTACATGGCCCACGTTATAGGAGGATCAATCAGAGCTGCATTTTTTTCTCCAGGTATTGCTATCCCTTTAATGCAAACATTTGGATTGTATGTGTGGCCATCTTTCGTTTCATTTTTAATTTCTTTCCCTGACCCACTTCATAAAGTATTGTGTAAATCCAGTGGATACAATACAGGTCTCCAGTTCTTTGTTCACCTCTTGTATCCAAAGGGTTAATGTGTTCTTTCTGAGATGCAGGTGACAAGTCTGTGGTTTTTTTTTTTTTTTTGTTTTTTTTTTATTATTTGTGTGTGTGTGCATGTGAAATCCATCACAATGACATATCAGGTGACTTAATCACATGTTTATTTAAGGAGATCCTGAAAACCTTACCATGTGTGGTGGGGAAGTTATGAGGACACGCTTGCCACGCCCCTGAAATAGAGTACCACAGTGGTCTTTAATCTTTTGAGTGCCAGAGGGGCATGCAACGTATTGCAAAGCAATCATTCTGACACTCAAAGGGTTAAGAGCACTTCTGGAATAAACCAACCACTCAGGACAAATAAACATTTCTAAGATGCTTGTTGTAAAAGGGGCAGGAGGGGGATACTTTGTCATTGAATTACTCCTGAACTACAACTCTGACAGAATTGAAATAACACTCTCCGAAGTCCAAATACTATGATGATTAATTAGAGCTGCTTTTATTATGAAACATTACTATCCCTTTAAAGAAATACATACAGAGCTGGATGTTTTTTCTCTGCAGATGGATTTAGATAAACTGAATGAATGGGCAGAAAAGTGGCAGATGACATTTAATGTAGATAAATGTGAGGTTATGCATTTGGGATGTAGAAACAAACTTGCTACATAAATTCTAAATGAGAAACAACTTGGGGAATCCTCATTAGAGAGAGATTTAGGAGTACTGATATACAATAGACTTCACAGCAGTGTGCAGTCACTCAGCTGCTGCAAGAGCAAATAGGGTATTAGCCTGCATTGAAAGAGGTATAGAAGCAAGAGATGCTAATATTATCCTACCTCTATATAAATCCTTGGGTAGGCCTCATCTAGAATAGGAGTATGATTTTGGTCACCAGTTCTTAAAAAATACATTGTTGAACTGGAAAGGATGCAGAGATGTGCAACAAAACTGATAAAGGGATTGGAGGATCTGAGTTATAAAGAGAGAATAGCCAAACTGGGTTTGTTTACATTAGAGAAGAGATGTCTAAGGGGTGATAGGATTACCATTTACAAATACATTCAAGGTCAATACAAACAACTAGCCAATGAATTGTTTACACAAAGAGCTGAGCTAAGAACAAGAGGTCATCCATTAAATTGATAGTAATGTTTCATAATAAAAGCAGCTCTAATTAATCTTCATAGTATTTGGGCCTTGGAGAGTGTTATTTCAATTCTGTCAGAGTTGTAGTTTAGGAGTAATTCAATGACAAAGTGTCCCCCTCCCGCCCCTTTTACTATTGTAACACTGTTCAGCCAGATCAGAAGGGAGGTGCCCAGGTAGACTGCAGAGAGGGACAATCTTCAATTAAGATAAGGGGAAAACCTGAAAAACTTGTCAAGGGGGGCAGGGCTTTCATTGTTCTAATAGAAAGAAGCTTGTCCCCTGCTGTTATCTGTCTGGTCTATGGACTGCATTCCACATCTGAGAAGAGATGGCTTACACTAGGTAAAAGGGGCGGGAGGGGAAAACTTTGCTTGTGAATATCTCTTAAACCATAAAGGTTTGAGAGATAAGACTTAAATCGTTCTTCATGTTTTTTTAAATCCTAGAAAATAAAATAAAGATAAAACAAAGTATTACTATCCCTTTTTAAGACTAGAGGAAAGTCTCTTTCAACTAAAACAAAGGCAGGGATTCTTTACAGTAAGAGCTGTAAAGCTATGGAATTCTTTGCCTCGGGATGTTTTACTTGCAGATAGGCATCCATTGCATTTTTGAAAGCAGTTGCATTATCTAACACAATATTAAATTATGACCAATTGCTTCAAAGCAGTTAGGATGTTGATGCAGGGAACTATCTGACTGCCATTTGGAGTCAGGAAGGATTTTTCTTTAGCCATTTGGGGCTAAATTGGAAATTTCTCCAGAGGGTTTTTTTTTTTTTCTTCCTCTGGATCAACAGGGGTGTTTTGGCATGGACTGGACTTCATGGACGCATGTCTTTTTTTTTCAGCCTCATCAACTATGTTGCTGTGTATTTACCCCCAAAATTGCTCTGCTTTCTTATTTTTGGTCTAAATGTTCTTAACCCTTGGCGTGCAAGAGAAGTATTAACGCACAATTCTGAGATTTATTTTTAACCCTGTGAGGTCCGTAGGGGGTTTGCAACATATTGGGAAGCAATGCTTTGTACTCCACTCTGGTCCTCAAGTGGTTAAAGCTGTGGTAAATTATATAAGTTTTACTGTTAATATGTACTTTTTATGCTTAATAAATGTAATTTCCCTTTTAACCCCTTAACCCTTTGAGTGGCAGAGGGGTACAGAATGCATTGCTTTGCAATGCATTCCTTACCCTTTGGCACTGAAAGGGGTTAAGGACCAGAGGCGTGTGTAATGCATTGCAAAGCAATGCGTTGCAGATGTCACTTGTCCCAAAGGGGTTAAAACCTTTTTGACAATTTTTTTTTTTCTCTCTTCAAATCTGTTTATATTTTCATGTTTCAGCCACAACAACTTTGTTGCAATACTAGACCTACCAGAAGGAGAACACCAGTACAAGTTCTTTGTAGATGGTCAGTGGACTCATGATCCCAGTGAGGTAATTTCATTGAATCTGAGTGATATATGCTGTTTTAAAGGGAAACTTACAACAAGAGAGAGCTACTAAAGCCAAGCTAAGGAGCCAGGGTGGCAATATGGTGGCAAGTGGTGTCGATGGCATATCGACTGCATGCACTAAGATGTCTTCGCCATCGTATACCTGTAAATCTGCCATGTCTTCATCAGGTTTACTAATTAGTTCCAGAATGGCTCGTTTGCAAATGAAAATGCAGGTTAATGAGTCATTGTCATATTCATGTTGGTGCAAAGCATAGACAGCAGCTACCCTCCTGTAACCCTTTGAGTGCTGTAGGGATGTGCATTTCTTACCCCTGTGGCACTGAAAGGAGCAAAACATTTGAGTTATAAAGGTTTAGTATTTTATGACTTATGCTGAGGTCACATGTCCCTTATTTTCAGTCCCTGTAGGCAACATGCATAAGTGCATCCTGAGATTCCGTTTGGGATACTCAACTGGTGATTATATATGTGTGCAGAATATTTTTGCTTTTGTATTTGGTAGAGTGGAGTGTCTGGCGAGGTGAGCAGATGTCAGTGGGGCATGTGGGCAAAGTATCCTCTGGCAACTGTTCACATCTTCCTTCGATATTTTCTTTTCTTGTAGTCCATGTAGGCAACTAGATGCGATATGCTGTATCACCAGCTGACTGTGGAAACATTTTTTGGCTCCGTAGACTTCTCCACTCTACCTGAGCCAGTTCTTATTCCTTGCATTGAGGTCAAAAATACAAAGCACAAAGATTCTACACATAAATATAATCAAGAATCCCAAACCGAGTCTCAGGGAGGGGAAATACTTATGCATGTTGCCTACTGGCAGAGGAATGTCTAAAGTAAAATGTAATTCTTTCTTCTACATCCCTTTTGGCACAATGCACTAGATAAGCTTTACCAACAGGAAAAGCTTAGATTGAACCACCCTGTGTCCAAATGTGGCCATGGCAGAGACTTGGATATCTTATAAATTACTAAACCTATTTTTACAAAACCTAAGAGACTGCACTTAGGTTTCAAGGTTGTCGAACAGCTAGCAGTGTGTAAGGGACCAGAAGTTGACAACCCTCCATGCTAATGAGTAACCCCCCCCCCCCATCCCTAATTCTTGGTGCATATGACGTGTGTCTCCATTTCCAAGGCAATGTGCTCTTCACACATTGCCAGAAATTCATCACCCCCTACTGCATCTACACCCAGGTGTTATTGATCTTGAGTCTTCAAAATCACCTCTGTATGTTAAACATAGTTTCGTTTATTTGTCAGTTTATGCACATTAGCTCTTGGCAGGCATGCCAGCCATATATTAATGTTCCATAGTCCTCACCCTCCTACCAGCCACTCCTTGCCAGCCAGTAGTAGCTCATTTGCATAAACTGAATACAGTCAAGATGGATAATCGCACTGACGTGAGAATAGGGACAGGTCACACTTCCACTTTAATGACCACTTGAATGATGCCTCTCCAATCTTTTGATTAATAATGAGATGGAGACTTTTACATGTGCTAATAGTCTCACTATCTCTTATTGTAATTTTAAAATGGTCACGGTCATCAAAAAATAACTCCTTTGGTAACAAGCAGATACTCTGTCCTTTGAGGGTTCAAATATTTATCACCAATGCAATAAAAATTTAAAGCTGAACTTTCACTCAAATTAAAGTGCCCCCAAATCATTATTCATTCATGATATGCATATCAACACTAGTATTATTCTGAATAAGGCCGGCATTGTTGAGAAATCCAACTGGTTTCGAGACTCACCGGCAGGCATCTGTGCACCTGGGCCGTCGGTTCCTTACTGTATTTTGGGGTACAATACAACTCTCACTCTCCAATCGTAGAGGAGACCGGGACGGACAGCGCAGACTCACAGATGCCTCTTTGGCACAATGTCGGAGCTGATGCCTGCCAGTGAGTCTCCGAACCAGTTGAATTTCTCAATATTGCTGGACTTATCAGGATAATGCTAGTATTTATATGCATATCGCTATGTGAATAATAATTTGGGGAGCAGTTTAATTTGCGTGAAAGTTCCACTTTAACCTTTTGACTGCCAGAGTAGTATCCAAAGCATTGATTTGCAGTACACTGGACACCCTTCTGGTACTAGGAAGGGTTAAATTGGGGCATTGTGTATGAAAATGTCCTATGTCGAAGAATGCGTTTTGATGAGTGTTATTTTCTGTCAAGGAAATTGTTAATTTTAGAGGAAAATACAGAAGTTGTAAGAAGAAAATAGCATGTTCTTTACGGTAAGATAAATTATTTTCCTTAAAGGCACATAACACTCACCCTTTTTCCCCTTTTCACCTCAGAAGGAAGCTCATATTCGCTTATGTTGTGGGTTTATCCCCTTTCCAAAGACATGGGGTGAGGGTGTTATGTAATTAAGGGTCTTTAAAAGATAATATTTCAAAATGCAGCTATGATTATTCTGTATAGTTTTTGGGCCATGTAGAGCATTATCATTCTCTATGATGTGTATTTCCACAATAATTGAATCATAAAGTGTCTCCCCGCTGCCTTGAGGTGTAAAGCTGCACCTCAAGACCGTCCAGATGGATTACAGCAAGGGACAGTCATCTGTGAGCATAAGGAAAAACGTGCTATCCTCCTTCGAGGGGCAGGGTTTTCACTATGCTCACAGTAAGAAGATTGTCCCTTGCTGCAAGCTCTCCGGTGAAGCAGCTGGATTCCACATCTGAGGGGAGGCGGCTTACAATAGATAAAAGGGGCGGGAGGGGGGACACTTCATAATTCAATTTCTCTGGAACCACACATCATAGAGAATGCTAATACTGCTCTACATGGCCCAAAAACTATAAAGAATAACTGGAGCTGCATTCATTTTGAACCATTACTATCACTTAAGCATAATGTAAATGATCAGCACTTTTGGATTGTACAATATGCACCATAGTTGAGAAAAGAGGATTTTAGTCTTACCTGTTAAATCCTTTTCTCTTAGTCCATACAGGTTACTGGTAACTTTGGGTAAGCGATTAGCCCCTTTAAGTAGGCAGGAACAATTCTGAGAAGTGACTGCTGGGTGGAGCCTACCTCCTCTCCTTAGCTTGCAGCTAGCCAATCCCCATCCAGTAAGATTTGAAAACTAACTATTGACTAAGTAGTAAGACGATAAAGGAAGACTCCTGTGAGCATGAACCCGAAAGGACCCCCACTTTCTGCCACAGCATGGTCCCTTGACAGGGTGGGAGATCAGTAACCTGTATGGACTAAGAGAAAAGGATTGAACAGGTAAGACTAAAATCTTATTTTCCTCTTTTTCGTCCAATACAAGTTACTGGTAACTTTGGGATGTCCAACCATTGAGTTCACAGGGAGGGAAGAAAGGCAAGGCCCAGGCGCAAGGCCCCAAAGTCAGCAGAGCACCAATGAACCTACAGATCATGAAGAGCTCAACAATAACCGCACAGTGTAAACGGACACAGAACGGGGTAAAACAGACCCCAGGAACAGATACACAGCACACTGAACCAGAGCCAACAGGGCTCAAAGTGAAAGAGTACTGAAAGACTAATGAGATCCTAGACAGGCAAGGTTGCCTCCAGGATCTTCCTCCCAAAACTGGCATCAGCCGATGCCAGCACATCCACACGGTAGTGTTTCGAGAAGGTATGTACGGACGACCAAGTGGCCTTACTGAGGCCTGATACTTGTAGGCCCAAGATGCCCCAATAGACCTCGTAGAATGAGCTGTGACCCGAAAGGGAACAGGCTTCTTCCTAAGTTTGTAAGCCTTATGAATAGTGGACTTGATCCAAGAAGCAATGGTTACTTTGGAAGCAGGCTTCCCTGCCGTGGGACGCTCAGGAATGACAAAAAGAGTGTCAGACTGCCTCAGTGGCTTAGTGCGATGCACATAGAACTTGAGACGACGCACAACATCCAACAGGTGAAGATCCTTCTCCTTGTCAGAAGCAGGGTTAGGGCAGAAAGAAGGAACCACAATCTCCTGATTAATGTGGAAGTCGGACACCACCTTCGGGAGAAACTCGTGCGAAGCACTGCCTTGTCCTTGTGAAACGCCAAAATGGGTGGCCTACAAGACAGGAAATGCAGCTCTGCAACACGGCAAACAGATACAATTGCCAGGAGAAAGGCCATCTTCCACGTCAGCAGACAGAGAGGAATAGTGGCCAATGACTCAAAGGGATTACGCTGAAGGATGCCCAAAACCAAGTTAAGGTCCCACTGAGGAGCGGGAGTCTTAAACACAGGACGGGTATGAGCAACGCCCTGGAAGAAAACCTTGACATCAGGAAAAATAGCAAGGCCAGATCTTGAGCCAAAGAGCACGTCTGGCTACCACAAACGTGGTGGATGTCCTGGCTACCTTGCGCACAGCATCAAACAGGGCAGCAGAAACATAATGCTGAGCCTCAGATGTTGGCGAGAAGCCGCAACATGTCAGTAGTAGGAGCTCCCTGATGGACAGCTGAAGTGAGCTGCTCAGCCCAACCGGCCACAGCTCTATTCACTGACGCCACAGCAAATGCGGGGAACAGGGCAGAACCAGCCGTCGCAAAAATGGCCTTGAGAGAGTTCTCAAGCTTTTTGTCACTCCAGTCTTTCAGAGCAGATGCATCCGCCACAGGCAAGGTTGTGGACTTAGAAAGCCTGGAAACAGGGGCATCCACCTTAGGAGATGTGAAACCAGCTGCCAAAGGGTTAAGTTACCACATAAACATGCTCCAAACACCCCACAGACATACAGATAAACCCAATGAGTGCATGAGTATGTAATAGGAACTCCAAATGAGTCCCCTTTGTGGAGGGGAAGCATGGGATATATAGACTTCAGCACTCAAAGGGCGCTCACCTTTTCAGCAGGTCTTCTATCTTCAGATTACCATATATCAAGAAGCCTCAGTGGGCAACTTCTGAGGAAAGAACTTGCAGCCAAGATTTTCTCCCCAGGGCTTAGGTCCACAAAAGCACCTGGTAAACTGAGCTATCCACATTTGGGTGATGGGAATTGTCAGTGATGGTAAGCCACCTAATGCTGGTATCCCATCCTTTACAATAATTCGCTAAAACGTGTGTAACGATGCAGTTATGTGCAGTGGAGACTGTCCGTGACGAGGCTGATACAGAGCGGGGCGCTCCGAAGGAGCGTCCCGCTCTGTGTCACCTGCAGAGCGGGCAGTCTTTACGGATCATGACTGCCCCGCGACCAGCTGGCAGTGGCACTGTTGCCCGTGTAACGGGCTCTTCAACTAGTATCTAATAGAAAAATAATAAAGCTAAAACTATAGCAGAACTGTTCTCTTGCCTTGTGTCTTGACCAAGGAACAAATCTTACTGGATGGGGATTGGCTAGCTACAAGCTAAGGAGAAGGCGGTAGGCTCCACCCAGCAGTCGCTTCTCAGAATTGTTCCTGCCTACTTAAAGGGGCTGATCGCCTACCCAAAGTCACCAGTAACCTGTATTGGACAACAGAGAAATAGATATGTCTGAAATTCTCATGGATTATAAATGTGACTTTTAAAGTGTTAGTAATGTCCCATAAATTTTTTATAGAATTGCAGAGGGTGAAAAAAGAATCTCATTGCTACAAACCCCATCTCTCAAACCGTTATGGTTTGAGAGATATTGGCAATCAAAGCCCCCCCCCCCCCTTCTCCTGATACCAGCGTCTAGCCGTCAGCAGGAGATCCCAGTCCGGGGACCAGCCACAGAGCCGAAATCCCGTTATTAGAAAATAATTACTTAATTGGAAAGGTCTACAAACTGTGCCTGGTTTGCAAGCACACTTTGTAGACCGTTCCCATTAAGTAGGTCTTTTCTAATAATGGGATTTTGGCTCTTCTGAAGAGCCTCATCGTGTTGGCCGACACGGATCTCCTTATGTCGGCTTTACAGCTGACATTGAGATAAGGGGTGGGAAGGGGGAACTTTGCCATTATCTCTCAAGCCATAGCGGTTTGAGAGATGTGGTTTGTGGCACAAATCTATATAAAAAAAAAACATTATAGGACGTTACTAACACTTTAAAAGGGTAAATACGGATTTTAAATTTGCCTCTAGAACTTCTCATCTTCTTTCTGCATAAGTCGTAAGTAATTCTGGAGCAAGCCATCTGCACCTCAGAAGCCAAAAAAAAAATAAAAAAAAATCCTGTTTAATTAAATGGGGCTTTTCACTCCTTGAATATGCTTTGGAGACCTCCTTAGCATTCACAGGACTAATATCCTCATTTAAATATGTGGGAATTTGAGGACTTTCTATTTGTCCACAGTGGTGCAGTTGGCTAGCTCCAGAATTGTTTCTCTTTGTGCTTATAGTCCTAAGAGTCAGTATTCAATCTCCTGTTTAGAAACAATGAAACACATAAATAGACCTAAATGTAGAAATATTTAACCCTTTTTAGTGCTAAAGGGGTGTGCAATGCCTTGCTGTCTAATAGTTAAAAGTAATTTTGCCCAGGATATTCCGCTGTGCAAACTTGCAATCCTGTTCCTCCTTCTGTCTTTACTTGACCCTTTAACCCCTTAAGGACCAGCGTGTGTACACGCAGCCGGCACTTGACGACCACAGGTTTTTTTTCTTCCGGTTCAGGGCTCCCGGAGAGGTGTGCAGTCGTGCCGGGAGCCCTGAACTCCATGACGTGTCAGGACCGTCACTGGTCCTTAAGTGCCAGACTGCCATGATGGTCCTGACACGAAGGGGTTAAGGACCAATGGGGGAGTGCACACCCCCTCTTGTTCTTAAAGGGTTAATATGTCTAATGCATAGAGAGATTGCAGCTCCATTGCTGTTTGCCTTTTTCTGTGAAGTGCTAACACTCTGTCTCCTTGTTCAGCCAGTAGTAACGAGCCAGCTTGGAACTGTAAACAATGTCCTTCAAGTCAAGAAAACAGACTTTGAAGTGTTCGATGCTTTAATGGTTGATTCTCAGAAAGGCTCAGATGTGTCAGGTATGATGATCCAGTCCTTCAGTGGAGATGCCTGCATGTTAAAGGAAAACCAACACATCCTAATAACTTATCAAATAAACGTATTATTGTGGGCAGAAAATCCTCTTGGCCATTAGGAATCAGTCCTGTATGGACTGGTTCTCCAAAATCTTTAATTAGTAGTGGTATTCCTGCCTGTGGAGGACGACATGATTCTTCATTGCGGGGTTCAAGGACCCTCAGCCGCCTCCTCCCACTTTCCTTTCCTTCTGTGAAGATTTGAATGGTATGAGTTTATATTTGTGTATGTCTGCCTCAGTGGACGTGGCAGACAGTACCAAGTAAAATATTCTAAATTTCTTTTAACCCTTTGAATGCCAGAGGGGTGCGCAATGCAGTACGCAACCCTCTGGCTTTCAAAAAGGGTTAAAGGCTGTTTTTAGTGAGCATTTCTACCACACACAACTGCATCATAGGGGACACAAATCCTAAAAATTCCCATTAATTCAAACTGGGTTTTTAATCAGTTGAATTTCTAGAGAGGTCTGCAAAGCACTGCAGAACAATCCACCCAGACAGCATACTGCCAGGAGGACAGGGTCTCTTAAAGTGGACATGTCACACTAAGACGAGTATAGCTTGTTTTACACAGTATTAAAGTCTGCAACAAGCAAATAAATTTGTCAAAAACAACTATTACAAACTGGTGGCTAGCATAACATATAGGCAGTTTTTAATGTAATTAAAATTAACTAAACTTACATTAAGGTGACAGGTCCACTTTAACTCTTTTGTGCCAAAGGGGTGTCTAATATATTGTGAAGAAATGCATTGAACACATCTGTGGCAGTCAAAGGCAGTGTACCCTTACCTGGACATAATTGCCCTTTACAGTGATCTTGTATAGGACACAAAAGAGCGCATTATGTAGTTTCTCTGACCTGCAAATGGTATGAGTTTTGCTGTGGATGGCTGTTCTCACAAGGACAGGAGTCAGCCCATCCTCTAAGTAACAAGAGGTCCCTGCGCTAGAAAGTGTATGACTTAGATAGCTCTCTCTTCTGTCCCTGAGAGACCAGCTATGCACTGCTGAAGGCAAAATGCACACAATTTGCAGGACTGAAAAATAAGGTAATTTCATCTTTTGTTTCCGGTACTAAATCACTGTTTGTAGATAATTACACCAAATGACGTAAGTAAAGGTATATTAGGTTCTTAAGTGAAGGGCCCCCCTCCCCATTCTTGTCCTCTGGGCTTTTTTTTTTTTTTTTTTTATACAATTGACTATGTAAACAGGGCCTATGCACAAAAGAGAAGTGATTCTAGGTCAAACCACAGAGGAGAAATAAAAAAAAATATATATTTATTTTAAATGGGGATTTCAAGCCTTGGAATGCTGGAGTGTTCTCCAGTGCTTTTTTTATATTACATAATTATTAGACAAAGCAATTGTAGTAGTCATAATGCAGGTCCTTTGACAATATGCCCTTTTTATAGTGCAGAATATAATATCCCTCCAATTTAAAAATCATTGATTACCTTTTATCATAAGTAACAAATTCATGTTGTACTGAATTACGTAGCACTAGTTTCCTAGCTCTTTGTGTTTCACAAAATGACATGTTAAGTTAATGGGAATTTTTGTGAATTAGTATTTGTACCGGATGGTGCAGTTGATATTCCCCGGAATTTCTAATTTTTTGCTTTCTGCATAACACCCGTCTTTTAGGAAAGGAAGAAAGAGGAGTTCTGGAACAAACTAATTGTAGGGTATACATAATAATTCCTTTAAAGGAGTAGTAGACTTTTTAATGAAAAACATATGTCATAGGGCTTCTCCTGTTGAGTAAAATAAGGGTACTCCCACTGCTGAGAGATGCATATTTCCAGCAGTATTACAGTTTAATCCTTTTTTTTTTTTTTTTTTTTTATATAGATATATAGATATATATATATATATATAGATATATATAAATATATTTAAATATATTAGCAGTGCCCTCTAGTGGTCAAATTCCAATTAGTAATTCTGTTACATTCTAATGGAGAGGAAAGTCAGTGACATACAGTTCTCCATAGAATGTGGTCGAAACTGCAGTGTCACTTCCAGGAAGTAAACGCACAGTAAATTTATTTCCTGATTATTTTAACTGTTATAAAATGTTGACTAAAACAACTGACAGCAGTGAGAGAGCCCTTGTTTTACTCAGCAAAAAAGGCTCCATAACAAATGTTTTCATAAAAAAGTTTACTGCTCCTTTAAATTAAATGGGGCTTTTAGCCCTTTGCATGCTAAAGAGGTCTTCAGTACATTCTCTAGCATGCAGGGGGTTAAAAGCTCAACTTAAGTTTATGGGAATTTGGGGAAATTCTATTAAAATGGAACTACCACCTTATATACAGTCGCCCATCTATAAATCTTACACATGCAGCTAAATAAAACATGTTCTCTTCAAGAAGTTTATAAATCCAACAAACCTATTCTATCTGTCTAGAGTTATCCAGCTCACCTCCTGGGCCATACCAGCAAGATCCATATAACTGTAAGCTAGAGGAACGCTTCAAGTCCCCGCCTATCCTTCCACCACACTTACTTCAAGTCATCCTTAATAAAGACACAGGTGTTTCTGTAAGTATAGAAACCATTAGGTTTGTTTTGTAACCTGCCACTATAGTTCATTGTGTAATGTCTTCTCAATGCTAGATGGTAGCAATTTGTATGTAGTACTTTTGGTGCAATGATCAATGTCTCTTTGCATAGGTTAATTACAGTATAATACATTTAACAGAAACACTTTCCTAGGTTGATGACTTTAAGATGACAGTCAGCTATATTTAATATACATTTTGTTTGCATTGGAACTCTACTTGTCACACTCGATCAGTGATTTTCATCTCCCATCGTCGAGGTACACAAACAGGTCATGTTTTAAAGATAGCCCTGATTTTGCACAGGTAGAGCAATCACAATATCCGAGTCACTGATTATTCACGTGTCAACAAGCAGGGATATCTTGAACCTGCACTGTTTATGTACGCTGGCTACTCATGTTAACGAACCCTGCTCTCTCTGTAAAACCATTGGTGAGGCTTTTCTCTGTGGCAGGCGTGTCAAAAAAAAGGGGGTTTGTCTCTCTCCACCCAGCCAATACAATACAATCAGGGCATAGGATACTGAGAGTGGCTGTCTCGTCCACCATTTCAGTACAGCTTAATAACTACACTACACCTCCACTTAAGAGGGAAGCAGGTATGCTAAAGTAAATAATTGCCTGTTGAAGACAGAGTAAGCAATAGAGTGGAGACTGAATACCAAGGAAAAAAGGGGCATGCTATTTTTGTATTTATTGAGTGGGGGTAGGAGAAACTAGGGTAGATGGGGTTGATCCTGGGAAAAGGGGGTGAGGTTCCTAACTTAAAGGGGAACTACCACCCTGCATAAAGTTTCCCGCAAAGAATTACCCATCTGGCAACTAACTGATCAATAGTACTAGTTGCCACAATAATTACCTCTTTATAGAGAATTCCTATTGCTCCCGAGACGGACGGCCAGGAAACAGAGCAGACATCTTTGCATAGTGACACCTGCGCTGTCAGTCCCCATCTGCTCTAGGAGGCATTGCTTCGTACCCTAAGGCACCGGAAGGGACTGACAGCACAGGCATGCAGATTCTTCTAAAGCACTGTTTCCTGGCCGTCGGTCTCAGGAGCAGTAGGAATTCTCTCTAAGGAGGTAATTATTCTGGCGCCTAGTACTACTGAGCAGCTAGTCGCCAGATGGGTAATTTTTCGGGGGAAACTTTATGTGGGGTGATAGTTCCCATTTAAGCACTGTTGTTTTTTTTTTTTTTTTTCCTTTAGTGACCAAGATCTGTTTAAGGGTAGAGCAGGTAGCACCTGGCCTCATCTGAAAACAGTTTGCTGAGGCCTGTCGATGCCCTGGTAAAGGCCATAGATGAACAGTTGGGGCTGGTTGGTAGAGACGGTGATTGACCATTTGCGATGACAAAACTGTTTGTCACATGAACCACTGGAGTCTTTGTCTGGGCCTGGAAGTGTTATCCCAAGAACCCCAGAGACTGTGGACATTTCTGGGCCCAAAGAAACTGACAAACATGGACTGCTGGCTTGCTTCCAAGGCAATGGACATTAAAGGTTAATTATTAGAGTTTACCTAAAGTTACCTTCAATGTGTATTGTAACCACTCAAGGCAGTGTATTGTGAACTGTACTGAGACCCCCTGTGGTGTGGTAATTCATTCAAGCCCTCAAGTCTTTGTGTCCATTGTCTGAGTTCATCAAACCTTTTGTATTTGATATGTAATCAAGTCTGAGTCATTGTATTTGTTAGACCATTTGCCATTGACCTTTTGTCTACTGTGTGATTGAATTATGTTCCTAATGTATCTGCTTGGTCCATTTATTTGAATGTAAGGTTTGACTATAAATATGTGTGGTTTGTTTCAATAAGAGTTCTTGTCTTAACCTACACTGGTGTTGTCTGGTGAGGTTAAGCTTGCTGTATGCAGGGTGTGCGCTGGTTACACTGATACTAGTTTTGGGGTATATTGAGGTATGCTGTTGGATGTCCATCTGGCTCATAGCGGAAGAAGTGACTATTGACGGGGACACCAAGGCTGGGTGTCCGCTGGTACCGTCACACTGTTATTTGTTATTACAAATGGTAAAGCTGTTATTACCATCCTCTTTCATCATGAAATCACTGGCTGCCTGTAAATCTGTTGCCATGACCTAATGGTAGTCCTCCACTCTTTGTACACCTTTCAACTTAATCACCTCCTCATCGTCGTTGGTCCCTGTTCAAATCTGGTTTGTGTACTGTTGTCACTTGTATTAGTGTAAGGTTTTATACACACTAGGATATTGTCCTATGCATTGCCCATCTTTCATCTCTTAATTTCCGTGCCTCATTCAGTCCATTTTGTAGTCAACACATTAACTTGTGTGCTTCTCTTCCATTCACCTCACATTCTTCACCTAGCCGCCGTTCCTAGATTATATATTTAATTTTTCCTCATCTTCGTTTCATTCATCCCCTTCTCCATCTGATGTGCCTTTCTCCTGTACGTCTTGATTCAGGGTTTAGAATCATGGGTCTTATTTATTAAGCTGCACCATGGGGGGGAGAAGAGGATTTTAGTGTTACCTGTTAAATCCTTTTCTCTTAGTCCATATAGGTTATTGGTAACTTTGGGTAGGCGACTGCCCCTTTAAGTAGGCAGAAGCAATTCTTGAAGAGAATGCTGGGTGGAGCCTACCTTAGCTGCATGTAGCCACCCATCTCCACAAAGATTTGAGACACTAACTAGTGACTAGGTAGGAAGAAGGGAAAAGATGACTCCTGTGAGCATGAACCCAAAAGGACTCCAACGTTCGGTTACAGTAGAGCCAAGCATATGGTCCCTTGATAGTCCATATAGGTTACTGGTCTCCCACCCTAAGAGAAAAGTATTTAACCGGTAAGACTAAAATACTCTTTTCTCTGTCATCCAATATAGGTTACTGGTAACTTTGGGATGTCCAACCATTGAGTTTCCCAGAGGTGGGAAGTAAGGCAAGGACCAGGCACAGAGCCTATATGAAACAATAGATCATAGTCAGCAGAACAATAACAATTTAGTGTCAACGGACACAACACTGGTGCATAATCACACCAGGAACTTAGCACAGCACGCAAAACTAGAGCCAACTGGACTCAAAAGTGAAGGAGCACTGAAGAGACGAAAGGAGAACCTAGACAGGCAAAACCGCCTCTAGGATCTTCCGTCCCAAGCTGGCATTGGCCAACGCCAGCACATCAACGCAGTAGCGCTTAGAAAAGGTGTGTACAGATGACCAAGTGGAAGCCTTGCACAACTGATTAGCTGAGGCTTGATTCTTGTAAGCCCAAGATGCCCCAATGAATCTAGTAGAATGAGCTGAAACCCTAAATGGAACAGGCTTCTTCGGCAATTCGTAAGCTTTACGAATAGTAGATTTAATCCAAGACACTATGGTCACCCTGGATGCCCTGGGACCCTCAGGGATGATGAAGAAGGTGTAAGACTGGCGAATAGACTCAGTGCAGTGTACATAGAACTTTAGACATCATTTCTAACAAGTGACAATCCCTTTCCTTGTCGGATGTAGGGTCAAGACAGAAATAAGGCACCACGATTTCCTGATTAATGTGGAATTCCGAGACCACCTTCAGAAGAAACTCCTGAGAAGTGCAAAGAACCTCCTTGTCTTTGTGAAACACCAAAAAAGGTGGTTTACAAGACAGGGCATGCAGTTACGCAACGCGACGAACAGACACAATCGCCAGGAGAAAAGCCATTTTCCAAGTTAGCATGCGGAAAGTAGCAAGGACTCAAACGGAGGGCGCTGAAGAACACCCAAAACAAAGTTAAGATCCCGCTGAGGAGTAGGGTTCTTAAAGGCAGGATGAGTAGGAGCAACGCCCTGAAAGAAAACCTTGACATCTGGAAGGATAGCTATGCATGGCTGAAAAAAAGACAGAGTGCAGAAGTCTGGACCTTAAGGGAACTCAAACTGAGGCCCTTATCCACGCCCTGCTGCAGGAAGGACAGGACCGTAGGAAGATCAAATTCCTGGGAAAGATCCTTATCAGCACACCAAGTCAGAAAAGTGGACCAAACTCTGTGGTAGGCCTTAGAGGAAACAGGCTTGTGGGCACTCAGCATAGTAGCCACCACACCAGAAGAGAGATCCTCCTTCAGTATTGAGGATTCAATATACATGCCATCAAACCAAGACTGTTTACATCCTCCTTCCACAGATAACCCTGCAGAAGAAGATGTGGACAGTGGGGAAGCCGAAAGGGCTCCGCCACGGAGAGATCCGTGAGCTCCGGAAACCAAGCTTGACGAGGTCATTACGGAGCAATCAGAAGGACTGGAGAGCCCTCCAGACGCAGTTTCCATAATACCCCATGTAGCATGGGAATGGGAGGAAATATGTACGCCAGAGGAAAGTGCCATGGGATTGACATGGTATCCACCGCCAGAGCTAGAGGGTCCCTCCAGCAAGATCAGAACAATGGAACATTCCGATTGTGCCTCGTTGCCATCAGATCAATGCAAGGAAGTCCCCACTTCTGAACAATAAGGTTGAACACTTCTGGATTCAGTTCCCACTCTCCACTGCCCACTGTGTATTGACTTAGGAAGTCCGCCAGTACGTTGTGGACGCCGGGAATATGAACTGCTGATATGGCAGAACATGTTCTTCTGCCCAAGATAAAATAGCTTTGACCTCTAACCAAGCAGCGAGACTTCTTGTGCCACCTTGCTTGTGCCACCCCAGGTGACATGTCCAGTGGCGAAGAGCATGAAATGCCACATATTGATGGGAAGGGGAGATTCCTCCGGAGACCACTGACCCTGGGCATTGCTGTGACCCAGGACCGCTCCCCAGCTGGAGAGGCTGGCATCCGTCATCACGGTAGTCCAGAAGGGTATTAAGAAGGGACTGCCCTTCAGAAGATTGGAGAGGTTGAGCCACCATGACAGTCAGCTCCACGTGAAGGGGAAAAGACACCGATATCTTCAATGGATCACAAACCTCTGAAGTTCCCTGGTGTGAGCCATAGCAAATGGAACTGCTTCTATGGTGGCGATGAACTTCCCCACGAGGGAGGTCCGCTTTTTGGCCGAAACTGGATCATGAGCCAAAACACACCTTGTGGACGATCTGGTGAACCACCTCATCCGTGAGAAACACCATGCCCTGCTTGGCCTCGAAGAGGAGACCCAGGAAGACTAGTCTCTGAGATGGCACAAGGTCCGTCTTGTCCATGTTGAGGATTCATCTTTGATGTGTCAGAGAGTGAATGCAGTCCTTGAACTGCTGATGAAGGGTTTCCGGAGAGGAGGCCTTCAGAAGCAAGTCGTCCATGTCCGGAGTGACCCTGATTCCATCCCTGTGGAGTGTGGCCGCCAACGCCCCCCCAGACGTGATTGAAGACCTGGGGAGCTGTAGTCAGATCAAAGGGAAGAGCAGAAAACTGAAAATGCCCTTGGACGCAAGCAAACCGGAGGTGCTGCAGGCTCTCTGGATGGATAGCAATATGCAGGTATGAAGGAGACATGGCTGCAATCACGCTCCATAGGGAAGCCTGGTAATGAGTCTTGACCACAAAGGAATTGAGGTCCTTGAGGTTTAAAATAGGACAACAGCCATCAGCTTTCTTGGAAACCACAAACGGGTTGGAGTAAAAACCCAAACCCATTTCTAGCGTTGGAACTGGTTCCAGAACCTCCTTGTCCAAAAGGGTCTGGATAGCGCCGTGGAAGAGACTGTGCTTCTCTGCTCCCTGAGGAGTGTGAGAAGGAAAAAACATGAATGGGGGAAGAGATGAGAGAGGGATCTTGTACCCTTCCGACACAACCTGCAAAACCCACAGATCCACCACGGTGTCTGTCCAGATGACCACCCACTGGCGTGTGGGGACCGGGGTTTGGCGAGTCATGCCAAAGCAGGTTTAGAAGCTTTGGGCTTGGAGGAGGAGCGCGGAACCTGGGAAACCTCCTGGGTCGTGGCATGCACCTCAGCCTGAAAGGGATGAAAAAGCCGAATCCTCTTCACTGGAGGCTTCTTCTTAGATACCAAAGGCAGCAAGGTACTCTTACCCCTTGTGGCCTCACTAATGAGGTCCTTAAGCTCTGTCCCAAACAGAGAGGTACCCTGAAAAGGTAAAGAAAGCAAGGCTTTCTTTAAGGTAGTGTCTGCAGACCAGATCTTGAGCCAAAGAGCCCACCTGGCTACCACAGATGGGGTAGAAACACTGGCTGCTAAGAGGATGGCGTCAAAAATAGCAGCAGAAACATAATGCTGAACCTCAGAAATGTTGGCAAGGAGACACAGTAGGAGCATCCTTACGGACAGCTACCTTGAGCTGTTCAGTCCAAACTGCAATGGCCCTATTAACCCAATTAGGAGCAAATGTCAGGCGCAAGGAAGTTCCAGCTATAGTAAAGATGGTTTTCAGTAAGGTCTCAAGCTTCCTGTCAGTCCAGTCCTTAAGGACAGAAGCGTCCGCCACAGGCAGAGCAGTCGACTAGAAACTGGGGCATCCACCTTAGGTGGATGAGCCCACTAAGCTAAAGCCGCTTCGGAAAAAGGGTGTAACTTATCAAACTTCTTAGAAACAGAAGGCTTTTTGTCAGGAGCTTTCTGCTTGTGAGACACCAGACAGTCAAGAGTGGGTTTAGGCTCCTGGAACCCATCAGAGGGGTCCAAGGGAATGTTTAGCATGTTTAACACTGCCCAGATCAGCCCTATGGAATTGGGAAGAGACCACCGCAGAACATTCCCCACCCCCATCGGAATCCACCAGTAGTTCCTCTTCAGAGGAGTCAGAAACATCAGGTACACCCTGCGGTTTTGGTAGGGAAGACCTGATAGGAGTAGGGGGCTGCTAAGACTGGAAGATCCCCTGCAATTAGGATGGAAGGAGTTGTAAGGTAGATCTTAGGTCTCTGGTAGTGTCCTTAAACTCTTGCATCCAGACTGGCTCTCGTGCATGGCTGGAGGTCCCTGGGAAAAACGCAGGGGCAGCAGTGCATGTTGGGCATAAATAACCTGACTACTGTCTAGGCAACCCTGATTGACATGAGGAGCAGTGCGCAATAGGGGACACAGACACCCCAGTATCCTTAGTCTTAGGCCTTGCCCCCAGCTCCAACAGATTTGACATCCTCACAGTGTCAAAACATCCCAAGTATAAGGGAAAACAACCCAATACAGTGTGTATGATTAAAATTTAACCCCAGAAATCGTTAATTTTCACTTATCTGGCAGGTGAAAGGTTAATCTGCTGAGGAGAGTCCAAGCCCTGCGTACGATATTAGTGAAGGGAAAGCAGAAAATGGCTGCTGCAACAGGAGCCAATCGGATAGGAGCTCGAAGCAGGTGTTCATGGGAAATGTAGTTTTCCCTAAAAACGTACCCCAACAGTGCCCGAAGCCCCCTGAGTCTCCCAAAATACACAGAACACTGACCAGATGATAGAGCAAGGGCAGACAAACAAAATGAGCCATCTCTGAACTCATTACATTGAGCGGTTGCAGAGCTATATCCCAAACTGTAAAGTCCCATAGAAGTGAATGGAGCATGGAGTCTATGCGGTAAAGCGCGCCAAACTCAAATTTACAAAATTTTACACTGAGGTTAAAAAGTTGGAACACCACCACAGAACATGTTAAAAGTCCATAAAACACCATACCCTGAAGGGAAAGTGCAAACCGACCCCCCCCCCCCCAAAAAATAAAATAAAAATAAATAAAAAAAAAAAAAAAAAAAAAAAAAAAAAAAAAAGCCAATTTGGCAGGAAAAAAAGGTTTAAATGTACCACAGAAACACTGCTCCAAACCCTCAACAGACTTACAGACAAACCCAGTGAGTGCAGGAGTATGTAATAGGAACTACAAAGGAGACCTCTGTGCAGAGAGGATGCGTGGGACAAGTGGACCTCAGCACTCAAAGGGTTGCTCACCTTTTCAGCAGGTCTTCAGATTACCATGAGTAAAGAAGAAGCCTCAGTGGGCAACTCCTAGGGAAAGCACTTGTGAAATAAGATATCCCCCCCCCCAGGGCTAAGAGGTCCACCATAACACCTGAAAACTGAGGGTATCCACTAGGGAATGTCAGTTCTGGTAATTCGCCTTATGGTGGTATTCCATATGTAACAGAAAACAAAAAACAGAATTGTTCTCTTGCCTTGTATCTTCATCCAGGAACAACTCTTTCTGGAGAGTATGTAGTGGTGTAATTTTCATTTCACCTTTATGGTGTAGTAGATTTGGTCCAGCACTGCCCCACTCAAACTTGATGGATTAAAGCCTCATGTGGTAGACATATCCAAAGGTCACATGATCCTTACTCCTGAATGCAGAAGCATCAGGGAATGGCATAACACTTTTGGAGGATAGCTTGAAAAGTATTGTATGTGGTACATTCGGTATTACTGAATGTGTGTGTTTCTTTGCAAGCACGATTTTGCATTTATATAAAGATGTGAAATGGTAATAGCTAGAATTGTCATCTTCCCACTTGAGTGAAATATTTAGTATGCAGCCCTTGACGGGTCTACTATATTGGAATCGTCATGCAAATATTTTGAGTTGTTTACTAAATGCGTAATTAAATGATCCATAATAAATACAGGCAACTGCAGATATTTAAAAATAAAAACTGATCGTACATAGGACTCTTTCCTTGGTAAGTCCTTCTGTTAAACAAATTAAGACACACTCTCCTTTTAGGTATACTTCCCTTTTATCTTGTTGGTTATGTTAATTTAGTTTTTTCCCTGCTTTGTGTCTTCAAAAACTGTAATTTGGCAGTCAATATTTTGCCCTTCAGCTGTTGGGGATGGTATAAGGGTTTTCACCATCAGCCAAAGGGCCAAATGTTAACAATCTCTGCCTTACTAGAACTTAAAGTGCAGGGGCTGTTTTTCAGGTAACATGGGGAAGCACTTTTTCCTTGGGTTTACTATCAAAGTGTCGCATGTAAAGTTTTGTGTCATAAAATGTCGCAATTCAAGTTTTGCATCTTAAAGTGTTGCAAATTCTACATTTCATGTAGTTCCGAATGGTGCATTTGCCATATCATGCATTAACATGTCACAGCAATATGGGTGCAAAACCAACCCAAAACCACCAATAATGCACCCATATTGCATCCTTAATGTGTCCTTATTGCACCAATATTGCGTCCTTAATGCTGCAACATGTTAACGCATGATATGGTGAATGCGCCATTCGGAACAACGCAAAATGTAGAATTTGCGACACTTTAAGATGCATAACTGTAATTACGTCACTTCAAATGGATACCTTTTCCATGTACTTCCTGGGTCAAAAACAGGAAAGTATAAAATAATTTCCCTTTGAGTAACAATTATTCTTTGACCTTACTGACTAGAATACGGGTAGTCAAAGACATGACCCCTCTTTTCTGCTAATAAAAAAAAAAAAATAAAACACTGTTTACTACTGTCCCTTTGAGAACACGCTTCTAAATGATTACTGTTTTTTTGCAGTGTGATCCAGCCTTACTCCCGGAGCCTAATCATGTCATGTTGAATCACCTTTATGCTCTTTCAATTAAGGTAAAAAACATAAAAGAAAACACTCTGCTGTGTTTATTGGTAGCATTCTAAGCTAAATACTTGTCATTTCTTTTTATAGGATGGAGTGATGGTATTAAGTGCAACCCACCGTTATAAGAAGAAGTATGTTACCACATTGCTCTACAAACCGATATGAACGTCTTCCAGATAAAAATGCTACTCTATTTACCACTTCTTTTTTCGTATTAAATAACTGCATTAAATATATTTGCAAAATCAGCTGTATTGGTCTGTGGGTTGAGCACTGGTGGGGGAGGCTATCAGTTAACTAACCTGTGCACAAGCAGGGAAATCCTAAACCCAAGGCCTGTTAGGGCTCTTGAAGAGAGGGTTGAGAAACACTGAGCTAGAGCTGCAATTCTGGAATAACCCATCTACACTACAAGGCCCAAATGAAAATCCCAGTTGATTGATATGGAGCTGTTTAACCCCCTCAACTGCTAGAAAGGTCTCTAGTGCATTTTCACAATACATTGGAGACCTCTAGCAGCGAAAGTGTTAAATCAACAGGGATATGTGTGTGTATATATTATATACACACACATAAATAATGCCCCCCCCGGTGCAGCTAGTTTATTTCCAGAGTGCGCCTCTTGTGGTCCGTCATACTAAAATACAGGGAGTTAGTATGTTTTCAGTTAAAGATGTGGCACTCCAGCAGTTTAGCCCTTTGGATGCTAATGCCCTTCAGCCTTCAATGGGTTAAAGATGACACTTATCATACCTGTGGGAAGACCATTTTCTATTCCAATTTGGGTGCCCCTGGCCAAGGAGGAGAGGCTTATCCCATTAGGAAGTACGCCACTTTAAATAAATAAGTTCCTCTCATCCTTGATTTGTTTTTCTTGTTTTCAGCAGCTGAGTCTGTGTCTAAACTCTTAAAGAGTTTTTAATTTACTTCAGTTTTAGCTTCCATCTGCTGCTGCTGCCAGGACTGATATAGGTGTAAAATGACTCAAAGAGAGGGAGGATTTCCTTCTGAGCTTGTTCGCTGCAACCATATACCGGCACAACAAAGGCTGTCGTATAATGGGAAACTGTTTCTCTGAGTCATTCACTTGATTATCAGTGTCATACCTACTGAACACTAAAGGGGGAACGAGGCTGAAATGTAACAGAAAAGGTTTTAAAGCAAGCATGTCAAACCTATGGCCAACTGGCCAGAAATGGAAGGTTCCTCAATAGAAAGTTTTTAAACACCTTTCATCAAGGGGTTAAAAGCCCCAATTAGATCAATGGAATAATTTTTGTACCTTTATGATATAGATGGCTTGCCATAGAATTGCTCCTGTTTGCTTTTATACATAAGGTTCCATATTTTCAGGCTATCTCTGCTTGAACAAAGATAGAAAGAGCAGTGGTTCAGTCAGTTAACCCTCTGAATATAAACAGCTGGCCAAATCTGCCACTCAAAGGGTTACTTAATCTACCAGTCTGCTCCAGCGAGAGCGCATGCAGACAGTGTATTGGTGATTTCTGTGTATAGCAATGGCCCAAAGATCTTAACAGCCAATGCTGCAGCCCTGCTTTGAGGAAAATGTTGAGTATGCGGCCCTCAACTGTATTTGAGATACCTGTTATAGAGTGCAATTCTCACATGTCAATCACAAAAGCTTAGCTACCATTAAATAATGTATTTATTTTGCCACTTGCAAATGCTTTTCTCTTAGTACAAGGTGGGCTGTGTTCCACTAATAGGCAAGGCACCCGAAGAAGAGGAAAAAAATAAAAAAGGCTGGAAAGCAAAGAAGGGCAGGGCCCCACTATCAGAGAAGGTTTTCCCAGTATAAAACATCTAGTGTCCCCCATGAACTAAGACAAAATTATTTATTGGCAAGTAGCACAAAAATCCCCTTATCTCTGCTGTTTTATGGGGGACCTACCAACCCAAAAACCATGAGGACGTAGGAAAAGGGAAAAAAAACAACAAACAAAAAATGATCAATTCCTAACAAGGCTAAACTATGAACTTCATGTATCAACACACAACATAACAAAACGTACAACCACTGCAAACCAAACACAAAAATAAAAGATTAAGACTACATGTCGTCAACTGCCTGTAGCACTTTACTACTAAAATTCAACTCTGTACCAGCACACACATCTACTGTGGTAGTGCCTGGTAAAAATGTTAAGAGACTCATGCAGCACCTTGCACAAACAGCTCTGCAGATACTTGTAGAAAACCAAAAGAGAACAAATTAATGAGAGGCACTGAAGCCTGTCCAATGGTAGACAAATCAACAAAGCCAAAAAAGTATTTTAGTGAACTTACTGTTAAAGTGTTAGTAATGTCTAAAAAAAAGTTTTTTTTTGCATGTAGAAGAGCTTAAAAAGCTGAGCTAAATGCAAAAAACCGTATCTCTCAAACCGCTATGGTTTAAGAGATACAGGCTGTAAAGCTGTCAGCAGGAGATTCGAGTCGGTCGGTTCAGGTACACGTTTTAGACAATTCCAATGAAGGGATTCCTTGTAAGTAACGAGATCTCGGCACTTGTCAAGCGCCTCCAATCTCCTGCTGACAGCTTTACAGCTGTCAGTAGGAAACAGCGAACTTTAAACGCCTGTATCTCTTAAACCATAGCAGTTTGAGAGATAAGTTTTTTTGCATTTAGCTCAGCTTTTTAAGCTCTTCTAAATGCAAAAAAAAGTTGTTTTTTTTTTTATATAGACATTACTAACACTTTAAATCCTTTTGTTTTCATCCATTTGGAACACAGGAACCATCCGGGTAAAGAAAGAAATCCCCTGAACAAAGACCCCAGGAAGAACCATCAATCCGGGGCCTTACACCCTCTGTGTCTCGTTCACGCTTATTGAAGGAAGTAGCTTCTATTAAAGGGATAGTAATGCTTCACAATAAAAGCAGCTCCAATTAATCTTCATAGTATTTGGGCCATGGAAAGTGTTATTTCAATTCTGTCAGAGTTGTAGATCAAGAGTAATTAAATGATAAAGTATCCCCCTCCCGCCCCTTCTACTGATGTAACACTGCAGACTTCAGAGCATCAACATTGTCCTGATGAATCATAGAGAGGGACAATCTTCAGTGAGCCTAAGGAAAAACCTGTCAAGGGGGGTAGGTTTTCCTTATTCTCCCAGTAAGAAGATTGTCCCTTGCTGCAGGAGGGGGATACTTTAGCATTCAATTCCTCTTGAATTACAACTCTGACAGTATTAAAATAACTTTCCATGGCCCAAATACTATGATGGCTAATTGAAGGTGCATTTTTTGTGAAACATTACTATTCCTTTAAGGAAGCAACAAAATTCTCTTCTGATGCTTTGTTGGACTTGACCAAGCTTACAGCTAAGTCTTCAGCCCTCTTCATCTTGGCCAGAAAGGCTCTCTGACTGAAGGCAACAGGGGCAGATGCTTCATCTAAAAACAACTAATAGCCCTGCAATTTACTGGCCCTATGCTATTCTGGAATCAATTGGAGGAAATCATTCATAAGGCATCAGGGGCGAAAGAGTTCCTTACTTCCTTTGGAAAGAAGACAGCGCCAGTCCTCTCTAAAATAATCGGCTAGATTTCGTCCAAGGGACCAGTCCTTTTGGGACTCCAGAAGATACCATCCTAGAAGAAAATATGATCAGATGCGGCAGAAGATTTCCTCAGGCTGGTTCAGAAAACAGTTCCTGACAGAACCCAATTCTAAAAGGAGACACGGAGTTGGAATGCTATAGGATACTTTAGCTTGGTCGAGAAAAGTGGGAACTTCTGGTTCTCGTGGCAGGCCATGAGGTCCCCAGTGCTGGGCAATCTGGTCGCACAACCTGGGTTCCCAAATCCTGGGATCCAGATGTTGACTACTTAGCAAATATGAGATCCACATCTGATATGTGAACATGTGCATGAGCTTCGGCTCACTGGAGAAGCTCCACAACTTCCATCTAAGCGGACTTGCTTCTGTTTCCTCCTTTGTGTTTGCTATAGGTTACCATTGTCTGATTGAACCCGCACCAATGTTTCTATCAGGATATGACCAGTGGCAAAGTGCTAAGCTAATGACCTGTATTTCCAGAATGTTGATTGGAAAAAGACTCTCTTCCCCGGTCCACGCACCCTGTGCCATCAGGGTACCCAGGGTCTCTCACCAGCCTGTCAGGCTAGCATCCACGGTGACTGCCACCCATTCTGGGATGACAAAGGGACGTCTTAGTGTTAGATGGGGATGGTGAAGCCACCAGAGAAGATCAAACATCTGTGGAGACAAGGACTCGGCCCGAGACTGGCGAGAGTGTTGTCTTGACCACCTCCTGACAATGTCCAATTGCAGCTCTCCTGTGTTGAGTGTAGGGAACAGCTTTCAAAGCAGAAACTGACTCTCCTATATATTCCCTTACCATAGTAGAGGACAAGGACATTACTTGAGTTAAGCTGTAGAGATAGAGACTGTATCTTGTCCTCCAGCAGAAACACCCTCCCTTGGAGAGTATTGAATCTCATGCCTAAGAAATGCAGTACATGAGACGGCACCAGAGAAGACTTGCTGAGATTGAATAGCCAACCATGTTATTCCAGAGCATGGAGACAGGCTTGAATCTGTGAATGTAGAACAGCCTCCAAAGAAGCCTTGAGTAAAAGCCGGTCTAGGTAAGGAGTCATGCATATTTATTGAGAATGAATGTGAGCTGCCAAATCGGCCATGATCTTTGTAAAGATCCTTGGAGCAGATGCTAGACCAAGGGTAATGAACTGATAGTGACAGCCCTTGCAGATAAAACTTAAGAAACTCTGATGGACATGAAGGTAAGCGTCCTGGATGTCCAGGGAGGCTAGGAACTCCATGGATATATGGGATCAATGACAGAAAATAGGATTTTAGTCTTACCTGTTAAATCCTTTTCACTTAGTCCATACAGGTCACTGGTACCATGGGATGTGTAGTCCCCTTTAATAGGCAGGAACAATTATGCAAATAATTTGCAAGGGGCGGAGCCTCCCCTCTTACTTAAGCCACCTTCTGGCCAGAGCCACCCATATTGATTTGAGACCCTAAACTGACCCCAGGTAAGCAAAAAGAAAGACTCCTGTGAGCATGCCCGAACGGTCTCCCACTGAATGCCACAGGAGAGCCAAGACTGGTCCCTTGACAGGGTGGGAGACCAGTGACCTGTATGGACTAAGTGAAAAGGATTTAACAGGTAAGACTAAAATCCTATTTTCACTGTCGTCCAATACAGGTCACTGGTACCATGGGATGTACAAACATTGAGCTGATCCAGAGGCGGGAAGTAAGGCAAGGACCAGGCGCAAGGCCCAAGTCACTAGAACTGTTAACCAGTTGATAACATAGCCCAAACTGTAAGTGTCAACGGACACCAACCAAGGGAACAATCCCTGAACTTAACACAGCACACGGAACACGAGCCAACCAGGCTCAACAGTAAGGAAGCACTAAGGATCACAGAGCGGAAGACCTACACAGGCAAGACTGCCTCCAGGACCTTCCTTCCAAAGCTGGCATCAGCCGATGCCAGTACATCAACTCGGTAGTGCTTAGAAAAAGTGTGCACAGAGGACCAAGTGGCCGCTCTGCACAGTTGATCAGCAGAAGCTTGATTCTTGTAGGCCCAGGAGGCCCCAATAGATCTGGTGGAATGGGCAGTCACCCTGAAGGGAACATGCTTATTCCTCAACTTATAGGCTTCACGGATGGTAGCCTTAATCCAAGAGGCAATGGTAACTTTGGAAGCCGGTCTTCCTGCCCTAGGCCCCTCAGGAATGACGAATAGAGCGTCAGACTTCCTGATAGATTCGGTGCGGTGAACATAAAACTTGAGGCAACGCACCACATCCAACAAATGGAGATCTCTTTCCTTGTCAGATGAAGGATTAGGGCAGAAAGAGGGAACCACAATCTCCTGATTGATGTGAAACTCAGACACAACCTTGGGTAAGAATTCCTTGGTAGTGCGAAGCACAGCCTTATCCTTGTGGAACACCAGGTAAGGAGGTTTACAAGACAATGCCTGTAACTCTGCCACCCGGCGTACTGACACAATAGCCAAAAGGAAGGCCATCTTCCAAGTCACAAGACGTAATGGAATGGAAGCCAAGGATTCAAACGGTGGTCGCTGAAGAACACCCAGCACCAAATTGAGATCCCACTGGGGAGCAGGACTCTTGAAGGCAGGTCGAACATGAGTCACACCTTGGAAGAAGACTTTCACAGCAGGAAGGATGGCAATCCGTTCCTGGAAAAACACAGACAAGGCAGAGGTCTGAACTTTGAGGGAACTCAGACTGAGCCCCTTGTCCACACCGTCCTGCAAGAAGGCCAGGACAGTGGGAAGATGGAAGTCAAGAGACAACTGCTTGACAGAGCACCATGTCACGAAAGTTGACCAAATGCGATGATAGATCTTGGAAGACACAGGCTTACGAGCACTGAGCATCGTCGACACCACAGAAGGAGAAAAGCCTTTCTGAGCTAGAATCGAGGATTCAACCGCCATGCCATCAAACGGAGAGAGTGAACATCCTCTTTCCACAGATACCCCTGAAGAAGCAGGTCCGGACGGGCTGGAAGTGGGATTGGATCCTTCACTGACATGGCCATCAATTCCGGAAACCAGGACTGGCGAGGCCAGTTCGGAGCAATCAGGATGACAGGACAACGTTCTCTCTTCAACTTCTGAATAACTCTGATCAATAGAGGAAGAGGGGGGAAGATGTAAGCCAGGGAGAAGTCCCAAGGGATCGACAAGGCATCCACCGCTAGAGCAAGGGAGTCCCTCAGACGGGAGCAAAACACCGGAACCTTCCTGTTGTGTCTGGTAGCCATCAGATCCACCACTGGCATCCCCCACCGTTGAGTGAGCATGTGAAACACCTCTGGGTGAAGAGCCCATTCTCCGCTGTCGACGGTGTGACGACTGAGGAAGTCTGCCATGACGTTGTCCACGCCTGGAATGTGAACTGCAGAGATGACAGGCACGTGATCTTCTGCCCAAGACAAAATATCCTTGACTTCCCACCAGGCGGAACCGCTTCTTGTGCCGCCTTGTCTGTTGATGTAAGCCACCGCCGTGGCGTTGTCGGACTCTACTCTGACTGGAAGACCGGTCAATTGAGACTCCCAGTGCCTCAGGGCCAGCCGGACAGCTCGAAGTTCCAGAACATTGATGGAGAGCATGGATTCCTCCAGACCCCATTTCCCCTGAGCACTGAAGCGACCCCAGACTGCACCCCAGCCCCGAAGGCTGGCATCCGTTGTGACTGTGGTCCAATGAGGAACTAGAAAGGATTTCCCTTTCAAGAGATGAGAGAGATCTAACCACCAGTGCAGACTCGACTCAACATGAGGAGGAAGAGAAACAGACAGATGTTGATGATCTGGATGATTCCTGCACGTCTGGATCACAAATCTCTGAAGATCCCTGGAGTGGGCCATGGCAAATGGTACTGCTTCGATCGTGGAAATGAACTTCCCCACTAAGGACGACAACTTCGGAACTGGAATTTCGTCCATGTCCAGAATCCCAGCCACTCTGACGGCTATCTGGTGAGCCACGTCCTCTGGAAGAAACACCATGCATTGGCGAGTGTCGAACAGGAGACCCAGGAACAGAAGCCTCTGAGAAGGAATCAAGTCCGACTTGTCCAGATTCAGGATCCATCCGTGACGGTTCAGGGTGTGCATGCACCTCTGCAACTGCTGGTGGAGAAGCTCCGCTGAGGAGGCCTTCAGTAGGAGATCGTCCATGTAGGGTGTCACTCTGATCCCATCCTGATGGAGCACCGCTATCAAGGAGCCCAGCACCCGCTGGAAGACTTGAGGAGCTGTAGTCAGTCCAAAGGGGAGCGCTGTAAATTGAAAGTGTCCCCTGTGGCAGGCAATCCTGAGATACTTCCTGCTCTCTGGATGAATAGGGATGTGAAGATAAGCATCCTGAAGGTCCAGGGAGGCAAGAAACTCCCCTGGAGACATTGCTGCAATCACAGAGCGCAGGGACTCCTGGCGGAAGTGGGAAGTCACCACATAGGCATTGAGATCTTTGAGATCCAAGATGGGACGGGCTCCTCCGTCCTTTTTGGCTACCACAAACAGGTTGGAATAAAATCCTGAACCTGTGACCCCCTGCGGAACCGCCTCCAGGACCTCTTTGTCCAAGAGATCCTGAATAGCGTCGTCGAACAGACGCCTTTTTGAGGGTTCCTGAGAAGGACGAGTAAAATGGAACCGAAAAGGAGGAAGGGAAGAGAAAGGGATCCTGTATCCCTCTGACACCACCTGAAGAACCCATGGGTCCGCCACTGACTCCTCCCAAGTCCGGCGAAAGATGCGGAGACGACCGCCTACAGCCGGATGCGGACCCGGGTTCGGCGAGTCATGCCGAAGCAGTCTTGGAGGTCTTGGCCTTGGAGGCAACTTTGGGCCTCCAGGACTGTTTGGGCTTGGAGGAGGAGCGCGTAGTGGGAGGACCCGTTTGGGCCGAGGAGCGTGTCTCAGTCTGAAAGGAACGAAAGGACCGATTGCGTTTGGCTGGAAACTTTTTCTTAAAGACTGAGGGTAGAAGAGTACTTTTACCGCCAGTAGCCTCACTGATCATTTCTTTGAGCTCAGAGCCAAAGAGCAAATTCCCCTGAAAGGGCAAGGAAAGCAAGGCTTTCTTAGAGGCTGTATCAGCAGACCAAATTTTCAGCCAAAGAGCGCGTCTAGCCACCACAGAAGAAGTGGAGGCCCTCGCCATCATGCGCACAGCATCAAAAGCAGCATCAGCAATATAGTTCTGAGCTTCAGTGATATTAGCAAGAAGCTGCAACTGTTCAGATACAGGCGCATCCTGGCGAACCGCTTCAGTCAGTCGTTCAGTCCAGGCTGCAATAGCCCTATTAACCCATGCCACAGCAAAGGTGGGGCGCATGGCAGTGCCAATAGAGGCAAAAATAGATTTAAGAGAGAGCTCTAATTTCTTATCCGTCCAGTCCTGCAAGGCAGAGGCATCTGAGACAGCCAAAGCAGTAGATTTGGATAGTCTAGACACAGGAGCATCCACCTTGGGAGGATGAACCCATTTTGCCAGCTCCGCGTCGGGAAAAGGGTAAAGTTTGGCAAACTTTTTGGAGACAGAGGAAGATCTATCAGGATACTTCCATGCCTCAGAAACCAGACGGGCAAGAGTAGGGTTAGTTGGAAAACAAACAACAGGTTTAGATGGCTTTTTCTGAAAAACATCAGTAGGATCATAAGTGGATTCCTGAGTCAGAGGAAGGTTGAGCGTATTCAGAACCGCTCTGATCAGACCCTCAGCCGAAACTTCAGGGTCACACTCATAGGGGTCCCCAATGGACCTGTTAGATTCAATAACAGTACGTTCCTCAGCATCAGAATCCTGTAAAAGTTCTTCTTCAGAAGAATCAGTGATATCAGGAGCTCCCTGTGGCTTCGGCAGGGAGGTCCTGATAGTAGAGGGGGTCTGCCAGACCTGGAGAGCCCCCTGTACCTGAGAGGGAAAGAGTTGAAGCGTGGATCTGAGATCCCTAGTGGCAGCTTTAAACTCCCTCACCCAAGATGGCTCAATAGCGTGGCTGGGAAGCCCAGGGTTGCTATCTTTATCAGTACAATTAGGGCATAGATCCCCCACATTATCGCAATCCAGCCCAATGTGGCAAGAGGAGCAAAACGCCATGGGGGTAGAAGACCCCCCAGCCTCCTTAGTCTTGGGTCTAGCCCCTAGCTCCAGTGAAGTAGACATGCTCACAGCGTCAATATACCCCACAAAAAACACTATCACCCAGAAAAGTGTTAAAGATTAAAGTTTCACCCCAGAAAAGGTCTAAAAACGGACTTATCTGGCCAGCGAAGGGTTAATCTGGTGAGGAGAGAGAAGGCTCGGTCCCTGCGTAGTGTACTCGCCTTGGAAAAGTACCACAAAATGGCGGCCGTCATGAAAGCCAATCAGAAACAAGCGCGAGCTAAGCGCTCATGGGAAATGTAGTTTTCCCTATGCAAGTACCCCAAACAGTGCCCGAAGCCCCCCTGAGCCCCCTACAGTAATAAAACACCAACCGGATGATAGAGCAGGAGCCTAGCATTAAAATGAGCCTACTCTGAAGTTGCTGTGACAAGCGGTTTCAGAGATATGTCCCAAACTGTGAATTCCCATAGAGAGTAAAGGAGCTCTGCTGCTGAGCGGGAAAAAGCCGCGCTTAAAGGCGCGGAACACCATTTTTAATAAAGTTTAGTAAAACATTAAAAAGTGCCCAAACAAGCATGAAATACATGAGAAACATAAATAAATGAATACCCAATGCTCCAAAACTCAGAGAATAACACAGAAATTGCATAAATAGTGATAATGCAATAAAAACACCCTATGAGTGCTGGAGTGTATTAAAACTCCCAAATACAAGCCCATCAAAGGGACACTGTGGGGACAGGTGGACCTTCAGCACTCAATGGGTGACTCACCTTTCTCGCAGACTTCTGTCTTCAGGTGACCATGATAGGGAGGGAAAGAACCAGAGGTAATTTCCCCAACAGGGGAGCTGCTTAACACAAGCTGTCCCCTCTTCAGGTATAGGTCCACAGAAATCCCTGGAAGCTGCACCAGCCACTTTGAAGAGGGCAATTCACAGCCATGGTCACCCTCCTAATGGTGGTATTCCATATTTGAATAAAAAATAATAAAACTCTAAGAAGCATAGCTGTTCTCTGCCTGGTGTGCAAGCACACCAGGAACAAATCAATATGGGTGGCTCTGGCCAGAAGGTGGCTTAAGTAAGAGGGGAGGCTCCGCCCCTTGCAAATTATTTGCATAATTGTTCCTGCCTATTAAAGGGGACTACACATCCCATGGTACCAGTGACCTGTATTGGACGACAGTGAAACTCAGTTTTGAAGTGCTGATAAGCACATATAGTTGTTGAGTCCAAAATAGGGTATCAGCCTCCGTCCTTCATGGGAACAACAGAAATATTGGAATAAAATTAGCTGGGCTACAACGGGAACAAACATCTGCTTTCCAAGAGGGAGCATACTTTGTCTATAAACATTCCAAAATGACCCACAAAATCCACTGGTCAGTCACTGAAGTCTCACACACGTCTTGAAAAAGACTGAGACAACCCTCAAATAGCAGAGATGGGCCAGGGCCCCGTGAGTTATACTGAGGTGGGCTTGTCAATCTTAGCTTTCTGTACAGACGCCATGTTCTACCAAGCTTGTTTGGGCTTTGGGTGGGCCTGAAAAGCATGAGAGGCTTGAACCCTAAGCACCCCAAACTGGCAGGCATAATGAAAACCATGAGTCTGCTTTGGAAGAGAAATCTGTGGCAACAGCATGCTTTTGCCTCAAGTAGCATTAATATGATGTTTCCCCACAAAGGGAAAGGACAGCAAAAACTTTCTGGAAGATTGGATTTAACAGAAAACCTACTGGCATCAAAAGCTACCTCTGTAAGATATGCATTGGCCTCTAGAATACTGGCCAGCATAACCAATAGTTCCTCCAGGAATATCACCACAAATGGCAACTGAGTGATGTTAACCCCAGATAGCCATGGCTCTAGTGACCCAATGATAGAAAAAATGGTCTGCAAAGTTTGATTTCATTAAGGAATTTATGTGCTTATCAGCCTAATCCTAAGAGCTGCTGCATCTGTCAGAGGCAAGGCGGTGTTTTTTTTTTTTTTGGAGAAGGCACAATATTGGGGGATTAACCATTGCAACAAGGCCTCAGCTGAAAAAGGACAGAGGTTGTAAATGTACTTTAAGAAAGCCTCTTATCAGGCATCTTCCAGGAGAACCTGGCCCAGAGAGTGATGAGGAAGAAAAATTGGTATCTCCTTTTTGTGCAGCTGGATGATGTCTAGTAAGGAAGACCATGAATCAGAGTCTTAACCCAAACTAGCCCTTGTTCTGCAGTCCTGGGGCTGTAGTGCAAGAGGGACACAGGGCCTGAACATTCCTATGGAAGCCCACTATGCCATAAACAGTGTGTTGTAAGGATGCTGGGGGTCCCTTTAACACCTATGTTACGATATCCCCATGTATATCTTGGGTGTAAAGCTGGAGGGAAGAGGGGAGTCTCCGTCTCAGAAGTCCTGCATGTTTGAAATGCACTTCCCTCCCGAGGAAGGGAACTTTACACCATGGATGTTCCTGTGTTCCACATTGTATATAAGAGAAAAGAGGTAACTTTGGGGTAGGCGATCTGCCCCTTTAAGTAGGCAGGAACAATTCTAGAAATGAATGCAAGGGGTGAAGCCTACCTTCCCTCCTTGGCTGCAGCTAGCCAACCAGCTCCAGAAAGATTTGAGACACTAAATATTGACTAGATAGTGGAAGGGAAAGAAGACTCCTGTAAGCATGACCCTGAAGGACCCCCAAAATCTGCCACTGGAGAGCCAAGCATGGTCCCTTGACAGGGTGGGAGACCGGTAACCTGTATGGACTAAGAGAAAAGGATTTAACAGGTAAGACTTAAATCCTCTTTTCTCTGTCGTCTAATACACGTTACTGGTAACTTTGGGATGTCCAACCATTGAGTTTCCCAGAGGCAGGAAGTAAGGCAAGGACCAGGTGCAAGGCCCCCAAAGTCACCAGAGCAGATATGAACCATCAGATCAGAGATAGCCCAACAAAACAAATGAAATGTCAACGGACACTGAACAGGCGGTAACAACACCCCAGGAACTGTTACACAGCACACTAGACTAGAGCCAACAGGGCTCAAAAGTGAAGGAAGCACCAAAGAATCGAAGAAGATACTAGACAGGCAAGACTGCCTCCAGGATCTTCCTCCCAAAACTGGCGTCAGACGACGCCAACATATCAACATGGTAGTGCTTTGAAAAGGTGTGCACAGACGACCAAGTGGCAGCCTTGCACAACTGATCAGTGGAGGCCTGATTCTTGTAAGCCCAAGAAGCCCCAATAGATCTAGTAGAATGAGCCATGACCCGAAAGGGTACAGGCTTCTTCCTTAGCTCGTAAGCCCTACAAATAGTGGTCTTGATCCAAGATGCAATAGTCACTTTGGATGTAGGTCTCCCTGCCCTGGTGCCCTCAGGAATGACGAACAGAGCGTCAGACTGTCTAATGGACTCAGTGCGAAGTACATAAAACTTGAGACAACGCACCACATCTAACAAGTAGAGATCCCTCTCCTTGTCAGAGGTAGGGTCAGGACAGACAGAAGGCGTCTCCTAATTAATGTGGCTTGGAGGAGACCTTGGGCTTCCATTGTGGTTTGGGCTTGGAGGAGGAATGCAGAGCTGATGGAACCGCCTGGTTCGCCGGACGTGTCTCAGTCTGGAAGGAACGAAAAAGCTGATTAAGCTTGAGAGGCTTCTTCTGGGGACCATAGGCAGAAGGGTACTCTTGCCCCCTGTGGCCTCACTAATCAGATCCTTAAGATCTGGCCCAAACAGAGAGGTGCCTTGAAAAGGCAATGAGAGCAAAGCCTTCTTGGAAGCAGTGTCTGCAGACCAGATCTTGAGACAAAGAGCTTGTCTGGCAACCACAGACATGGTGGAAACCCTTGCCACCAAACGGATGGCATCAAATAAGGCAGCAGAAACATAGTGCTGGGCCTCAGAAATGTTGGCAAGAAGCCGCAACATATCCGAAGTAGGAGCACCCTGATGGACAGCAAGGTTGAGCTGTTCAGTCCAGACCTCAATGGCCGGTTCACCCATGCTGTAGCGAACGCTAGACGCATGGCAGTACTAGCAGTGGCAAAAATGGACTTGAGTGAGACCTCAAGTTTCTTGTCAGTCCAGTCTTTCAGAGCGGAAGCATTAGAAACTGGCAAGGCAGTGGACTTAGATAGCCTAGAGACCGAAAAACCTGTATGCATCATGATATCTGCTTCAAGTGCCAGGCTGGCAAATATAGCTTTTCTAGCTTTAGTTAACATATTGAACCCTTTAACAGCAAGTCTAGTATGAATGGCAATCTCCAGAGATCATCCAATACCAGACTGAGCAGATGTGAACAACATGCCATTCTGGGCCATTCTAGAAAAATTAGTGATGTGTGACTTGAATAAACTTTATTTTTCATAAACACCCTGGGGATGAGAGGGAAAATAAGGGAGTATATAAGAGAGTCCTGACTGCCAAGTGCTCATAGTGTCTGTGGTCAACTCAAAAGGATTAACTGACCTGGTGCAAAAAACTTAGCCGCTTGTGATTTCTTTGAGATGCCATCAGGTCTATTTCTGGCATCCTCCTTGCTCTCCCCTCCCCCCCATTTGAAGGATTACATATTGTCATGGCTGTGGCCTTGTCCAACTGAACCTGCACAGTGTGGCCCCTTTATCACCGAGGTCCACTGAAACAATGCTTGTCAAATTGCCCAGAGTTCCAATACACTGATCTGAAAAGGCCATTTCATCTGAGACTACCGACTGAGAACCAGGATCAAATTCAATGATCTTGGCTGGAGTGGTCTTTGGGTTCGCTACCCAATCTGTGGGACTGATGTCCATTGTCACAACCTGCCATTCGATCACCACAAATACATTATTATCCCTCAGATAGCACACATCTAGCCTCCACCGAAAATTTGAGATCACGCAGCACAACGAGGCAATCTGACAAGATAGACTATTAGCCCTCTGGGACCATTTTTAAAGCATCTCCAAATAAAGGGACCTTGAGTGAAAACTAGCATAAAAATGGGCTTTGTGGTAGCCAACATTATCCTTAGTACTTTCCTGAAATCCCTCACCTATTCAGACACATGCATAAGAATCTGAGAGAGGGAAGGAAGTCCATTCACTGCAGGGTGACTAACTTAAATCCCAGAAACAAAAGACATTGACTCAAAACGAGGCTGGACTCTATCAGAATCAGAGCTAGAACAATGCACCTCCAGAATGCCCTTACAAGAATGCAGGTGAGTGAGTAGGGGCTTTTTTGACAAAGCTTTTAAAATGTCTGCATAAGGTAATGAAATTACCTTGGGACCTGAAAGAAGCAGACCAGGTAGCAATCACCTCTGTGAATACTTAGAGCCATAACTAGATGGTGCTGTAAATTTGAAGGTGGTCCTAGAACATGAACCTTGGAAATTTGTGGTGCTGTTCATAAATTGAGGTAGGCAAATAGGAACTTATATTTGTAGGGATGACTGAGAATTCACCAAACCATGGCAGTGGGTCTGTAACAAAGGGGTTCCATCCTGAATCTGTTTATGCGAACAAATGTGTTTAGTGCAGTCAGATGCAAAGCTAGAGGGAAAAAAAGATCCATTTTATTTTGGAGCAACAAACAGGTCCATGTAAGAACCCATAAGCTTTTGGTTTTGAGATACTGGGGAATTACTCCCAAGTTTGCTTGATTATATAAACTCCCACTGAACTCAGAAGCAGCAGGAATTTACATTGATCCTATATTCCATGGAAAAAAGACAAAGGACCATGCGATCAAACAAGGGATGGGCCCATGTCTCCTGGAAAAATTATTCCGACAGTCTGCCTGTCCAGATACGAGTCATGCAAAAGAAGATTAGGCCATGGACTACTTCTGTGCAGGTTTCTTAGGTGGCTATGATGGTTCAGGGAACCGGAGTTCCACAGAGATGATGAGGAAGCGAAATAAAACCAAGAATGAAACACTTGTGTATAAAACCTGCTCACCATGGCTCATTTACCAGGAATAAAGTGCTCATACTTTCTGTAGCCTGACTGATCCTGAACCAAACAAAAAACAGACTTCCCAAAAGAGAGAAGCTCTGTAAAAAACTGTTGAGAGGAGAGGGTAGCAGACCAAATTTTAAGTCACAGATTGCATTTAGCAGCTACTGTCAAGGAGATGGTGAAACATTTTGATGTATCAAAGAGGTGTCTCCGTCACAGCAGCAAAGATTTACATCTTCAAATTTTAACCTCTAGTTTAGTTCAATTAAGAGTCATTCACAACAATTGTCAGTAACCTTAGTGACCTATAAAGTAGCAATATCAAAACAAAGAGCTATTCCATTAATAAACAGCATTTTGAGAAGCGAGTCTAGACAAAGTCTTTAAAGGCTGCTGCATCCACACCGTGGACAGAAAGAACCTTTCAGCCAGAATTTGCCACTTCAAAAGAGCAATACATCTTACTATAGTCTTGGGTCTTAGTCTGTCCCCAAGGTGTGACACCTGATGTGATGCAACATGGCCTTTCAAACCTGACCAGACCAAAGAAAACTCAAGAGCCTGCACATCAGAACCTGGAGCAAAAGGATTGTAGGTCCCACCCATGTCATGCACTGAGCTGACATGAATGGCAAGGAAAAAACTAGAGGCAGGACATGCTGCCGTATGCATCCCGGGTCCAAGACATCGCCGGTGAACTGTAAAGCCACACTCCTTCATATTCGGACTGCCAAAGGGTGGGGAGGGGGAATTGACCACTACGTAGCAAGATTCCATAGCCTAAATGCCACCAGTGAGGTAATCAGCTGAGTGGCAGAACACGTTTTCCATCTGTGTGACATATCTGGCCATAGGTGGCCTCATGGCCTGGGCACAGGTGATCGTGCTATAAAGGGAACAAGCTATCCCATGCCACCCATGTAGCCTCTAGAAAGGCAGGCAGCATTGATGTCATGATGGCAGATGACTGTAGAACACAGGAAAGAGGCTAGTTAGAATGTCATCCTCGCCCTCATCATGGTTGTGTGGCTTCTGATTGACCTGCATGTACACAGGTCAGAGTGGGAAGTGCCCCTGCTTACACCCACCATTCGCTTGGCCAACCTGTCTACCGGCTGCTACGTAGAAAGCACTCCATAAGTAACACTTTATTAGGCCCAGCTGTATGATGAGTTTATATTCACCATACACATGGCTCAGCAGCCGAGAGACCACTAGTGGGAAGCTAAAATGATATAGCCAGAGAAAGCCTGTAGAAGGCATACGATGTTGCCTGATTGTTGGCTGCTGTGTGTCACATATAGAATAGTGGTCCTCCTGTATGTGCTGGAAAAGTTGAGAAAAACCTGAGACAGAGCCTTGCACTCATGGGACAGATAGAAACAAGAGCATAAATGCAGGTAGAACTGGCACAGATACTTACATTTGGCATCTAAAGCGTAATCACCCCAATAGATAGGACACTGCCCTGTTGTTGGATGGATAAGGGGGGCCACTCAGGGAATGAGTCTAGGGGTGTCACACACTCTCTTGTAATGAGACCATCCAATGATAGATTGGAACAGAGAATCAGAGGCAAAGAAGACACCAGCAGACATACCATCCCAGTATTTTCTCACCGCTCTGCCTTGTACTGCTTAAGGAAGCACCTGACTGGTATGTGCAGGGGTCCCAGCACAGACAATCAGATTTGTGCCTATCTGGAGGTTTGGGTGAGGGATCACATGTAGGGGGTGGAGAGACAGCAATAAGACTAAGATCTGTTTAAATACACACCTGTGCTGCAGATAAACAGAATAAAAACATAAATGGCCTCAAACCGGCCAGTTCACAACCTCTTTCGAAGGACACTTAAAACTGAAAAATTGCTGAGCTGGGCAGGTATTAAGCAGGGCTGAGATGGAGTCTTGTCCTCTAGAGACACCGTCCCTCCTTCAAATGCCCTGTCTCCTAGTAGCCAGAGATTAATCCCGTGGTCCCTGTTTTCCTACAGGACTAAAAGGAAATAAACATTAATTTATCTATTTTGGTTGAGTGCCGAGTAAAACAAGGTACTTCTCCTGCTGGGAGATGATTTATTCAAAAGCTATTACAGCTCCTACTCCCCCTCCACATTAAACTGCAGTTTAATGCTATTCCTATCTCTTACCATGGAGATCCTTAGTTTATAACTAAAGGTCTGCCACAGGATGCATTATATGAAAAAAGAGCTGTAATAGGTTTTCAAAGAAACATCTCCTAGAATGAAAAGCCCCATAACAAGTTTACAAGTCCTTTAACCCTTTGAGTGCCAGAGGGGTACGGAACATGTATTGCTTTGCAATGCGTTCTGTACCCCTCTGGCACTCAAAGGGTTAACCTCTCTGCAACCAGGGCTTTTTCCTATAGCCAGATAGAATTCAAATTCAGGAAACTTTGCAAAAAAGTTTATGTATATTTTGAAGTGCATTTATTTTGTTTCTTTTTGTTTTGTTTTTAATCTACATTATTAGCAAAAAGCAGCAAAGCATAATAGAAATCAGGCATTCCACACTTTACAAGCACTGTCAGTACTCATACTTCAGTCTCACAACTAGGGCCTTATTCTTGAAGCTAAACAGTTGCAGTTGAGGAGCACACCAACTGCACTACAGTTCTGAACTAAATATTCTGCAAATGTCCACTGATTTCAATTAAAGGGATAGTAATGTTTTAAAAGAAGCATATGGCCGAATCTTCTTTATTACAAATGTAAGACTTTGCGCTATATTTAGTGCCTTACCTTTACGTAGTTCTCAAGTTATTAAATATAGAAAGATCCCCCGCCCGCCCCTTCTGGCCACATCACTGCTGCAGCTCTCTCTGCTCCAGACGGATGCAGAGAGGGACAAATTTCAGTACGAAAAGGGAAATCCTGCCCTCCATTGTCAAGGGGGGCAGGGTTTTCCTTATACTGAATGAAGTTTGACCCTCGCTGCGTCCGTCCGGTCCTGGGACCAGAATGAGGATTCAGTGGGAGGTGGCCAGAAGGGGCGGACGGGGGATCCTTCTATATTGAATAACTTTAGAACTATGTAAAAGTAAGGTATGAAATATAGCGCAAATTGTTACATTTATAATAAAGAAGACTCTGCGATATACTTAATTTAAAACATTACTATCCCTTTAAATGTGGCATTTCACTGCATAAATGCTAGAGGCCTTCAGTGCATTTCGAAGCAATGCTTTGGAGACCTTGCTAGCGTTCAAGGGGGTTAAAATCTACATTCAGGTGAATAGAAACGTGGAGAATTTTCATTTCAATCCTATGGTGTAGATGGTCTGCGCTACATTTGCATCAATTTAGCTTGATGAACAAAGCCCTAGGAGCCTGAATCTGCACTCATTTCACAAAGGGCACAATTGAAAAATGCACAGTTTACCTTTAAAAAAGTAGAAACATATTCAATTTTATGAATATAAACTTTCTGGTAAATATGTACAATCCTCATATATATTTAAGGAAGCATTTAAAGGGACACTGAACAAACACACATCTCCTATTGATTTGACAATGCATTTTTGCTAGGTAAATAGGTTGGATGTTACATTTGCTGAAATCTAAAATGTTCAGAAGCTTCTCCCTTTGGGTGATTTCTGTCATGCATAAGAGAGCAACAGAAATATATATATATATATACATATTCAAAGTTCAGCTTACTGCATATACACATTTTATCTGAATTTGGGGGATTACAAACTTTCTCAATTAGAAATTGAAAAATGAGAATCCAATATAAGATCTTTTTCATTAACACCTATAAAATAGTTTTAGCACCTTTTTTCATACATATTTCCCCTGGCACATTAATGTGATGGTTTTGTAAAGCAACATCTTGATTTCAAGTGAGGTAGCAAAAGCATTAGGAAGTAAAATCGCAGAATATAGAGACATTCTGTTTGCTAACAATGGAGTGAGCAGCAGTATGGTTTAGGGAAGTTTTGTGCATTTTTTTTTAATAACTAGGGCCTTATGCAGATTAGAAATTCTGAAGCAAACCAGCTATTGATTTAAATTGAATTTTGAAACCACTGAACACTAGAGAGGTCTCCAAATCATTGCATTCAAGGGGTTTATAACACACTTAAAGGAATAATAATGTTTCATAATAAAAGCAGCTCTAATTAATCTTCATAGTATCTGGGCCTTGGAGAGTGTTATTTCAATTCTGTCAGAGTTGTAGTCCAAGAGTAATTGAAAGATAAAGTGTACCCCTCCCGCCCCTTTTACTGATATAACACTGCTCAGCTCAGTGCAGCAGGGTGGTGCCCAGGTAGATTTCAGAGAGGGACAATCTTCATTTAAGATAAGGGAAAAAGCTGAAAAACCTGTCAAGGGGGGCAGGGTTTTCATTGTTCTCACAGTAAGAAGATTGTCCCTTGCTGTTATCTGTCTGGTCTATGGACTGGATTCCACATCTGAGGAGAGGTCGCTTACACTAGGTAAATGGGGTGGGAGGGGGATACTTTATCATTCAATTACTCTTGAACTACAACTCTGACAGTACTGAAATAATACTCTCTATGGCTCAAATACTATGAAGATTAATTGGAGCTGCTGTTTTTGTGAAACATTACTATCCCTTTAAATCAATGGGCATTTTAGGAATGTTTATTTGTCTCTTATGGTACGGGTTGCCCCAGCATTTCAACTCTTAAGCTTCCTGAATACAGCCAATGTGTGCTTCAGAATTGCTCATCATCTATTTTCTCCATGAGGCCCATAGCGTAGTGTCTGATAATATTTGCATGAGATACATGGTATGATATTGATAATTATTCAAAGGCTATAGATAGATAACTGTGGCTTGACCAAAAAATGTTAGAGGGTTAAAGCAAAGCTGTAAAAAATGCAACCGTCTGGCATCTGATAACAGAATGTATACATTTTAAAAAAGTTCACTACACAAGAAATATGTTCTGTTAATGGATGTAACCCAACTTTTGAAATTGGTTAAATATTGTACAGAAGCATCAGTGAGCTAGTGCGGAAACAGAAACCGGCAGTTCTTCATTAAGGAAGATTCTTGAAAAACAGAAGGAAAAAAGATGGTAAAACACACAAGCTCACACACCAAAACATACAAAAAAATAAATAAAAAAACAACAAAAAAACAGCCAGATAATTTGTGATTGTGATCTTTTAAGCCACTGAGATCTTGACACGCTGCTTCAAGAACACACCTGAATGTTTTCTTAATGGATGACCGCTACAAACAATCATCATCAAAAAAATAAAATAAAAAAATCTCTGACAGTAAAACAATCCACCACGTTTTCTTTATCTGTAGTTACGGAGCTTCTCTTGTTTAGTTATACTGAAGACTGGTCCCAAACCTAGAACATAAAATACAACATTATTCATCTTATTAATTTTTTGCCCTTTAAAAAAAAAAAAAAAAAAAAAAAAAAAAAGGAAAAGCGAACACAATCTAATTGTAGATTATATATTCTTTTTTGTTTTTCTTTCAACACCTTTACCGTGAGTGATCTTATTGACGTTCACCTCCTTCACCAGATACTGAGATGCGGATGTTCCACTCACCTTTTTCTGAGGCAGTCCAGCCGCAGAGTGTGATCACATTCAAGTAGACACTGCCTACAAGGGGATACTATTATAATGACACTGGAGTCTACTGTAATGTAATTGTAGAAAATGTAATATTGTATTATTTTATTGTGTTATATTACATTTTCTACAATGACATTAAGACTCAAGTGTCATTATATAGCTGGCCCTAATAGTAGCCCCTTGTAGGCCGTGTCTATGTTGGGTCCTAAATAGAGGATAATTATTTCCATATGGGGATAACTGGGATATTAGAAGAGGCTGGAAGCTGTGACTACGAGGAGGAATGAAGGAAGCTGGTGTTGAGATGGATACAGTCACTGTGAATGTGATCACATCCTGAGGCTGGACTGCCGCAGAAAAAGGTGAGTGAAACATCCACATCTCAGTATCTGTGATCTCCACTGTGAAGGAGGTGAAGAACATCAATAGTATCATGCATGGTGAAGGTGGATTTTGGGATAGGCTAATATGCTTTCAATGAAGCAGGAACAAGAAAAATAACAATGCTGTGGTTGCTTATGTACACTTTTCTTAAAGCGATTCTTAAACTTATTTGATAACTTATTAAAACCTACCCAAATTCGGTTTCCAAGCTCATTCAAAATTATGCAAATAGCTTACAGACTTGTCCAGCTTAAATTCGAAAGAGAGATGCAGCAAAAGTGTATAATTTAAAAGTATCTAGTGGCAAGAGTTTTAAAAGACAAACTCATAAAATATGAGACTCTGGACCTCTCAGTGATAGCATAGATAAAACCACATTCATGAGTAGGTTGCAAAGAGACTCTGGGCAGACCACTGAGCTGGAAGTCCACGCCGCCTTTGAGACTTGGAGGTACATTACTGAAAATTATCAAGTGTAGAGATTACCTAAGAGTGGAAAATGAGAGCGGTCCTGGGCACAGGCAAACTACTCGTAAAGAGGAAATTTATTCACAATATTTCTGTTTCTTCTGTGTCCCTCCACGGCACTAGAGCGGGCTTTGTCGCCACCCCCCCCCTCTGCAGGTATGACCGTCAGTTTTTTTTTTTTTTTTTTAACAAAAGCTGTAAAATAGAGCAACAACATTAGTACACATTAGGGTCGGGCAAGCCGTGGAGGGACACAGAAGAAACAGAAATATCGGTGAGTACATTTCCTCCTTTCTTCTGTGTCCGCTCTACGTCACTAGAGTGGGTCATACCCAACCAGTACGCAGAAGGTAGGGGAAATTCACAGGATAGAAAAGCAAATACCCCAAATTACACCTTAGTGCGATAAATATATAACCATACCACCGTTACAATGGAACAACAGCTTCAAAAACCTTCCTCCCGTATTTTGCATCGGCTGAAGCTTGAACATCTAGTTTATAATGCTTGATAAATGTGGATATTGAAGTCCATGTGGCAGCTTTGCAAATATCTTGAGAGGATGCCTCTGCTGTGCTAGCCCAGGATGCTGACATAGCTCTGGTGGAGTGGGCCTTGATCTTTATAGGTGGTTTGACTCCTGCATCCCGATATGTCATCCTAATGCAGTCACGAATCCATCTGGAGGCTGTTTTTCCCTTATATTTTCCGAAGTGATGAACAAAAAGAGAATCCGAAGTTCTGAATTCCTTAGTTTTGTCCAAATAGTAGGATAGGCATCTCACAAGGTCTAATTTGTGAAACTTTCTTTCTTTCTCTGACGAAGGTTTTGGGCAGAAGAAAGGCAGAACTATTTCTTGATTAATGTGAAAATCAGAAATCACCTTTGACCTAAATGAGGGCCGGGTTCTAAGGACCACCTTATCTTGATGTAATATTATATATGGTGATTTGCATGATAAGGCTTGCAGTTCGTCCACTCTCCTGGCTGAGGTGATGGCAATAAGAAAAGCTATTTTGACAGAAAGATTTTTGATAGGAATGTGATGCATAGGGTCAAAGGATTTTGATACTGAAAGTTGTTCTAGAACCAGGTTGAGATCTCATGGAGGGACTACCTCCCTAATAGTGGGTCTGGTTTTAGTTATGGCGGTAATGAATCTTTTCACTAGATGATCATCACAGAACTGGGTTGCTAAAATGGCTGATAATGCTGATAACTGAACCTTTAATGATGAAGGTTTTAACCCTACACTAAAACCCCTCTGTAGGAAATCTAGTATTACCAAAGCGGATATATTCTGCCTGGCTATACCGTTCTCCAGACACCAGGTTCTAAATGTCCTCCAGGTTCTGTAGTAAATCTTTGATGTGGATGATTTTCTTCCTGCTAGAATGGTACTAATCACCTCATTTGATAATCCCTTGAGCTGTAATGACTGCCGCTCAGCCGCCAGGCCATCAATCTCAAAAATGCTGGGTTTGGGTGAAAAACAGGTCCCTGTGATAAGAGAGCGTGAGTCACTGGAAGTGGCCATGGAGGAGCTACTAGCATCTGAATTAGCTGTGAATACCAGATTATTCTTGGCCAGTCTGGTGCAATCATTATCACTTCTGTCTTTTCTGTTCTTATTTTCCTGAGAACAACGGCTATGACTGGAATTGTAAGGAATATGGAAGCTAACTTGTATGCCCATATCTCTTTTAGAGCATCCTGTCCCAGAGCTTTTGCATCCTTCCAACATGAGAAGTACTGATTGCACTTTGTTTTGACCGCAGAGGCCAAGAATATACATCTGGAGCTCCCCATTTTGCTGTGATTCTCTGGAATATTGAGGGTTTTAGAGACCATTCCCCCTGATCCATGACTGTCATGCTGAGATAATTAACCTGAACATTGAGGTGTCCTGAAATGTGGGATGCTGACAAGCATAGGACATTCTACTCTGCCCAGGTCAGAATCTTTGCTGCTTCCTTCATCAGACCTCTGCTCCTTGTGCCTCCCGGATTCTTTAAGTATATAATAGTGGCTTGATTGTCTGACCTTATGAATACTGTTTCTCCTTGAAGGTGATCTTTTAACCTGATTAGAGCCTTTCCGACTGCTCGCACTTCCAACACATTGATGTGCAGTTTCTGTTCTACTGGAGACCATCTCCCCTGGATTGAGACAGAGTCGCAAACCGCTCCCCAACCGCTTAGGCTGGCGTCTGTGGTCAGTATCTGCCATTTTGGTTCTAGTAATGACGGTCCCTTTTTCAGATTTTTTATGTTTGACCACCACTGCAATTCTCTTTTTACTGCTGGAAAGACTGGTATCTTTTGTAGATAGTCGTGATGATCTTTGTCCCAAAATGTCAGGAAGTTTTCCTGAATGGCCCGTAAATGAAAGTGGGACCAGGGCAGGATCTGAAATGTAGAAGTCATCATTCCTATTAGAACCATGAAGTCCTGTGCAGTGGGGTTCTTCAGATATCTCAATGATTTTACACAACTTGATATCTTCCTGATTCTGTCCTCCGAAAGATAAGCTTGCATCTTGAGTGTGTTGAAACGGATCCCTAGGAAACAATCTGTTCTGGTTCTGAATGACTTTTCCTTGGATTTATCATCCATCCTAGGTTGGAGAGATGTTGCAGGATTCTATTTGTATGTTGCTGAGCTAGTGGATATGAAGGAGCTATAATCAGAATGTCATCTAGATAAGGGACAGCTGTTATACCCTCCTTTCTCAACATCTGAAGGGAGGCGGCCAAGATCTTCGTGAATACCCTTGGAGCAGAGGAGAGACCAAAAGGAAGGGCCCTGAACTGGTAGTAGTCTTTCCCAACTGCAAATCTCAGGAATTTCCTGTAACAGGGTCTGATAAGAATGTGGTGGTAGGCATCCTGTAGACCGACTGAAGATAGGAATGTGTATGGCCTTCATAACTAATGAAGGGGTTTCCACCTTGAATGAGGAGGTCTTTATGAATCTGTTTTAAATTTTAAATCCACAATAGTCCTGTATTCCCCTGAGGGTTCTGGGACTAAGAAAAGGACTGAGTAAATCCCTCGTCTCTGTTGGTGCGGAGGTACTTTCTGGATAACCATTGTTTTCAATAATTGCTCCACTCACCTGATCATTGCTCTTGCCTTGACCCTAACTGAGGGAATTTTGGATTTCGTTAAAATTCTAGGGGATACCCCATCTCCACCATCTGTAATACCCACTGATCTGGACATAGATGTATCCAGGCTGTGGAGAAAAGAGTTAGCCTGCCCCCGACTAACTGAGAAGATGGGGCCCCCTGAACTTCATTGATATTCCCTCTGGGACTGGACTTTGCTAGCAAAGTCCTTCCTCTATACTCCCCTTTGAGGGTTGGCCTGTCTGGTCTGGTCAAATGAGCGCTGAGGCTGAAATCTTCTGGAGTCACAAAAAGTGATTTTTCTGGAACGAAAGGAAGTATTTCTAGGATGTTTTGGAGATCGCCTTTCCTGAGGTAAAAAGGAGCTTTTGATGACCAAAAAGTAAATTGCTAGAAAAAGGTAAAGTGACCAACTTAGATTTGCATGAGTTATCCGCTCCCCAGGATCTAATCCACAGAGCCCTGTGTGCAACAATAGACATAGCTGAAGATTTAGCTAATAACTTTATGATGTCTAGAGAGGAATCACAGGTTTAAGTAGTAGCTTCTTTAATTGTTACTACTTCCTTAAGAAGCTTGGCTCTGGACATAGAGGAATCAATCTTCTCTTCTAGATCGGATAGCCATATCCTCATAGCTCTAGATAAACAAGCTATAGCTGTAGCAGCTTTCATATTTTGACCTAGCAAAACAAATTGATTCTTAAGGACCGTTTCTATTTTTCTATCCAATGGGTCCTGAATAGATAAGACCCATCTTCCATAGGTAAAGTGGTTTTCCTGGCCAACTGAGCTACAGCAATAGCAACTTTAGGAGAAGCTATCCAAGGCGATATCTCAGAGTCCTCAAAAAGGTAATTTCTAAGGAATCTTTTAGATAAAGAAAATCTTCTATCCACCTTATCCCATTCAGTCTTGATTAAGGAATGAATAGAGGAATGTATGGGAAAAACAGGGGATTCTTTTTTGTTACCAATGAATGCAGTATCCATAGTATCTCATTGTTTCTGAGTCTCGCTAATACCTAAAGTTTTAAGCATAATCTTTATTAGAACATCAATTTTATCAATATTAAAAGAGGGAGATTCCTCAGAAACCTCCTCGTCTTCGTCAGAAGAATAGACTGAATCAAAATCTTGAATGCTAAAACCATCTTCCTAAGTTCCTGGATGCACAGATGGGCCTTCATCTGCATCATCAACACGGGATCTTTTCCTGGAAACTGAACTCTGTTGTACTGATGAAAATGTGTCCATCATGGAAGATTTCATCCAGGATAGGAAGTCTTTAAAATGAGAGGGTATATCCTGACCTACTGCCTTACTAAAGCAGTCTGCACAAAGCTTAGTGTTTTCATTGAGAGATAAAGGGGAATCACATCCAGAACAAGCTCTGCCCTTAGTACCTACATCTTCCCCAGAAGAGGCTACTTTATCTTTAACAGCAGATTTAGACACAGATTGGTATGATGCAAAAACAATATAATATAAAGTAAAATACAATATAAAATATTCTATCCATCAGGGTATTACTCACAGACCTGCTCCAGACGTCTTCCTCCTTGGAAACCTTATATGCAGGCTCGAAATTCAGCGTGCGTTCCAATGCTGGAAGCATCCGTGATGTCATCATTGGGTGCCTCCGGAACCGAAGTAACATGAGGGAACAAGTTGTAGATGTCGCCGGAGCGCGATGCGATCATTATTGTGGAATCAGCTGCGAGGCTAAGCACAGTATCCCAAGCCTACCACTGCACTTAGTGATGTAAGGAAATCGTATTGGGAAAGACATTGCCCTTTGGACAGTGTTGTAACACGACTGAAGGAGCAGGGGAGCCAGAAACGAGATAAGAATATTTTTGAAGGCAACGGGAACAGGAGGAAGATTCCATCTATCCTCCAGCTTCTAGGACCAACAAATAACTGACAGTCATACCTGCAGGGGGAGACTTCAAGAGTTTGGTTTGTCCTGCCAGCTGAGGGGCGGAGACAAAGCCCACTCTAGTGACATGGAGCGGCCACAGAAGAAATACGGTTTTATCTGCAGTAGCATAGAGAGGCCTATTGTGTCATTTTTTTGTTTGTATTTGTCTTTTAATATTGTTTTTGCTAAATACTTTTAAATACTACACTATACCTTCTCATCTATTTTTTTATAATAATCCAGGTAATGCTGGAAAGATGCAAAGGGTGAGTGAAAGATGATGGGAGCTGTATTTCATCAACAGCTGGAATAACAAAAGTTGCCAGGCTCTGTTCTTTACTATCTGGATTTGGCATAAGAGACATATAATTTCTGTGGTAACAAATATTCTGGGCTCTTGTCTCTACAAATAAACTCCTATTTCTCAGAGGATTCTCTCCCTGAAGCTGTGTTTTAAATGAAAACTAATGTCTCTTAATAACATCATCCATTTTTCATTTGGGCAGAAAATAACATCTGCTCATGAAAATGGGAGAAAATGAATCTTTAATTATTACTGGATATTGATGGAAAGAGACTTAATTGCGGACATCAGGACACCAAACGCCTCTCGCAGTGACTGAAGTACAGTTAGGAAAGAAGAAAGACCAGTGCAAGGAGTTGGGATCACAGAGTCCTGCAACAATCTACCTCTGTGCACATCATATCCATTACGAATTAAAGACTGATTTTGGAGAATAAATCCATGCAGATTCATAGTGGCCATTAGACTTTTCTGCACAGATTAAGGTAGGTGGAGTTTATTATTAGGTGCTCATGACCCTTGAATGAGCGTAAAGGTGTGAGGTGCATTGGTGCGCAATGAGTTACACACCCATCTGGTCCTTAAATAGTATTCATAAAATCTGAGTAATTGGTTTCGAACTACATTTGTTATACCTTATTGACTTGTGATAGAGGAGTTCTCACAGCTCCTGCAGGTAAACGGCTCCTGTTGCTCTCTTCAAATAGTCTTCCAGGTGAGCGCTCCCTTCTGGTGCTAAGTAACCTTCCTGGAGATTTCTCCCTCTCCAAAGGTCGCCCAGGAGATTTGTCCCTGCGCATATCTGTCCTTCCTTCACGGTAACGATGTGGTGTGCTAGGTTCTCGTACAAGACCTTGAACCTCAGCTGGCACTGGACTGGATGCTATTCTCTTGGTTATGTGGTCATTATAAGAAGGAGGCCCTCTCTTGTTTGGACTGCCAATAAAAGGAGAAAACTATTGAAAGTAGAAATAACATCTTCTGATATCAAAAAGAACTAGTTATCTCTGCTCCAATAATAATAATAAAAAAAAAAATATATATATATATATATATATATATATATATATATACACACAAAAATGATACACCCCAAATTGCCTTGTAATCCAGGTTGTGCAGGACCAATCCTGTGACATCCTCCACATATTCCCAAAGAAAGCCCAGGGGTACTCTGACTTCAGGATTTCATGTGTCAAGTAACAATAAATGTAATAATTGTATACTAACACACAGTGACCGTCTCAAAGTAAAAGCAACAACTTCCACGAGCTCAGATATTAAACATCAGTTCTATCCTATAAGGATTAGAATGCGACCCTGGGAATGCCCTGACCACCTCGGGCACCTTGTATAAAAAAGGCACAGACGGAAAATGAGGGGAACCACTAGTGTAAATCCAAATATAAGGAATCCAGATGAAATTGTACTACCCCACTCAGTGGTAGCTTTGGACTGCTTCTCCTGCATCCTCTTAAAAGTCATGAAACCCTGGCCAGTCCACAGTAAGAACAAACAGCCAGAAAACAGTGGGGAACAAGCATCAATGTTCTCTTGTGTATTACATATATCAAGCTGAACATCAAAAGGACTTATCCAGTAAGCTGAACCTGGTGTCTGTCGCAGACTGCTTGTTGATGGCTTATGGAGACAATTATCCCAATCCCTCTAGGGCAGCTTACAACTCATAAATGCATATAAAACCACCATTTATCTCAGGAGCACTTGCAGGAATCATTCATTCATTAAAAAATAAAAACTATACAGTAATAATAAACAGCAGAATGTTGTTGTTTATTATACCTTTTATATTGCTTTTTTTTTATAAATGAATATTTGTTCTACACAAGCTTCTGAGATATCTGGTGTTTGTATATGGATTTATGAGCTGTGAACTGCTCTAGTGGGGATGGGATACATGTCTCCAAAAGTTATCAACTGGTGGGCTTTGACAGATGCAGGGCTCAATGTCCTTTTGATATTTGTATTGATGTTTGTAATACACTATAGAATTTTGATACTTACTCCCTTCTATTTTTTGTCTGTTTGTTGTTACCTTTATAATTAGTATTCATGCTCTTAACCATGCAGATATTTTAAATGTAACTAAACACTGATCAAACAGCTATAAACAATTTATTTTAAAGTGAGTCACTCAGTTATAATAAAGTTGAAATGGGAAAATGAGTAATGAGGATGATTTTGTGACGAAAGTGTTACAAATGCTATGGTGAAAGTCTTCAACTACAAGGATGTGTGGAGATAACACACGCAATAATACTTACATTCAAGATCCTCCAACTAGTGGAACAATGACGATACACATGGATCTTTACTTGCCATCCTGTCTGTTACATCTCTTCTCCAAACTAGTCTGATTCATGCACCAATCTGTACTACCACCTTATCCCTAACTGGGACCTTCCACATGTCTGTAAAAGGCCTCAGTAAGGGAAAATCGGTATTACAGACTATTGCATGAATCAGAGAAGTTTGTCTGGAGTGAAGATGCAACAGTCAATACAATCAGTAAGATCTATATTTATCATCATTGTTCCACTACAGTATTTCTACGAGAATCCTGCAAGCAAGTATTACTGTACGTGTATTATTGCCCACATGACCTTATGGTCATATACTTTCATTACTTCAACATATGTTCACAAAACCATTCTCATTACACACTTTCATAATTTTCCTGGCTAAATTTTATTATAAAAGAAATTAACTTTAAAATTATGTTTTATCATGGTTTTGTTACATCTAAGATGTGTATGTATATACACACACACACACACACACACACACACACACACACACACACACACACACACACTAGCCATTATGGATTAAAAAATGTTAATATAAATATATTTTTTCATATATATTTAATAAAGGGATAAAAGTATTTCAGTAAACTTAGCAATCCTTTTCTTTTAGTCTATGTGGAACACAGGAACCATGGGTAAAGTTCCCCTCAAAAAAGGTCAGGCCTCTGAGGCGGAGACTCCTATCTTCTCTCTGCTTTACCTCTGACTCAGAGTTCCAGTTGTAACATATACAAAAGTCAAGATAAAGCAGAAGTGAGAAGAAAGAAGGAAATTCCTTGAAAAGAGAACCCAAGAGGACCCCCTCTGCCTGTGACTCTAGGTGCCCCATACTAGCAGGGTAATGAAAACCATGCATTTTCTTGGGGGGGGGGGGGGGGCAAGATTTGGAGTGAGCTGAGGCAACAAAGTAATCTTGCCTCCGGTAGAGTGACTGATGACCTTGCTTAGGTCAGGGCTAAACAACTGTTTTCCCGCAAAGGCAAAAGACAAAGATTTTTTTTGGAAGATTGGGCAGCCCACCAAAACTTGAGCCACAGAGTGCTACACTCAGCCACTGAAAGGGCAGAGGCTTTTGAAGAAAACCTGGTGGCATCAAAGGCTGCTTCCGTAAAGTATGCGTATGCCTTGAGAATTTTGGCAAGCAGAACTGACAGTTCCTCTTTGGGAAGTCCCCTTGAATGGCATCTGAAAACTGTTCACCCCAGATAGCCAAGACTTTAGCAACCCTGGGTTGCAGGATGCCACCCCTGCCTGTAAACTCTGCCTTAACCCCTTAATGACCAGTGCGAGCAAGCACAGCCGGCACTTGAGGACCATGGGGCATTTTTTTTTTGTAGATCTGATTCAGGGCAGCCACGTGGGAAGCCCTGAATTCAATGACGTGCCAGGACTGTAACTGGTCCTTAAGTGCTGGACAGCCGTGATGGTCCTTGCACGGCATTGGACGTTAAGGGGTTAAATAGTGAATCCAAGCATTTTTCTGCTTGATTCTTAATATGTGCAGAGCAGTGTTCTTAGCAAGGTAAGAAATAGGGGGATTAATTGCAAGTGGAGTAACCCACTGCATCAAAGCCTCAGCTGAGAAGGGGTACAGTTTACAGATGCATCTGTTAAATAGTGTTCTATCAAGCATCCTCCATTCATCCAGAAAGACCTGGTTCAAAGAGTGAAACAGAGGAAAAATTGGCACCACCTTTTTTACATCTCTGGAAGATGTCTGGAGAAGAGGACCTAAAATCAGAGGCCTCGGAGTGTCTCCAGGACTGCTCTGATAAGTCCCTCAGGACAGAGAAGAATATAAGTAATTCCCCATCAGTCTCACCTTCCTCCTTAGAAAATTTCCCAACCAGTTCTGAATGACCCCCGGAAACAGGACTTTGTTACCTTTATTGGCTGAGTGTGGGGCTGTTTATAAGAGAAGCAGAGCCATTCATCCACATAAATTAACTTTCTGGGTACCACAATCAGTATTAGTAACAACTCCATCCAGACATCTCTGTACCACAAACCAACAGACAGTCCTAATTATCTCAGAAATTACAGTTCCAACCTGAGCACACAAAAAACACTATTGTTTACAGCCAGGCCCTAAGGTATATGCTCTGACACTTCTGATGAACATCTTAAAAATCTCAGGAGACATTTTGTCAGTCAAGGATATAATACCAAGGTCACAGACATCCAAATTTCGAGCCACCAGTGTACCCAGGAATCTCTTGGAATACAAACAACCATAGGAAGAGAACAGATCATTAGTAGTCACCTACTACCCACAGCTTGAAGTACTGAGCAAAATCTCAAAAAAGCTTAAATTACTGCTACATTCTGAAGGCATATTAAAAGACTATTCCCAAAACCTCCACTTCTTTCCTATAAACAGACCCCCCCCAACCTGAATAAATGGTGGTAGAGCTCCCTTAAGAAGGGAGTAGAAAATGGCACTTCTCCCTGTCTGCAAAAGACATGTGGAACCTCTGCACACATATGTACCACAGATAAGTTGCCCATAACACATTTCCACCAGAACCACCTCATCAAGATCAAATTATCCTGTGGGTCATCTAATGTTGTCTACCTCATTATGTGTGTGAATTGTCCCAAAGTAGGACTACATGTAGGTGAGACAGGACAAACCAAAGAAAACCTATGAATTCTCATAGGTCCAGAGTGAACAACAAAACAGACACCACCAATGGGTCAACATTTCTGCAAACCTGGTCACAGCGCTAAAGATCTCAAGGTACTGATGGGACATTTTAGGACACAGAGACAGGAAGATCAGGAAGTATAAATTGATGACCAAGTTTAATACTGAACTGTGGCCTGAACAGTGACAAGGAAGTTGCATCATAATCCTGCACAAACATATTTTGGACCATTTGGGTACCAAGGGGCTGTGCAATTCATTGCAATCAATGGGTTGAGTACCCCTTTGTCGCTCGGATGGTTAACGAATACATTCTATTGACCTAGCCATCTTTGACAAAAGATTGAATTCACTGGAACATCAAACAGGTAATAAATATTGTACCACTGAGCCAACTACCCAAACTACACTGGAGCCTAGGGAATTAATTATATATATATATATATATATATATATATATATATATATATATATATATATGGACAATACTGATAAGTGGAATTTAAATGTTAAAACAATTTGCATGGGTGTATAACCTGTCATGTATTTTTTATTCACACTTCATTTTTAATATGCCTGAAGAAGAGACCTAGAGTCTTAAAAGCTTGGATGCTAGAGCCGCTCAGCCATTAAAAGTATCAATTTTACTCTATCAGTCATCTGAATAAAGGGATAACAGAGCCTGAAGTGATAACAGCCTTAACCCCCAACTGGTTCCTGCTCAGCAGATGAGGGCCCAAGAGGTGAAGTAGAGGGGGCACAGTGTAGGAGGGACCTAGAATATCGGAATATTCCCTTGGAAGACCAGTCTGGCAATGATATAAAGGGGACACTAGAATATTTGACTTAAGATTTGCCCATGTGTCACATAAACCCCCTAAAACAGGACAAAAGTAGTCTAAAAACAGAAATGTAAGAGGAGAGTACTGAGAAGTATCTCACTGCAAAGGGTTAAAATAACAGAAAGGAGAGATAGAACCATCGTCTGTGTAGCAAGTGCAATCTCCAAGAAATATGGCTACTAAAGTAACACCCCAGAAAACAGGAAATTCTGGAGGTTGTAGTTTTGCATGCATATTGAGCGAATAGTGGTTCTTCAGCTGTTCCAAACAGCACCCTCACGAAGTCTGGACAGAGTCCCCAGGATGACAACAGGAAAGGAGTGCTTACACGGACCTGCTCAGCATACAATAGCCCCGTGTAGTCTTTGGCTCAATAATAAAAAAATCTTTATTCTATAAATTCTAAAAACATTAGAAAACTCTTAAACAAAGAGTATTCAACATAAGACACAGAGTCACCATTATAAAAACGGAACACATCATTCACCTAACGCGTTTCGTACAAAAAGGTACTTAATCATAGGAATGAGTGAGTGCCAGAGGAGTAAGCAAGTAAGGAGTAAGTAAGGAGTAAGTACTCCTCTGGCACTCACAGGGTTAATAGTGCAGCATACTGAACATTCTCCATCTATACAAAATTAGTTTTTTTTTTTACATTTACAAGTATAGTTTAAAAAAAAAATTCAACTCCCAGCATTAACCAATACATAACAGTAAAGTCTATCTTGCAAACAAACCTTCAAATTACAGTCTCTTAATCTTTCAAACTACAACAGGCTTCAGGAAAAAAAACAACCTGTCTCTGCTGAGGTAAATCTTCAGCTGATGCTCCTTCATGTAGCCTATTCCTCCTCTAGCAGACACTCCCCCTCAGCACCAGCCACCAACAGCTGATTTCTAAATGCCTCAGGAAGTTTGATCCTTCTACTGACCTTTCCAAGTCGATGACGTGAATTCCCTAACCTAAATGATGCCACTAGGGGGAGCTCATGATTAAAAAAACACAAACTTAAAATGGGAATTACTCCTTAACCAAAAATCCATCAGAAAAAAAACAGACAGCACTGAATACACCATCACTTAATCTACTTATATAATGTAAGTACTTTTTTAAGTTTACTGCTCCTTTAAATATGGCTTTAAGCCCCTTGAATGTTAGAGGTCTCCAACACATTGCTTCTCAATACACTGGAGGCTACTAAAACATTCAAGGGGTGAAAAGCCCCATTTAAATCTGTGGGAGCTTTGGGAATATTTATTTGTCCTCTATGGTGTCGTTGTTTTAGTCCAGAAGTGCCCCTCATTTGCTTTCTACATAAAACCCATAGTTTATGTATATCTATCTATATCTATATATATATATCTATATATATATCTATATATATATATAAAAGAATAAGCCTCATTGCATAATTTATGGTACCCCACACACACAGAACATAATTTATGTCTCCTCAGAAAAGAAACTCGCATTGAACAGAATGTCTCATTACATAATTTATGTCTCATTAGGAGACACAACACCTACTGGGTGATTCAATGGGGACTTTACTGCTCCCATTGGGTGATTCAATGGGGGCATGTTTATCATACAGGGAGTTGGCCCGCCCCCACCACTATCCAACTGACAAAAAAAAAATATATAGCTGCCACTCGCTCCTGAAGCAGGGAATATCAATAATTTCTCCTGGTCCACACAGACTCTCACTCAGGATCATGACGCCACAAACACACTGTTTCACCTCCCACAGATAATTGTAACCCTCCATACACTCTGTTTCGGTCGAGGGTGTAATGTTTCCATAAAATACAAACTCAGGGATAAACTTAATAGCAACTCTTTTATTTAACGCTTTTCATCTCTTCAGTCACCTCACTAACTGTTTTCAACTGTCAGTCCTCCACTTCCTGCTTCCTGATTCCCGTCCTTTCTCCTTAAAGGGAGAGAGATGCTTTGCTGTATGTTACAGAGGGCAAGCCTCAAACACCACTTTCTATTTGTTCCTTCAGCTACCCTGCCTCAACTGAAGAGCCACCCAGGTCCGGCCCAACACATTGTGCTGCCTGGGTCCAAGGATGAAATGCTGCCCCCCCAAACTACACCCACCAAAACACGCCCATATGGCTGCTCTAAGCAAATTTAACCCTTTGAGTGCAGGGGTATGCAGTGCATTGGAATGCGCTGCATACCCCTCTGGCACACTAAGGGTTAAGCCCCATGTCTTTCAAAGCCAACCAACTCCCCTGGTTACATTCCCTGTGCAGTTAGTATAATGTGAAGACAAATGGAAGAACTGCACATTTTAGAGGATATTTTAAAACTGTCCATTTTTTTTTTTTTTGCAATTGCAGCAGTGTTAGATAGCAATCTTTCACATAGGACACCACTTTAACCCTTTCATAACCAGGGATGTCTGCTCCTGTACTCAAAGGGTTATAAAATCTAACTGTACAGGAGCAGACATCCCTGGTTATGAAATTATTAAAGTGGTGTCCTGTGTGAAAGATTGCTATCTAACTCTGCTGCAGATGTAAAAAAAAAATGGACAGTTATAAAATACAATCTATGTCTGTCTCCCCCCATGTCTCTCCCTCCATGCCACCCATGTCTCTTTCTCTTCCTCCCTCCATGCCACCCATGTCTCTCTCTCTCTCTCTCCCTCCATGCCACCCGTCTTTCTCTTCCTCCCTCCATGCCACCCATGTCTCTCTCTCTCTCCCTCCATGCCACCCATGTCTCGTTCTCTTCCTCCCTCCATGCCACCCATGTCTCTCTCTCTCCCTCCATGCCACCCATGTCTCTTTCTCTTCCTCCCTCCATGCCACCCATGTCTCTCTCTCTCTCTCCCTCCATGCCACCCATGTCTCTCTCTCTCCCTCCATGCCACCCATATCTGTCTCTCTCTCCCTCCATGCCACCCATGTCTCTCTCTCTCTCCCTCCATGCCACCCATGTCTCTCTCTCTCTCTCTCTCTCTCCCTCCATGCCACCCATGTCTGTCTCTCTCTCTCTCCATGCCACCCATGTCTGTCTCTCTCACCCTTCATGCCACCCATGTCTGTCTCTCTCTCCCTCCATGCCACCCATGTCTGTCTCTCTCACCCTCCATGCCACCCATGTCTGTCTCTCTCACCCTCCATGCCACCCGTCTGTCTCTCCCTTCCTCCATGCCACCCATGTCTCTCTCTCTCTCTCCATGCCACCCATGTCAGTCTGTCTCTCTCTCCCTCCATGCCACCCATGTCTGTCTCTATCTCCCTCCATGCCACCCATGTCTGTCTCTCTCCCTCCCTCCATGCCACCCGTCTCTCTCTCTTCCTTCCTCCATGCCACCCATGTTTGTCTCTCTCTCTCTCTCTCCCTCCATGCCACCCATGTCTGTCTCTCTCTCTCTTCCTCCATGCCACCTATGTGTGTCTCTCTCCCTCCATGCCACCCATCTGTCTCTCTCTCCCTCCATGCCACCCATGTCTGTCTCTCTCTCTCTCCCTCCATGCCACCCATGTCTCTCTCTCTCCATGCCACCCATGTCTCTCTCTCTCTCCATGCCACCCATGTCTCTCTCTCCCTCCATGCCACCCATGTCTCTCTCTCCATCCATGCCACCCATGTCTCTCTCTCCATCCATGCCACCCATGTCTGTCTCTCTCGCCCTCCCTCTTCACCATGTCATACATGTGTCTCTCCTCTCCCCATGTGTCTCTTTGCCATGTTTCTTCTCCTCTTTTGTCTGTCTCTCCTCCATGTCTGTCTGCCTCTCTCCTCTTCCAATCTCTGTCTGTCTCTCTTCTCCCTCCATATGCCACAACCAGTTTGCCCATTGAATATGCCACTGCCAGATGCCCATTAAAACATGCCCCATCACCCATATTGCTGACCGAGGACTTACCTCAGCACCCCAGAACATGCCCCATTGCCCACCCAGGACTTACCCCAGAACATGCCCCAATGCCCATCCAGTACTTACCCCAGCACCCCAGCACATGCCCCATTGCCCACCCAGGACTTACCTCAGCTCCCCAGAACATGCCCCATTGCCCACCCAGGACTTATACCAGCACCCCAGGACATGCCCAATTGCCCACCCAGGACATACCCCAGCACCTACCCCAGCACCCCAGGACATTCCTCACTGCCCACTCAGGAATTACCCCAGCACATGCCCCATTGCCCACCCAGGACTTACCCCAGCACATGCCTACCCAGGACTTACCCCAGCACCCCAGGACATGCCCCATTGCCCACCCAGGACTTACCCCCGCCAGCACCCACAGTTGTCCAGCTCACTGGTGTCTAATAGCAGGCAGCTTGATCCTCCCATGCTGCCTATCGCACTCCCCGCATGGTCTGATGTCTGAGCGCCGGCAGGTCACGTGAGTCCCGGCGCTCTGACCTCAGTACAGCGCGGGGAGAGCAAGAGAGGCAACATGGGAGGATGTCTGTGTGCAAGCTGACAGCCCGCCCGCAGAGTGGCTAAGTCAGCGCCTCTGCTGGCAAGCTTTTTTTTTTTTTTTTTTTGCAGGAGACACCCTGCCAAGTGCGCCTGCTGTGACAGTGATTAGTCTGGCTCAGCCTCAGTCAGGCTGACAGACTGAGGCTGAGCCACACTAATTACTGTCACAGCAGGCTCACATCTCGCAGGAGGGAGTCAAAACTCTTTGTCCTGCGCCGTGTGGACAAAGACCTGGAGGCTGGCTGACATACAGTGGGCGACAAATTGCCTCCCCAGTCAAAGTGCCGCCTGGGTCCATGGACCCACCGGGACCCATGTTAGGGCCGTCCCTGGAGCCACCGTGTGTTATATTGCTATGTTACCATAACTTAACCCTTTGAGTGCCAGCTTTGCAATGCGTTGCGTACCCCTCTGGCACTCAAAGGATTAAGTAAGGAAGAGTTACTACTCCCATTGGGTGATTCAATGGGGGAGTGATTTAAATCATGCAGGGAGTTGGCCTGCCCCCACTATCCAGCCCGCCCACCGCTATCCAAGTAAATGAAAAAACAAAATGGCTGCCACTTGCTCCTACACCACAGACACATCAGCCAAAAAACACACACACACTCAATCACACACTGACACACACACACTCAATCATACCCAGAATAATTCATACACTCTCACTCAATTACACACACTCAATCACACACACTCACACACTCTCTCACTCACTTTCATACACCCTCTCACTCACACGCTCACTCACACATTCTCACTCAATCACACACACTCACTAACTCACTCACGCAATCACTCACTCTCGCACTCACTCACACCCTGGGAGCCAGCACGATCCACCTTCCACCATAGTATGTGCAATTACCACATGCATTTCAACTACATGAATGAATTCCACTCACTCACACACACTCACTCACTCACACCCCGGGAGCCAGCACGATCCACCTTCCACCATAGCATGTGCAATCACCACATGCATTTCAACTATATGAATGAATGCCACAGTCGAGGCATAAGTACAAACACAAACTCATTACAATGACACATGTCACCCCCTTATGACTCACTTCTGTGTGTGTGTATGTCTCTGTGTGTTCCTCACTGTGTGTGTTGCAGGTCTGTATCACACTCTATGTATCTGCATGTTGTGCATTGCATGTATGTGTGTATGACTGTCTCGATTTTTATGCATCTCAGTGCATGCGTGTGCATTTGCGTGTGTATCTCTGTGTGTGTTTGTCTTGCATCCATGTGTGTGTATTAATTCTGTATATATCCTGACGGGCAGCACCGTCCCACATTGATAGTATATATTATATATACAGGGCTCAAAATTTCCACTCGCCAATGGCGAGTGAAAATGTAGCCCTGGCGAGTAGAAATTCAGCCCTGGTGGGTATGTTTTGGCTGAAAAGTTTGGAGGCTCTCTCCTCATTGATGTGAGAGGGTTTTTCCATCCCTACCACTCCTACCCGGGTACTCTGGGTAGGATGGAACCAGGGGAGCTCCCTTGCTCCTTTGCGTCACCTTTATTGATCTCCTCCTAAGACAGCGGATAACTTAATTTTTTTATTTAAAGAGTGGCAGCGGCAGGCCCCTTGCCTCCTCAGTCATGGTTTTTCAGCCAATCACCCTGACAACAAACCAGATTCACAAACATATATATGTATATCTATATACATATATATGTATATCTATATATATATATATATATATATATATATATATATATATATATATATATATATACATATACACAGTTCATAGCAGGATGGACAGCACTCACGAGAGCCTTTTATTGAAACAATAAAACAACATATGCTTAATTTCTAAAGGCTTTAGTGAGTGCTGTCAACCCTGCTATGAACTGTATGTATCCTTGTATTTCTGATATGCACCTGGGTATCTACATATCTTTACAGTGAATACACTCCTTGCCTTTTTTATTTTATATATATATGTTTTGGTTTACCTGCGTGTTGTAGAAGGAGCACGGTGGAGTTCACTTGTAGTGTCCTTTACAAGATTGCCCTTGCAGCAGATTACTCTCAGCTTGTCCTGATAAACTGATGCTAGATAAATGGCTCCAGATGAGATTGCCGGTCCCAGGTATCGTGGGTTTGGTATATCCAAATGGGCTCGAGCTGGAGCGCTATAAAGGATAAAGAAGGATTCCGTTTACAGTTTCAGATTACACAAGGGACTTATGCATAGTAGAGCAATTTTGGAACTGCACCATAGGGGAGAAATAAAAGTCCAATTAATGTGGGGCTTTAACCCTCTGAATGCTAGAAAGGTCTCCAGTGCACCGCTCTGCAATGTATTGGAGACTGCTCTAGTGTTGAAGGTGTTAAAAGCCCAATACAAAACAATGCGAATTTTGGGAATTTTTATTTCTCTACCATGGTGCAGTTGGTTTGCCCAGAATTGCAGCTCTTTTCTTTTGTGCATAAGGCATATCCATAGTCTTGGAACTGTAAAGAATATGACTCACCCCAGAGCAGCACGTCCTTGGATCTCAATCACTTCCAAAGAGTTAAAATGCGTCACAAACAAGTAGGGTTCCCTGTATGCTGAATCAAAAATATAATAGGCTTAAGAAAAGAGCTACTAGGCACATCAGAAGTCTCAGATACATTAGAGGCATCTGTGCCTAAAGGGTGTTAAAACATAAATATATTGACAAAAAGCCCTGATATATGTTATCCATCTGAAAGACATTTTGAATGGAAAACAAAAAGGTCTGTGGTGCAAACACTCTTTTTAGGCATGTTTTTCTATTACCCACTGTACGCACCTTATTGGCCCTTATGTCTGTATGTGAGCAATAAACAAGCCCCTCTTACTTGTAGTAAACAAAACAAAAATGATATCTATCTATCTATACACACAATTTTTTCCATTTGCTATTGAAGAGTGAAAGCAAAGCAACCTACAAGTGCAACACATTTGTGGAACTTCTGCAACAGTGTTGGGAAGAAATTTCAGAACAATATTTGATTTCCGTTGTGGAAATAATGCCACGAGTGTGTTCAGCTGTTATATCTACAAAAAGTGGCTACTTCGATGAGTCAAAAAAAAAAAAAATTACATTTTGTTAAGGAAAACAATTCCATGACTTCTCTTTAATGTCCAATTGTTTATTTGTTCTTTGCTTTATTTTCAGAGTACACTGAGACATTAAACTGCGTACATTTCAATAAAAACTGGAAAAACTGGAAAAACGGGGGCGTTATAAAACTTTTGACTGGTAGTGTGTATATACATGTGTATGTGTGTGTATATATAATTTTAACCCATTGTATGTTACAGATTTCTAGCATTCAGTGGGGTTAAAGCCTCAATTATATGTGAATTTTCACTTGCTCCTATGGTGCAGTTTGGTTGCTCCACAATTAAGCTTCTTCAGTTGGTTTAATAAGGTGACATAAGCTTGTTTATCAATTTTAATTCTGTTGTGCAACATTGATGGATCTAGAAAACATTACCCTTTCTTTACATGGATTTTTAGTCACACACATTTTTACAGTTTAAAAAAACTACACACCAAAAGCTAGAGGCAGGCGGCTCCATTTCAGATCTTCTGTTCGACTACGTCTTCCGTAAGAATCAACAAATACACCAAACTCTGCAAATCAGAGGAGTCAGTGATGAATACTGACAATTTTTGCATTAATAAATATACTATATAAGTATGGCACTCTTAAAAAAATAAATAAAAAAAAAAAAATCTTACCATGGAAGCAAAGTAGGTACTCTTCTCTCTGCCCTGTACTGTTAACCTGCATTATAGCAATAGGGAAGCTATTGGAAGAAGACGCAAACACAGCAGAGGCCAAGGAGTGGTCATTTTTATCCAGGAATTCTAAAGGAAACTATGAATTAGTATACATAAAATAATGGGGCATATTTTTTTTATATATATATATATATATATATATATATATATATATATATATATATATATATATATATATAAATAAATAAATAAAAGGGAAAGTGGAGTAAGTCTGGAACAAACCAACTGCTTAACAGAGGAAAAAAAAAATCATGACTGAACGGTAATAATTTTAATAACATCTTCCAGCACTCCCAAAACTACAGTATGTGTTTTTTCATAATATAATGTTTCTATACCTTTAAGTAACATTAAAATATATATTCCTGTTATTATGTGAAAGAAGTTAACATTTCCAGCCTTGTTACACATTGAATGAGCTGTTTCTCCTTGCATATTAACTGTTCCCCCCAAGCTGCTAAAATCAAGGCGTGCAATAACATATGTCTTATGTTCTATCAAGGTACAAAAACATATATTCATATTATACTGTGATCCTATGATAATAAAAATAGTCCATTTTTGGATATCACTTTTCTCCCCACTGGGATTATAAGTGCCTTAGTGCATGGTCTCAGAGTTAATCAACTGTAGACAGCTGATAAATAGTTGTTACTTTCACTATAATCAGTCCTGCTGGGGGTATAATGTGCAACCCTGAGGTTTGAGCAGTTTGATGTGCAATTCATTAAGCTTAAAGCGGAACTACCACCACTTAGAAACATGGCCCTGAATAATTACCTATCTGGCGACTAACTGCTCAGTAGCGCTAGTCGCCCGAATTATTACATCGTTCATGAGATTTATACACTGCTCCGGGACTCACAGACAGGAAACCATGCAGACACCTTTCCATAGAGACGCCTGCGCCCCTGCGCTGTCAGCCCCTTTTGGAGCCGAACGGCTTGTAGCAACACCTCCTAGAGCAGACTGGGACTGACAGGGCAGGAGTGCAGTCATCACTATGGAAAGATGTTTGCGATGTTTCCTGCCTGTCAGTCCGGGAGCAGTGTATAATTATCATTATTGCGGTAATAATTCTGGTGACTAGCGCTACTGAGCAGCTAGTCTCCAGATGGGTAATTATTTGGGTCCATGTTTCTAAGTGGTGGTAGCTCCGCTTTAAGAGGTGTACTTTTAGAGCAAACTAACTGCACCATAGGAGTGCAATGAAAATTCCCATTGACTAGTAGAGAGGTCTCCAATGCATTGCTTAGTTTTCAGGGGGTTAAAAGTCCCATTTAAATCAATAGGAATTTGATGGATTTTTTTGTCCCATGTAGTGCAGTTGGTTTGTTCCAGAATTGCAGCTCTTTCGCTTAATAAATTGCACCTTTTGTGTATTAACTGAACTATCTCACCCACTATCATAACAATTTGTATTTGTTGACCTAAAACAGAGACGGGCAACAGGCAGCCCTGAGAGTCTTCTCTTGCTGCCCACAATCTTTTCACAGGTACAGTTGAAATATGAAATAATTTCACATCACATCCACTGTATTTTAAACCCAAAATACCATTTCATTTTCACTTAAAGGGATAGTAATAGCCAGAAAAAAATGCAGCTCAGATTAATCATGATTTGCCATAGGCCATGGAGAGCTGTGTTTCAATGTTTTCCAACTTGTAGTTCAAAAGTAATTCAATTATTATAAATTATCCCTCTCCCTCCCCTTTTAGCTATGTCACGTTGCCTCACTAAGCTGGTCAGATGGAGGGCAACGAGGGACAATAATCAATGAGTATAATGAAAATGCTGCCCTCCTTCGTCAAGGTGGTGGTGGTGTTGGGGGGGGGGCAGGGTTTTCCTTATACTCAGCGTATGACGATTGTCCCTCGCTGCGAGTTGTCCAGTCCCAGAACCGGATTTCACAACTGAGGAGAGGCGACTTATATGCGGTATAACGGGGTGGGAGGGGGAGCCTTTAGAATTGAATTACTGTTGAACTACAAATGGAAAATTTTGAAATACCACTCTACTGGCCCACGGCATATGAGTACTAATCAGAGCTGCATTTTTTTTTTTTTTTCAGCGTGAAGTTAAGTGACACACTGTAGTCAATTTGATTGCCTGTCACTAATTTAAAAGCATAGAACACCATCTACACGTGGTAAATTTTTAGGCCAGTTTTGATAAATTGGCACAAGTAATTACATACCCTCCAGTGTGTATTGTTTCATCTCAATCTCATAAAACTTGTTGGTGCCGATAATGATGCTATAACCAGTAAAGTAGATACAGCTGCACGGTTCGGAAGTTTCAATCTCCTATGAGAACATACAAAGAAGAATTTTACATGATAGAAATAATAATACATACACCAAGCAGTGTGAGATCTTTGAGTAAATTTTGTATTTACCTTTCTGATACAAAACTTGCTGAGGCTTTCATTGTACCGCAATATCACTACTTTATTTGGCATGGCTGCACAAATGCATAACCCATTCTCAATCTAGGAAAACGTATATTCAAAAATTAAAAAGAGCAAAAACACATAAATGATACAAATCAGGGTCACGCCCTTCAGTTGTTGTTGAATTATAACTCTCGTCATCCTCTGCTGGCTGTCCAACAGCCAACTTAGGATGATGGGAGTTTTAGTGCAACAACAACTGAATGATCAAAGATTGCACAACCTGAATTCAAATTGTCATATAGAAGAGCGTTTTTTGTCTTTATGGCCACAGTTGTAGTCCTGCTCTCTTCTGTCAGAAACATGACACGGACCTCATATATGAAGCATGCTCATGTATTTTTAATATGTAATGACACATGCATATGATGAATACAATAGTTACCACTTTGGGGAAAAACTTCAGCTTCAATAAAAAAGGCTATCAACATATGTTTAACTGTTGTTCCAAAAGAAATAAAAAAAAAAAATAACCTCATATTTCATAAATAAAAATATAATCTTACATTTGTGTTCTTTGAAGTTTGGCTGGCCTAGAAAGCAGGACAAAAAGCTCTGCTTTAGAAGATGTTCTGCAACAGAACCTCAGGGCCCTATGCAACAGGGTAGAGGTATTGCTGGCTATACTGTTTCCTGCCACTAGATGGTGCAACAGACAACTTACAGAATATTTTACATCCTAGAGCAGTGGTTCTCAACCTTTTTTGCTCATGACACCCCTAACACACAATTTGGAATTTTCAGGGCATCCCTATCATTTTATATCATTTATCAAGGATGTAATGAAGGTTCTAAGTGCATAAATATAGAGTTATTCTTAGATCTCACAACTAAAATAAACATATTGTACCTATCAATTTACATAAATATACAATTGCAACTCTACATTCACATTTTTGACAGTCTTCATAGATACAATGGGGCACTCTAAGTGGATGTCTGTGGCACACCAAAGTGCCATGGCACCCTGGTTGAGAAACACTGTCCTAGAGGTTTAGCATGATGTGTGTACATAAGAATGCAAAATATGCACTTGTATATGGTGTATTTGTTGTGTCTAAGGTACTCAGACTTCCACTTTTTACCTGGAAATCTATGGAACATATACAAAAACACACATTGGCAGACTTATACACTGGATGTCAGTAAATTGGGCCTTATAATGAGAGAAACATTAAACTGTGAGTGCCAGACATATATCCAGAGCGTGTTGGACGCATATCTGGCCATCGAAGGGTTAAAATGACTTTGATCACCTATAATGGAAGATGACAGAGAGCAGCAAAAGTAGATGGGTGAAAGAAATGAAATACAACTTTGCCTAACCCTTGGATGCTAGCTATATCTCCAATGCAATGCTGTACAATGTAACAGAGTTTTATGTAGCACCCAAGGGAAATGTATACAATCTAATTCTGCCGATACATAGAATGGTGCACTGAAAACATTCATTACATTAATGTTTCAGTGACAGTGGGGGTATGCAATACATTGCAGAGCAATGTGTTACATACCCCTCTGACACTGAAAAGGTTAAAGTAACAATAATTCCATTTAAATCACACATTTGTAGCACAAATTGGCACAGTGTTTTACATCTCTGTGTGCAGCAAAAGCAATTCTTCTACCTTTCCCGCTGCAAAAAGGTGACATCCTTTAACGGCCTCAAAAACAGTCAAAGAGATTTCAGGCTGCGCAGGCAGATGTGACTGGGCCAGTGACTGCTTCACCTTCTTCACATCAATCAGACACAGGGCTCTTTCTTCTCCTTTAAACATAAATGCAAACACTGAAGACTGGATAAAGGTAGGATATATTCCTGATGCCTGGCAGTTCTCCTTTATTCTCAAAACATCGAGTGCTAGAGAAATCTACAATGCATTACTTCACAATGTGCTGGAGATGGCTCTAGAACCCAAGGGGTTAAAATGATTAAAGTTATATTTTAATATCAAAAGAAAAATATACCCTTGAATCATTAATCAGGATTATCTTCCACTGACAGGTGTTATGCCTTTATTCCACCTGCTCTTGTCTATTCTTTATGATTTATTAATGTTTATGCTAGGGGCATCTGCTTTGGCCATGCAGCTTCTTAAAGGAAGGCAGCTGGAAGGAAGAGTGCAACCAAGCTATGATTTAAAGTGGACATATAACCTTGAACTTTCTGCACTTATTTGAAATACAATTTCTCTTTGATTTAATTGGGGTTTGTATGTTTACTTATTTAATTATGCTCAATGCAGTCTCTAGAATTGAAGGGTTTAACCCCTTAACGACCGGTGGTCCTGGGACATTTCTGTCCCATAAGGACCGCATAGGAGCACTTGGACGCGCCGGTACACGTGACCTGTCGCGTGTATCTGCTCGTCATTATGGGGCCTGATAGAGATCGCTCCGATCTTGGAACGGTCAATTTCAGGCCCTATTTTTACTTACAGAGCTCCCGGTAGAGCGCTGTAAGTAAAAAGTACGTGACGTACTATGACCGTCATCAGTCCTTGAGTATTTCAAGGACCGTGACGGTCATAGTACGTCACATGTCGTTAAGGGGTTAAAGGATCCATTTGACTAAAAGAGGAATTTTTTTCGCCTCCTATGGTGCAGTATTGATGTCATAGAAATCTGCACAATATATCTACCTCACTATGTTTAACTGATTAGTTTATATTACATCCAAGAAATGGTGGGGCACTAAAAACTAAATAGTGCAAACGTTATTATTCTAATTAAACAGTGATTAATTAATTATTCTTCCTTGCAGTCACAACAGCAAGTCAGAATATTGTTTGTGCAGCCTTGTAACCCATTCTATATAATAATTCGCTAATGTATGTTTGTCAGAAGCTGTCATGCGCAGTACAGATGGCTGCGTGTGCTGCAGTCATGCGCAGTACAGACTGCCCGTGCCTAATAATGGAGCAGGGAGCTCCGAATTCAGACCCTAGTCCTCTCTGTGCACTTCGGTGCTCAGAGAGGACTACAGTCTGAATTCGGAGCGCCCTGCTCCGTTATCACCGCGGCGCAGGCAGTCTGTAATGTACATGAATGCACCACGGCCGTTGCTGCCTGCCACTGTGGCCCATGTACACGGGCTGTTCAACTAGTACTACCATAAAATAACAAACCTGCATGAATGTCTTTATACAGTATATGGGTAAAGCATGGTACCGTGTTAGCCACTGAAAAAGCAGGAAACAGCTATTGTAAAAGTGATGCCTTTATTGGCTGAGTGGCGCTAGGATGAAAGCTTTCAAGACAACTTAAGTCTCTTCTTCAGATATAATAACCAGTCTCCTGCTTTACAGGGTATGGAAAAATCAAGTTTCGAGGTAGCAGTTATCTGGATTTTCTTATACACAATACAAAACAAATTCATATTCTGATAATACAATTTTTAGGATGAACAGCTTTTACCACAGTTTAGAAATTGTACACAAGTTTAAATAACCTTCCTGTACATATATAGTTTCCCTTTAATTCTGTATTTTACAAATCATATGTGCATTTAGAAGTGATTATTACATTTCTGTATAATTTCTTTTGGGTGATGAAACATAATAGTTACCTGCTATGAGAAGAAGCTTCTCAAGCTCCTTAACAATATGAACTTGGAAGACTGCTCCAACCCCTGGTATGTGAGTGAGAGAATTCTTCAGCACATTCAGAGCATACAGGCCTTCCTCTGCACCAACCAAAACAATCTGCACGCAAAAGGAAAATACACTGATTAAAGCAAGGTTAATCAATCTTCATACAGTAGGAACAGCCAATCTTTCTACCTCCAGTTATGTGAGACAATTCCCATCATACCCAACCAGCCATCAACTGGAAGCCCAATAATGGAATATCTCTGTGAGAATGAAAGAGCTTGGAGGGAGGGGGTACAACCTCTGCAGCCAATAAAATGTTATTATTAAATGACCACAGATGTATTCTCCAAATGCAAATCCCTGCTAGATGTCACAGGTAATATGTTACATAATTGCCCTAAATTAACCAGGGTTTGGTCTAAATTTGTTACATTTTTAGAATGTATTTCCCAGACCAAAAATATGTTTGATACTAAGCTTACATGTACATTCATGGTATTACTGCAGTTAGGTTGCTCCAGAACCACCCTACTTTTCTTTTGTGCATGAGGTCCTACATCTACAGTAGATCTATAGCAGTGGGAGACTTATATAGCTGCAAAAATCATTTCCACTAGTCCACTGCAATATGAGTAGTTTATTCAATAAACCCATACATAGGTCCTATGATCAAAACAACAAAGGTGCTAAAATGTCATCAAAGTCAAAATATTTCACTGCCAAATTTTTTTATACTGGTTAAAGTCAAATAAAATAATATGTTTAACCACTTAACGACCGCCCATTCCAGCACTTGGATGGCCATAGAGCTTTTTTTTAGAGCTTTAAATTCTGGGATGGTAGATCAGCATGCAGTCATGATGCCATCCATGAGTGCTAGTACCGTCACCGGTCCTTAAGTGCCGGGACCAGTGTGATGCTCCTGGCACAAAGACCCTTAAGGGGTTAAAGAAGAAGAAAGAAAGACCAAAGTAATGCCAACATGATTGTAAATAAACTTCTGATGTTAAAATACCATAGTTACAAATATTAGTCTTCCATATATTTACAAAGAATCTTTCCTTCCTCCTTTTTCTGGTAAATGCTAAAACAGTGAGTAAACATCAATCAGACTTTCCACATAATTATGATTTAAAGTGGCCTATGGGATGCTAGAGGCCACTGATGGCTTGAAATTTCCCCCAGCCTTCCCCTGAAAAGGTACTAATGAATTTTTTAGTTAGTTGAGAGTGAATGATACAGATACCTGTTCAGTTAGTGGTATAGTGCAATTTATATCTAGACGGTCTTCTCCTTCCAACTTTAACAGGGAATTTCCAAGAAGTTTCTACAATATAGAAGCAGAAATATACCTAATTTATACAGAAAGCTAAGTCACCTACACAGGTTTCAATATATAGGGTCTGATGGATAAGCAAAAGAACACAGGGGACAAATAAGTATTCTTAACACTTCCATTGATTTAAATGGGGCTTCTAACCCTTTGAATTCAAGTGAGGTCATCAACGCATTGCAAAGTAACACACTGAATACCTCTCTAGTATTGAAGGGGTTAAAAGCCCAATTTAATCTTTTGAGTGCCAGAGGGGTACCCCATACATTGGGAAGCAATGCGTTGCATATCCCTCTGGCACTCGAATAGTTAAATCAATGGTAATTCTCAAGTCCCACATATGGTGCAAGGGGTTTAACTCCAGAATTACGCATCATTTGCTTTCTGCATTTAATCCAGTGTATTTAAGCAAAAAGCATGATCATTATCAAAGGATGAGTTAGTATGAGTGAAATAACATTGCATCAGATTATAGCTTTTGTTTGTTTCCTTTACTGATCTGAGCCCTCTGGATCTGTAGCATATTTTGTTATTAATACTCACAGCATCGGCTTCTGCTTTTTCCCTGGACACTCTGCCACCTGCAACCACAGACTCCAGTGCTGTAACCCATCGCTGCTTATCAGGAAATGTGGGTGCTAATAAGTACAGCGTGCGCCCTGGCCAACACGTTGTGTGGGGGTGAGACTCCACTTTCATGACATATGGCACATCTGTAAGAAACGTAAAAGAGGGCTTTAGTGAACTTAAAGTTAAATAACTTTCTCTTAGTCTATGTGGAACACAGGAACCACAGGGTAAAGGTCCCTTCCTCCAGAGGGCAGGGAACTTACAAAAAAAGTCAGGGCCTCTGAGGTGGAGTCTCATCTCTTCCCTCCAGCTTTAAAACCACCCCTCCTTAGTTTCAACATACAGAGAAGTTAAGAAAAGAAGCAGCAGCAGAAATCCCTGAACAGAGACCCCAAGAGTAACACATGGACTAAGAGAAAATAATGTAAAGGTAAATTCACTTAAATCCTCTATTCTCTTATGTCCTATGTGGAACACAGGAACAATGGGGATGTACCAAAGCATCCACCAAGATTCCTGGAAAGGAAAAAGAAGAAAACAGAAAAAAAAAACCTACACCGTAGACCAGTATTCCACAGGACTAAGTGATACCGTCTAAATCCCAGGTGTCAATGGACACCGAGCTTGCACACCAAATAAATTAACAAAAAACAAGAACCAAGTGGGTTCAGAACTCTGTACAAAGAAGGAGCAGACGGATTCTTAAACAGGCACCACTGCCCTCTGGAGGAGCTTCCAGTCAAAGCTGGCCCCAGTCAAGGACAGGACATTTACATGGCAGTGTTTGGTGAAGATGTGTAGAGATGACCATGTCACCTCCTTACACAGCTGATCAGCAGTAGCCTGATTCATTTATGCCCAAGAGGCGCACAGTGATCTGGCGGAATGCGACATGACTTGGAAAGGAACACGTTTCTTTCTGAGCACATGCGCTTGACAGATGGTCGCCTTGATCTAGGAAGCGATGTTAATCTTGGACGCTGCCTGGCCCATAGAGGGGCCCTCAGGGATGATGAAAAGCAAGTCAATTTTCATAAAAGGCTGCATACGATGAAGACAGCACTTTAGACAGCATACCACATCCAACAGATGAAGCTCCTGCTCGCTAGAAGGATCAGAGCAGAAAGAAGAAAGCACAATTACCTGTTTGATGTGAAAATCTAAGACTATCTTTGGCAGAAACCCTCTGGGAATATGTAGGACCACTTTATCCTGATGAATGACAGAGAAAGAGGGTTTACAGCAACTCGGTGAACGGATACAATTGTCAAAAGGAAGGCCATCTTAAGAATTAGAAAACGCAAAGAAGCAGCTGAAAGGGGTTCAAAGACAGGCTTCTGGAGAACTCCTAACACCAAATTTAAATCCCATGGAGGAATGAGATCCCTAAATGCATTGTATACATGGGCCACCCTCAGAGCAAAGGTCAGGGAGAAAGGCAATGCACCACTGAAAAAGAACAGAGAGAGTTGAGATCTGAACCTATACAGAACTCAGGGCGAGACCCCAGTTGACGCCATCTTGAAGAAAATCCAATATAATAGACAAGGTGAAGGCCTGTTTAGAAGCATCACAATCCACACATCAGTGATGGCATAAGGACCAAATCCTATTACAGGCCTTGGACAAAACCATCTCCCTAACTTGGAGCATGGTAGAGATGACAGCTTCCAAAAAATCCTTCTTCAAGATCTATGCCATCAAAGCCAATATCTCCACTTGAGGATGACAAACTGGACCTTGAGTCAGAAGATCCGGCCTCAGAGGAAAGATAAGGGTTTCACGATGGACAAATTGAGAAGATCCATGGTATGGACATTGCATCCATCACAAATGCTAGAGGGTCCTTTAAAACGGCACAGAACAGAGGAACTTTACAGTTCTCACAGGAGGCCAAGAGATCCACTGATGGTGGTGCACAATCATGTTGAACACATTCTGGATGAGTTCCCAATTGCAGGGATCCAGACACTGATAAGTTAGAAAGTTTGTGACCATGTTTTCCACTCCTAGGATGTGAACCACTGAGATGGCCGGATCACAAGTTTCAGCCCACTGAAGGAGTTCCCGAACCTCTGCCCACGCGGACTCACTTCTGGTTCCTCCTTGTCGAATGATGCATACAGCTGCTGTCTCCTTGTCAGACTGGACCCTCAATGTACACTGTCAGAACATGTGACCAGAAACGAAGAGCAAGGCAACTGGCTTGTGTCTTCAGAATATTGATTGGAATCAGACTCTTCTCTCCCCGTCAGGGTGGTGTCTGTGATGATCCCTACCCATTCAGGATGGCAAATGGGCATCCCAGTGTTATACGGGACTATTGAAGCCACCAGCAATGATCACCTCTGGGCCACTGAACAGAGACATGGGGTGAGACAGATTAGAATACTGCCTATAGCAGCTCCTGAGCATAGCCATTTGCAACTCCCTTGTGTGAAACTGACTGCTTCCAACCAGAACACCAGGTGGCCTAGTACTCTCATGTATTTCAGAACTGTGGCCAGGAAATTGCTAGATTCACTTGAAGGACCAAAGGCTGAATGCACCTTGTCCTCTGGAAGAAACACAGTCCTTAGAGGGTATTGAATTTCAATCTTAAAGTGACAGTAATGTTTCACAAAAACAGCAGCGCCGATTAATCTTTATAGTATTTGGGCTATGGAGAGTGTTATTTCACAATTCTATTTGTTAGAGTTGTAGTTCAAAAGTAATTGAATGATAAAGTGTCCCTCTCAGCAATCCATCCGGGACAGTCTTGCTGCTCTGAGCCGAGCAGCATTACAGCAATAAAAGGGGCGGGAGTGGATACTTTATCATTCAATTACTCTTGAATTACAACTCGCACAGTATTGAAATAACACTGTCCACAGCCCAAATACTATGAAGACTAATCGGAGCTGCTTTTTTTTGTGAAACATTACTATCCCTTTAAGAAATGCAGAACTTGAGAAAGTACCAGAGAGGCTTCTTGAAGCTGAGTGCCCAATCATGTCACTCCAGTATGTGGATGCACTGCTGAATCTGTGAATACATAATAACCTATGAAGGAGCTTTGAGTAAAAGGTTGTTGAGGTAAGGAGCCAAGGATTCTCCTTAAATACGAATGTGAGCTGCCAAGGTGGACATAATCTTCCTTAGAGCACTAGCTAGACCAAAGGGAAGCTGGTAATGACTGTCCACAACACATATGAAGCACTGTTGATCCAGAATATGAAGAGTCTTGGAGGCCCAGAGAGGAAAGGAACTCCCCATGACACATGATTGCATTGACAGAGCATAGAGGCTCGATTTTCTAGCGCAGACTAGTACACAAAGTGGTTGAGACACTTCAAGCGCACAAAAGTGCATCCATCTCCATCTTTCTTGGGAAGCACAAAAAGACTGGAATAGAATTCAGTAATGCGTTCCTGGGCTGGAATGGGAAACAGATATTCCTGAACTGGATCCAGAGGCAACCTGGACAAAAAAAAAACAAAAAAACTGTGAGGTGGAAGCGACTTAAACTCTATGACCCTCAAAACCCACTGGTCTGACACTGAAGTCTCCCATGCATCGTGAAAAAAATGGAGGCGACCCACAATGGGCAGTAACAATCAAGATCCTGCAAGTCATGCAAAGTTGGGTTTGTCAGTCTTAGGCTTCTGAGAAGACTTATTGTCCTGCTAAGCACGTTTGGCCTTTGGGGTGGGGTGGGCTTGAACCCTAGGTGCCCAAACTGGTGGGGGTAACAGAAGCCACTCTTCTTATATGGGGAAAAAGGCACACTTCAGAGGAATCTGAGGTATCTGGGTGGTCTTGCCTCCATTAGTGTTACTGATGACCTTATCTAGGTTTCCCTACAAAAGGAATGGACACAGAGGATTTTTTGGAAGATTCATCAGCCGACCAAGTCTGAAGTCACAAAGTGCCATGCATAACTACTGAAAAGGCTGAGGATTTTTATGCGTGAAAAGTCTCTTCTGTAAGGTATGCTTTAGCCGACAGTATTTTGAAAAGCATGATCAGCAATTCCTCTTTTGGAACATCCCCACAGATAGCATCTGAGAGGTGTTCATCCCAGACAGCCATAGCTCTACTTACCCAAGAGGTAGCAAAGATGGGTCACAGAACAGTCCCAGCGGCTGCAAGTTCACCTTTAATAAGGAATCTAAGTGCTTGGCTACCTGATTCTTAAGAATAACAGCATATGCCAAAAGCAGAGCAGTTTCTTAGCAAGGATATTGATGGATCAAAAGCAGGTGTAGAAGGCCACTGTGATAAGGCCTCAGCAGAAAAAGGACAGAGTTTGGAAATGTGCTTGTTAAGGTATAGTCTTCATTCAGGCATCTTCCACTCTTCCAGGAAAGCCTGGTCCAGAGAGTGTTTGTGTGTGTGTGTGGGAGTGATGGGTACCTCAATCCAGAATCAGAGGCCTCAGAGATTTCAGTTGTCTCCAATATGGCTATGATGAGCCCCTCTGCCAAGGGGCCAGGGTCCTATTCATAGACATGTCCAAAAGATAAGAAGGAATCCAGATCATTCCCATCAATCTCTTCTTCCTAAGCAGAAGAATCTCCACCCACCTGAGAGTGGATACTAAAGGCAAGATCAATGTGTCTGACAGGGGGCATGGGGCACCAAGAATGGAGGACCCTTGATAAGGGGAAAGGATCAAAGCAACTGATAAATTGTCTAAACCCAAACTTGCTCTTGTTGTGAAGCAGAAGGCCCCCGGAAGATTAATAAGGACATTAACGCAAGAAGGACATAAGGTACCTGAATATTCCTCCGCCCAGTCTGGCACAAGGAGCAATGCGCTAAAGGTGTTAAGGGGACTCTAGAATTCTTGTGTTGAGATTACCCTATGTATCCCTTGGGATCTGATGTGCACAGAAGAACCCTTAAATAAGACCAAAGTAGTCCAAAGTACCTGTAAAGTATGAGAATTTACTTAGAAATGCACAAAAAGTATTTATCTGACAACAAGGGGTTGATTGTTAGGAAAGGGGGATTCGTGGAAATGTCATTTCCCAATACTTGCTACAGAAACCAGTGACTCTACAGATGATAAAAACTGCCAATTTTGAATAAAGTTCCCAGTATGATCATAAAATTGTGCAGATTATTCTTTTCATTTTGAGAGCTCTCTGGCTCTTGAGTTACAAATGGGGCCAAGATATGTCCCTGAGAAGAACGGTCTGCAACAAAGATGGCTGTAGTGCTGGCGCCCACTTCTTAAATGAGCCTTTCCAAATAGAAAAAAGTAGTAATAAAAGAAATATGACAAACTATATACATACTGAGTGAAACAATAGAAAAAGAGAATAGCATGAATACATCTGCTCAACAAGAGAAGAAGTCCTTCCTTACAGTACGAGCAGCCAAAACCATAAGTCCTTCCTTACAGTACGAGCATCCAGAACCATAAAGAGGATTAAATTGGAGTGCACCTCCACAGGGAAAGGTCCTGAAATACACCTGTGATCTGGTCAATCCAACTCCACGGAAGCCAGTTAAAGGAAGCACACCTAATGGAGGGATTATTTAGCCCCATGTCCTAGCAGGAAAATGAAACAGAAGTCTAACTAAGAGAGCAGTGCCCAAAACGCCCTTCCATGAGGCCAGGTCACTTGAGACTAAGGAGGCAGATGTAAAGCTGGAGGGAAGAAGGGAGTCTCTGCCTCCGGTTCCTGTGTTCCACAATGGAGAAATATAAAATCCATGTATGCCAAGTATAATACGCTGGACTGGACTGATGGTGTGCAGTTAATGCGTCCGAGTAGCTGAAATAAAGAGCAAATCCAGTTATATGACTCTGAATATGTATTAAATTTAGCAGCTGTTAATATCAATGTGCACTGGATCATTAAACTATGAATCCTGTTTAAAGCAAGCAGTAAATATGTTTAATAAACAGTACGTATTTCTGTGACAAAGTTTAATAAGAATTGTGAAGAATATTAACTATCTTTAAATGCATTTTAATGTTTTAGTATGGTGAAAAAAATGTGAAGAAGTGAATTACATGTGGAGTAAAACAAAGTCACTCCCACTGCAAAATATGCTTCCTTCAAAAGTTATAGCATCACAATGATTCCCCCCACCCCACCATTTAGGTTATAAAAAGTCACCACTAGCCAGAAGTGTTTATTTTGCTTTCTGTAGAGAACTAAAGTCAATAACAATCTCTCCAGTACAAAAGAGGGGAATTTCTTGGTCTGGTCTGAGCTGTAACACATTCTAATTAAAGCTTTCCCCCAACAGGAAGACCTTCATTTTACTCAGAAGGAAAATACCTTAAAAATGATATAATTTTTTGTTATTAAAAAACTTTAATTTTATATTTTTTCAGTGGTGATTTAACAGGTTTCCTCACCTGATTTTGCAGTATTTACAAGCTCTGTAGATCCTACAGCCCCATGAACAGTTACATCTCCATCAGGAAGACAAAGCTCGAACTCCTCCAAAGGTCGTTGTCCCCCTTTGGACAGTAAGGGAAATACACACACAGAAACAACACAAACAATACAAAAAGAACAAGTAGATATGACGTGCATTAATATAAAAGTGCAATATATGGCACATGATGGGCATTAATAGAACAGTATATATGGTATATTTAAATGTAGTTTAAAAGGTCTGTTTTGTTGAGCCAGGGATAAACAACCTGTGGCTTGTAATCTGTTGTTGGATGACAATTCTCATCATCCTCAACGGCCACTGGCCAGCTGAGGCACATGGGAGTTGTAGTCACATAACAGTTGGAGGCCCACATGTTGCTTACCTCTATACTGAACACTTGAAAAAATATTCACCTGGCATAGATAGCTCTGTGGAGGCCATCATGTCTCATCAAGAATCTCCAGCAAATAATCGTAATCAAGAGCTCAATGGCCTAAAAGGGGCCTCTAGCATGTGAAGAATGTGGAATAATGACTATCTAAACCAGAGATGGGGAAAATCCGTCCCGCGGATCTGGCTGGCTGTACACATACAGCAGTGCTGCTATACAGAGAATAGATCACTTCTGGCTTTCTCTGCAGAGGAAGAGTAGAGAGTAGTAGATTTTAGCACAAAGCACAACTTTATACAATATATCATTTTTATCATTCCACCAGTACAGAGAGAACCATTCCCAGAGTAGAAGCACAGCTGTTAATGTGTATGATCAGACGCAAAAGGACAGCTAGAGCTAGACACAACATACTGTCATTTTCACTGATCTCTGTCAGGTGTGTGTGTGTGTGTGTGTGTATACATTCTGAACAGAGGTAAGGCCCTCAGGCCAATGTCATTTGAAACCCATGTTCTAAACCCGTGGAAATTAAGCAATGACTCTACAACTGGTGTTGAACTACAACTTCCATTGTCCTTAGCCCTACCCTAAACTGTCAAAGGAAAACAGGGTACCACTTCCTGCAATAATGCAAAGTTGCCCCCTCATGTTAGCCGAGAAAAATAATAAAAAGTTATGAAAAAACACATACTCACCTTCCTTCAATTCTGAGTCAAAGATAAGCACTTTAGACCCCTCCAGGACAATGTACTTTCTGTCCCATCCTTGTTGTCCACGTTTGTTATTCCTACAAAGCAGAAGGTGACAAATGAATGATACAGAAATGCTGCTTCAAAAATACAGTTTTCAGACATGTGACCAGAAAAACAAATTCAGACTTTGATGGCCCATTAAAACCACATTATACATATGGGTCACTGGTCCCTATGTATAAATGCAAAGTGGAGCAATTCAGGTGAAACATCAATGGCTTGGGCAATTTTGAAAGAAGATCACATTTATGTAAGCCATTCTTTATTTAAAACTATAGTTTACGAGATAATGGATTTGTTTTTAACTTACAGGTAAAGCCTTTCTCTTGGACCAGTAGAGGGTTGCAGGGACCAGTGGAGTATTGAAACCTCTTCCAGGAGGTAGGGCACTCAATGAAGCTCCTTCCACATTTTGCCCTATATAGTGCTCCTAACAGCCAACTAGTTTAGTTTATGTATAGAAAAAGGACAGAAAGTAAAATAAAAAAAGTCAATCCAAGATAACGAGGCAGGATGGAATGTCCTCCATCCCTCAATACGAATAAGAGGAATGGATTTATTAATTTGTAAAAAAAAATAAATAAATAAAATATAACCGTTTCACTAGTGCCACTTGAGGGATGCAGGGAGCAATGGGGATGTCCCAAAAACACAGTGGTGTAAAATGGTTCACCTTGTAGAATTTTGTAAATGTATTAATGGATGACAAGGAAGCTGCCTTGCAGCATTGATCTGCAGAAATTTGATGTACAAAGGCCAATTAAGCACTCCGTGAATGCAAATAGGCTGTAACTCAAAATTAAGCTGGGCAAGATTTAAGAAGGTAGGCTTGTCTAATAGGCCATTTAAGCCATGTAGCAATTGTGATTTTGGATGCAGGTCTGCCTTTCCTGGAGCATTCAGAGATAAATAAGGTATCTGTTTGCCTAATATATTTTATGCTTGTAAATAGTATTTAAGACATCTGTCTATATCCAAAGTGTGAAGGAAAGCCTCCTTATGATTGTGCGGTTTAGGACTTACGGAGAGAAGTACTAATTCCTGAATGGCGTGGAAGGAAGAATCAACTTTTGGATGCATTTCAGGAACAGTTCATAAAACCACTTTGTCTTGATGGAAGTCACTGTATAAAAATTTGAAAGACAAAGCTCCAATTTCTTACATGTGAGACACTTGACAAAGACAGGAGGATAGCAGTTAGAATGGTGCCGACTGAAGAACTTCCAATCCCAGATTCAAATCCCATGGAGGAGTAGGTGTTCTTTGGGGGGATATTGTGAATGACACCCTGCAGGCACATTGGAACTTCAGTAATCAAATAAATAATTTTCTAAAACAAAAAAACAAAACAAAACTGTAAAGCAGAAATTACCACTTTGAGAGAGCTTATTCTCAAGCCTTTATCAAGACCAGCTTACAATAAGTACAGAATATAAGGATGTTTACACTTTAGAAAACCAATCTTATTTTGATCACAAAATGCAAAATATATTCTCCACATTCTGAATCTTGATGGAAATGTCTACCTACACTCAGGACCACAGACCTTGAGCCAAGTGGTGACTGAACCTTGCTCCCCAGCTTAGTTGACTGGCATCGCTCTTTACCACCTTCCAACCCAGAACCGAGAAGCAATGTCTACTGGCAAAAGCTGGCGATGTCAGCCACTAACGGAGTGATTGCTGCGTGACTTCAGACATGATCACTTTGAGAAAAGGGTGATGGGGATTACTGTTCCAGTGTTAGAGCAAATTCAGTTTTATAGGTCTTAGATTAAACAGGGCAAAGGAAACCATCTCAGTGGTGGAGACCATCATTTCTATCAACCGCATACAACTTTTGACAGATTGGTATAGATAGGTCAATATGCTGTGGACCTTGGCTTCTAATGTCACTATTTTGCTTGGTAGCAAATATACATCCTGCTGGCATTTCTCGACGATAGGCCCCAGAACTCCAGTTGTTGAGTGGGTAACAAACGTGATGTATATGTTTATGATACATCCGTGTTGATGCAGAGTTTGCATTGTTACTTGAAGGTGGTCCTGTAACACCTGAGCTTATGGGCTCTTATCAACAGGTCATTCAGATAAGGAGTCAGGTTTACCCCTACAGACCTGAGAAATGCTGCCATCTTGAATTTGCATACATGAGGATAAGTCTTGAGATCTTTTAAGTCTAAGACAGCTGAAAACACCCTGTCTCTTTTGGGTACTATCAATACGTTTGAAATGAAGCATTTGAATCTGTGTGTTCTGGGAACCAGAACTCTTACCCTTGATTGAAGAAAGAAAAAAAAAATTTGGTTGCCACAGTAAAACCTTTTAACCCTGGATAGAAAAAAGTGAGGGGGATGTATTCTGATGAAACTCATTTGAAAACTTGCTTGCAGTACCCATTTGTCTGAGATGAAATTTCCCCAGTGTGACACGAAATATTGGCATCTTCCATCTAATGGAGAATTTAGAGGGACATCCATGTAACCACCTTCAGACAGAAAGGGATTATAAGCATCCAACTAAGTAGAGGGCTTATTTGCGAACCAAATGTTGTTAGATTCTCCTGGAGTAATAAAAGTTGTTGGACTGCACCACTGAGGAAAGTAATATGATGGCTCCCGAAAGATTCCCAGTCTCGTGAGAGCCAAGAACATTAATGAACGTCATCTTGCAAGAGTTCCGGATCTTGAGAGATGCAGTCCTAGGCATGAACTGAACATCACAGGTGGTACCTTGTCCTCCACCAAATAGACAGCAACCGTGGTAATCGGAGGTCTAAACAAGTAAGTTACAAGTATTAATAAAAGAGAATTTTAGTGAACTAACCATTAAATACTTTTATTTTAGTCCATGTAGCACACAGGGAAAATACAACTTTACCCCTCCCTACTCACTTTCAACCTATATCAGAGTAAAGAAAGAAGACGCATTCGAAAAGAAGGAAATCCCCTGAACAAAAACAAAAAGAGGATTCCTCTGCCCCTAGATTTAAACCACGTTATGTTTTCTCCAGATGGGAGAATTGTGTTCCACAAGGAGTAAGAGAAAAGGATTTAATGGTAAGTTTACTAAAATCCTATTTTCTCTGTCATCCCATGTGGAACACCGGAAACATGGAGATATACCAAAGCTATCCACCAAGATTCCTGGGAGGAAGAAGGAGGAAAAACCCTCCACTGTAGACTAGTATTCCAAAGGATTAACCTGTACAACATGAACTTCAGGTGTCAACGGAAACAAACTTAAACACCAAATAAATAACTGAACAAGAACAGGAACAAACATGGTTCCGAATTTTGTAGGGAAAAAATGAATAGAAAGATCCTTCCAGCCACAGCTGGCCCTGGCAGAGGCCAGGGCATTGCAAACATTCATCAACCACTACTATGTTAAAGATGACCATTTCACCACCTTACACAGCTACACAAAAGTGGCCTGATTCTTGTAGTTGGTCCAAGAAGCACTCACTGACCTGGTGGAGTGTGCTGTGACTCAAAAAGGAACAGGTTTCTTACTGAGGATATATGCCTAAGGAACACAGAACTACAAGCAACGTACCGCCTCCAACCAATGAAGATCCTGATGGACAGAAAGAAGGAAAAACAATTTCCTAATTGATGTGACAACCTTGGGGTTGGCAACTGTAGTGATCACCACCCACTCTAGGATATCAAATAGATGTCAGTGTCATATGGGACAGATGAAATCACCAGCAAAGGTCTTCCTTCATCTGTGGCGACAAGGCTATGAGATGAGACAGGTATGCATTTTGTCTGGACCATTTCCTGAGAATGTCTAACTGCAATTCCCTCATGTGAAAATGAGTGAAGGGAACAGCATCCAAAGCTGAAACTAGAAAGCCAAGAGCTCTTATGTATTTCCAAACTGTTGTAGAACAGCAGAACCTGGGAAGGCACCATTGAGAACATCTCTCCAGTAGTTGGACACATTCCTGAATATGTTAGCGCAGGATCACCAGTGAAGAAGATAAGGACTTAAATAAATTCCTTAAGCGTGAATGTGGGCTGCCAAATCAGCCATAACCTTTGTGGAGATCTTTGGACAGACAACAGACCAAAAGCAATGGTAGTGAACTATAAATGACTGCCCTGAAAGGCAGAAAGCAGAAAAAAGCCGATGACAATCAACAGATTTAAGTAGAATCCTGTGAAGAGCTCCTACATCGGAAGGGAGATCCCAGGAAGATGTCTGGAGGAGACCTAGAATGAGAGGCCTGAGAGACTTGAAGCGTCTCCAGGACCATGCTGATAAGATCCTCAGCTGAGGGATGAGAATCCTCCTCATAGACATATCTCCCACTGACAGGGAGGAATCCAGTTCATACCCATCAATCTCACCTTCCTCCTCAGAGGAATTGTGAAAGGCCCCCAATTGTAGTGCCTAGGTGCCTAAAGGGGGGCCTAGTGTGCCCAGACCAAGAGAAAAGGACCCTCTGAATAGAAGGAATAGAGGTGACTGAAGATATCAGAGTCTTAAACCAAACTGGTTCCTGCTCTGCAGCGGAGTGCCCCAGAGTTAGAGTGGGTGCCACAGTCAGTGCAAGGAGGACATAAGATACCAGAGTACTCCATAGGAAGCCCAAACTGGCATGAAGAGCAATGGGTTAAGAGGACCTCAGTGTCTAACAAACGTAAGTTGCAAATAAAAATGGCTGACATAACATACAGATGATTTGGAAAGTTCTTTCAAAGTCACCTCATTTGTTATAAGTAAATAACTTTGCTCCCCGTTTATACAAGATTGAAGACACCATCTGATATAACTATCTGATATAACTGTTAAAATAATACCAATTAAAAGTAAAGAAGGATTGATTTGCATGATTTTAACATGGAATAAAATGTTCTTGTTTATCAGATGTGTCTTCACCAAACTTATTTAATGGGGGGCAGTAGTTTTTTATTTCTACTGAAATGGCACTTGGTGGTAGCATAATCGTTCCCTTTTTTATCAATCCTAGTGTCACTTTTTTGATGTTTCATAAATAAATTAATATAATTTTTGCACACCCAATATACTATATAAACAATAAAGTTGATATAAGGTGTAAGTTCCATTCTAACCCCTTCTGGACCAAAGCAATCCTTTGCACACCCCTCTGGTCCACAAGGGGTAAATAAGGTCCATTCAGCTTACAACCCATTTTATACCTCGGAATCTTCATCCAGCCCTCCAGTCGCACTGAGCCAGGCATTTCTTTCTTCTGCATTCCAGGGGAGTTCATTTTCTCTCTACAAAATGCTTCAGTAAAATGTGTAGCATATTCTGCGGGGAGGCCACATGTAGCTGGGAGGCAGGAGGAACACTTTGGGTGACACATGACCTGACATTCTTATAGAAAAACAAACAGAAACGTATGTTAACAACTCTGCTCTGCAACTTTCCTAGGTGTGTCTACAATCCGAGACGTCTGACCTTAAAAAAATACCATGTATATGAGCAAACTGCGCCAATTCTTGTGCAAAAAGGTGGACAAATAACAATTTCCAATGAATTAAAAGGGGCTTTTAAAGGGGCAGGCAAATCTTATTATGTAATATATGAACATTTTGGGCAATTTTCTGCTCAGTAAAACAAGGGTACGGTCACTACTGGGAGATGTTTCAGTAAAGAGTTATTACAGATTGTTCTAGTTCAAGATTTTTTGCTGGCAGATGTAGCTGTTGCTATTATTGCCTGTGAAAAGCAGAGTGTCACAGACACAAGCTTTCCATAAAATGGCTATAGCAACAGCTCCACCTCTAACTGCAAAATATCATGAACCACCAAAAATGCTCTGCAATAACTTTTAAAAGAATTATTTCCCAGCTTCAGGATTATCCTTCTTATACTGAACAAGGAAAGTCCCGTAACATATACTTTCACAATTTGGGTTTACAGTCCCTTTAATTCCTTGAATGCTCGAGGTCTCCATACATTGTTTAGCAATGTGAAGGAGACCTCTCTAGAATTCAAGGGGTTAACAGCTTCAGTTAAATCAGTGGGAATTTGTATTTGTCCCCTATGGTGCAGTTGGTTTGGCCCAGAATTCTTCCACTTTGCCTTTATAAACAAGGCCCCGTTTGTTATTTAAGTGTCAGAATTGAAGTTATTTCTTACCTAAACATTTGGCACCTTGACGTCCAAAGTGTATGGTATCCAGGCACACAGAACATTTGGCTGCTCTCATTGTTAGGCCAATGTTAAATCTGTGAGGAATATTATGATGCATTCTTTCTTTAAGACGACGACTGAACTCTGAAAAAGAAAAAAACTTTTTACAAAACAAAATAAAAACCATATAAAAAGCAAAAAATAGAATAAATATTTATAAAATATTGGAGCATAGGCATAAATGCAAAATTGGAGCAATTCTGGAGTAATGCAGTTGCGCCACATGTAACAAAAATTTCTATTGATTCAAATGCGAATTTTAAAGCACTGGGTGCAAGATAGGCATGTAAGGAATTGCTACACAATGAGGATATTTGTATATTTTATGACTAACATGTAGCTGTTTTGCACCCCAATTGCTGCACATTTGTCTTTATGGTATGATTCACTGAGTTTCCAAATGGAGAAAAATCTAAATAAAATATACTTAATTAAAAACAAAACTAAGAGTCCATAGGCATATGCCAAAACAGTAATTGTTTTACTCAATCAATGCATGAAATGTATTCGGTGAAGTCTGTAAATCACCTTCAATTGAAATGATTTTAACCCCTTCAATGTTGGAGAAGTTTCAAAAGAAGATTTATTTTATATTCAAGGGGTTAAAAACCATATTTAAATAAATAGGAAGTTGTATCCCATATGGTGCCATTAGAGTGCCCAAAAAAATCCGTATGGCCCTCAATGCAATATACTATTCTTAAAAAGGAAACAAGGAATCATTTAAATTGTTTGACACTCAAGGTTCCTCTTCCAAAGAAAGACTGTCAGTATTTTATTTTTGTTTGCATTTGATTTGATCTCTGTTGTTATCCACTAACAGTTATTTTGTCTGCTCTCTTTAATAACTTCATTAATTATATTACCAGTGGTAAACAATGTAAAATGTGCCTATTTTCAGATGATACAAAGATATGTTACAGAGCTGACATTCCAGGGGGAGTAAACCAAATGCATAATGATTTAGAAGGATTGGAGTATTGTATAAGTATATAGGATCTAAAGTTTAATGTTGCAAAGTACAAGATAATTCACTAATGACATAAAAAGTCAGAATGGAACACAGACTTAGTGGCAGCTTACAACAACCGCAGGGTAAAGGGACTTATTCAGGGTAAAGGGACGTATTCCAGATTACCTAAAGTTAGCAAGTAAAATGAGTTATTCCCAAAGCTATACTCAGCAAAGCATTCGGAAAAACAACAGGGGTACTGGTTTGAATATGAAGAGCAAGGAATGCGAACATCAAAAACTGATCTGCACGTATACACACTTAAATACCTTGTACACCAGGCTAGTCTCTGTAAAACTTCAATATTTATTTTCTGAAGCCTAATATCTACTTTTATATATGCTGTGTCAAGGTTCCCATTTGTTTTCTCCAGGAATCCCATTACCAAAGCAAAATTGATAGGGTGTCTAAGAAGTGACTCTTCTGCATTGTCTTTAGATGGACTGAGATAATGTCCCATCCCTTCTGAATAGAAGAGCAGTGGGTGTTATTCTCAATACATTAACAGTATCATCTCTGCACAAACAAATACTAGACGTTTCTATACAGGCCAATCCACACATTCAATAAAATTTAAGTTTAGGATTAGATTTCAGAAATCTTATATAATAATTTGCTAGGATGTTTGTCAGAAGCCGTCATGCTCAGTACAGACTGCCCAAATGCACAGTATGCTGGGAGTTCTGTGCTGGGAGCATTGTGTGCTTTTGGGCAGTCTCTACAGTGCATGACTGTATCAGCGGCAGGACGCAGAGCAGAACCAGCCTCTTAACATCACCCAGACCTTGGCCCATGTACACGGGCTTTTACACTAGTCTAACATAAAGTAACTACATTTTACACATGCTAACTGGAACTACACAATATTTAAAATTATAACCCAATTTCATTTCCAGGTATTATTATTACTTTACATGTACTTCTTGGGAGAGAGGTGATATGATAGAAGCCTTGCACTATATTAAAGGAAGGGAAGTATTTTTCAAAAAACAGGAATAATTGAACCAAAGACCATGATTTGAAGCTAGAAGATGGAGAAGTTAGAAATAATGTGCATAAGTACTACTTTATGGCCGAGGTCACAGTTACATGGGACAGCCTCCCAAGTAGTAGTGGTAGGGGTTAATGCACTAACTTTTTTCTCAATTCGTGTAAATATGTAACACTTTACTGAAAACTATCCAGGACATACTTGAAAATGAGAGAAATCCCAATGTATTTTTCCTGGTAGAAAATTTTCTAAATAAAAACTTAACAAAAAATGAATGGAATAGACATGTTATATTAGCTTAACAGGAAAAATGGTCAGACTGGATGAGTCAATTGGTTCTTATCTACTGTAAAATGTATGCATTAATGTTTCTAGTTAATTCAGTTTACAGTCTGATAAAGTTGACCCATATAATCTAGTCAGGTCTATTGAAGCCCATTGTTTGCGGTGAGGAGGAATGAACTAGAAGCAGACATCAACAGAGATCATTATATATAGGCACCTGCAGATTCAAAGTAAAATTATGCAAACTAATATACAGATGACCATTTTATGAAAGTGAACCTACTTAAGTAAGTCATTATATCAAAGAAATTAAGAGCTATATACACCTAGGATAATTTTTTTTTTTTTTTTTTTTTTTAAATCTCTCTGATGCTATTCTCAATGCACAAGCAGAACTCACCTTCGGGATTAGAGGATTCTTTCCTTCTACTGGACTGTGGTGCGAGCAGGCTGACTGCATTGGGCTGATGTTCAGGTGATCTAACTAGTGCAGACATGATGATCTGTTGTCGTGCTGTTCCCGGTGTGGATGGAATAGGATGATCTGATACCTTTAGGTGTGCAGCTAAAAAAATAAAAAGAGAGAGAGGAAATTTCAAAATCCTAGTTCCAAGAGTTATACAGTTTTCAACAGAGCATTACAGAGATGTTCTACCTTCTTCTCGGGCAGATCGAAGTTCAATTCGAGTCTTCTGAAGTGCGTCTTCTAGTTCTGCAGTTCTTGCCTTCTCTTTTTCCAGAGCAACCTTAAGCTCATTATACTGTAAAGGAACTTGTGAGGTCTGATTGGGGTCATCCCTGCGTCTGCCAAACAAGCCCTGCCAACACAATAAAAATATTTAATCTTCTTGAAGTGAGCCTACCTATCTGCTGGCTAACAAAGATTTTATTGGTGGCTTCCAGGCACCCTAAAACCTTTAACATGGACTTTAAATTAACTCCTTGAGAACCAGAGGCACTCAATGCATTGCAAAGCAATGCGCTGCACACCCCTCTGGTTCTAAAGGAGTTCATTTTTTTTTTCTTAAATAATATCCAGACCACCAGGATATGTTTATAAAACTAGCAAATCCCATAAAAGCTGTTGCAGCTGGTTGTTTAAAAAAACAGCAACCCTACACCCATAAATTATCTATCTTTGAGGACGACGTCCTCCTAACAACACAGCTCATCCGGAAATATCCATCACTGCCTTTCTTTCGGAGCTGGATTCTTTCTCGGTTGTCTCAGATTTTAAACTAAATTTACAAAAATCTGAAGCTCTCCCAATTAGCGTGGACCAATCTAGCTTACTGACACTAAAATCTTTGATTCCCCTTTCACTGGTCAACTTCTCATGTCTCTTATCTGGGTACAAAGATTACAGCAAAATTAGACTCATTTTACAGGGCAAACTTTCTACCTTTATTGAACAAAGTCAGATCTGATTTACTTAAATGGTCCTCTCTACATATTTCCTAGACAGGTAGGATAAATACGCTCAAAATGTTGATTCTGCCTAGATTTCTTTTCCTATTTCAAACTTTACCGATCTTTATTCCGAATTAATTCTTCCTAAAGACCTCTAAGACATTCTCCACCTTTATATGGGGACAAAAGAAACAGAGACTCAGCAAAAAACTACTGTATACACATAAATCAAGGGGTGGACTAGGTGTACCAGTTTACGACGCTATTATCATGCGGTGATCTTAGCTTCCATCCCTGAATTGCACAACGTTCAATCTTACAAATTATGGGTCGCTCTAGAACGATCCTTTTATCTGTACTGCGATCCACTGAGAGAGGTCTTACTACCACAATCTGCACGTCACATTGCCTCCATAACGCATCCTATTCTCAGGACCGTGGTGACAACTTGGAACCGACTTAACCGTAGAGGCACTCTGATCCCACTCCCCTCCCAATTCACTAGGACATTTTCGAAACAGCAGTCTGAGTTCCCCTTACAATCGTCGCAATTCCCTAAATGGTCATGTATCATGGATTGTCAATTTAGACATTTTAGAGACAAGGAAACAGTACTCCCTTTCCCCGAATTACAATCTCTCTTCTCTCTGTCACCCAGAGACATCTGGAGCTATCTGAGATTAAAGCACTTTCTTACTCATCCGGCAATTAGTCTGCTTCCAAGGACCCATGTCTAAATTTGAGACTTCCTTTTTTGCTCCGAACCACTTTGATGGCAAACTAATTAGTAGAATGTATGGGATTTTATCTGCAGAACAAGATTTTGAAAAACCTTCATATGCTAGAGCTTGGGAAAAAGAATTAAACTTGACCTTATCTCAAGCAGACTGGACTGCCATTTTTTTTAATTACACACAACTCATCAGTATCTACTGCTATAACTGAAATGAACATTAAACTACTAACTCGGTGGTACTATACGCCTATTAAATTACATAAGATTTACACGTCAACTTCTCCTTCCTGTTGGAGGTGTAAAGCAGCCAGAGGTACCTTTCTTTACCTTTGGTGGACATGCTCTCTCCTTGCCCAATTTCGGTCAAAATGCTTTCGCATATTGAACGTCTATTAGATGTTATATTGGGAAGAGATCCCTGGACAATACTTTTATACTATGATTTACAGTTTAATTTAAATGCACAGCAAATACTCTTGTTAACCATGCTTAACCCTTTGAGTGCCAGAGTGGTACGGAATGCATTGCAAAGCAATGCATTCTGTACCACTCTGGCACTCAAAGGGTTAATGCTGCGAAGTCCCTGATACCACTTGGTTGGAAATCGACATCTCCTTCCACGTATGAAAATTGGCTATGTAAAGTGGAAGACCACCTTATATTCATTAAATTAACATGGATCCACAGACATCAAAATACATGACTTTTAACTGATTTCATTAGTAAGTGGTTCACAGTTAAAGCACTATTGCCCTTGCCGTAATACTTAATCTGTTCATGCACAACCTCTACATAAGAGAGGGCACCAGAGACCCCATACTATTCTTTGTAATATGCCATAGCTTCATAAGCCAACCCCCTTGACCTACTAGGCAGAATACTGCTGAAACCCTTTACTTGTCCTGGCCCTTTCCCCTTCCTTCCTTTTCTCTTTCTCTATCTCCCCTCTTCAGTCGTTCTCTATTCTCTTCTTAGTACTTTGCTACAATTCTCAATTTCTGTTTTCTCTATCTTTCTTATGTGCAAAACAAATGGTCGTTGCATTTGCCTATTCCACAAGAGTTATGTGGCAGTGCTCCTTAATAAGATGACCTCTAAAAAATAATATCCTCTCTCATTTATGATTTCTGTAAAGTATCTAATTTGAACGTTTGTTTGTATTACGAACTGTTACTGACTCATGTCTTGTAAAACTGCATTGATGTCTTTATCATGATGATGATGATGTTTACTTTTGTATGTTCAAACATTGTATGAATGCAACATTCATTAAAAACAAAAACAAAAAAACACACAGCAACCAACATTATCAAAACACAGATCCAGACTGTATAATCTTGTCAGTGATAAAATTATATTATTACATTTAAATTTAGTAGAATTGGTTTTGTGATAGAAATAGAAGATACAATTTAATTCAACCCAAATGGGGGCCTCAGTCCCAATGCCAATATTCAGACCCAGCAAATAATAAAAAGGGGATTATTGTGTACTTACTGATAAATCATTTTCTCTTAGTCCATGTGGAACACTGGTACCCATAGGGGTAAAGTATTCTCCATCAGGAAGACAGGGTGCTTCACTAAAAAAGGCTCACAGAGTAGGAGACTGTCACCCTTATCCACTTTACACCCCAGTAGACATTCTCAGCTTTAAGCAGGCAAAGATGAAAGAAAAGAAACAGAAATGGAACAAAAAAAAGTAATCCCCTGAACTAAAGAACCCAAGAGGACCACCCCCTACCCGAGACTGGACAATGTTTTTTTTTTTTTTTTTACAGGCAGAAATTCCTGTGTTTCACGTGGCAAAAAAGTGATTTATCAGTTAGTACACAAAACCCCCCCTTTTTCTTACATCCTATGTGAAACACAGTAACCATGGGGATATAACAAAGCATCTAGCAATATTCCAGGTAGGAAAAGAAAAAACCCTCAAGACACAGAAAACAGACCCGTTTCAATCTAGATGAACTGATACATCATGAACCTCAGGTGTCAATGGACTCAAACACTGCAAAATAAAGAACAGCAACTAACAGTTTACTGGCCTAAATTAACTCAAGAAGGAAACCTAGACCGGCACAACAGCCTGTAGGACCTTCTGGAAAAAACTAGCTTCAGCAGAAGCCATCTGATTAACAGTAGTGTTAGTGTTTGACAAAATGAGTGGGACGACCAAGCTGCTGACTTGCACAGCTGCTCAGCAGAGAACAGAGGCCTGTAAGGCCAAGAGGCACCCACCGTCCTGGTGGAATATGCCATTCCTCCAAAAAGACACAGGCTTATTTCTCAGGATATATTCCTGGTGAATAGACACCTTGATCCAAGAAGCCACAGTTACCTTAGAAGCAGCCAGGCCCACACAAGGGTCCCCAGGGACGACAAAAGGGAATCAGATTTCCAAAAAGGCTGTGTGCAATGAACATAGTACTTCAAGCATACAACAAAATACCAAAGATGACGAGTCAGTTCCTATCTATTAGATAGAGCTGGGCAGAGAGAAGGAAGAACAGTGTCCTGGTGTATGTGGAACTCAGAAACAACCTTACAGAGAAACCCTATAGGAGCCCGCAAAACCACCTTGTTATAACATAAAGCCTGAAGTTCAGCTACCCGCTGAACAGACAATAGCCAGCAGAAAGACTGTCTTAAATGTCAAAAGCAGAGAAAGTAAAGATAAAAGCTCAAAAGGAGCCTTCTGAAGCACTCGCAGAACCAAGTTCAAGTCCCACGGAGGAGTGGGATCCCAAAAGACTGGGTAGATATGAGCCACTTTGCACAAAAATCAACACATCAGGAAATAAGGTGCTATATCTCTGAAACAGTACAGGCAGAGCAGAAATGTGGACATTAATACAGTTAATATCACACACTTTTTGTTGATCAACCTGGAAAAAAGGCCAAAACGAACAGAAGCTGAAATGGCCATGGCCACAAACCCATGTCTTCTTGCCACTTATAGAAGAGGGACCATACCCTGTGGTAATGCTTGGAAGAAACTGGCTTGAGAGCCTTCAGAGTAATACAGTGATGGAATCAGAAAACCCTTTCATCCTCAGGATTCTGGCCTCAACAGCCAAGCTGTCAAAATCAGCATCCCCAGCTCTAGATGACACAGCAGAGTCAGGTCTGAAAGCAGTGCTCTTTTGTAGGCTCCATTTTGTGTGTTGGCACGGTTTACTTTTTTTTTGGAATATCTTGTTCTTAATAGATATGTTACACGTCTGGACGTGCGCATGTGCTTGTGGGGTAGTGTACAGACCAGACTTTGTCTGCTTGTACGGATTTAGTTCTGATGCATTACACTTTGGTCATGCGCAGGCCCATTAGGGTTTGTACGTCCTGTATCTCATTGACACGTAACGTCCGTTTGTGCGGATGTGTGCTACACACACACACACACAGTGGAGGATAGTTTGAGCACATTGATTTTTTTCAAAAATGAACACACTTGGGGAGTATAAAGAGGCAACTTGAGTACAGGTATGGTTCTTTTATTGTATGTTATATAGCCAATATTGCTCCTGAAGAAAAGGCAGTGTACCTAGAAACGCACTGAGTGTTTGTTTGGCTCTTATTGTACTGTTTTTATCGATATTAAACTTGTCTACATTTATAAATGGACCCAATTTATTTTATCCACGACGGGAGATCTATCTCCGACCAGGGCGGATAGTTGTACCCTGCATGCTGAGAATACCGGTTCTATTTGCAATAGGCTGGTGGGTTACATTCTGTGAGTATATATATCCTGTTTGTTCTCACTGAAGAATTTTTATACACTGGTTTGCTCCCCTTCTGGTTGGTTCTCTTTTTGTTCGAGGATTACATCTTGGGGTCCCTGTATGTGTATGTTGGTGAGCTGCATTCCAAGACCATTATAAGGAGTGACTAAGTGAAGGCAGTCTTGAATCCTTCATCTGTCCAGTGGAACACTCGTTGTGGACTTTTATATTGTGAGTATGTTGGTGTATTCGGTGGTGGACATAATTTCATAAACATATTGAACTAGGAAGTGCCCCTCTCTTTGTTTTTGTCTCGTTACCCCAGGATATGAACAGTGGGCAGAGCCGAAACATGAGCCTCCATTCACATAAGGATCAACTGAACATTGGACCATGCAGCCACTTCTGGTCCCTCCCTGCTGGTTGATGTAGGCCACAGCTGTCACATTGTTGGACTGGATACACACAGGAGATCCCTGGAGGGACTGAGACCAATTCTGCTAGGCTAGACGAATCGTCCGAAACTCCTGAACATTGGTGGACAGAAGACTCACCACCCTGGTCTAAAGATCCTGAGCCATCTGAGTGCTCAGTGTGGTACCCCAGCCTATCAGGCTGGCATACGTCCCAATATGGAATAACCAATGGCCATCCCAACGACAGGTAGGAACTCTGAAACCACCAAGTTCAACCGTCATCCAGTCGGACAGGAACATGACACATGAGAGATGACACAGATGTCTATCAATTCCTGAGAAATTTCAGCTGCAACTCCTGCTTATGGAATTGAGCAAACAGGACTGCCCCCAGGGCAGAAACTAGATAGCTTAAACACCTTCATGTATTGCCTCACCATTGCTGATGAGTGAAACACAGCCCAACACACCTGGAGAGACAAAAGAGGAGAATATTGCCTTCTGGTAGAAGCATCTACCCCAGAAAAATGTTGAATCTCATACCAAGAGAGTACAAGATCTGGGATGAAACCAGAGAAGATTTCTGAAACTAAGAACCCAACTGTGTTGTTCCACAGCAGACACGCAAGCCTGAACCTAAGTAAAAGGCAGTGCAAGTAGGGAGTCAGAGAGATCTCTAGCGAGCATATGTGAGCTACCAGAGCGGTCATGACCCATGTAAATACCCGCAGAACAGAGTGAATAAAATATATATATATATATATATTTTGCATAGGTGCATTTATAATAACATAGCAAAACTGTGTTTAAACGGATATTAATGTTTCAAAATAAAAGCAGCTCCAATTAATCTTCATAGTATTTGGGCCATGGAGAGTGTTATTTCAATACGGTCCGAGTTGTTGTTCAAGAGAAATTGACTGATAAAATATCCCCCTCCCGCCTCTTTTACTGATGTAACACTGCTCATCTCAGAGCAGCAAGACTGTCCAGATGGATCACAGAGAGGGACAATCTTCAGTGAGCATAAGGAAAAACCTGACAAGGGGGGCAGGGTTTTCTTTATATTCACAGTAAGAAGATTGTCCCTTGCTGTGAGCTCTCTTGTTCCAGGACCACATTCCACATCTGAGGGGAGGTGGCTTACACAAAGGTAAAAGGGGCAGGAGGGGGATACTTTATCATTCAATTACTATTGAACTACAACTCTGACAGTATTGAAACAACACTCTCCATAGCCCAAATACTATGAAGATTAATTGGAGCGGTTTTTATTGTGAAACATTACTATCAAATAGCCCATTTCTTTGATGCAGAACACATGATAGCTTCTACTTCAGAATGATTCTACTGTACCAATGGTGCAAAAACACATCAAACTTATGAGACCTGCTCAAAGGACCATCTTTTCAAGAGAACTCTGGAGTAATTCTGTGGCAAACCAATTGCACTATAGGGAGTACGCAACATTCCCATGAATTAAAAATGGGACTTTTAACCCCTTGAGTGCTAGAGAGGCCTCCAACACATTGCAAAACAGATCTCTCTAGCATTCAGGGGTTTAAAAGCCCAATTTAAATTAGTGGGAGTCATGGGAACCTCTATTTGTCTGCATATGAATTACTCCACTTTTCTTTTTAAAAAATGGCCAAAGTGTCTTTTGTGGACAACAATATTTTTTTTCATTTTCTACAATACCTAAGATGCTAGATGTTTCCATGTGATTTACCTACAAAATTTGTTATCCAAAAATCCGAAATCCAAAACTTTTTGAGTGCCGACATGAGATTGTGACACCTTTGCTTTCTGATGGTTTAATGTACACAAACTATGTTTCATGCACAAAATTATTAAAAGTATTGTAGAAAATTATCCTATGTGTATAAAGTGTATATGAAACAAATTAATTTCGTGTTTATACTTGGGTCCCATCCCCAAGATGTCTCATTTTGTATATGCAAATATTCCAGAATCTGAAATCCAAAACACTTCTGCTCCCAAGCATTTTGGAAAAGGGATACTCGACCTGTAAACACTTTTCTCCCATTTTGTACCTTTTTCTTCTTTGATGGCTGATCCATTTTTGCTTGAAGGAAATCAATGAGTTTGGTTTGCTGGGAAATCGTGCCTTCCATCTTCACTTTTTCATGGGAATAGAGAGCCTAATGGGAAACAGGGGAGACAAAGCAAAGCTTTCTTTAACCCTTTTGGTGCTACTGACATCAATAAGGCCTTGGAAATATTATACAGTCCCATCCTGCAGCCGAAACCTGTGTGGCGCAATTACGAGAAGAGTAATACGGTAGCCCTTTGAATGCCAGAGGGGTACGCACCGCAATGCGATGCGTACCCCTATGGCACTCAAAGGGTCAAGGGACTTATTCATCAAGCAATTCTGGAGTAAACCAGCTGCACCACAGAGATGAAATAAAAAAAAAAAAATTCACACATTTTGCATTGATTTAACCCACTGAGAACCAGAGTGTTATCCAGAAAATTAGAGCACAGTGGATTTGATAAAACTCTGGCCTTCTCCCTTGAATGCTAGATATGCCTCCAATGCATTGCATTAGAGATGATCTCTAGCAATCAAGGGCTTAAATGCCCCATTTACACGAGTAAGAAATTGCATTTCTCTGCACCAACTGCACCATAGAGCACAAATAAAAAATCTTAAATTCCCAAGCACCTGAAAAGAGATTTTTTATTTTACCCATTGTATGCCAGGGATGTGTCCAAACCGGTATCCTTTTAAAAGGTCACACGAGAAAGAGCGTGTAACCTCATAACACTTTAACCATAGCACCATAATAAAAATGGCGACATGAGAATCTCGCACTGCATGAAAGCACGAGATTCACATGTCTAGTAGTGAAAGGTCGCACAAGTCTAAACTGGTAGGTCACACCTTCCCCGCACCCCCTTAGAACAATAAAAAAAAAGAAAAATCAAGAAGTAACCTCTCAAGAAGAAACCTCTCCCCTTTTCCACTCTGCTGAGCTACAAGTAGCTAATCGGATGAAGGAAATCCCTCCCCGGCCACTCCGTCCCGCCACTCACTCCTCCCCTTCGCTCTACAGTTCCACAACTATACACAGATGAGTGCTGCCCCGGCTTGCTCTTTTTGCCTGGGCATCTGCAAAGAAATGTAGGTCTCAGCTTGCCTAACCCCAATACAGAATGTATAGTTTTCCTAAGCAGGGCATGCCATGTTTTCATAGAATGCTTTTCACACGGTTACTGTACATATTGTACATCTGTACAGACACATTGCAGACATTGGGGAGATAGAGTAGGGGCTGCGCTCATCAAGCATGGAATGCAACCTTTCACTACGCGACATGAGACTCTCGAGCTGTCGCCATTTTTATTATGGTGACATAGTTAATGTGTTTTGTGGTCGCACGCTCTTTCACGTGCGACCTTTTAAAACTAAACTGTCCAAAGCATTGCTTTGCAATGCACTGGAGACCTCTCCATCACTCAAAGGATTAACAACCCAATTGAATTTAACACGAATGTTTGTGTGTCCCCTATGGTGGAGTTGATTTACTCCAGAATAACTCCAGTTTGCCATTATAGATATGAGCCTTAGGGCCTTATTCTTCAAGCAAAAGAGAGGCAATTCTGTAGTATACCAACAGGGTGCAGGTCAAATTATTCCCCAAATCTCGCTAGAGAGGTCTCTAATGTATTGATTCTTAAGGTATTGGAGACACCTCTGGTATTCAAGGGATCAACATGTATATATCTCTCCACCCCCAGTACAACTGGTACACCCAGAATTTCTCCTCTTTTCTTTATACATATAGTTCTTAGACAATACTTCTGATACTCGCTATAAAGTACCTGCATGTTTTCCAATTGATACTCCAAATCACTTCTCTCTGTTTTAAGCAGATCTGCTCGATCCAAAGCTTCTTGGAGTCCTTGAGTCAGACGGAAAATGTGATTCTTTTGCAGATCCATCTGTTGTTGTAGCTTAGCCTGCTGCTCTCCATAAAAAAGGCACATTCACAGGTTAGTAGAAGTTAACACAATGTTTTTAACACCTTAACGACTTGTGATATGCCAGGACTGTCATACCAGTTTGGAATCTATTTGTGCCCATGATAGCTAGGATGGCTAAATCTATGTTTGCTTGGATTACCTTTTTGGAGTGCTGTTTTACATATTATGCAGCAAGGAAATTTTTAATCTCTTTCTCTCCTCACAGAAACAAACAGTAGCAACATCAGTACACAGAAAACTCAAATGCTGGTGATATTTGTGTCTCCAACACATTGGGAACCAATGCCTTTCTAGGCACTAAAAGCAAAATTTAAATCAAAAGGAATTTTTATTTTTCAAACTATAATGCAATTGGATTGTTCAGGACTGTACCACATTGCCTTTATACATAAGATACTGTATGAGTCACTATTGGGGTGTCTACCTAAGAATAAATGGTAATCCAGATGTGGACCCTGTGCTCTCAGTTCCTAGGAAAACCAGCTACACCTCACTGACAAGGCCCAAACAAGGCCGAAAAGTAAAGCTGGCGTTAGCTGGTATTTCTGGTACAGAGGGGACTTGCCTGTCATTTTGGAACTGGTCTGACCTTTTGGGCAGGATTAGACTAATTTGGAATTGGACCGTCCTTTGGGGCAGGATTAGGCTAATATGTACATGAAAATGTATTCTCTGTAATGGCGCTAGAAAGCTAAAATGTGATGCTCTTGAACAGTGACTAGTCGTGGAAAAGGCAACATTGCTTTTGCTTGTGCTCAGAGCCTCACACATCATTTGGCTTATTTCCTGTATGAGAATAACTGCAGAAAGACATATTGATCTGTGACATGGTCTGTAGCAGCCCACTTTATGGACATTTGTAAGACAAAATATTAGGCCATATGAATAAAAGCAAAGAGGTACAATTTGGTGAAAACCAATTGCATGTTAGAGGACACAAAAATTCCCAAATTTCCCAACAAATTAAATGGGAATTTTAACCACTTGAATGCTAGAATGGTTTACATAGAAACATAGAAGATTGACGGCAGAAAAAGACCACCTGGTCCATCTAGTCTGCCCTTTAGTATTCCTTTATTGTTATCTTAGGATAGATACATGTTTATCCCAGGCATGTTTAAACTGTGTTACTGTGGATTTATCAACCACCTCTGCTGGAAGTTTGTTCCAAGTTTCTACTACTCTTTCAGTGAAATAATATTTTCTAATGTTTTTCTTGATTTTTCCTCCAACTAGCCTCAGATTGTGCCCCCTTGTTCTTGTATTCAGATTCTTATTAATCACACTTCCCTCCTGAACCTTGTTCAGTCCTTTAACATACTTAAAGGTTTCAATCATGTCCCCCCTTTCTCTTCTTTCCTCCAGACTATACATATTTAGATCTCTGAGTCGTTCTTGATAAGTTCTATGCTTTAGACCTTCCACCATTTTTGTAGCTCTTCTTTGAACCCGCTCAATTTTAGTTATATCCTTTTGCAGATGAGGCCTCCAGAACTGTACACAGTATTCCAGATGTGGTCTCACTAGAGCTCTATAAAGAGGGATCACAATCTCCCTCTTCCTGCTTGTTATACCTCTAGCTATGCAGCCAAGCATACGATTTGCTTTCCCCACCGCCTGGTTGCATTGGTTACTCATCTTGAGGCTGTCAGAGATGACCACCCCCAAATCCTTCTCTTCTGAAGTCTTTGCTACCACAGAACTGCCAATACGATAGTCAGATTGAGGGTTTCTTGTCCCCAAGTGCATTATTTTACATTTGGAAACATTGAACTGAAGTTTCCATTGTTTTGACCACTTATCTAATAGTGCCAAATCATTCTCCATATTACAGACACCTCCTGGAACATCAACCCTATTACACACTTTTGTGTCATCAGCAAACAAGCAAACCTTCCCTGCCAAGCCTTCCCTTATGTCACTTACAAACATGTTGAACAGAACAGGGCCCAGAACAGATCCTTGTGGCACTCCACTTGTAACCAGTCTCTGCTCAGAATACACTCCATTAACAACAACCCTCTGGTTTCTGTCCTTCAGCCAACTGCAGATCCACTGAACTATCCAGGGGTTAAGTCCAATTCTTGATAATTTATCTATCAGCTCTTTATGGGGAACTGTATCGAAAGCTTTACTGAAATCCAGGTAGGCGATATCCACAGCACCACCTTCATCCAGCACTTTAGTTACATAGTCAAAGAAATCAATGAGATTAGTCTGACAGGATCGGCCCTCAGTGAAGCCATGCTGGTTTGGGTCCATCAGGTTGTTTTTTGTTAGATGGTCAATTATCTTCTTCTTTAGAAGAGTCTCCATCATTTTTACCACTACAGATGTCAGGCTGACTGGCCTGTAGTTACTAGCTTCTTCTTTACTACCCTTCTTGTGAATGGGTACAACATTGGCCATTCTCCAATCATCAGGAACTTCTCCCGTAAGAAGGGACTGGTTATACAGATTAGTCAGGGGGCCAACTATGACAGATCGGAGTTCTTTAAGAACTCTAGGGTGGATTCCATCCGGACCCATCGCTTTATTTGACTTTAGCCGGACAAGTTCCTCTAGAACATCGGCCTCTGAAAACACTGGGGCTAAAATTATACAACTAGAGGCAATGCTGTGTTCAGCCATTTTCTGATTATGAGGGCCGCCGTCTGAAAAAACTGAGCAGAAGTAGTTATTCAGATGGTCAGCGACCGCCTTTTCCTCTTCTATATACTGATTTTTTCCGTTGTTAATTTTTGTAATCCCGCAGTTTTTCTTCTTCCTGTCACTGATATATCTGAAGAAGGTTTTATTCCCCTTCTTAACAGATTTGGCCATTTCTTCCTCTTTTGAGGCTTTAGCAGCATTTATCATCTGTTTAGTCTTCTTCTGTATAGTTTTATATCCTTCTCTGTCCGCTTCACTTCCAGTCTCTTTATATCTCTTATAGGCAGACTTTTTATCTTTCACTATAGCTCTTACCTCTCTAGTAAACCATAGTGGATTTCTCTTTCTTTTCCTCTTGCTAATTTGTCTAACATGTAATCTTGTTGCCTTTAAGAGGACTTCTTTGAGTGTCTTCCACTGAGTACTCACTCTCGGTGTTTTATCCCACCCTTTTAATTCTTTCTTTACATATTCTCCCATATCCTCAAACTTCGTCTTCCTAAAGTCCAATACTTTGGTTGCAGAATGGGATTTCTCGTAGTCAGTCTGGATTCCGAACCACAAACATTGGTGGTCACTGGAACCTAGATTTTCTCCCACCTTCACCTCAGATACCAGGTCTCCATTTGTGAATACTAAGTCTAGGATATTGTCCCCTCTAGTTGGCGCCTTCACCAGCTGTTTTAGGGACATCCCCGTCAGGGCTTCTACGATGCTCCTACTTCTACATGTGGACGCACAAGGGATATTCCAATCAACATCAGGCATGTTGAAGTCTCCCATAACTACTATATCTCCCTTTACTGCCATTTGGGTAATCTCGTCCACTAGCATGTTGTCTTGCTCTTCAGATTGCCCCGGAGGCCTGTAGACTGCACCTATTCTTGTAACTGATCCCTTTTTATTCTGCAGACAGATCCAGAGAGTCTCCAACTCTTTACATGAATTCTGGATCGCTGTGGATTTTATGCTATCTTTAACATAAATGGCTACCCCACCCCCTCTTCTCTCAGCCCTATCTTTCCTATACAACGTGTATCCCGGAATGGCTATTTCCCAGTCATTACAGTCCCTGAACCATGTCTCTGTTATTACAATCAAGTCCAAGTCATCTCTACAAACTATTGATATTAGTTCGCTGAGCTTGTTGCCTAAGCTGCGAGCATTAGTACACATTACACGAAGAACATTACATTTATCACCAACAACAACTCTATCTACCGCACCATCATCTACCTCACCAACATCTGTATGTAAAGCACCAGCAACTTCCTGTGCACCAACATCTGTATCTATCACACTAACAAACTCAGAACCCTGGTTCACCAAAACTGTTCGGGGACAGAAATCAATCTTCTCAATGAAATTCCTGCCCCCTCCATCTAGTTTAAATGCCTCTCCAAGAAACACCTGAACTCTTCTCTAAGTACCTCAGTTCCTCTGTGTGACGGGTGCAGACCATCTCTCTTGAACATTTCTTTACAACTCCACCTTCTAACACTGTGACTGACAAATCCAAAACCTTCTTCTTTACACCACTGTCTTAGCCAACCATTGAACTCCAGGATACGAAGTCTCTTACTATTTTCAGAGCGGACTGGCAAAATCTCTGAAAAAGTGATAGAGTCTGTCATTCTGCTCAGCTCCAGGCTGAGACTTTGAAATTCCATTTTCACCTCTTCAACACTTTTCTGGGACAAATCGTTTGTACCGAGATGAATGATCAGATCAACTTCAGTCTCCTTTGTTGCAGCCTTGACAATATTTGAGATGCGTCTTTTATCCCTGCTTGCAGTAGCACCAGGAAGACATCTCACCTCCTTCAGTCCATCCTCATTCTGCCCTAAAGCAACACCTCTAACAATCGAGTCACCAACAAGGAGATGCTTTCTCTTCTTTTTAAGTCCATTTTCTGCTCCTGACTGCTTGTTACAATTCTCTCCTTTGGGACTCACAACATCCCGTACCTGAGTATCTGTGCTTTTATCTTCTGAAATCTCACTTTCCAATTCAGACAGGACACCAAAGGGATTACACACCGAAATACCAACAGTGTTGTGCTTCTGCTCCACAACTCTCAACCTCCCGGAACCAACTGTCTTCCACACAGCCCTTCTCTTCATGGGCCGTTGGGGCTGCGGTGGTGGATTACATGGTTGCTTGACTTCACACTCTAGCTGGGAAAGATTCACTTCTTTTGATTGCAGATAACACACCAAAGACTGCAGCCTGGAAATTTCACCATACAATGTGGACAGATGCAAACATACTGGACAACACCCCAAACTCCAGAGAGTACTGCGGAACACAACAGCCAGACAAGTGTTACACTGCACCAAACCAGACATCTTAGAATTAAAGCAGTTACTCACCAAACTGACAAAACCAATGCCTTCACCAAACTCCTGCCGTTTTCAAACTACTGCAGTTTTTGAAACTACACACTTCTGTCTGTCTGCTGCACTTGTGTCTGGCTGCAAACTACTTACAGAGTAAACTCACAGAGTTGAAACCTCCTATAAATACACCTACTGCAGTTGATACGCTAACAAAGCGAGCCAAGCCTTTTCTTATGCTAATCTAATGAAACCAGTTACCAGCTACACCCAAATAGACACCTATGCACACTATGCAGAAACCAAAACAAGCCAAATACAAACTTAAGCACTAATGATCCAAATTAACCAAAGTAAATAAACACACAATTCAAACTAAATACTAAATGCAACACAATTCCAAGTACTACAACATAAGCAGTATTAAAGAATGATAGTAAGATTTTTTATTTTTTTTTTTAAGTTTTTTGTCTACAATAGAAAAGAAGAGAGAAGTAAGAGTGAAGTAATAGTAATAGCCTGAGCTTACCTCAAGCTTGACTTAAGTACTGCAGTTTTTGAAACTACACACTTCTGTCTGTCTGCTGCACTTGTGTCTGGCTGCAAACTACTTACAGAGTACAGAGTACAGAGTTTCAGACACACTGCTTCTCAGTGCAATGGGGATATTTCTAGATTTCAAGAAATTAAAAGCCGTTGGGTTGCCCCAGACTTGTGCCACACTCCTGACGTTGCTTCATTCAAAACCTATTACAGTTTAAATGGTTTTAATCCACCTGGTGTCCAGCAGTTCACCCAGTACCTGTACAATTCTTCCATTGCATTTTAAGGGAGAGGTGAGCCACTTGCTTCTCATTAGAATGCAAATAATGTCTACACCACTTAGTGATTTTGAGCTGTAATAACTTTTGAATAAAGCAACCACCCTTGCTGTACTCACTTCTGCTCTTGTCACTGAGGATGATGTACTAAGAAGAACTGCAGTGAATGAACTACAACATAGGGAAGAAAAAAGATTCACAAAACTCTCATTGATTTAAATGAGGTATTTAACCCTTTGGATGATAGTGGTCTCATCCAAAGTATTAAAATCCCCATTTAACTCAATGGGGCTTTTTATTTGTCTGCTATGGGGCAGCTGTTTTTTCTCAGTATTCCTCCAGTTGTCTTAATGCATCAGCCTCACTGTGTATACATAAGTACAGGGATACAGAGAGACTAGTTCTGATGTAGCAGGATGAAGGACTATGAGAGAGAACCTTATAGCATTCTTTTGTTCCCAGAATGCCATTAGCACACTTCCACATCAATGCATTGGAGAGGTCACCAGCATTCAAGGTGTTAAAATCCTTTTCTTGAGCACTTTATTTACCTCCTCTAAAAGCCGCTGCTTTAGTTCTCTCTCAGTCTCCAGTTTCTGCTGCAAGCTGCGTGCGTTCATTTCCAGCATTGCGTGTTTCTTCTCCAAATCATTTAGCTGTGTAATTACAGAAATAAATCACATAGATAATGCCAACTGCAAACCACCTCTATTTTTTAGATTTTTACCTGAAAGAGAGCTGTATGAATAAGACTGGAGAAATACAAGATATATGTAATGGGTCTAGGTGTGGAAAAGCATATTAATCTACTGCTTTACACAAGAGTAGAAAATATGTAGTCTATATTATTGGTAGGCAACCTGAGGCCCTCCAGCTGTCTGTCACCACAATTTTCATCCAAATGCTACGTGAGGAAGATGGGGAAGCAGCAGCTGGCAAGCCTCAGGTTCTTTCCCTTTAAAGAATATGGGCATTTCCCCACTGGATCTTCTGTGGGCAGGTGTAATAGCTGTTAGATGCAGTGCTTCTGTGCTCTCTGTATCAACTACAGTGCCTGTAGTAATATGGCCGAATCAGGCGGCTCCATAGTATTGTTCTCAATCAGTAAAATAATGGTAAACTGATATAATATGAGATATATCTCCAATGTGAAAAGCTCTGTACATGTGGGAGTAGCAGTCTTCCAACGCATTTTGTACCACTGCGGGCACTTCTTCAGGGATATCTGGCCAAGTGGTGTCTGCATCTATTTAAACTCAGCGCCATTAGCACTAAGCTTCCTGTTAACCCCATCTGGTTGGATATATCTCATCACCACAATAACAATATATAAAAACATATACATTGAACCTAATATACCCTGGGATTGACCATATCATATTGGTGACATAAGACAGTAATCAGAGAATATCCGAAATATAATAAAACTGGACCATATAACTACAGGAACTGTAGTTGACATAGAGCGCACATAACACAGACGCAGAGCATCTAACAGCTATTACACTTGCCCGCAGAAGTCCAGTCGGGAGGTTTATTTACACCCATGATACGGACAGTGGTGTCCGTAGAAATTTTTCCGGGGGGGGCAAAGCCATAATATGAGCCCCAGGCCAGCCCATCTAGCCCCTTTATTTATATGGGGTAATTGTCCCCATGGATACGGACGACAAAGAGAAATATTTTGGATTGCCGACAGTTGTATACCTGCCTGCAGTGGAACTGCACATCCAGATAAGAGGTACTTTGCTTACTGCATGTATATACACTGTAGCCATATTATAGGCTACATAAACTGTTTATCATTCTTCAGTTAGACGGGAGAGGACTTATAGGCTTTATTGATCAGGTACAGTGTCACACCTGCCCGCATATGTTATACAGCAGACGAGAGGTGTGTTTAATACAGAATATAACAACATATCATTCTCATCACGGGCAGTATCTACAGCGCATGACTGTAGCACGCGCAGCAGTCTCTACTGCACATGACTGCGTTGTTACAAACTTTCTAGCGAATTATTATATAGGATGACTATATCACTTTAAGATAACAGGGGACATTGGTGCCACTCTTTGGTCTAAAATATTTTTTTTTCTTGTAATCCCATTGTGGGACCCTTATATTCATGATCCACTGTCATTTTGGTTTGTCCATTAAAAACGTTCAATATAAGGTCAAATCCATTTTATTTTGTTTTTTTAGATCAGAAATCACAATCTCAGTTATATTTATAAATCTGTAATGAGAGTGTTAACATTTTAATTAGATTGATTGAATTTCGATATGATTAATTTGATTTGTTTATTTTTGAGGATCCAACCTTTGCAGTGTTAATAATGAATCCACTTTCGGTTCCTCTCCTCCCTACTGTATCCTTATTGGTCTTTTTACTGGCTTGTATCTATATTGGTGGCTTGATCTGATGTCGGCTTCATTATAAGCCTGTATGTTCCGAAGGAAGGCATTATCCTGAAACGCGTTAACAGTGAGCTACATATTCATGTTTTTAACTTACTAATAAATTATTATTGCAAGCACACTTTGCAGACCATTCCAGTGAAGTATTTCTTTTTAGATAGCTCTATTTCGGCTCTGCTGAAGAGCCGCCATCTGGTCGCACAACCCGAATCTCCTGCTGTCAGCTAGAGGCTGATGTCAGTGAAAGGGGCAGGAGAGGGTATCTTTAAACCTTATCGCTCTCAAACTATACAAGTTTGAGAGAACGCATACATCACTGAATTTATATTTTTAATCTCTACCATATTAACGTTTATTAACAACAGGCATTACTATTATTTTAATCGGAGCTCCTTTTTTGTGAAGCATTACTATCCCTTTAAGAGATGTAAGCTTTCCTTTAACCTTTTTTCAGGCCATGTGTCTCTATAGGCAGTGTTTTGAATCACTTATGGGCCTCACATGCAGAACTTGTAGGCAGTCTGGTTGATTATCATTGGCTTAAACAAATGTGATTGCTGACCTTATCTGAAAGGCTTTCAGTCTTGAGCTTTTGATCTTTTAGAGCTTGCTGGAGAGCTAAAATCTCTGCTTTGTGTTCTTTAGATGCCAGCTCCACCATCTGGCGAGATTCCGTACTGCGCTGATCAGATCTCACCCTGCAATAAGATAAAAAGCAATAATAAAGAAAACCCATATAATAAACACATTCACTTCAAACTCATGTGCAAAAACCCTAAAAGGTGATGCAAACCTATTCTTATTTTAATAGGATTTAAGTGGTGGTTTTACAACCGCTTGACTTGAATCTTCAAATAAAAATGTATATTCTTCACAACGAGCAGTCCCAAGACTGATGAGATCCATAAAAGTAAAAACAAGCAGTACATATCCAGTAATTGCTAAACAGGGAAATACTCTAGCAGTTTTAGACGACTGCAAACCAGGGAAATGCTTCTGCAGGGAAACTATACCTTTAGGAATCAGCAGCTCTTATAAGAACCTCAAACAAAGGAATAGAGACAGACATGACAGTTGCTGGTGGCAGGTTAATTTAAGCAAGGGCCAGAGGGGCATGCAATGCATTACTAAGCAGTATATTTGACACTCCTATGTTCTTAAAGGGTTAATATTACCATGTGCAGCGAGCAGCATTTGAGGTACTCTGCTCCTGTTAGGTCATGTCCGCCTCCATGGACAAGACCTGCAGGACTGACTGAAGAGGTTCTTTTATTCAAAAGGCACAAGGGAAACAGTACCGGGAGCCTTTAGGATTTTTGGCCTTAGTAAGGTATGTAGGGAGTTATTATTAGAATATATTAGTTCTCATTAAGGACTTACAATATTACCTTTTTTAACAAACATTCATATTTTTACAGTGTATGCCAACTCCTTGTATGTTAGTGACGTTAACAACATTGTTTAGTAATGACTTGGCGACATCTACAGAATCCGAGGGCCTAAAAAAATCTTCCTGCTTTTACGGTTACATTTCTTCAGTTTAGAATAAAGTTTTTGTTTGTGATCTTTTTAACCCTTTGAGTGACAGAGGTGAGAATTGCTTTGCAAAGTGTTGCACGCCCTCTCTGCATCCAAGTTTTTATATAGATCATACCATTGTATTTATATAATTAACACAAATATAAACAAACGTATTCAGCTGGTTTCGATTTATGACAATCCCATATAAATATAGATGTCCCTTGTTTATGTATTTTTAACAAGTGCGTATTACAAAGTAAGCACCACATATCCAACCAGAACATTTTCAGACATTGACGAGACAGGACAAGAGCTTAAATGACTGTCTAAGTGAACAAGAGACACCCAACAAAATAAGTCTTCTACAGTAAGCACAAGAGTAACAGTTCTACAGGACCTGAAGAATTAACCTTGTAATGGCCAGATGGGTGTGCAGTGCATTGCACATCCCTCTGGTCATTCAAGGTTTAAGTTTGCATATCCAAAAATGTCAATAATAAGCTATACCGGCCTATGCCTTGTGTTAGACAAAAGATAATCAGATATATAGTTTAGGACAGAGGAGAAGACGTATAAATAAATAAATAAATAATCTAAGGCAAAAGCAATAATGTGTTCAGGTTCAGTGAGATGTTTGTGCTAGATCACGTATGCATGAGTTGTCTGGAACATTTCTTTGACATCTCTGCAACTTTTCTTCCAGCATTTTATACGTATCTTTCACATAGTCTGATAGTACTGTGATAAAGCCTAGGTGGTGGTCAATTCGAGGGGAAAAAAAGCTGTAGCGAAATTCAGCTATTTTCATACATTGTCACAACCCACAAACTATACCTTTGAACTGCTTTGGTGCACGATGCAAAGAAGGATACTTTATGCACAAACGCCTTTATACATACATGCAGACAACTCTTAGCAGCATGATGTGACACACTGTGCCATCAAAATAATGAATAATTTCTGAAAAATTACTTACTTTACAGAAAAATCACCATTAAATCATACGTCGAGTTAAAATATGTTAGGGAAACTAACATTGTCTTATGGCCACAGATCCAATTTAACCAATTCACTGCTAAGGACGGGGACATCAGTGTCCTCAGCAGAGTCTAAAACTGCCGCGGATGTGGACATTCATGGTCACTGCAGTCCACCAGGGTACTGAGGCTTTACCTTTGCGGAATTCCTCAGTTCCTGGCAGCAGTCCCTTGCTTCAGGAATCCTGTCGGGTCCCACTAGTCTCCACTTACAGTTTTATATATAAATATATATAACAGGGGGAGACTTTTTAAGAGCTTAGATCTCCCCCCCTTCAAGTAATCCCAGAGTGCCCGCTTTCAAAAGAAGGTATTTGCATATTATAATGCCAGGTGAAGTTGGGTCTACTGGACATTATAATACAATATAAAATGGGGGGGGGGGCTCTTAAAGAACTCAGATCTCAGCCAACTTGCAGCTACAATTTTGGAGATACCCTTGTATGAAAGAAGGAAGTCCCATCTTTCAAACAAATGTAGCCTTTAACATGTACATGATCACAGATCACCCAATATGAATAAACTACAAATAACATTGGCACATGGAGGTGGGGGGTGACTTGAGTCACCCTCCCGTTGTGCAAAAATAAATACATTTTATATATGAGCAATATTGGCACGGCTTTGCCCATGTGGCTAGTAAAACAAATTAAAAAAAACAAAATAAAAGTCTCATGCATAAAAGTTTTATAAAGGAAGTGTGTTAGCCAACGCATTAGGGTTAAAATATTAGAAGTGGATTTATGTGCATGACTATTTTCCACTGAAATCCAGGTGAATCCAGAAAGGAGGCAATGTTTTTAATGACTGGCTGTTGGATTTTCAGTGCTTAGCTCTTTCATCTTCAAAAAGGTTTCCAACGCATTTCAAAGCACTGCATTACACAACTCTCCATCAGTGAGCGTGAGTGTGTATATGGATGAGTGTGCATATGTGTGTGTGTGCGCGTGATTGTGAGAATTCATGTGTATAGAGCAATTAATGAATAGAGTTCTGCATATAGCCTATTGCATATAGTGTTTGGTGTACAGCGTTTTACATATAGCATATTGTGTTTAGTGTATAGCGTTTTGCCTTTAGAGTTTTGCATATCGTGTTTAGTGTATAGCGTATAGAGTATTGGAGTTAACATACAGTGTATTGCATTTAGCATTTTACATAAAGTGTTTAGTGTATAGCGTTCATCCCATGACCACTCTTAAGAAAATCACACCTCCAGTGAATGGGCCTATGGGAGCACCAGTATAGAGCTAACAGTTGTACTCGTTTCAGCTACATGTGAATTAAGTGCTCCACATCTGAAGAGGTTAGATGTAATGATTGTAATTTGCAAAGTGAGGCGAAGGGGAGTGTGAGGCAATGTGGAGAAGGGGAATGTGAGGCAATGTGGAGAAGGAGAGTGTAAGGCCATGTGGCAAAATGGGAGTGTGAGACTATGCATAGAAGGGGAATGTCAGGCAATGTGCCAAAATGGGAGTGTGAGACAATGTTGCAAAAGGGTGTGTGCGAGGCAAAGTGGCGAAGGGAAGTGTGAGGATATGGGGAGGGAGGGTGTACAGGGAGGAGGCGTGCATTGCGGTGGTGGGTGTAGCCCTATATGTGGCAAATGGGATGAAGGGTGTAGAGGGAGGTGGTGTGCACACAGTACAGGAAACAGAATGTTTATGCTACTTACCAGTAAATCATTTTCTCTAAGTCCCTGGGGTCACATGGGGGTTAAAAACTCTCCTCTAGAAGGAAGGGCACTATAATAACAATATTATTTGGAGGAGGCAACTAAGCCCTGATTAATCCCCGCCCGCCTCAACCTGCTTTGGTTTACATATGGCAAAGCCAGATTAATGCCAAAGAAGAATACAACCACAGTCACCATTCCAGAGACACCAAGGAATGGCAGTGCACCACAGTCAGAAAGATAACATTTTCTCTGGGAAAGATAACCTCTGTCCTCCATGGACTAAGAAAAGGATTTATCTGTAAGCAGCACAAAGCTCATCTTTTCTCTTTCTTGCAGTGGGGTACATAGAGGTCATGGGGACATACCAAGGCTCTCTCAAAAATCATCAGTGAGGGAGAGAAATTGCTCAGTACTTCTGTTACGGCAAAAAAAGAGCTCAACACAAAATAATTTTATATTAGACACCTCAACAAAGCACAAAAATAGAAAACAGACTTAGGAAAACCCCCACTTCCCAACTATACAGTTGAAAAGTCTCAGGGGTCCAGGTGTTGACAGCCAACACAGTCCTTATTTACAATGTCAACCACTAGAGTGAGCTGAGTAAAAGCAGACCCGAAAATATTGCATTATCTCCACTGTGCGGAGCCCACCCAAGCCACGGAGAATGAGAGACCAGAAGCCAGACCTGCATAATGTCCTGAATGGATATCAGTCACTTCAAGCATTAAAGGCATCAAGGCCTAATAATTTTTAAAGAGCCCTCAGTCCTAAAATCTTAAGTAAATCAAATAAAAGAAAATAAACCAAGTACCACAAAACAGACCTCAAACTGTGGCCAGAAGACAGACAAACTGACAAAGGGACAGGTCATATTCACAAAACCAGGACCTTCATCTTCTGGATCTGATCCACTGGAAATTGGATAGGAGAATGGGTTCCAAGGTTTTGGCCATCAATTTATCAGACATTACAGTAAACTGGTCTAGGCAAAAAGCCTGCATCCAGTTTGGTTCTGCATGCAAGAGAAATGGACAAAAATAAGGAGCCAGTAATAGGAGGGAAATCAAACACACCATAAATGAGAAAATAAATATAAAAGAAAGAAAATCTTAAAGAGAAGAATCAATCCTGTTGCTAAAACTGGAAGGTGCTATTGCTGCTGGGTGGGGGTTGATGACCTGGGAGAAAACTTTAGTTTACAAGTGCCCTGTTTCGTAGTGGTAGCTTCTTAACCCTTGTGGTTCCAATGTTCCAATAGGGATAAAAAAGAAGAGTGGTGGTGTTTGGCCTAATGATACACAAGTCCTTTTTCATAAAGCGATAGATGTGCAGTTCTGGAGCACAAGTGCACCATGGTTTTCCATTGGTTTAAATAGAGCTTTTAAATCAACTGTTATTCAGTTTCCCACCTATGGTGTACTTGGTTACCCCTAGAATTGCCCCTCCACTGATTGATGAATAAAGCTCATAGGATTTAATGACGTTTTCAAAATATGCAAACTTGAATTTAAAGTTACAGGTCCTCTTTAATGAAGTATATTGCTTTATATAGAAAATACAGTGTATATATTGTAGTGTTTATCCTGATAAGTAGAACAAGGTTACTCCCAGTCCTGAGAGATGTTTTATACAGAGGTTATTGCGGCTCAAACCTTGCGTATTGTTTTGGGTGTAGCACTTTGATGACATGAAATCCTATAAAGGCATTGCTGCTACAGCAGTTTATGGAGGTTTATTTTCAGCTGATCACACCTGTTTGTAGGATTCTGCAGCAAAAGCACCACAATATTATTTCAGGTAATGGAGATACTGCATCCAAAAATGCAAATTATTGCAGCTCAAGCCTTTATATGGTTCTGGGTATAATATTCCCTTGACATGAAATTTTCCAGTAGCATTTCTGCTACAGCAACCTATGTAGGCTTATTGTCAAATGACCATAGCTGTCCATACTACCTCCACAATAAAATATCAGGCCATGGAGGTACTGCACCAAAAAAAGCAAGTTTGAGCTGCAATAACTTTTGAATAAAACAATTCTCAAAAGTGGGAGTATCATTTTGATCAGCAGGAAAAACCCTGCAATATATATTTTTTTCCATATTAAACATTACTTATGGGGCCTTTAACCCTTTGAATGCTAAAGCTAAAGCACACAAGCTATAGCACACAAGCTGTTAAAAGCTTTGTCTATATCAATGTAAATATGGGGACATTTTATTTGTCCCCCATGGTGCAACTGGTATGCTCCAGAATTGCTCATATTTTGATTTCCACATAAGGGCCTAAGTGTAGTTTTGTTTTTTGCAAAGTACAAAATTCATGTTATTCCTCAATAAATAATTGTCAACTCAAAATTGCATGTCAATGCAGCATGTGCAATAAGGATGTCTGAGAACTAAAGGTGACAGATTTTATTCTATCCAAAGTAGAAAATGTGTGGACGGCAGAGAGAGCTGAAAGAAAAGTGAGTTCAGGATGGAGGGGGAATGAGCAAGAAATGCAGAGGATGTATGGTGAGATGTAGACGATGGCATTGAAGGGAGAGAGGCATATGATGAGGTGAAGAGGAAAATATATGGTTGGGTGATGAATGAAAACAATGTAAAACTGGGAGGTCAATGTGCAAAGGGAACTTCACTTCACCCTGCTATAACCCCTTACCCTCAAACAAGTCTCTTTTCCAGGTGATTGCTCTTTGGCTATGCATAGACGACCTTTCTAGCATTCAAACTAGGCTGACCATACATGAAAAAATCATACTACAGGATTGCTTTGATTTTGCACTCCTGAAATATGCCTATTTCCTATGTGTCCCTTTTTAAAGGTGAGGTATGGTCAGCCTAATTCAAACAGTTAAAAGCCCCACATTTGTGTTAGTTCCCAATGGTACAGTTTTGTCCCAGAACAGCCTCATTGTGCATGTGCCATGTTCTCTGGTGCACAGATTAGGCCAACTTAACCCTTTGAGTGCCAGAGGGGTACACAACTCATTTCAAAGCAATGTGTTCCATACCACTCTGGCACTCAAAGGGTTAAACATGGTTTCTGGCTGAGAGGGGCTAAGTTCACCCAGGAGCACATGGGATCCAAAGTGCCAGGGGACAGGAGATCAGCTTCTACAAATGATCAGTGAACACAAATCGCTCAGAATTAAATATGTATTATGCATCATAAATTCCTCCTGCCAATGATGCGCTGTCAACTATAAAATACACTGATCAATTCCTAGCTAATAACTATGTATTTGGGCCAATAGTATCAGTCCATCCACTGCTATGCTGGGTATTTAAATGTTTGTCATATACACAAACTTAATAGTTATTTAACCTACTCTGATGTGTCAATTGAACCATTAAAATGTCAGTTTAACAGAATGACACATTTGATAGGAGTCTGGCCCGTCTTTCTGCCTGCCACTGTATCTGATGTAAGCAGTTGCCTAGATCTGCAGATCACTATACTCTTCTTGTATTATACAGGAAAGCAATATGGATGGGTCTGGGAGGGTTTGGTTATGAGTTGATCATTGATTGTGCTGGTATGTACATGCTGAATAATGAGGAGGAAGGCTCTAAATACAGACTGCAGGTCTACAACTTTTGGAAGATGAAGGTGCCAAATGAAAAACAAAATATATGCCCACATTGGACTAAGTAAATTCATCTGTTAAGAAAACTAAGCTATAGGTTTAGTTTCCTTTAACCCCTTAATGACAGAGGTTTTTTTTTTTTCCATTATAGTGAATGACTTCCTGGACTTACCAGGTAAGTCGTCTGTCACTAAGGGGTTAAATAGCAAACATTTTAAATGTTGTTTCATTGACTGGGGAGCATGATTGGAGGAGAATGCACTGTGAATTTCTCCTTGGAACATAAGAGCAAAGAGGGCCGCACTGGATGTCAGCGGCTCACATACCTGCTGTGTACGCTGCAACAGCCATGCTCCCTGTCCATGGCACTGAATAAAATAAAAATACATGCACATTTTTTTCACAGTTTTATAAAGATTTTCATTTCTGGGTGATGATGCGGATATGGACCAAATCACGACACACAGAAGACACATTGATGACAGAGTAAAGATGATGCATTTGGATAACAGTAATACATTCCAGTTAATATTAAAGTGATACACACAAAACAATCACACCACCATGTGTGTAAATACTATTGCTTGTCTGACATACATACATATATATGGTCTTGAGAAAGGCTCATGTATGAGCCGAAACGTTGAACAATAAAAACCTTAAATTTTAAATAATTTTTGCAAGTCCTGTGAGTGCTTCAGTCCGAGCTGGTTTAAGTTTTTTTACCACAACTACACTATAAATTTAAATGGACATAGCACCGAGGCACGTCAATACTAAGCACAGAGGTATCGGAGTGCCCATTTCCAGAGATCTATATATATATATATATATACATATATATATATATATATATATATATATATATATATATATATATTTTTTTTTTTTTTTTAAACTACATCTCATGCTATAGCTTTGAGTAACTGATAAAGATGAATTTCCCCCAGGTCCCTGAAGACTAAGGGCTAGATTCTATTACTGGTGCTAAATGTTAACACCTCTTTTGTCAAACATTTTCCTACTGAAGTCTATGGGGAAAATGGAGATAAAAGCAGAGATAATATTAGCACCTGTAATAGAATCCAGCTCTAAAGCCCTTAGTTCTTCAATAATGTCTGCTTGTAAGGTTGCCTGTTCCTCACGTGACTTCACTCACTGGGCTCTGAGAACCGGTGTGTGAACATTTTTCAACACAATCTGGGTTTGCTTGGGGCTGTGCTGGACGTTTAGGTTACTTCTGGATGGATAGCATTTTAGGGAAGAAAAGTTCATATTATGTCACACATTTTGGTCTCATAGCACTTGATACCCTGTTGTCTCTCTCCTATTACCCATTTAGGCTGTAAGCTCTTTGAGGCAGGGACCTCTCTATGACTGTAACACTTATTTTATCCCCTTTTATTTATTGTAAAATACTACTGTTGTAAGGCGCTGTGTACACTGTGTGGTGCCATATAAGTAAAGATATACATACAGCTCAGTCGGTGGCTGTTGTGTAAAACTGTGAAATAAGGCTGATATACTAAAAAAAGAATTGGCCCATTCCAGATGCACCAAAGGGTACAAATAAAAATCCCTTAAACTTATTTTGGCTGGGGCTTTTTTAACCCCTTAAAAGCTAGATAACATCACAAAGCAATGAGATGGAGACCTTTAGTATTCAAGGGGTTAAAAGCCCCATCCTATATAATATTTCGCTAAGTGTGTGTTTGTCAGGAGCAGTCATGATCAGTAGAGACGGCTGCGCATGCTGCAATCATACGTTGTACAGACTGCCCGTGCCGAGGCTGATAACAGAGCGGGGCTCCAAATTCAGACCGTTGTCCTCTCTGCGCACTACGGTCTGAATTCAGAACGCCCCGCTACGTATCAGCCGCAGTGCAGGCAGTCTCTACCGTGCATGACTGCACCGAGGCCGTTGCTGGGTGGCACTGTGGCTCGTGTATAGTGCTCTTCAACTATTTTAAAATAAATGGGATATTTGAATTTCACCTACGATACAGTTGGTTTGGATTGATTTGGATTTGACCCAGTCCTTAATAGTACATTAGCCTCAATGAGTTGCCAACTGCACGATTTCCATGGGTTTAACAGATCAAATATGTCCTATATGTGGAGTATACAGTGAGAACAAACGTGCAGAAAATACATACTATCTGAGTTTGGATGTATGCTTTTTTTCCCCCTACTTGGGCGATATAACACATATTACTGAATGCATCTTGTATAAAAGTTGAAAGGATTAATTTCTCCCCAAGCTTTTTTTTCTTAGGTTTGAGATATAGATTATTTAGTTAATTGACATGTACAGTCCTTGTTGTAATTCCCTTGTTTATTGTTGATCCAGAGGAAGTGGAAAATGAGTAAATTGAAGCTCTTTCTAATTATGTCCCTAGTAAAATAAATAAATAATTCCTATTGACTCCAAAAGGCAATCAAGTACATCTTACTTGATTGACATTCATGTTCATCAGGTCTTTTTAATAGAGGTTTAATTTTTATTTTATTATCTTCACAATGTATAAATAGGGATATGCAGTTTAAAACCTTGTTTATGCCAGTCTACACAGAATCTATGCACAAGGTTGCCAAAGCAACATAGGAATGGCTCATTGTGGCTGGATTTATTCTCCCTATATTACCCACAAAGCTGCGGCTGAATCATCCCATTGTTATCAGTAGCAATCAATGTAGGATTTGTAACCTTCTGAATTGCGAACAGGACGCTTCCTGATCTTGGGGGAGATTAAAATATGCCAGACTTCTCACTGGCTGAAGTTGTGGGCATAGTGCACACCACTGATATTTGCCACTCTAGTCTCATGTAACAGTATTTCTCTTGAGTTCAATGGGGGACTCAAGGACCATGGGGTAAAGTTTGCTCCACAAGGGGGCAGGGCACTTTAATAGTTAACTAAACTAAAACCTCCTCTCACTCTCCAGTGCTACTTTACTCTGCCTAATTAACAGATTTTTAAATTGTTCTTAAGAAGGCCGTCTCTTCTTAGAAAAGCATTTCTTATTTTCTGTTAAGAAAAGTACAGAAGATTATCCTCTACGTGTGGCCTCCTATCCCCTCATTTCCCTTACTTCCACTCCATACTTAAATGAGTGAGAAGGGGGTCAATGGACTTCACGCTATTCAGAAGGTAGAGATGAAAACTCGAAATTACAATGTCCATTTCATTACTGGAATATTTTAAAACTACTTCTAATCCTAGGGCACACTGAAGATTAGAAGACACAGTATTCTGTTTAAATAAAACTATAAGCAGTCAGGCACTCAAAAGGTGCTTAACAAATGTATTTCAGTTCCTTAAGCAGAAACTTGTACTGGTAGATTGTTATCGCTTTCAGGAAAGTATGTGCAACAGTCCACTGTTAGGTGTTTAGATTTGGGTAAGAAACAGTACATTGATACTATTACCATTAATGATTCATGGAGGTTGGGGATCAGACATTTGAAAATCTGCATTATGCCATAAAAGCAATGAGTTACCAGCTGGTGTATGAATGGGCGCTTATTGTTTATAGTCTGTGCCAAAATTACTTTGGTGGGTCTCCAAGTAACAATGTGATGCACCCCATTACCTATAACAGAGTTCAGAGAGATTGTTTCTATCTTTATTTAGGTGTGCACACTCAAAGTCTATCAGCAGTTGCACACTTACAATTTTGTGTGAACTTCTTGGTCTCCAAGGAACAATGAGAAGTCTCACTTCTTCCAGGGCTCTGACAAGTGTATGAGGTCAGGACTAACAGTTTCTCTGTCCATTTACATTACTGCTGTGGTTTCTGCCTAGCACTCCACTAGCCAGTCTAGTTTTCAACAGAAGTTGTACTTTTAAGCTTTTCTTTTTCTCTGGACTATAATTCGGAAGGGGGGTAATGTCTTCTGCACTAGCTGGCACTAGAGGGTGTTTTCGCTACCTTTTCTACTATCTACTTTTTGCGTTACCGTGTCAGAGCCAAGGTAGGAATAGAATAAAGAGGACAAGTCTGGATGATCCTTTACTATTTTTAATTGCATGAAATGTTCGAGTAAATTGTCTGAGAATCAATCCAAGTATTGTACAACATGTCTTGACAGTCTTTCTTCAGTACCAGAACTTCACACATCTACTTTTCTGTCAAGGAGATTCTGTACTGTCAATGTTACCAGCTGAAGCTGAATGGGTAGAATATATAAAAGCAAAGGTAATGAGGAAATGATTCACTGAACCACATCATAAATATAAATGAAGGACAGCTTCACTTTTGGAACAGAAACATGTTCTCATATAATGGTATGTTGACTGGATTGTCTCATTTAATGATTTGCAGCCCTGCTGACCTCATATACTACTCTGATGATATCATGTAATGGTATTACATGAAACCAGCAAGACAATACTCATTAAAATAATGCTGTATTTCCCTGCTGTTCTCATGTAATACTCTGCTGGTGCCATGTAATGGCGTACTGTCCTTCTGGCCTAATATAATTCTCTACTGGTGACACATAATGGTGTACTGTGCTGCTGGCCTGTTGTAATACACTGCTGGTGCCATGTAACGGTGTAGTGTCCTTCTAGGCTCAAGCAATACTCTTCCGGTGCCATGTAATGTTGTAATGGCCTTCTGGGCTCATGTAATACTCTGTTGGTGCCATGCAATGGTTTACTGTCCTTCTCTCATGCAGTGTATTTATTACATATCATTATTGTGCATATACAGTGAGGCTGCAAACATGAAAACTAGTTTTGTATTTTCCTTACAAACGTTACCCTGACACCTGCTATGTGTTGCTAAGTAATATGTTGCTTATGTTACATAAGCAGAGGGATTAATGATTATTATACAAGTTAATTGTTGCTGTATTTTAATCCCAACAGTTTCTTAACCACCCACACCCCAACATAGCACCACTATGTGTTGCTAAGTAATATGATACAGGTCTCTCACCATAGAGGGTATTAAAAGCACAGAAAAATAAAGTAAATCACATCACGGTATGCCTCTATTACCAGCAACTAAATTCAAAGTAATATAGGGCCAGCAATTGAGAATTTTTTTTTTTTTTTAATTAAAAAGAAATAGCCAACATTTAGGGTTACACCCCAAATTTGCATGTGTGGTTTTGGGGCAATGCCTTAGCAAGAACAACCCCTATAAACCACTCAGTGTTGCTTGCAATGCATCGCAAAGGAGAGTGCTGTGCACTTCTTTTGAGTACATAAACCCAATACTGTTCTGAGTTTGGGACAGTAAGTAGACCATCACAGACCACGCCGTATGTGCGAGTATAAAACTGGGTGGCTGTCAGAGGAGCATAGTTTTGTTTGGATTTAGAGCCATATAAATATTCAGGGTTCCAACATCCACCAGACCCTGCTGTGGATGCCAGAATGGGACTACACTGTGGGGGTTCTTGTACTGGATCCTCTGCATCAGGCGGGAAGCAGGAACAGCTGGCTCCGGCTTGCTGGTAGCCCAGCAGAGCTAGTGAATTCAGCTGCGGAACCCAGGAAACACACTCCAGTAGATCGGCGAGGCAAGTGAATTTGTTCTTGCGGTGGCTGAAGTGGGAATCCCCCATCCAAATCCCCTCTAGAAATACAGCCAAGACTTGAATTAAGGAGGGTAGAACAGAACAGATCTTATTGATGAACTGCTTTTATACACTTCCAGACAATGGTATCAGAATAAAAACACAGATTAGGGCTTAGGCACAAAATTGTCAGAGTTCATCAACCAGGAGAAGTGTGGGGGGGTGCAATCAGGAACTGTTATTATTTAATCCTCATTTCAAGCCATGCTAATGATATTAGCTGAATGGAAGCATAGCAGGACTCAACATTCCAACCATTCCATTGTTGTCTTAGCACACGGTCCTGCCACCAGTTGTGAAAGGTAATCTTTTACTAGAATAGGATTACTCCAGGAGTTCTTGTCCTGGATAGTCTGGATCAGGTAGTAACAGCTGGTCACTGATTGCTGGAGGACCAATACATCTGTCTGTGGTTGCGTGCATATATTGTAGCTCTATATTACACATCAGCTATACACAGTCCTTACATGGATTAATGTTTATCTCAACAGAAATGTGGCTTGCATAAGTCATGTCAAGCAAAATAAATACTCCGAAAATGTTACTTCTGCCTCCTAAATTTTGGAAATATTTCATATACAGCTATGTAGATGTATCTGTAATGAAATCTAAGGCTGCCAGGTTGTCCTTTGCCGTCGTTCTGGGTTTCCTTCTCCTTGAAGAAGCTGCAAAGGTGTAGCCAGCGATAATGCTGCTTTATCAAAGCTTAAAACAAAACACAAAGCTAACAGGGACTCGAGCCAACCGGAGCAAACATGAAACAAATAACCTCACATTAGATTCTGACTGGGAGAATTAAAATGAAACTAAACCAACCAGAATCAATGACAGAAAATAATAAACCCAATCCATTGATGCATGGCCTCAAATATACAGGAATAGTGCATTATACATGATCGAAATCCATAGAAACTATACAGCTTGCTATAACCATACTAAATATGCAACAGATAACCTGGGAAGCCACCGGTGCAAGAGAATCCAACCACATTCGAAGCAATCGGAAAACTGATGTCAAAAATAAACTATTGGCTCTCCAGCACCGCTGTCAACCACATCGTCTGAAACAATACAACATGGAACCGCTGACAATGAAAATACTAAATGCATACATAGCATAGTAATATACATGTCAAACAATTGAGCAGACATCGAAGCTAACAAAATAACACATAAAATGTATATTGGTACATATGCTGATAAATATCTGCTGATAAAAATCATCCTCACCAAGTACGGATTCAATATATCAGCATATACCATATAACTAAAAATATACAGTGCACAAATATAAACAAATAATATATATATATATATATATATACACACACACACTATATATATATGAATAAAAATATAATACAAAATGTAATAAATAAAGATGTTGAAAATTAAATGTAAATAATAAATGACAGGTACTATGAAGAGGGGAATAAATCCTCCCCTGTTGATTCCATTTCTGAGACTATCCAACAGATACAATCCAATAGTATTTGGCTCAGGTGGAGAGCCCCTGGTTGGTAGTACTAACCGTACCTTTCTTGTGACTTTGGACAGATGTCCACAAGTCACGGGTGAGAGTGGATCTTTGAGGACCTCTATATCAAGTCATGTCTCCAGTACATCTTTGGTTCCTATGGGGGTTCCCTCTTCGGTCCAGTCCTCTGCTTTTTTGGGGCTCTATTTGTTGGCAGAGCCAATCAAACAGGTTCCTCCCCTTGAGATCAGAGGACACACACAAAAGAGGAAACCCAGAGGTTCTAGAGGGAGAAGGAAAAAAATGGAGGGCCATCAGTGATGAAGACTTCTGTCTAAATTGAGTGAAGATGAGTACTCGTTATTCGGTAAAGGTTTGTCTTTTTGTCCCTCATGCCCCCCGAATATTTATGATCTTTTAATAGACTTGAATGAGTTTATTAGAAAATTAGAATTAAAAAGATATTTTGCTAATAAAGCCTTAAAAGGTAAGATAGGAGACTCACCGATCATCACTGAAGTTACCCTTCTTGATACCGAAAATAGAGAGGTGGTGCCATATATGGATGCTGAGACTGATTTTTTTAGTTAATGGGAGTGTACCTTATGGCCAAGTCTACTTTTTTTCCTACACAGAGGAAGGGATCATTTGTAGAGACATCTGGAGTGGCTGTTATGGAGGAGTTTAAAAATTGAGACGAAAGGGCTGGCCAGCTGTAACCTGAATGAACAAGAGCTGAGATCTTTAGGTGAACTGAAGAATAATAGAAATATCATAATTAAACCCGCTGATAAAGGCAGGGCTATAATTGTCCAGGATACAGCTGACTATCTTAAAGAGGCAGAAAGGATCCTGAATGATGATAAATATTATGTCAGTTTAACCATCGATCCTACACCCTCTTTTCAGGTTGAGTTCCGTGACCTTGTTGAGGATGCTTATTTTCAAGGTATCATCAGCAAGGATGAAAGGTCTTTTATCCTAGTTAAAAATCCACATACCCCCATTTACTATCACCTACCTAAGGTGCATAAGTCTTTGATAGATACACCGGGACGCCCTATAATATCTGGGGTGAACTCACTCACATCCAATTTATCCACCTTTATAGATTTCCATCTCCAGAGACATGTGGTGGGCCGCAAATCGTATTTGAAAGATACCAAACATGTCTTGGATCTTCTTGGTATCAGGTGGAGTGAGGGTTATTGGTGGGCCACCCTTGAGATTACGGCGCTCTATTCTAATATACCCCATAATGGCGGCATTAGAGCGGTAAACCATTTTCTCTCATCTGACTTACTGATGCCCATACAACAGCGTGACTTCCTTCCCAATGTGATTCAATTTATTTTGACCCACAACTGCTTTGAGTTCGATGGTCGTCTCTTCCTCCAGGTGAGGGGGACGGCTATGGGGACCAGATTTGCGGCGAGATACGCCAACCTTTTATGGTTTATCTCATGGAAAGTTTGGTGTACAACCGGGGCACTCGATGCGGATCTGGTCCTATATATATATTGACGACATCCTCATCATCATGTGGGGGGGAATGTCCTTGGACTTAAGGCTTTTGTGACTCATTTGAATAGCAATGAGTGGGGACTTGTTTTCACGAGTAACAACCATTCCACAATTATACAATTCCTAGATCTTGAAATTATCGGTAGTCCTAATGAATTGATTGAAACCAAAACTCATTTTAAGACAGTTGATAGAAATAGCTTCTTGAGATTTGATAGCTGTCATCATAAAAAATGGCTCCGTAATGTGCCCTATGGGCAATTTAGGCACATCATGAGAAATTGCTCCACTGTTGAAGATTATGATTTACAATCTGGAATCCTAGTTGACCGCTTTCTCGCAAAAAGGGTATCCGCCTAAACTTGTCCAGGATGCACATTTGCGAGCCCGAACATATAACAATCTTAATTGGGGTATTATCGGTAGGAAGAATAAAGATAGATTTCCTATGCAAAATGAGACTCCACCATTCATCACACGCTATAATTCTAAAGCAGGGGCAATATCTGGCATCGTCAGGAAACATTAGGACTTACTGAAAATGGACCCATTACTAATAGGTGATATGGATGACCCTCCCAGAGTGCTACTTTTAGGCGATCAAGTGCTGAATCTAAGACCACTTTGTGTGGTGGTTTCAGCTGTAATAGTGATAGATGCCTGACCTGTCAATTTATATCTAATGGTAGTTGTAAATTCCAATCGAGTGTCACATTAGAGACTTTTCCTATCAAGAGCAGAATGGAATGTAGCTTAGGTTTGTCATAGATCTTCTTACCTGCAGCTGTCAATTACAGTATGTAGGACGTACCACACAGAGATTAAGCACACGAATAGGCCAACACAAAAAGAGGATTTTAGTCTTACCTGTTAAATCCTTTTCTCTTAGTCCATACAGGTTACTGGTAACTTGGGGTAGGCGATCCACCCCTTTAATTGTAAGCAGGAACAATTCTAGAATTGTATGCAAGGGGTGGAGCTTACCTTTCCTCCATGGCTGCAGCTAGCCAACCAGTTCCAGAAAGATTTGAGAAACTAACAATTGACTAGATAGTGGAAGGGAAAGAAGACTCCTGTGAGCATGACCCCGAAGGACCCCCACGGTCTGCCACAGGAGAGCCAAGCATGGTCCCTTGACAGGGTGGGAGACCAGTAACCTGTATGGACTAAGAGAAAAGGATTTAACAGGTAACACTATAATCCTCTTTTCTCTGTTGTCCAATGCAGGTTACTAGTAACTTTGGGATATCCAACCACTGAGTTTCCCCAGAGGCAGGAAGTAAGGCAAGGACCAGGCACAAGGCCTCCAAAGTCACCAGAGCAGATATGAACCATCAGATCAGAGATGGCCCAACAAAACAATGAAGTGTCAACGGACACTAAACAGGGGTAACAACACCCCAAACTGTTACACAGCACACTGAACTAGAGCCAACAGGGCGCAAAAGTGAAGGATGCACCAAGAACCTAGACAGGCAAGACTGCCTCCAGGATTTTCCTCCCAAAGCTGGCATCAGTCAATGCCAGCACACCAACACGATAGTGCTTTGAAAAGGTGTGCACAGATGACCAAGTGGCAGTTTTGCACAACTGATCAGTTGAGGCCCGATTCTTGTAAGCTAAAGAAGCTCCAATAGATCTTGTAGAATGAGCCGTGACCCGAAAGGAGACAGGCTTCTTCCTCAGCTCTTAAGCCTTACGAATAGTGGACTTGATCCAAGAAGCAATAGTCACTTTGGATGCAGGTCTTCCTGGCCTGGGACCCTCAGGAATGACGAACAGCAAGTCAGATTACCTGATAGACTCAGTGCGATGTACATAAAACTTGAGACAACGCACCACATCTAACAAGTGGAGATCCCTCTCCTTGTCAGAGGTGGGGTCAGGGCATAAAGAAGGCACCACAATATCCTGATTGATGTGGAACTCCGAAACCTTCTTCGGGAGAAACTCCTGAGAAGTGCAAAGCACCACCTTGCCTTAAAATAGGGTGGCCTACAGGACAGAGCATTTAACTCCACAACACGGTGAATAGACACGATCGCCAGGAGAAAGGCCATTTTCCATGTCAACAGGCATAGAGAGGAAATAGTAGCCAAAAACACAAATGGAGGGCACTGAAGAACATCCAAACCCATGTTAAGATCCCAATGAGGAGCGGGATTCTTGAAGGCTGGATGAGTATGAACAACGCCCTGAAAGAAAACATTGACATCAGAGAGGATGGCAATGCGCCTCTGAAAGAAAACAGAGAGAGCAGAAGTCTGAACCTTAAGGGAACTCAAACTGAGGCCCTTATCCACACCATCCTGCAAGAAAGCCAGGACCGTAGGTAGATCAAATTCCTGAGACAGGTCCTTGTCAGGGCACCAAGATAGAAAGGGCGACCAGACACGATGGTAGATCTTGGAAGAAACAGGTTTGCGGGCACTGAGCTAGTAGCCACCACCCCAGAAGAAAAACCTTTCTTCCTCAATATTGAGGATTCAACTTCCAAGCCGTGAAAGTTAGCCGATGAACATCCTCCTTCAACAGGTAACCCTGTAGAAGAAGATCCAGATGGCAAGGGAGCCAGAATGGCTGCGCCACTGACAGATCTAGAAGCTCCGGAAACCAAGCTTGGCAAGGCCAGTACGGAGCAATCAGAATGACTGGACAGAGTTCCAGTCACAATTTCCATAACACTCTGCAACATTGGGAGGGGAAGAAAGATGTAGGCCAGAGGAAATAACCAAGGAATGGACATTGCATCCAACGCCAGGGCTAGAGGGTCCCTCCACTGAGAGGAGAACCTCGGAACCTTCCTGTTGTGTTTTGTAATGAGGGTGAACACCTCTGGGTGCAGCTCCCACTCTCCGCTGTCCACTGTGTGCCGACTGAGGAAGTCCGCTATAACGTTGTCTATGCCAGGAATATGCACTGCGGATATGGCAGGAATGTGTTCTTCTGCCCAGGACAAAATAGCCTTGACCTCTAACCAAGCGGCGAGGACTACTTGTTCCGTCTTGCTTGTTGATGTAATCCACGGCAGTGGCGTCGGACTGTACCCAGACTGGACAGTCTTCCAGCTGAGATGTCCAATGACAAATGGCATGACATATCGCCCAAAGCTCCAACACGTTGATGGGAAGGAGAGATTCCTCTGGAGACCACCAACCCTGAGCACTCAGGTGACCCAGGACCGCTTCCCAGCCGGAGAGGCTGGCATCCGTCGTCACCGTAGTCCAGAAGGATACCAGGAAGGATTTGCCTTTCAGCAGATTGGAGAGGTCGAGCCACCAGGACAAACTCAGATCCACATGAAGAGGGAGGGACACTGACATCTTCAGAAGGTCTGGCTGACCCCTGCACACCTGGATCACACACCTCTGGAGGTCCCTGGTGTGCTCCATGGCAAATGGAACCGCTTCTATGGTGGAGATGAATTTCCCCACTAGAGAGGACAGCTTCTTGGCTGGAACTGGATCTTAAGCCAGAACTGCAGAAACCCTGTGGGCAATCTGTTGAGCTACCTCGTCCGTGAGAAACACCATGCTCTTCTGAGTGTAGAAGAGAAGAGCCAGGAAGACCAGAAGCTGGGATGGGACAAGATATGACTTGTCCATGTTGATGATCCACCCATGATGGGTGAGAGCGTGAATGCATTGCTGAACCTGCTGATGAAGAAGTTCCGCAGAGGGGGCTTTCAGAAGCAGGTCGTCCATGTATGGAGTAACTCTGATGCCGTCCCGGTGAAGGACGGACAATAAGGCTCCCAGGACATGGTTGAAAACTTGAGGAGCTGTAGCCAGACCAAAGGGAAAAGCTGAAAACTGACAATGCCCTCGGTCGCAGGCAAATCTGAGATACTGCCGGCTCTCTGGATGAATGGCGATGTGTAAATACGCATCCTCAAGATCCAGAGATGCAAGGAATTCCACCGGGGACATAGCAGCAATCACCATCCGTAGAGACTCCTGATAATAATGGGTTCGGATCACAAAGAGGTTTGAGTAAAAACCCATACCTCTGTCTTGAACTGAAACCAGCTCTAGAACATCCTTGTCCAGAAAAGCCTGAATAGCATCGTTGAACAGCTGTAGTTTCTCCGCGCCCTGAGGCGTGTGTGAAGGAAAGAAGTGAAAGGGAGGAAGAGAGACAAAAGGGATCCTGTACCCTTCCGTCACCAGCTGTAAAACCCACGGGTCCACCACTGAATCCTCCAAGATGCTGTGGTAGTGACGCAGACAACCACCCACAGTGGAGACCTGGGTTCGGTGAGTCATGTCAAAGAAGGCTTGGAAGCCTTGGGCTTGGAGGAGACCTTGGACTTCCATTACTGTTTGGGTTTGGAGGAGGCATACAGAGCTGACAGAACCATCTGGTTCACCAGACGTGTTTCACTTTGAAAGGAAAGAAAATACTGATTACACTTAAGCGGCCTTTTCTTCCTGGGGACCAAGGGTAGAAGTGTACTCTTACTCCCTCTGGCCTCACTGATCAGAACTTTAAGATCTGGCCCAAACAAAGAAGTACCTTGAAATATAAGGAGAGCAATGCTTTCTTGGAAGCAATGTCAGCAGACCAGATCTTAAGCCAAAGAGCCCGTCTGGCCACCACAGACATGGTGGAAACCCTAGCCACTAAATGGATGGCATCAAATCATCAAATAAGGCACCAGAAACATAGTGCTGTGCCTCAGAAATGTTGGCAAGAAGTCGCAACATATCCGAAGTAGGAGCACCCTGACGGACAGCCAGGATGAGCTGTTCAGTCCAGGCCGCAATGGCCCTGTTCTCCCATGCTGCAGTGAACGCTGGACGCATGGCAGTACCAGCAGTGGCAAAAATGGACTTGAGGGAGACCTCAAGTTTCTTGTCAGTCCAGTCGTTCAGAGCGGATGCATCAGAAACTGGCAAGGTAGCAGACTTAGATAGCCTGGAGATAGGAGCATCCATTTTGGGAGGATGAACCCACTGAGCAAACGCTGCCTCAGAGAATGGATAAAGCTTGGCAAATTTCTTGGACACAGAAGGATTCTTGTCCAGAGATTTCCACTCTTCAGACAAAAGGCGGTCAAGAGTAGGGTTAGGTGGAAAGCAAGTAAGGGGCTTTTTAGGCTCCTGAAACACATCAGAGGGATCAGAAAGAACATCCTGAACTAAGGGAATGTTAAGTGTATGCAAAACAGCCCTGATCAGGCTCTCAGCCGAGGGCTCAGGATCAGCCTCAAAAGGATCCCCAAAAAACTGAGAGGAGCCCACAGCAGAACATTCCTCAACATCTGAATCCACCAGCAGTTCCTCCTCAGAGGAATCTGATACGTCAGGTACTCCCAGAGGTTTTGGTAGGGAAGACTTAACGGAGGAGGGGGTCTGCCAAGAATGGAAGACCCCCTGTAACTAGGATGGAAAGAGTTGCAATGTAGACCTAAGGTTCCTAGTAGCAGCCTTGAACTCTTGCACCCAAACTGGCTCTAATTGTCACGGTTACCCAGAGAAGTGTGTTTGTTTTTTATGTGATGTACCATATCCACAAGTTCCTAGCTGCTCAGGGGGAGCGTGTCTTTTGAGAGCAACCCTTAAATAGTAAGATTCCTTCGGGGATACTGTTTCTGGGAAGCCTGGTTGCCGGTTTTTGGTGTAAACCATAATCCGGCCACGTTGTTTGTGAATAAGCACCTTGGGTGTTGGTGGTGGAGAATCACAGAGATCTACTGATCCCGCACAGGGGCGCGTGTTATTTTTCCCCTTGTCTTCTTTTGCTACACCCTTCATCTAATTGTCTCTCTGTGCATCTTCCTGGATGTCCTCCCATCATCTAAAACATAACCTAAGTAAAATCAAACTTATAATATTCTATCCCTCTCATCCAGCCTTTCCCAGAATATTTCTTCAATGTTAACACCTCCTCCATCACACCAATTTCCAAAGCAACCTGCCTGGGGGTCACCATTGACACTGCCCTATCCTTTGCTCCAACACATTCAGTCAATCTTCAATTTGTGCCGCCTCCATCTACATATTCGACCTGAATTCAACCTTTTCTCATCCAAGTGACTACCAACATTCTAATCCAAACACTCATCATATGCCACCTTGACGTCTGCAACTCACTTATAATTAGCCTTCCTCTCACATGACACCTCTGAAGTCCATTATTAACTCCGCCACCAGACTAATGTACTTCACACATCGCTCCTCTAATACCGATGCTCTCTGCCAGTCCCTACCCTGGCTCTCATTAGCATTTAGAATTAAGCTCAAAATACTGGTGCTAAACTTATATAGCCCTTACCAGTTCTGCACCACTACATTTCTTCTTGTTTCCAAATACACTTTCACTTGTCATCTCTGTTTGGAATGGGATTTTCTTCACTCTGCAGCTCTTATTTAATCCTCCTCCCATTCCCACCTTCAGGACTTCTCCTGTGCTGCACATGCGCTCTGGAATTCCCTCCCCTGTCCCACCAGACTCTCCCTACGCCTTCAGTTTTTCAGATACTCCCTGAAAATTCACATCTTCAGAGAAGCCTTTCAACTACCCCCATAACCAGTATGAACAAGGTCAGATCAACAGCCTGGCCAATTTGTACTCACTCTTGTTCCATTCTACAATCACTCACCCACGTACAACCACATTACAACTTCACTGTTCACATAGAGCCATTTTCTCCCAAACAGATCTTCTACATGATTGGACTCAGTTCATGTGGCAGGGGACACACCCTATAGCAGTTACTCCATCAGTGTCCCAACTACCTTCTCTAGACTATAAGCTCTCACCAGTGGGGCCCTCTGATCCTTTTGTTTTCTATTTTCCATTTGCATTGTTTTAGGTCTCTGTACATCTATTTCCTATTGTACAACACTGTCGACTAAGTTGGCGCTATATAATGAAAGAATATAGTAATAAGTCTGCACCCAGCTGATAATGGCTGATGTGTATTGCCTTGATGCCAGATGTACAAACTTTTGTGCAAGGCTTGGCTCTTCCCTTCACTGTCTTTTGGGATCTCACTCTTTCATGGGACATGAACCTATTCCTGGGAGTGTCGCAGAAGGATGTGCCACTATGTTGTCCACTCCTAGAATTTGAACGGCCAAGAAAGCCAGAACAGGTGCTTCCACCCAACTGAAAATCAGATGAGCTTCTGACCACAAAGTTATGCTTCTTATCCCTCCTTGCGGTTGACATAGGACACCGTTGTAACACATTTGGATTGAATCTGCACTGGCAGACCTCAAAGAAGTTAGGACCAATGGAGTAAAGAAAGGCAAATCACTTGATGGACAAAACATGACCTCTGCTGACCCAAAAGCCCCGGGCTTTCTGAGAACCAAATAAGGCTCCCAATACTTTCAGACTGGCACCAGTTGTCACTATAGACCAATCTAGTAAGACCAATGGAAGAACCAGTGTTAGGTGAGAGTACTGAAGTTACTAGATCTCTCTTCTTCTGGCCCGAGAGAGACATCAGGCAGGAGAGATGACACTGCTGTCTAAAAATATCTAGCTGAAATTGGGAAAAATGGAACTGTACCCAAACACCCTCATCTAGTCCCACACCATCGCTGATGGGTGAGCTAAGGTCTGAGACACCTGCGATGGCAACGTCTAAACATTGTCTTCTGGCAGAAAGATTCATCTCTGAAGGGTGTTGAGCAAATGAAATCCCTAATGAAAAAATGTGGGCAGACGATGCCGCCATGACTTTTTAAAAATCCATAGAGCAGAAGTCATACTAAAAGGGAAGACTGCAAAACGAAGGAAAGTCTGATGAGCTTCAAGAACAGGAATATGCAGATATATGTCCATTATGTTCACAGAAGCCAAAACTCAGGGCACCTGGCAGCAGTGATTCAGAGAAAAGACTCCATTTTAACGGAGTCATATGAACAAAGTGAGTGAGATGATTCATAGTTCTTGTAAAAGAATAGCTGCTGCCCTTTTTGGCAACACTGAAAATGTTGAAATAAAAACCTATGAATTGTGGAGGAACAGGCGCCAAGACCTGCATATCCTCCAGGGTGAAAACCATTCCTAGGAATAACAGGGCGCAAACCAGGTCAAGAGGGACCCTAGACTTATAGAAACAACAAGAAAGAAGGGATTTGAAATATATGTGATAAATTCTGAAACCACCCTTAAAATCCATGCATCCACCATGGACAGAGTCAAAGTATTGTGAAAGAGATGCAGTTGTCCTCTGATCAAACGAGGCCACACCCCCACATCATGCAAAGATAGACTTGGCAGCAGGAGGCTTTTAGGTAAGTTTCTTGCCCACCCATGTTTGTTTGTATTTCGAGAAGGGCGCATCTGACTTGCAGAGGAATTAGAAGCTTTGGGTGCATACAAGGACTGGCTGGCGTAAAGAAAGCTGCCAAGATTTTCACAGAAAGGAAGGACACTTGGAGTAACCTGAGGTAGCAGAGCACTCTTTCCCCCCAGGCACAATGGCTAATGACTTTCTCTTTCTAGGCCAAACAGTTGCTGGAGGAGGATACTTTACCCAATGGTCCCAGTGTTTCAAAGTGGACAAGAGAGAAATAGGGCTTTAACACCTTCAGTGCCAGTAATGCAAATCTCATTTGCATTCAAAGGGTTAAATGCCCCATTTAAATGAAAAGGAATTATTGGAACTTTTCTTTGTTCTCTATGGTGAAGTTGGTTTGCCCCAGAATTACTCTGATTTTGTGAACATAAGACTCACAGCACTGCTGAAAGTCTATGGGCCATATGCAAAGGAAGTGGAGTAATTCCAGAGAAAATCAACTGCACCATAGGGATCATATATACATTTTCTTGATTTAAATCATGATTTTAACCCATTCAGTGCTTGACTGGACAAAGCAATGCATTGGAGACCAGTGAAGCATTTCAAGGGTTAACAAGCTTAATTTAAATCAAGAAAAAAGGAGACAGAGCACCAGAAGTCAAAGTGTAGTACGTTAACCTCCGTGACAATATTTTTGCGGATGCATCAAGAAATAATTGTTTTAAATATTTTAATGTTGTTCTTCATTTTGACATGATACCTTGAACTTCCACGGCTGACCCTTACCATTGATTGGCCAATACAGGTTTAAAACCACTATCCTGCCATTTTGCCATTCTTTTACACTAACGAAATTCCCAATTATCCTGAAGAAGGGGTTATTAGTCCAGAAACGCGTTGAGAAATCATAAGGGATATACAGAATTCTGAACCTTCCCTTAACAAGTGACGCCAGCCTATCGGAAAGAGGAACCCAACACATCAAGGACAGAAACACAATCCTCAAAACCGGCTTTGCTACAGACTTAAGGACTCGGCCCTCACAAGTGGTACCAGGAGGAGAATGATAGCCCGAAACCCACAGCGAGAAGCCTGCAGTGATCTTCTATTGTTTGATGTGCATGTCTTCAAGGGATGATCTGACTTTTTTGAATGCATCTGCAAAAATATTGTCATGGAGCTTAACGTACTACACTTAAACTTCTGGTGCTGTGTCTACTTTTTTCTTTTTCTACTTGCATGTATTCACTTGACTGGACTCCGAGCTTTTGACAGCAGCACAGAAATATCCAGTGACTTCTGAACTGTTTGTACTGGTGACCAATCTCATTCATCCATCCATCCATCCATCATCTCTTCTCATTATTACGAACTCATCATTCATCACTCATCTTCTCTTACTCATGAACTTACTAATTTTTCATACCAGATACTGATCCCTTTGGACGATATCCTTTCATAGACGGTAAACCCCTGATCCTGGCCTTTACAAACAGTGACGGCCAGTGATCTGTATGCTTTCAATTATGTTTTTTAATTAATTTTATATCACCTATGTGTTCATTTGCTCATATTTCAACCATTTTTGTATCCGCTACCCATATTTTATATACTAGCTGAACTATATATCTTCATCTGTTCTTACTATTGGTGTCTTGGCTATACCTGTTTTGGTTACACCTACATATATACATTTTTATTCAACCATTCTAAGTTTTTACAACACGAACAGTACACATACCCTGTATAACGTTTCATTCATATTTTAGCGCATGGTTACATAATTTCCCGATTACAGAATACCTGGGTTCCTTTCCTAATATACTTGTGAGCACTCCTAATATATACATTTTTAATTTAAATCAAGGGGACTTTTTATTTGTTTCCTATGATGCAGTTGCTTTTCTCTAGAAGTATTCCATTTTTATGTTTGTGCATACAACCCTATAGATTGTCGGGCTGAGAAATCCATATATGGCAGATTCTCAGTCATGTTTTGCAGTCTGCATAAGTTTCCACACACATACCTGCTCTGTTTTTCGGTATCCAACAGCCTCTGCACCTCGCGAAGTCGGCATTCAAATTGGGTCTTTTCATCCTCCAATGAACTTCTCCAGCTCTCCCACTGACGTTCTTTCTCCAGAAGCTCGTCATTCAGCGCCTCCAGATCCATCACTTGCTCCTCTAACATTGTACAGGTTGTTTTCAGTGCCTCCATGGTCTATGAACATTGAAAACAAACATTGTTTTATATGCTCAACTAAAAAATGTACTGTATACTCAATTATTTTATCAAGTGTGTGCTACAGGTAATCAATGATTTGGAAAGAGGAAATCCTGCCTGGCACAGAACACCCTGCAGAGTATTTCTCCTCCTTAACAAGTACATTCAGAAAGGTTAGCTAGAGCAGTTTTATGGCTTAAAGGGATAGTATTACTTCAAAATTACTATCCCTCATATTGTAGCCCTTAATAAACTGAGTTAAATGACACCAGCGGCATCTCTCAAACCCTTATGGTTTAAAAGATAGCCGCTTTCAAAGTTTCCTCTCCCCTGCTGTCAGCGTTCTGCTGCCAGCAGGGGAATCCGGTCCCGGGACCGGCGGAGGCTCTTAAACAGAGCCGATATCTTGTTATGGAAGGAAAAATGATTCATTGAAACAAAGCACACGTAGAAGACTGTTTCAGTTAATAATTTTTCCTTCCATAACGAGATATCGGCTCTGCTGAAGAGCCTCCGCTTGATTCAGAGACCGGATTCTCCTGCTGGCAGCAGAACGCTGACAGCAGGGGAGAGGAAACTTTGAAAGTGGCTATCTCTTAAACCATAAAGGTTTGAGAGATGCCGCTGGTGTCATTTAACTCAATTTATTAAGGGCTACAATATGAGGGATAGTAATTTTGAAGTAATACTATCCCTTTAATGTGTTCTGCCTTAAAGGACCGGTGCATTATATATCACATAAAATGTATTTATTTTAAAAAAGATAAAATATAAATAATATAATTGTTTTCCTGCTGAGTAGAACAAGGTACATCCACTGCAAGGTGATTCTTCATTAAAAAGTTATTATAGCTCAATTTCTTCTGTATTTTCCAAATTTGGAGTTTCCTACATTTTCTATAAAGGTTGCCAGGTGGTGCTGTTCCAATCACTTACTATAGGGAGCCAAAGTCTGTGACTCGAGTTCTCCAATGGAACATCTATTGGCACTGTTGCTAACAGTTTGAGATGTAATAACTTTTGAATGAAAAAATTACAAAGCAGTGAGTATCTTTATTTTACTCAGCAGAATTTTTTTTTTTTTGGACAAAACTTTACAATTTCTTTAATCACTAATTGGTTCAGAAAGGGCGCACCACCCAAGACTAGAAGTCTTGTAACAATACAGCATAGTTGAATTGTTTTCCTTTCCTAATCTTTGCTACAACTTAACCATTGACTGAAGCTTTTGAGCCTCGTGCACAGAAAGAAAAGAACTGGAGTAATTCTGGGGTGATCCAAGTGTATCAAATTGAAGAATTCGAAATTCCCCAAACTACTATTGATTTCAATGGAGTATTTAACACCATGAATGCTAGAGAGCATGACATTCAAAAGGTTAACGGGATAGTAATACTTAAATATTACTAATCCCCATTTTGTAGCCATATTAAAAAGAATTGAATTATCCCCAGTGTCATCTCTCAAACCTTTATGGTTTGAAAGATAACCAAACGCAAAGTTCCCCCCTCCCATCCCTTTCCCTGAAGTCAGCGTTGTACTGGCTGCAGGGATATCCAGTCTTATTTTCATCAGGCGGCTCTGCAGAACAGCCGAGATTGCATGAGTAAAAAATAATTATTTCATTGAAACGGTCTTCTATGTGTGCTTGCAAACCAAGCACACGTAGAAGACCGTTTCAGTGAAATAATTATTTTTTTACTAACGCGATCTCAGCTCTGCTGCAGAGCCACTTGATGAAAATAAGACAGGATATCCCTGCAGTCAGTACAACGCTGACTTCATGGAAGGGGAAGGCAGGCGGGAACTTTGTGTACGGTTATCTCTCAAACCATAAAGGTTTGAGAGATGACACTGGAGGACAATTCAGTTCTTTTTAAAATGGCTACAATATGGGGATTAGTAATATTTAAGTATTACTATCCCTTTAAAAGCCCTATGTAGCTTAAAGGGAAGTTTTATTTCTCCTCCATAATGCATCTGGTTTGCCCCAAAATTACTCCAGTTTTCTTTTGTGCATTAGTCCCTTTGAGTGCAAAAGGTGTACTCATTGATTTATAATGAGCTGGCACTCAGAGGGTTACATCGTAAATCCATACCTGTTTCTGACTCGTAAGTTGCATTTCTCGTTCTGTGATTTCTCGGCGCAGGTGATCCACTTCACTACGTAGTTGTACAATTTCATCAGTGGCTCCTGAAACCTCATTTAGTTGCTTGGACAGATAGAAATTTTGATTGTTTAGATCTGCATTTTCTTCGCTCATGCGATTGAGTTGGTCTTCCAGGTCTGTAAGAACCTGAAAACATAAAATAATAATAGTAAAGTACATAGCAACACAATGTACTTATTTGAAAGTGGTCCTGTCACCTTATTATTATTATTTTTACATATTTGAAAACTTCCTGCACAACTGCCTGTGTGTCATATTAAGCAAAATCCAGCATATGTATATAGTTAAACATTCACACTTTCATTTTTGGGAAAAGTGAAAGTCTCCTGGTGCAGCACAGTATTTATTAATTAGCCTATGAAATGTTATTGAAAAGCGTCATTAGCATATGAAGCTTCGCCGAAAAGCTTAACTGGCATATGAAATTTCACTGAAAATCTTTATTAGCATATGAAACCACACAGGTACAAATCAACAACATACATTAACATAAGGTACCAAGTATGAATATCTCCTTAACTGTATATTTCCAGGTCTTTTGGGTAACATGACACAAAGGCAGTTTAGAATAACTTTTACAAATATGCAAAGGTGACAATCCCGCTTGAAGTAACATATTTTGTTAGTCGTGAAATTGTATTTCTAAAGTTTAAAAAAAACAAACAAACAATGTAAGGCATTTATCATTCTAAAATTTCAGGTTGGCTGTAACAGGATATTTGTGGTTTGAAAGAATCTAGGGAAAACCCTCACACTGGGGATATCTATAAGATCATAGCAAGCAGTAAATGTGGCCTGGAACAAAACTAATCATACTGTACAGAGAATTACCATAAAGTACCACACTGTCATCAAAACAAACATTACATTCCAATAAAACTATTATATACAAAAATGGCTAGTGTAAAAGAGGCAGAGGTCCACCCAAAGCTTCTGTGTATACCCCCTGAAAAATCTGAAGCTGCCAGTGGTAGCCTCATTCCTATTGGCTGGACCGGTGGGTGTGACATGACAACAACCAAAAGGTGTCATTAGCTGCACCAAGTCTGGAAAGAAACCCAGCGAAGGACCTATACACTGAGAGATGTAAGCTTATGATGATGTTTCTTGTTTGGAGTACCGGTGATTAACTATTAAAGGAATTCATATTAGCATATTTTTTTTTACAAGTTAGTCAGTCTTTAAAAAACCTTGCTGCACTTGGTCTTCTAGCCACTATATTAATAGTATGTTCACAAAAAGTATAATTCAGCAAGTGTTACATTTGTCACATGTCTCTCACAGTCTTGTGGACACAAGCATCAGTCAGCAATTTCAGTATTGAGAATGTACCAATCCACTCATCTAAAGAACAGATTTTAATATATAAATATACAGTTAAGAGTACTCACTGTACAACTGTCGCGCAAGGTATCAAACTTGCGTTGGATTTCATCCCGGTGTGACTGAAAGATAATAAAAAGTAAAGTGCTGTAAAAACACAACTCCTATATGTGGAAGTATAAATGAGGGCTCAGAGCTTTTCCTACTGAATACAACAAAATTACTCACACTACTGAGAGACGTTAATTTCAGAAGTTATTACAGCCAAAACCTGCATTTTTTGGACGGCCTGCAATTTTAGGTCAACATTGTTACAACAACAATCTACAGAGAGATATTCTCAGTGACAAAAGTCATCCACAAGGAGCATCAACAACAGTGCCACTCTAAAATGGTTGCAACAAAAAAGTGCCAGTTTGTTGTACAATAACTTCTGAACAAAGCATTTCCCATCAGTCAAAATGGCCTTGTTTTAAGGAACATGTGATACCTTCCCTTTAATACTGGTCATGTACTAAAGATTAGAACCATCCCTAGAGTTAGGGTGAGTACCTTTGGCTCTCAAGCTGTTATTTAATTACAACACTCATTCCACCTAGACTCCATCTGTTGTTGGACTATAGGAGGATGATGGGAGGAGTAGGCCAACAGCAGCCAGAAGCTGTGCACCCCCTGTTCTAAAGCTACGATTCTTATACAGTCCTACAACATGAATCCAAATGGATGAAGTGGTGACCCTAATGATGGGACAGGAAATCCTAAACTCTCCAGCCGTTGACAACTATTCCCATAATCTCTGCCAATGGCTGATAGAAGAATGGCTCAGGTTGTCAAACACTGTAATCATGGGTAGGCTCACAAATACAGATTTGTCTCTATATATTGCTCACCCTTAGGGCCTGAATCTCTTCCTCTGCCTCAGCTGTGGTCTCCTCCAGCTCCGTTTTTGCCTGATGTAGCTGACTCTCTAGGGCAGAACGAGCAGCCTGTAAAGTAGAGATCTGGGATTCTCTCTCCTGTAATGACAGCTGAATCTCTGTTAACTGCCTCTTCAGTTCCAACTTCTGCTCCTCATGCTCCAGACTGATCTAGAGAGATAACACAATGGCAGATCTCAGCACAGCACTATTAAACACTCACATAAAACACCACTCTCTCCTTTTGCTTTTCACCTCTCTCAGTCTTGTCTCCAGTTCCAGGAGCCGGTTCTTGTCAGTGTGCTCCTGATTGCTTATTCTCTCCAGCTGCTCCTCCAGTTTCTGGTTCTGTGCCTCTATTTTGCCAGCTTGGGTTTCCAGGTAGAACTTTTGTTGCCTAAGTTCGGAAATCATCTCCTCTTGGGCTTTCCTAAAGCAGTGCAGGCAACAAGTTACAGTAAGAGCAGAAAATATATGAAATACCTTATCTTGTGGGACGTGATGGTATATGAAGTAGACATGCACAAACATATCAAATTCCATTTCAGCAAAGTAAAATATAGACAATTAATACAATTAGTTTCAACACAGGTAGGATGTTGAACCAGGAAGAAATCTAATGATGTTTCAGTCAGGAAATAGTGTTTTATCCCTGTGAGGAAAAATTGGAATTCGTCTCTGTAGGTTTTTTTTCTTTGCCTTCCTCTATATTGAAAAAGGAGATCTGGCAAAGGCTGAACTTGATGGACTGGTCCTTTTTCACTCCCATCATCTATGTAACTGTAATTAAAGGGATAGTAATGTTTCACAAAAACAGCAGCTTCCATTAATCTTCATAGTATTTGGGCGATTGAGAGTGTTATTTCAATACTGTCGAGTTGTAGTTCAAGAGTCATTGAATGATAAAGTATCTCCCTCCAGCCCCTTTTACCTAGTGTAAGCCACCTCCCCTCAGATGTGGAATCTGGTCCTGGGACCACACAGATCACAGCAAGGGACAATCTTCTTATTGTGAGCATAAGGAAAACCCTGCCCCCTTGACAAGTTTTTCCATATTCTCACAGAAGATTGCCCCTCTCTGCGATCCATCCGGACAGTCTTGCTGCTCTGACGTGAGTAGTGTTACATTAGTAAAAGGAGCAGGAGGGGGATACTTTATCATTCAGTTACTTATGAACTACAACTCTGACAGTATTGAAATCATGCTCTCCATTGCCCAAATACTATGAAGATTATTTGGAACTGCTTTTATTGAGAAACATTACTATCCCTTTAAGAACCAACCACTTGGCAATGCATTCTGGCCGTATCCTGGACCAAAGACCCTTTGTCAAGCATACCATTTACTTACATGTTCCTCTGTGTGAAGAGACTGCTGTTAGCTGCCAGTTTATTTGCTTCAGACAATTCTGCTAGTCTTTGTTCTAACGACTTGATCTTTGATTCCAAAGCATTAATCATCTGAAATATTAGAAACAACAAGCATGCTTCAGTGTAATAATTAAGGGTCTTTCTTTTTACGGTTTAGAATAGGGGCAGTCAACCTTGGTCCTCATGACTTAACAGAGTAGGTTTTCAGGATATACGCTTGATCCGGGTTGGGTCAATTAAAGTGACTAAGTTACTGATTATACACGTGTACTCAAGCAGAGATAGAATGAAAAAATGCAGTTGGTAGCTCATAGAGGACCAGGAAAGACTGCCCTTGGTTTAGAGGAGTGGTTCTGAAACCTGTCTTCAGAGACCACCAACAGGCAAGGACTTGAGGATCTCTAAGCTTGAGAATGGTTGAGTTAATCAGAGGCTTAACCACTTCTATTAATTCACCTGTGTTCAAGCAGGAAAATTCTCAAGTCCTGGCCTGCTGATGGTCACTAAAGACAGGTCTGAGGATAACTGGTCTAGAGCAAGAGCTGGCAACCTTTATCTCTACAGGTGCTGTTGGACTATATCATACAAGTCATACTCACCCTGCCTCCTGATGTTCTTGGACTACAATTTCAATCATCCTCAGCCAGCCATTGACCAGCTAAAAAACAGAGCGCTCAGACAGGGATATCCTTAAAATCTATACTGTTGGGGGTCTGAGGACAGTGGTGCTTAAGGACAGAGGTTGAGAAACACTGATCTTGAGTGATGACTATGTTCATAAACATGTAACAAAGTTGGATTTTCTTCACCATTAAATTTGTGTCTTTTAGTCCACTAGGGAACACAAGAATGATGGGGTAAAGTATCACCCAACAGGAGGAAGGGCTCATGACAGTTAAAACAAAAGAAAGCCTTCTCCTTCTGCTGCTCTACTTAACCCCCATCTAGAGGTCATTTCACATACTGCAAAGAATAGGAGAAAGTCACCAGGACAGAGAAGCCAAGAAACAGAAGGGTACCCAAGTCACAACACAGCATAGGTTTTCTCAGGGCAGGTGTTCCGTGTCCTCCAATGAACTAAGATCAAAGGATTTAATGGAAATTACAAAAAAAAAAAAACAAAAAAAAAAAAACATTTTCTCTTGCCTCCAATGGAGGACACTGGGACATCCCAAAGCGGCCCCAAAAGCAAAGGAAGGGAAAAAATAGGATTTTAGTGGTCTTACCGGTTAAATCCTTTTCTGTATAGTTCATAAGGAACACAACTCTAAGAGGACTCCCAAGTCCAGACAGGCGTGACCAACAGAGGTCTCTTTCGCTAGGTGTAAGACCTGTGTTCCATATGGGCTATGGAGAAGAGGATTTAACAGGTAAGAACACTAAAATCCTATTTTCTTCTACAACCAGTATGGAACACAGGTACCAAGGAGATATACCAACACTAAGCTCCCAGAGGTGGGAAAAAAAGGAGAAAGGACCTTACAACTGTCCCCATGTGTCAGAGTACCTGTGCGGCGGCTGCTCAAGCCAACCGCATCATTCCCCAGCGGCTCCAGCCACATTCTCTGCCCACTCACAGTGCCTTGCCTCCGTTGAGGCTTGTTCGCATTCCACGTCCTGGCAGCTCAGAAGCCTGCCGGTGCCTTGTGCGGCTCTAGCCGCTTCTGCTGCTGGCGTACCAGCAGGTGGGTGACGTCATGTTTTGGGCGCACATCCAAGGGCATGGACGTGTGCTCCATTTAAAGGGACAGCCATTTGTTGGCTGCTTCTCCTCTTCCTGCCACTTTTATTATTTTATCTGCCTGGACACAGGGCTCAGTCGCCCTTTCGCTGGTGTCCAGTGCAGTTCTATTTCATTTGCTCCCTGTGTATGATTAGGCTTGTCTGACTAACTGACATGTGGCTCTGTCTGACTACCCACTCCATGTAGGACCTTTGGCTTTGTTGGATAACCATCCTGGTGGAGACCTGCGGCTCTGGCTGGCTACCCTTTCCATGTTGGACTTGTGGCTTGTTTGACTACCCGTTCTGGTGTTGACCTGGGGCTCTGTCCACTGCGTATCCAGCATACAAACGCTTCAGTGGACATACTATCTGGTGCAAACCTGCGGCTCTGGCTGACTACCCACTCTCTGCATGACCTCTGGATTGTCTGACCACCCAAACTGGCGCTGACCTGTGGCTTTATCTAACTGTACTCTAGTGTGGCCTTCCGTGCAGTTGGGATATCCAGTCTGGTGCGGGCTTGTGGCTCTGGCAGACTACTCCTAGTTGCCTTCACATTTGTCTGGCTTCTCCCAGGTGTGGACCTGTGGCATTGCAGACTACTCCTTGTCCCATCACTGGGACATATACAAAGAGAATTATACGGAAGCAGCCTTCTATTTCTGGTAGTTGTTGCTTGCTCCATTGTGCGCTTCTCTTTATTACCGTATATTGTGATATTTCTGTTTCTTTGTTGCTGTCTAATAAAGTTAGTGTTACCTTTTAGTACTTGTCCTGAGTTTTCTTGCCGAACCATGACACCTTGATAGCGGAGTTCCCTAGGATTATCGAGAATCAGAATAACCCACACAGAAAAAAGTGTCAACAGACACTGAACTTACACAGAACCAATGGGTTTCAAACAGCTGGAAAACAGTAAGGCAACCAAGGCCTCCGCAGACCTAGTGGTATGTGATGTGGCCTTAAAGGGAACAGGTTTCTTTTGAAGTGTATACACCTGGTGTATGGTAGCCTTAATCTAGGAGGCCACAGTGACATTGGAAGCAGCTTGATCTGCCCTGGGAACTTTAGGAATGACAGAGAGTCAGCCTTATGAAAATACTCAATGTGGTGCAAGTAAAACTGAAGGCACCATACCACATCCAACAAATGGAGATCCTTATCAGACTTAGGGTCAGGACGAAATGAAGGCACAAAAATCTCCTGATTGATGTGAAACTCAGAAACCACCTTATGCAGAAACTCCCGAGAGGTTAAAAATGTGGTCTGCAAAACAAGGCCTGCAACTCAGAAACTCTGTGGACAGAGACGACTCCCAAAAGAAAAGCCATCTTAAGCATCAACAGATGCAGAGGAATGGAAGCTAGGGGCTCAAAAAGAGGCCTCTGCAAAACTCCCAGAAGCAAATTAAGGTCCCATGGAGGAGTGCAAACCTTAGAGGCAAGGAAGGCATGAGCCACCCCATGAAGGAACACCTTTACATCTGGAATGGTGGCAATACTTCTCTGGAAAAACACAGAAGGAGCTGAAATTTGAATCTTCAAGGATCTCAAGCTGAGTCCCTTGTTCACTCCATCGGTCAAACTCCTGCAAGGACCTGTCCACACACCATGAATGAAAAGTAGATTCGACCCTATGGTATGCCTTAGAAGAGACAGGCTTGCGAGCATTAATCATAGTGGGAATGACATCAGTGTAGATCTATTTTCTCTGCAATATGTTGGCTTCAACAGCTATGACATCAATGCCATCTTTTCCAAATCCTCTTTCCACAGGTAACCTTGGAGAAAGAGGTCCAGTCTGGGAGGAAGGTGGACGGGTCCTTAATGGAAAGACTGACCAGGTCCACAAACCACTCCTTCCTGGTCCAATTAGGAGTGACCAGAATGACCATCGCACCATCCATCCTGATCTTTCAGAGTACCCTGGGAATGAGAGGAATTGGAGGAAAGATATATGAGGTAGAAGTTCAATGGAATTGACATTGAGTCCTTGGCAAAGGCCAGAGAATCTCCCCTCCGACAGCAAAAGGTCAGAACCTTCCTGTTTTCCCTGGTGGCCACAAGATCTATCATTGGAACCCCCTACTATTGCACAATCAGGTAGAAAACCTCCCAATTGAGTTCCCACACTCCTGGATCCCGAGGAAGTCCGCCAGAACGTTTTTTTTTTTACCCCTGGAAGGTGAAAGGCAGAGATGGCTGGAAAGTGGTCTACTGCCAAAACATAGAATGTACCATACATTGAACTAGGTGGTACATCAGGACTTCAAGTACCTCCTTGATGGTTGATGTAAGCCCCTGTCATGGAGTTGTCCAACTGAACCCTCACTAGCTTTCCCCTCAAGAGGGTGGTCTAGTACACGTAAGCTAGTCCAATTGCCCTGAGCTCTAGCACACTGACAGATTGAATGGACTCCTCCGCAGTCCACCTACTCTGGACCCCCAGGTGACACAGAATAGCACCACAGGCCGCTCAGGCTGGTGTCCATCATAACCAGAGTCCATTCTGGCATAACAAAGGTTTTCCCCTGTTCCAGGAAGAGGTAGAGCTCCTGATCCAGGAGTACTGGATTCCAGGAAAACTCCTGATGACGTCTCAAGTTCCCTTGTGTGTACCTGAGAGTAAGGCATAGCCTCTAGTGTTGATACTAGTCTGCTCAACACTCCTGTACTCCATGATCATGGCTGAAGTCACTCCAGGGCTTGAGACAACTGCATTACCAGAAAGATCTTCTCCTCCGGTAGGAAGACTTTACACAGGTGGGTGTTGAACCTCATTCCAAGAAACACCAGATCCTGGGAAGGCACCGGTGAGGACTTTAGCATGTTCAGGGTCCAACTGTGGTGGACCAGAAATCAAGGGAGCTTGAGCAAAAGGTCGTCCAGATAGGGTGTCATGGAAATACCTGACTGTGGATGAAAGCCGCTAAGGCCCGCATGACTCTGGTGAACATGCTAGGCTCAGAAGCCAGGCCAAATGGCAGCGATGTGAACGGATAATGATCCGAGCAGGAGGCGAATCGCAGACAGAGTTGGCTTTCTGGATGGATGGGAATGTGTAGGTCTACATACTCCCCTGGGCAAAAAAAAAATACAAATATTCCATCTTGAAGCTCGTATCCCCATATATTTGTTGAGACATTTTAGGTTCAAGATGGGACAACAGCCACCATCCTTCTTTGGAACCACAAACAGGTTGGAATGAAAACTTGAACTATGCACTGGGGAAGAAACTGGAATCATAACATTCTTTGCCAGAAGTGAATCCACTGCCTCTTTAAAAAGTTGAGCCTTGTCTGGCTCTTCTGAGCCCTGGACAAAAAGAAACTATATGGTGGAAGGGACCAGAAATCTATGTGGTACCCTTCTGAGAGTAAAACAAAACCCACTGGTCCGCGACCAAGGACCCCCAAATGTCTCGAAAAAGGTGAAGATGCCCCTCTACAATTACCAGGAGACCAGGATTCAGCAATTCATGCTGAAGATTGCTTGACAGACGTAGCCCTTGGAGCTGCTCACTTGGACTGCCACTGCTGTTTGGGATTGGCTGGGAAGCGTGCATGTGAGGCCTGCTAACACCTCCCTTTGGTGAGGGGGAACGAAAAGACACAATTTCCTCGCCATAGTCTGAAGTTTGGTGGGTATCTGAGGCAACAAGATGCTCTTGCCCCAAGTACCATCACTAACGATCTGCTTCAGTTCCAGTCCAAAGAGGGGCTTGTCCTGAAATGGTAAGAAAACCAGTGAAAGATGAATACACAGACCAAATCTTAAGCCACAAAGTGTGTCGTGCAGCAACAGAAAAGGCTTAGGCTTTGGTGGACAACCAAAACGCCTCAATAAAAGCCTCAAAAACATTATCCTCCTTAATGTTTGCCAAAAGAACCAATAGATCCTCCTTAGATACTTCGGCATTGACAGCCTCCATTAGCTGTTCACCGCACATGGCAACAGCCCTGTTAACCTAGGCAGAGGAAAAAATAGGCATCAGTGCCACTCTAGTGGCCACAAACCCTGAGAATAGAATCCAGTTTCTTATCCACCGGATTCTTCTAACTTGCTGCATCTGCCAAAGGCAGGGCAGTAGATTTAGCTAATCTGGAAACTGGAGGATCCACAGTAGGAGGAGAGGCCCACTGAGCAAAAGCTACCACATAAGAGGTGTCAGAGACCTGAAACTTCTCCAAAACAGCTCTGAGGGAAAGAGGTCATTCTCACAAGAGTCCCAATAGGAGTATTAAGAATCAATATCCTCATATTCCCACTCCCCTTCTGACAATTCATAGGGGTCATATATTTAAAGGTATGGTGGGGGGAGAGCTTCCAAGATTGTAGGACCCCTTGAAAGGAGAAAGTGCTGGAGGGGCTCAATACAAGAGGAGCAGAGCAATCTGGAATACTCTCTAGGAAGGTCTGTTTGACATGAGAAACAGTAAGCAATGAGGGAGGGGGGGTAAGTGAAGTCCCTGAGTCCTCAGTCTTAGATTTACTTCCATGTCCCTTAGATTCTGACATCCTGACGGAAAAAGTGTCTCACATAAACAACCAGTGATAATTTCCCAGACTAATAATTCACCCTAGAAAGCCCAGAAAATCACTTATCTAGCAAGCAAAGGGTTTATCTGGATAAGGAGAGTCTGCCTCAGCATAGGATAAGAAAGACAGTGGTAACAGCAAAATGGGAATTCTGGGAAATGTATTCTTCTCTTTTGCTGTTGGCTAGCAATGCGTACACTGTGGCATCACCATGGGCCCCCAAAGACAGTCAGGACATAAACCAGATGAAAGGCCACGAGGAGACAAGAAGAAAGGGCCCACTCTGACTTATGTATGTCAAGCAGGTACAGAGATATGTCCCAAATAAGTTTGCCCATAGAAGTCAATGGAGCACAGATGGCAGCGGCACTGGAACCTGTTCTTAAAGGGTCCGTGGCCCTAAACTCAGAGAATTGGACATAGGTACCCAAAGACCCCACGGACCATGTGTGTGTGTGTGGGGGGTTGCCCAAAAGATCGACCAACACGGTCAGAACAGCAGGGAAGGCGTTAACTATTCCAAATGCAGCCTTGCTCCATAACTCAGGAGATGAATAATAACATAGATAATAAGTGTGGACCAAGGCACACGAAGGGTTACTCATCAGTCTTCTGTCTTCAGGTTACCACTGTGAAAGTAAGCAGAGCCCCAGAAGGACTATACTGGGAGGGAAAACTTGGCCTGTATGATTCCCTCCACATCACTTGTACACTGGTCAGTCCACCCCACGGGAAGCCCAGGTAATTTGCCTAATGGGGGGGATTTTGATAGCCCCATGCCTAACAGAAAATAATGAAAAAGCTAAAAACTAAGTGTGTCTCTGCTCCATCCATTCACTACAGAGGACACATTCATACTGGGGGCTATAGGCGAGGAGAGGGTTAAGGTGGAGGAGTGGCTGGGAGTACCCACCTACAAGACTTTTGAGATGTGCCCTGCCCTCCAAAAGAGGGACTCAACCCACATGGTACCTATGTTCCATATTGGACGGAAGAGAAAATACATTACATAATTGATTCTTGCAAAACCTTGAATCCAAAACTTGTGCCTGGAGAAGCAAGTACGTTCAATTGATGAATAGAAGGATAAAAAACCATGGGACTGCTCTGCAAATATGATCTGCAGAAACTTGATGTCTGAGGATACATGGCCCTTATAGAAAGAGCTGCAATTCAGAGCGATATGAATCGAAGTTTGAGGATATAAAAGCTTGGCTCACAGTCCATTTGATTTCTGTTGCTATAGTAGACATGAATGTTGGTCTCCTTTTTCTAGAGCCTCCTGGAATGACAAAGACAGGAGCAGACTGCTTGAAAAGGCATCCAACCCCATTTAAAGGTATTTAATAGCTCCTCATTTCTGTTGGATGGGTTAAGACATAGATAGGGTACAACCAATTCCTGGTTCCTATGAAAGGCAGACAAAACTTTTGGTTAAAACTTACAGTGATCACCATACAGGTTTACAGTGATAAGAAATCAATGAGGCAATATGCAGGGCAAAGTACTTAGCTCCGAAAATCCTCTAACAGAAGAAGCAGTCATGCAAGTAAGATGCTTGAGAGACAAAGAACATAGTGGAGTTGGTTCTTATAAGGGGAACATCAGGAATTTCTGATATCCTGTGTAGCAAAGATACTGATAAGGCTGTAATGTTGTGCTCTCTTGAATTATGCTATCAGAAAAAGCTTACACTTTAAGATAGAATGCCATGAAAACCAGAATGGCTAGATTGTGATAGACAGTTGGACCTTGAGAATGTAAATCTTGAGTCAAGAGATGTTGTATACTCTAAGAAAAGTTCCATCAGAATGTGATACTATGCTCAACAAGGTCATGCTGGCGCTATGGTATGGGCATCTGTCACCTGACTAGTGAACAAAGCAAGCCAGCACCATGACCTTTTTTCTGTGAAGGGAAGAACTGACACTTAAGCTGGAGAGGTAATGCATTTTACCTCCCGGAGTAGTTTGAGGAAGCAAGCCTCCACAAGATTTACCGAGCACTACCAACCCAAGTCATGGGGTGGTGTGAGAATTGCTATATAGCTGGAAAAGGTGAGCCCTCCATCAAGGTCCTGCATATTATTACAGAGAATGTTATAGTCACTACAGGTACAGCTTAACTATAATATGTTTTAGCTTCTTGAAGTAAGGAGATGAAGTCAAGCAACTACTCCTTGAGGGAATTTCCTTGAATTAGTTGGTCTCTTGAAGAATCCTCATATGCACAGACTCAGAATGAAATGAAAGCTGGTCTGAATTGCACATGTATGTACAAGATCATCAGGAAATACTTTAATTCAGAAACACTTTTACACTATCATAATTAAGGAAAACTGAGCACATAGTAAAGCATAATAGTGGCATATGCAAGGATAAGACTCCGAACACATGAGATTATTGAGTCATCTGTGAAAACAGGGCATCAATATGAGCAGTGTATAGCATAAATAAGAATATTTGCAAAAAACAGTGAAAAAAAAAATCACAAGGTGTCATAAAAGACACATCAGTTTTAATAAGCACCAATAGAGCACTTCTGAATATTTTAGAAACATACCACCTATGAAAGCATACAGCCTGAATAACAACTGAGACGTTTGAGGAAACAGGACACACAAATGTAGAAGATAATAGTATCATTGGAAACAACACATACAGATGTATTTTGATAATAAATATATATATAGGATACAAGAATAGGAAATAAAATTATCTGTGAAAACAGGGCCAATATATACCAAAAGAACACCTATATGATACCCGTGTATGTATATCAAGGACATATGATGAGGGGGGAATAATCTGAATAAGAAATTAACATTGCTTTGGCAGATTAATCCTGAGAGCTGCAGATCCTTAAAAAGGAATAGACTTTGGCGGCTGAAGTGCTGAGGAAGAGGCCATCAGAAAAAAAATCAGATCCTGCCTACTTAGCTATATTATGGTGGTGTATTTCTACCATGGTTGAATCGGTCTGTGTGTGCTGATTAATGAGGGAAAAAAAAGCAAGCCACCTCCATGACTTACCAACTGCTAGGAAGATGTCTGAGGACTCTTGCAGGACCAAAAGGGCGAATGACTGAAGAGTCTGAAGGAGTCAATGAATGTCTATAGCTTCTCCAGGGAGAGTCGATGTTTCCTAGTCTTAGAAAATATGTAGTCATAAGCAAGACCCCCTCTAGGGGGCTGGACTGTAAGGAAACAAATAAACTGGAGAGCAGAGTCTTAGGAGAAGAGCTCTGAGATGGAAGGGCCAGAGTTCAGAGTTTCTCCGAGGATCAACTAGAAGTCTAGCAGAGGTCGATGGACTACAACTCTTCAGGGCCCAACTGCTGACTGAGCGGTGTTCGTTGCTCTAGACACCAAGGTGTGTGACTAATCGTCGAGTGGGTTGATGCTCAATGACACCTACAGTGTCCAACTGGTGGTCGAAAGATACAGCAACAACAAGGCTGGGAAAGATCTTGCCGGGTAAGACTGGGATCATTCCTGCATGCCGACGGCGGATAGCAGGACCTGCTGCAAGCAAATACCGGGATTGATCCGACTCGCGGAGAAGGGATCAACCAGTAGCTCTAGATGAAGGGAGAAGCAAAGAGTAGTTGGAGTCAGATGCCAAGGTCGAGACAGCAGGACAGCAGAAGAAGAACAGTCAGGAGACATGCCGGGTCATAACAGGAGATCAGACAAGTACAGGAATCAGACAGAGTCGGTAGTCAGGAACAGGCCAAGGTTAGCGCAGGAAAAACAGCAGAGTATCACAAGGAACGCACTGTAGCTCGAAGATCGAGCACAGGAAACCAGAAGTTTTTGAAGGAGAATCTTCCAATCAAGAGTGAGAGGGGAGGAGAACGGCAGATGTATTGACACCAACCACCTCCATGTTTCCCTCTGCTCCACTCGCCTAGGAAAAAAAAAGGGACTGCTCATGAAAACACTCTCTACGGTTAAGCAGTACTGCTTGAAAATAAATGGTACCAGGGTAAAAACCAGAGTGGGAGGGGAGAGAGAAACAGTGCAGCGTAAAGTTAACCTGTGGAAGCAAGGAATAACCTCCAAGAAATTAGCATGTCTGTGCAAACACTGTGTTACCAAGTTCATTCTAGCAGGTAAATATGTAATATGCAGTGTATCCTAAGTGGTTCATAAAGTGTATCTCCAAGTTTGAAGCCCCCATCAAGCACACTTTGAAAACTGACCTCTAGGTGAGGAGTTAAGTAAGGCAGAGGAAGATAAGGAGTTTCTTTTGCTTTAATTAACTTTTAAGTGCTTTGCCACCTGGTAGAGAATACATTACCTCATGGTTCCTGTGCCCACCACGGGCCCATGAGGAAAAAAATCACATATATTAAACACCTTTACAGGCACTCAATAGAATCATACGCACATGGTAGAGAGACAAATATAGGTTAAAACCATCCCCATCAGTAATCATTCATATGCTGCAGTCCTCGGGAGGTATTAATAGCCAAAACGTGATTGAAACAATGGTTCTCAATAGAAGATGGATACAACATAAAAAAAAATGTGTACAAGTTTAGTATACAACACTCTCCTTAGATCCACAACTGAACACCTTTTATATACCTCTGAGAAGTACATTAAGGTGAAAAATATGCTGGGCTAAAAAGAGGGGAATACATATTCCAAGTATTTTATATAATACTTTTAATCTGTTTATTCAATGTGAATTAATATATTATTTTAATTAACCTACACCCTTTTATCCCTTTAAGGCCCAGCCATCCCGGTAAGTTACCATCCCTTAAGGACTGCTTTGATGTATGCCAATGTGCTGGCAAACAAGACCTGTTATATGTACCGGAGCCCTGAGTGGGTGGTCTGAGAGAGAGGCAGCTCCGGTGTTGAAGAGGTCGATTTCAGACCCCATTTTTTACTTACAGCACTCCCATAGGAGCACTTCAAGTAAATGTGACATGCCAAGACCGTCACCGGTCCTTAAGGGGAAAAATCGGTGATATAGTTAATTTATCAATACCTTCTGAAGACTGCAGCACATGAATGCTTACTGATGGAGATGTTTTAAACGTGCGTATTAATAAGAGGCAATACTTGCCTCTCTATAATGTGAGTAAGAGTCTGTTGGGTGCTACTGTGAAGGTGTTTGAATTATCGGAAAGGCTTTTACCCTTGGATTGTGTGCACTTTTCATTTTTTGGTGTTATGTCTAGTGATCAACAGGAGAGTCAACCTGTTGAAGATGAGCAGCATCTTTCTAAAAAGTACTACAGAGTTATATACACACTTGGAGATCTTTATATATCTTCTAACACTTGTAAGGACTCTCTTTTTTAATATAAATATTTGGTAATAATTGGTACATATGTTTACTTTTGTGGTAGTTGAGCACTTTTTGATTTAATAAATATTTTTTGTATTATTCAAAGAACTACATTCTTAGTTTACTCACCGCTTTCTGTTCACTCATCATTCTGTTTTTTTCACAAATATCATCTTCATTTTTTACACGGAGTAACTCAAGAGATTCTTTTTCAGAAAGATCTTTTTTTATTTGCTCTTCCAGGCTCTGTTGAGAACAAGGATATAAATGACCACGTTCTGTGTATTGTTGCATCCAGTACATTAACTCTGTGCCAGAGGGGCATGCAACACATTGTTTTTCCATGCAAATGTAAATCACTGGGAATTTTTAGTTCTTTCATAGGATACAGTTGGTTTGCCACTAAATTCCTCCACTTTCCATTTAAACATATGCTCCCTAGTCTATTCATTAGACTGTAAGGTAAGCATGACAGATATGCATATCCTGCCTGATACAATGTGACCCTGCATAAATCCGCCATAGAAATTTCTCCTTAGAATGGACGTACTGTTTTTAATGAGCTCTGATATGAACTACATGAATTGATACCTGTACTGGATGAAACTGGCATTATTCCTATGTGCCCCTTTATTAGGCGATGACTACAACAGCCTTTCCAGGCAGGTGGCTTAGAACAGCATCAGTCCAAAGTCTTCCTTTGCTGTGCAAATGACTGAACAGCAAGTCCAAAGGAGAATGAAGTGTGAAAAATGTAAAATGTATCTAATAGCAATGTCAGATGCAAGTAGACATGCACACAAAGGATACCCCTCAGGCTCTCTAAATTATATTTTTTATTATGAGATTCACATTAACATTGTCAGCACTACTATACAATAAATTAATAAGAAAGTGTTCCCAAAGAAGTGACGTTACCCATATGTAAATATATTACAAAGGTTATATATGTAAAATGAAGTACTTATGGGGTGTTCTGTATGGGATAAAGGGGATTTTTGTGTACTTATTAATAAATCCTTTTCTTTTGTCACAACCATTAGCCAAGTACAAATATTCTAATCTGCTCTCCCGCCTAACTGCAACCCGCTCATCCTATTATTTCCTCCCTCTTTCTTAATTTAGTAAGACCCCTTCTCTCCAGTAAATATACAATATTTCTAAGTTTATTTTTAACCCTTTCTGTGCTAAAACATGAGGCAGTGGCAGGGTATATTATTAGTATTTGACATTCTGGCTCTGCCAAACAGTACTGTATAAATCACATAAACTCACAAACAAAGTCATATCTCTCAAACTATTGTTTGAAATATCAAAATTAATAACATAAGTGAATCTGAAAGTTCTTTGAACCTATCGTATATAATAATTCACTAAGTGTGTGTGTGTTTGTCAGAAGCCGTCATGAGTAGTAGAGACAGCTGCGCGAACTGTAGACATGCACAGTACAGACTGTCCGCGCCGCAGCTGATACGGAGCAGGGCGCTCCGAATTCAGACCGTAGTCGGTGCGCTGAGAGGACTACGGTCTGAATTTGGAGCACCCCGCTCCGTATCAGCTGCAGTGTGGGCAGTCTCTACTGTGCATGACTGCACTGCGGCCGTTGCTGGGTGGCACTGTGGCCCGTGTACACGGGCTCTTCAACTAGTGTAGTTATAATAGGGTGACCAGACCTCACCTTTAACCGGGGACGCATATGAAAAATGCATACTGCAGGGTTGCTTTGACTTTGGGGAACTCCTGAAATATGCCTATTTCCTATGTGTCCCCGGTTAAAGGTGAGGTCTGGTCAGCCTAAAGGACTTATTTCCAACTTAAGGCTTTCTTGTGCTTTTAATTTTCCTATAAAAGAGACACAGCATTTTTATTCAAAGTAGAAGATTACCACAGTGTAATCTGGTAACATTTCAATATTCTTTTGAAAGAACAGCTGTATGCAAAGTAATGCCAAGGATTTATATTTAAGGTTTTAAGGCATCTCAGCATGAAGCGAATAAGGGAAGCTATGATTAAGGTTTAAAGGGATAGTAATACTTAAATCATTTTTAACATGCCTACAATATGGGGATTAGTAATAGTTAATTGTCCCCAGTGTCATCTCTCAAACCTTTATGGTTTGAGAGCTAACCGCCCACAAAGTTCCCCCCTCCCTCCCCTTTCCCTGAAGTCAGCTTTGTAGACACTGGGGACAATTAAATTCTTTTTAATATGCCTACAATATGGGGATTAGTAATATTTAAGTATTACTATCCCTTTAAGGACAGCTGAGGGAAGAGGTTTAGAGGTGTTTCATTCATATGGGAGCATAGAGTACAATGAAGAAGTGATAAGAGAACGACAATGAGAACAGAGAGTTCAGAGAGATTGGATTAGCTTGAATAGATAATTCTCAGTAAAGAGATTATGCAATAAACATTGAAATCACAAATATAAGTGAGGGGTTTTAGGGGTGTTATCGTTAGCATAATGGGATTTGTGTCATTGAAGAAGTTTAGGGGGCATTGGATAAAGATCATATTGCAGCTGGAAACTGTCAGTTATCAGATTTGTAAAGCAAAGCACTGCAAATCCCTCTGGTACTCAATGGGTTAAAAAGTAAAGACATAAAAAGAAACACATATTTACCCTGACTTTTTCTTCATAGATTTGCTCATTCTGTTTTAGATGAACGTCTAAATGCTGTGCTCCAATCTGTGCCTCACGATACTTTTCTTCTAGTTCCTAAAAATGCAAAATAATGACATTATACATAGACAAATAATCATTTTATGTATTTACACTGATCATCCTAGATTCAGTCTGTTAGCTGTTCTACATCCATTTACGAAGTGTACGTTTACATGAAACGCGTTAGGGGCTTTGTGTCTTATTGACTTCTTTTTTTATTATCTCCTGTCAAGACGGACACTGCAACATTTCACCCATCCTTTCATCAGTAGCTTTACAAATGTTTTTTGCCAATGAATTCCCATAGTTTTTCTCAAGTGCTCAAACTGGTACCTTTATATGAGGTATATATTGGGATATTGTGCTGTGCAATGTGATGGAGACCTTGTTAAGCAGTATCTTTCTGTTTCTGTCCCTGACACATTTTCATCCTCTATCTGTAATTTGGGTAGTTTTCATTATACTTGTACTATTTTCTAGTGAATACATTGTGATTCTATTAAATTATCATTTATTTAATATATTCAGGAATGCTATGCAATGCGATGGTGTGAAGTGGTGAATTGATAGGCATTACACATTTCACACATTTTTGCACTGCATATTGTTTTGTGGTTGATGGCTCATTTGCCCTCGTAATCTATCTCCCTTGGAGTTAGCAGCCATTGATTTACCTTGTTAACATAATCACCACTGATTTTCTATTAATACCACTATGTTGATACAGTGATAGATACATTGTGGTACAATGGAGGATATTATTGGGCACTCCGTGTCTTCATGGGGTGTCCCCAGGATAATTTTCTCCTTGTGGTTTGGTGGCCATACACTGTTGACAGGACATGGGGAATTCTTATTTACCCATTTTTTGTGGGGAGTCTGTGCATATTGATAGATTTCTTCATATACTGATTCCATCGTATAGTATCATTTTTTAACGATGTATTAGCTATGTACATACTTACTGTATTTCAGTGTTCAGTTATATTTGTGATAATGCACATATATATGTTTTATTCTACACTAATCACTTTACGTTAGGGAGTTGGGAATATATGTATGATGTCATATTGACATCTCACACGTCCTCAGCAAATGCTTTGGCGCCATTTAAAGAACTTAAAGTGGTTCATTTGCACTGTATGTTTGTCATGATAAAGGTGCCAGTGAGCACTGAAACATTGACACTACATAATAAACACAGCATTGTGCTATTTTTGTCTCAATTAAAAAGTCCAGTGAGTGCTGTTTTCCCACACACCAATTTGTCCATTTACATGCATTCTGGATATCTGGAGTGTGACTAAATCTTTCTACATTACACACATATATATATATTATACACACACACATACATCTTTAGAGCTGTATTTAATGAGAATTGTCACCTTAAGACAACTAAGGCAAATTTAAAACATCTTGCAAATGTACCTACCATTGTGTTTTATTTACTCAAAATTTTTTTCAAACTATTAACATTTTTCTGTGATACGCAGACCCCTGCTGGCACAGTTGTAAAAAAAAAAAAAAAAAAAATTATATATATATATATCTATATATATATATATATATATATATATATATATATATCTATCTATATATATATATTTATGTTTAAAGCTTTGATTGCTGGAATGTGCAACACGTTTCTCCCCCATCTGGCATTCACAAGGTTAAAGTGAATCTGATGATGGAAATTGTTCTAATATGCAGCAGAGATTATTACACTCTCTAGATTAGTAATTTCCCTATTTCACGTAGAAACCCAATCCTAAACTTGCATTTTAATGCATGTGTAGAATGTCCTATATAGACACCATTGGGTTAATTTTATTGTGTAGTTGCTGTAAATAAACATATTTTGCAAATTTTACAAAGAATTTAACCCCTTGGATGCTTGAGACATACCAAAAGAATTGCAAATACTAGCATCCAGTGGGTTAAGGGGATTGATAATTTGCATTATTGACTAGACATATTAAACCATCCTGACCTTTGTGGTCAGTGAGAATGCTAAAATGTTATCAGCAGTATAAAGTTCTTTGTAAAAATTTCAGTTTACCATGATTTTTTCAGCCATTTGTTGAATTTGCTGAGATTTAGTCTGAATATCTTCCTTTAACTTGTTTTCTCTTCGCTCTACTGTCTCCAGTCTTCTTACTTGGTTTTCTAATGAATGGCGTCTCTCCTGAAGATCAAACACAAGTCAGAGATCATTTGTTTTGCAGTAAAGGCAATGTGTGTTTTTGAATACTAGTGTGGTCTCAAATGCATTGGAGATCTCATTAGCATTCAAAGGGTTAAAGATCCACTCAAATCAATTGGTATTTGGGAATTTTTATTTGTCCTTTTGCTTTTGGTTTTCCCCAGAGTTTGTGCACATTGCCTTTATGAATAAAGAAGGACTGGAGCCATTCTGAAGCAAACCAACTGCATCATAGCAATAAAAAATCCCATTGATTTACACAGGGCTTTTAAAACACAAATTCACTGGAAACCTCTCTAGCATCCACGGGGTTAATTTTCGAATTATATCAATGGGTTTTATTGCCCCCCTCCTTGGGTGCAGTTGTTTGCCCCAAATTTGCTACAGCTCTTAAAAACATATATCAGTAGCAGAGAAAGGGTAGGATTAGGCAACAGAGAAAGATTATGGTGGGAAAGAGAAACGGTTGAGGGTAGAAGCAACAGATGATAAGATGAAGGTTAGAGAGTGGGCATAGATAAGCTGTGGGCAATTTTGAATCCTCCAGCTGTTGTCGGATTACAATTGCCACTGGCAAGGTGCGGACGATTAACCCTTTGAGCGTCAGAGGGGTACGCAACGCATTGCAGAGCAAAGCGCTGCGTACCCCTATGGCATCCAAAGGGTTTAAACTATTATGCGATACCAAATGGATGCCTAAAAATAGTCCAAAATGAAGAAAAAAGAACAAAGGGTAAATGGATTCAATCAAGCAGCTCACAATACATTGTGTAGCCCTCTGGTGATAAAAAGGTTAAGGCCATGCGCAAATAGCAAGAGAGTAAAAATTTACGAGCAAGACAACTGCACCATAGTAGATGCACAGAAATTTGCACTATCATTCAAGATGTTACAAATATTTAAATCCATGGAATTCAGGGGATATTTTTATTTGTCCCCCTGTGAAAAAAAGTACATTTGTCCAGAATTGCTCCTCTTGTTTTCTGCATACAATCATTACTGTGCTGGGGTGCGTATAATAATGGAAACACTAGGGAATTTAGCTATAAATATGTATTTTGTTGGCAACATTCAAATGAGACTTCCAATGATTATCTTTTGTTCTGTTTTCTTAGGTTATGTGGTTTAGAGTTATGGAGTGTAAAAGCACATGAAAACATTGTAAAAAATACACACTTGTCTCATTTGAAAAGAGGACAGATTGTTGGTACACATTTAGCTGGAGCATCAGCGGTAGAAACTGCCAGTTACTTAGGGGTATCCAGCACAACTATGTTGAAGGTTATAATGGCATACACAAATTATGGGAAGACAACATCTGCTAAGGAGAATAATGCCCGAGAACCTAAACTAAATGAATAGAATTTCACTAACGTTTCCATCATTTTATCCACCCTTGTATGTAAAGTAATTAATGTGGCATACTTTTATGGGTTTGAGTAATGAAATTGGGTTTCCATTTTTTTCCAGGGTGGGAAAATCCAGTACACAAGAGCTTCCAACAGTGAATGTTTTCAGACTCTTTCTGTCCAAGTACAGATGAATAAATCATATGAGAGAGAGATATGAAAGCATGTCCTGTTGGTGGCTCTTGAGGTCCGGATTAGCCTAGCCCCTTAAATACAACAATCTGTTTGCGACCATACCTCTGCTTCAAACAGTTTTTTCTTTATCCCATCATTTGAGTCCTCCCGGTTCTTAAGTTTCTCAAGCTCTTTTTCTGCCCTCTCCTTTGCTTGGCGAATGTTTTGCAGCAATTCAGTTGCTTCTGAACTGGCTTTTACGGCCTAAATAACACACAAGTACAAATAATAGAACAGTGATGTTTAACAAAACGCAAAAGTGATTTAGAACAAGTCAGTCATACAAAACAATTAGGCCTTATGCATAGAGTGGTGCAATTCTGGAGTACACCAACTGCACCAAAAATGTCCAGACTCACACTGATTTAAATGGGCTTTTCTTTTAGCATGTGACTGCTAGAGAGAGTAAATGGAAAGAAATGCACTGGAGACATAGTATTGAAGGGGTGAAAATCACCATTTAAAAACAATGGGAGGTCTGTATTTGTCCCTATAGTGTAGCTGGTTTGATACAGAACTGCACTATTATATGATGTTATACATAAAACAAATGACTATAAATTCAATATATATATATTTTATTATTATTATTTCAGAACCATATAATCCATATCATAGGGGGTGAAGAAACATTCACCAAATTTCTATTGAATTATATAGTATTTTTAAAACCTTGAATGCTAAAGCAACACATTGATTCACAATACTTTAAATCAATGTGTTTATCAAAGTCCCCTATGGTGCGGTTGGTTTGCACCAGAATTGCTCCAGTTTGCTTTTATACACTTCAGCCTACATTCTCTATTTGCTTGACTCTTCCCTTTATACATATCATTCATTGTGTCACATATAGGGGTAGGCAAAAGTATTCACCTCAAAAAGCAAAGCATATGAAATTTAGCACTTCCCATGGGACTGGAAGCTCCTTGGGGCAGGGACCTCTCTCCCATTGTTTCTATGAATGTCACACTTATTTCATCCCCTCTTATTTATTGTAACATATGTCTATTGTAAGGCGCTGCGTACACTGTGTGGCGCCATATAAATAAAGATACATACATACATGGGAATCTCACCAAAAAGCATAAGTTTTACACTTCATTCTTTGGATTGAATTCAATGATAATAATGAAATTCCCCCTCCATGTGAAGTTCCCCCATGTATTCACACAGTGCTAACTGGTCAGTTTTCTATATGTTGTCAATTTGTGCTTGGGAGAGAGAGAGACAGATAGAGACAGAGAGTGAGGCAGAGCGATAGAGAGGCAGAGCGATAGCGGCAGATTGATATTTTGATGCTAGCCAGTGTCCTGACAGACAGGTAAGGGAACGGAGCTGGAATTGCTTGATTTAACCCTGTGAGTGCCAGAAAGGTATCCAATACATTGCTTTGAATTGCACTGGATACCTCTCTAGCACTCAAAGTGTTAATAATTATTGGTAGCAGCCAAAATACTTTTGACACACAGGCTGGCGAGGCGATCCAGTCTGGCCAGAGACTGAAAGTGACACTCATCACAAATTATTTTTTAGACAGACATTACTTCACACTCAGACAAGAAAAAGACAAGCACATATTAGTGCTGCTGATATGCTATTATCCTGTCTACACAACTCATTGAATACTGCAGACATGCTGAAAATGAAAGCTGTTGTGTACTTTGCTGTAAAATCCAACACTGCTCATGTCCACCAAAAGTGGTAGGGTAAGGTGAAAGTACTATGGAAAACATAGGCAGAAATTGCAGGAAATTCACTGGTGATGCTGGAAATTTTAATGGATTTTCCTCAGAAAAAGAACATACAACTTTTTGCCCACCCATAGTCACTCACATTGTACATGGAACAGGACCATGTTATGCCAAGATGATCAAATCTCCACTTTCGATGTAACGTGGCAATTTAAAAATAGATACAGCACAAATACATATTTATTTTTAAAGCACAACCGTAGACATTACGCAGAAATGCACAAGCTTTATAACTCTCAGTTTTAGTTTAAAGGGATAATAATGTTTCACAAAAACAGCAGCTCCGATTAATCTTCACAGTATTTGAGCCATAGAGAGTATTATTTCAGTACTGTCAGAGTTGTAGTTCAGGAGTAATTGAATGATAAAGTTTCTCCCTCTCGCCCCTTTTACCTAGTGTAACACTGCTCACCTCAGATGTGGAATCTGATTGCTTGACCAGACAGATAACAGCAAGGGACAATCTTCTTACTGTGAAAACAATGAAAACCCTGCCCCCCTTGACAGATTTTTCAGGTTTTCCCTTAAGATTGTTTTCAATTGAAGATTGCAGAGAGGGACAATCTAACTGGGCACCTCCCTGCTGCTCAGAGCTGAGCAGTGTTATATCAGTGAAAGGGGTGGGAGGGGGATATTTTATCATTCAATTACTCTTGAACTACAACTCTGACAGAATTGAAATAACACCCCCCAAGGCCCAAATACTATGATGATTAATTAGAGCTGCTTTTATTATGAAACATTACTATCCCTTTAACCTCTTTAGTGCCAAAAGGATGAGCAACACATTGATGCATTGGTGTGTAAAAATGATGGTTAAAGGGATAGTAATACTTAAGTATTACTAATCCCAATAGGAAAGTACTACTAAAAAAAACATATTGCCCTCAGTGTCATCTCTCAAACCTTTATGGTTTGCAGCAGAGTCGCGATCACGTTAATTAAAAAAACAAAACAAAAAACTTTCACTAAAAGGGTCGTCTACGTGTGCTTTCAAACCAAGAACACGTAGAAGACCATTTCAGTGAAAGTTTTCTTTTTTAAGAATGCGATCCGGCTGTGCTGGAGAGATGCCTGAAAGTCGTACGACTTTCTTCCCTTCAGTGAGCTAGCATGCTGACTACTGGGAAGGGGGAGAGAGAGGGCAACTTTAAAAGCGATCATCTCTCAAACCATAAAGGTTTGAGAGATGACACTGGGGGCAATATGTTTTTTTTTAGTAGTACTTTGCTATAGGGATTAGTAATACTTAAGTATTACTATCAATTTAAATGAGCCTATAAGAAGTGGCTGTTAATTTAACAGAATCAGATATTTTGCCATTTAATCTTTGCTGGGGGAACTTTCACATGTGCGACAGAAATGTAACTGTTCCCCAAAGTAGATTATGTGAAACATCTGCCGCTGTTCATGTGAAGAGATATCAGCCCATAAGAAAGGCGCCACTGCCCAGCAGCATACCTTTCAGTATGGGCGACATACCAAATGCACCATAGCTGTGTTGATGTCATCTGTATGAAAGGAGCTTTGAAGTCTACAGCAACGTAATTTCAGTTAGCAATCCAATAAAAACAATTGATCCATATGATCCATTTAGGACAACTGCATCCTAATGCTTGTTGTGAGCAGTGAGTTAATGGAAGATCTCCGCAGATATGATTATATACAGAAAAGTGCAAATAATATGCAAAATTATTTAAAATAGATCCACTGTCTATACAGGGTATGATTCACCCTTTAAGAAGAAACGTTCTAATTTCATATAATAAAATCTATGTAAATCAAAGAATTCCTGTGAGAAAAAAGTATCTTAAAGTTACAAACATTTAAAACACACACGACAACAAGGAGGGACAGATATATTCACCTCAGTTCACATAGTTCTACCAAGACAGCTAAGAACTTTTTACCTTTGCAAGTTTCTCCTGCAGCTCCTGAATTTTGTTCTGTTGGTCAGCGTTGATCTGAATTCACAATCAGAAGACAAAATACATTATCAACCCAAAGGCTGTATCATTTATCATGTCTAATGTTTAGGAGTAAAATGTAATTTTTATTTGGGTAAGAAACAAGTGAGCAACAGCAGTTTTCTATTCATTTTTATGCTACAACTCCCATCATCCTTTGACAGCCTTTGCCCAGCTGAGGATGATCGGAGTTGCCCTCAAAAAGCCACTGGAAAGCCATACAATGCATCATAAGGGTAAGGGATAGCAGTATTACTCAAATGCTCAATGGCTTAGAAATAATAAACACATGTAAAATAAATTTAAATGTCAACTTTTTAATTAAAAGTATTAACAAACACAGAGCGTGATATTTACTAAAGAACAAAACTATATTTTAGGTATGAAATAGGGGAGGATCAAAATAATTCTCTCTCATTTCCCTGTTTTCTGTTCACACTGATTGCTATGCAGAAAATGTTGTTCACTTTAATTAATACAAGGATTCTGCTCCATTTTCAGCAGGTATAGCTGTGAAATCCTCTCTCCTTTTGTGACTTAATCAATAGTGGTTTTGACAAAACAAATGTAAAATATGCACAGTACCTTTTCTAGTTTAGTATGCAGTTCCCCCACTTCAACTTTACCATGATCTTTAGCCTGCATTTAGATAAAAAAAAAAAAAGAAATATATGCATGAGCACAAATTGTTCAAATGGATTATGGGTTAATTTGGGTTTTTACATTAACAGAACTCTAGTGTTCTGATTCAAACTGTTTACTCTGCTGCATTCTCTATGAGAGGTGAGGCACTGACAAACAACACTCCATAGACTATGACAGAAACTGCTGAGTCAAGCTGTCAGTGTGAACTTTCAGGAAGTAATCACACTGTAATTCATTTCCTGACAATGTGAACCGTTCTAACTTTTGAATATACTAACTGACAGCAGTGGAAGCACCCTCGATTTACTAAGCAGGAAAAGTTCTATACGATATAGGCTTACATAAAAAAAAGTTTACTGTTTCTTCATGTACAGTCTGGTGTTGGCACACAGTTTAAATGTGGTCCCTTGCAGACAGACACAGATGATGCTTACAGCAGTGGTTCTAAATCAGGAGTGTCATGGCACTTTGGTGTGCAGTAAGAACCTGCAATAAAAGTGTTCCAGTTTTTTTCTGTTACCTTTTAGTCTATAATGATTATTTATGGAAAATATTAGACAAAATAAGCTCTGTCATGACATTCTGACTGTGATGCCTTAGAATAACTATGGCTGCATGCAAAAGCTTGGGCACCCCTGGCCAAATTATATAGGTTCTGTTGATTTTCTAAGTGAAAAAGAAGTTAATACAACTCCTACAGCAAACAAACTTCACATATTTCTGCAAATACGTAATATGCACAGTTTCAATTATGTTGCGGACTATAACAGACTAAAACAATAAAAAAGAAACTGTGGCATGTGCAAAATGTTGGATTCCCTGTCAGTCAGTACTTGTAACATCCCCTTTGGCAGAAATCACAGGCTCAAAATGTTTTTTTATTGCACACTAACAGTTTCTATTCTTACTTTAGGATTTTTTCCCCAGTCTTCCATGCAGAATGCTTCTAGTTCAGAATTATTCTTAGCTTGCCTTGCATGCACTCCACGTTTAGTTCTACCCACAGATGTTCAATAATATTCAAGTTGGGGGACTTGAGGGCCATTCCACAACCTTAAGCTTTTGTTTTTTGAAGTAGTCCATGGTTGACTTTAAGGTATGTTTTGGATCATTGTCTTGCTATATCCAGTCTCTTTTCAGCTTCAGTGTCTTCACCAACTGCGGGACATTAATTTCCAGGATTTGTTGATACTTAGTTGAATCCATGCATCCTTCTACATGCACAGTATTTCAAGTACCACTGGCTGGCACACAACCCCAAAGCATAATAGATGCTCCCCCATGCTTAGCAGTTGGCAAGGTGTTATTTTCTACAAATGCTTCACTCTTTCTTTCTTCACTCTTTTTCCCAAATGTATCTTTAGTGATTTTAGCCAGAGTTCCATATGACCTTTATTAGCCCACAGCACTTGGGGTGGAAAGCAAGAAAACTGAGCATTCGCTATTTTTTGAAAGCCATAAATGTAGGTGCTATTTGTGATTACGCACGTTATGATGCAGGAAACATACCAACGCCTTGATGTTGAATAACACATGCTCCTAAATTAACAGCAAGGTTAGCACATGCTCATTACTTAACAGCAAATTTAGCCAGCAGTATGAAAATGTATGGTAACTGCTTTGTTGAATTAGGCGCAATCACTAATTCTCTCACAAAATGGCACAGCCACTTTTTTGAAATGCATTTGCTAAATAAAAAATAAATAAATAAAGTGCAAATGTCTGCTAATTCAGAATACACATTCAGTAGCATTTTGGTGCTAGTCATTTTGCCATAAAAGTGCTTTGTAAATAGTGATTGTGCATGTTTCTTGCATTCTGCACTTGGGTCCAAAACACCTCTGGCTTATCCATGTGTTGTGTTGCATACTTCAGACATTGACGTTTGTGATTAAATTGCAGGTAAAGTTTCCTTCTGAGGAGTCTTCCATGCAGATTATTTTTGTGCAAGCAACGCTGCACAATGGACTGATGCACCACTGCTTCTGTGCAAAGCTAAGCCTTCTGGTAGGTGCTTTTATCAAAGGAGATTTTTCATCTTTCAGATCTCACTTCGGCCTCATCAATTCTTATTAACTTCCATTTCGGACAGTAGAAATTGCAGTTTAGATACTTGCTTGTTTTATAAGAGTCAATTATCTTTATTTCCTGATCCTCAGTCAGCTGCTTAGTGGGGTTCATGATTGTTGAGAGTAAGTACAACGCCTTGAAAGGTTCGAAGTGACAGGGAACATGCCACTTTTTCTGTTTTAATGTTTCTGTCAAATTCAGTATATAGTAACTCTGCATTACAATTTGCAGAAATATGTTAAGTTTAAGTTGGTTAGCTACTGAGGTTGTGTTCCTTTTCACTTAGGAAATCATGTAATTTGGCCATGGGTGTATATATTAATGTATTGCAAACATTATTAGGTCCTTGAGAAATGTTAGGGGTGCCCTGAAAACTCCAGATTGCACAAAAGGGGTTCCTTGAGCAAAAAAGATTGACATTCACTAGCTTAATGGCCAACTATCATTTGTAAGGTTGTCTCAACATGAGATTTATGACGCTGTATATGTGTGCCCTCTGTGGACCAGTCTCCACAATGCTTTTGTCAGGGACTGTGAAAAGCAGAGAATGTGCAACAATGTAAAAAACAAAAACATCAGTGAAACTATTTAGAAAATACTTCCTTCAAACAGCATACATAAAACCAGTGATGTGGGGATACTGCAACATTGTATAAATATCTCTGATTTCACAGTCCCAGAGTACAAAGCTCTCCTGAAGCAGAAATTCAGCGTACCTAGTCAGGAACATATTATGCACTTTCTTAATATGTAATGTCAAAAATGGAGGTTGGCTGTCACTTTAACTGCCCATGCTCGTTTCAGTCTATGGATAAAAAAGCTAAAAGAAGCACATACATTTCGGGGGCAAACCAACATCAACATAGGGGGAAATTTACTTTTCTTCTGTGTCCCTTCTTAAGATGGTAGACCATATTTTACAATAGACTCTGGAGGCAGAGGAATTTTTTCACTGGTTGATTATTCTCCCTACTGCTTCTGACGTCCCTATTAGACATAGAGACTGGCAGTCAGCTTAAAGAGAGACAGATGGGGTGAACCAAGCAGCCTTGCATCAGAAGATCTGACAACATGGGGTGCTTCCATTCATGATCAATTGATAGTTGAACTAGAACTGGATGAGTGAGCAAACCATATTCTTCTGGGCCAAGATGGATCTGTCAGAATAAAGTTTTGTCCTTTCTTATGTTCCTGACAACCTCCATTAGATGCTGAATCGGATAGAAGATGTATGCAAGAGAACTTCCATGGAACCTTCAGGGCATCTTGTCCTAGAATCTTGGATCAATTGATCTAAGATCCGTTGATTCAGAGACTACTCTCCTAGATGTACTGATCCTCTGCTTTGGAAGTCTGTCTCGTTGTTCATGTTGCGCAAAGTTTAAGAGGCTGAGATTGCCTTTAGATTGAGCTCAGTCTATTTGAGGGCTCATCTTGCCTCAAACTTTAGGCAACTACTCTCAGTGCCCTGCCCTTGGTTGTTAGATACATGACTGTAGCCATTTTGTCTGTTCTTATATGGATGGACGTCTTCCAAAGAGCCTTCTTTAAAAGTCTGAGGCAATGCCCTACTGCCTTTATTTCTAAAATATGAATGTGAAAGGGACCTTTCTGATCCCTTTCAAGGACCTTGTTCGGTCTTTTCCCTTAATATTCCTACCCAGCCTGACAGATTTGTGTCTATGGTGAGGATTTAATAATATCAAAGTATTTTCCAAAAATTATACATCTCTTGTTTAAGTATGTCATGATATGTAAATATTATTATTGCCTAATTTAATTGTACTCTTTTCAGCTATCTTGGAAGGATGAAAAGCTGATTTGACTCTGCTGGGACTAGAACATGCGGCCCCAAGGTGTGAACAGATTCCACAGCTGGTGCATTTCTCAATCTGGCACCTCAAATGGTTTCCACTTTTGCACGTTTGACTTTTTACAACCATCAAGCCAATTCCTTTTTTGCTGAATTAAGTAGGGAAATATTCTGAAGGTAGTTCCAAAATCCCCAATTTGGAAACGGAGCTGAATGGGTCAGAAATTAAGCTCTCTCAAGGAACAGTTGGTGTTGCTTAGGAAAGGATCCCCGGAATCACCATATGTCTGGGGTTGAATGGACCAGTTGACAATTGAAGCCTCATATCCTGTTGTAAATTTGAGAAATCCTGCTATGGCTTTTAATGTAGCCAGTTGGTTCCCCAGGAAGACAACATTTTGAGAAGATGAAAGCTTTATATGCCAACCTAGGCTTGGTAGGTGAATGAAGTATTCTAGTGTATTTTTCTTTTCTTTATTCTGAGATTTGGCTATAATGAGTAAGTCATGTAAGTATGGAACAATGTTGATTTCGCCTTCCCTCAAATGCTTTAAGGCTGCTGCCAGGACTTTGGTAAATACTCTTGGGACTGTTGATAGAACTAAGAGCAGAGCTCTGTACAGCTAATGTTTTCCCCAGACTGCAAATCTCAAGTACTTCTGATGGGTTGGTAATCTGGGAATATGATGGCAGGTTGTGAGTAAAGCATCTTGTGGAACAGCATTGATCACTGAGGCAGTTGATCTCATCTTGTAATGTTTCTTTGCTATTGATTCATTCAGTGTCTTCAGATACAGAACAGTACTGAATCCACCTGATTATTTTGTTCCAGTTCTTTGCAGGAATTAGAACTTTACTAGTTCTGAGACCTGGTGCTGTAGACCGCTTTGCCATCTTCTGAGTGTCTTTCCTTCCAATGGCTATATTCATAAACCCCCTTACCACTTTTGAATCTTTAGTCATCCGAGCTGAGCTGAGCACTTTTGAATCTTTAGTCATCCGAGCCGAGCAGGGCATCCATAAAATGTACAAGCTTCTGAGTTCCCTAGCAAATTCCCTAATCTAGATTTAGGAATTTCAGATCTTCAGAGCTTTCTCTTCTGCCCTTTTCTTTTCATAGTTCATTATTTCTTCCAGCTTCTCCTCTTTATCCTTTTGCATTTCTTCTCTACACAATGTGCTGGCTGTATGGCTCCCAGACTCATCTCCAGGCTAGCCCTCCTTGTATTATTTAGTTTATCCTGTCTGTTATATGCTGATGTTATGCAGTTGTGTTATATATCTCATGGAACCTGTTATCGCTTTACCTTTTAATATAGATGCCCTTACTCTGTAAACACTTTGCTATTCTAATAAAGACGTTAAAAAAAAGTCTCAGTTGCAGCTGTTTTGTAACATTTGCCACACTTAGCACATAGAAAGGTTTCTTATGAGCAAACATCTTTAATGCATGGCTGCAGTAATTTTTATGTGAAAATTGCAACAGCTATAAGGATGTACATCTTTTAGACATCTGCCCAATTGTGTATTATTATTCCCTGCTGTACAGCAATATGGATATTGTTGGAGCTTTATTAAAAAATGAAGATCATAATAATAATAGCACTTAAATTAATTAACCTGCCCCATCCACCAATATTGGTTCAGTGGTACCTTCTGAAGCTTTTGTTGACATTCTGTTGCTTTACGTTTAAATTCCTCTGCAGCCAGTCGTGATTCTCTCAGTTCTGTTTCATAAAGATCACTGCGCCTACGGGCCGCAGAGAGATCTTCTTCCAACTGGTGCATCATCACCTTCATCTCTTCTAACTGAGCCTGGAATTCCTGTTGAAGAAAAAAAAAGTAATCTACTGTAACGCTTCACAGCAGAGCAACAAATATCAGTCTGGACATTCTGGACAAATGAAGAAAACTGAAGGTAGAACATGGTTCTGTATACCTTAATAGAGTGGCTGCAGTAGAATATGACTACATCAGCAACTGCAGTGTATTGCACACCTTTCTGATTCTTAAGGGGTCGCAATGAAGAAAAGGGCAACATGAGAATCTCGCCCTGCATCAAAAGGGAGAGGTTCTCATGTCACCGCATTAAATCTATAAGAGATCCAAGTGCTCACTCTGCTACAGCCATACAAATTAATAAATTGCTTAATTTAAAGATGAACGCCATTGTCAAAAAAAAGGTCCAGCAGCAGGTTTTACTGGGTATTCAGCCATGCTGAGCGCTGTGCCGGGCGTGCAGAGTTACAGGGCGGAGCGGAGCACGCAGGGAAGGGGAGAGAGAGCAACACTCAGCGCGGCTGAATCCTCCTTCTTTAGTTAACTACAACTCCCATCATGCCTTGTAACATCTACTGCTGGACTAACATCTTTACAGTAAGCTATTTATGCATTGATTACTAGTATAGTGACTATATGGAGGGTTTGTAAGAGAATATACACTTCGACTCAATATCAGTAATAAAAATCAGGATATGCCTGGGAATTTGTATGGATGTAGCAGAGTAAGCACTTGGATCTCTTATCAACGTTTAATGCAGTGACATGAGAATCTCACGCTATTGACGCAGGACAAGATTCTCATGTCGCCCTTTTCTTCACTGCGACATGGTTTGTGCACGTTCTTTTGTTTGCAACATTTTCAAAGAATACCCTAAAAGTTTACATTGATTTAAATGGGGATTATTTCCCACTGAATGCAAGAGAGGTTGTCAACGCATTGCAGAGTATGTTGGAGACCTCTCTCGCATTCAAGAGGATAAAATCCCCATTTAAATCAATGCAAACTTTTAGTTCTCCCCTATAGTGCAAATGGTTTGCTCCAGAACCTCTCCACTTTTCTTTTGTACACACAACCCTTAGTGACTTGCCCACTGAGTACAATAAGGCTTGTCTCAATGCATGTTGATTTTTAATTAAAAAAGTTATTACAAATCAAAATTATCTATTTAGCCATTTGAGTGTCAGACAGGTGTGTGTGAATCTGTCACAATGACTCATCCACTGATTGAGCTCCAGTGAAAAGATCCTGAACATCTGCGCCACTGACAGTGTCCAGAGGGCTGGAGCTGGGAACTGCTGTACCAGGGATATAAAAGTTTCCAATGATTTAAATGATGTTTTAACCCTCTTAATGCTAGAAAGGTCTTCAAAGTATTGCTTTTCAATGTGCTGAAGATGTCTCTAGCATTCAATGGGTTTAAATACCCATTTAAATCAATAGGAAGGTGTGTTTCTCCCCAATAGTGTTTCTGTCTTGCCCTAGACATTCTTCTCTTTTCGTTAGTGCATAAGAAATGTGCAGAAAGCAAAATAATCTAGGCCAATCCAGATGCAACATAGTGGAGGAATAAACTTTCCCATTGATTCAAAGGGGATTTAAAGACATTGACTACTAGAGAGGACCCCATTGGACTGAGGAGTAATGAGCTGGAGAACTCCATCACAATGTGGAAGTTTTCATCGCCCCATGATGCAGTTGGTTTGCTATAGAAATTCCTACTCTTCCTTTCTGCATAACACCCTAGGAAACCTTATTCACAAATGAGCAATTCTGGAGCAAGCAAACTGAATCTTCCATAAATTTAACCCATTAAGGACCCATGACACAACACGGCCGTCATGGCAAAACTTGCATTAAGGAGCCATGAAGGTCCTGTCACATCAGGGAGTTCAGGGGTTCCCATGTGGCTGCATGCCGTTCCGGGTATCCGAGACCACATTTGCATTCAAGAAGTTAAAAGCCTCAGTTTAGATCAAAGTAAGTTTGGGGAACTGTTATTCCTCCCCTTTAGTATGGATAGTTTGCTCCTCATTTCTTTTGTAAGGTCCTTATAAATATACAAAACATTTCTTGGGGAATTAGAGAGAAAAAACAAAGGATTAGGATTTCATTCTCTTAGTTGCTGTATCTAATTAAGGGACAGGCTATTAGTAGCAGCGATCCTACCTGTTCCTTAATATCCTGAAGCTTTCGGCTCTGTTCCCGGATATCATGCAGGAGCTGAAGAGCTTTGTCATCCTCCTGGGAAACTTCCATTCGCGCCTGCTCCAGGCTGCGCTTTAAACTCTGAAACATAAAAAGGCTTCATATGGAGATGCAATTTGACCTAGTCACATTGTAAAATGGGTCCAAATTTCATAAAATACATAATCAAATTGATATGCAAAAATTAGATATTAGCCATAGTCCTGAGTTATTGATCCTTAAAGGTGCAGTAAACTTTTTTTTTTGCTTGTTGAGTAATGTAAGGGTACTCCCACTACTGAGAGATGCATATTTCTAGATGTATTACAGTTTAAATCCCTGTTTAACAGCACCCTCTAGTTGTCAAATTCCAATTAGCTATTCTGTTACATTCTATTTGAGAACAAAGTCAATGACAAGCAGTCCTCCACAAAATGTGATAGAAACTGCTGAGTCATGCTGTCAGTTCCAACTTATAAGAAGTAAATGTGCTGTAAATTCCCTTCCTGATTATCTCACTTGTTATAACCTTGGAATACAACAACTGACAGCAGTGGGGGTGCTCTTGCTTTACTCAGCAGGAAAAGCTCTAGAACATATATGTTTTCAATACAAAAAAAATTTGAATCCTCCTTTAACTTAGAAAAAGAATAGCATAGTAGAATGAAAAGACAAAATGCAGAGATTATCCAAAACTACTGGAGACATTTTGTGACAAGTCAGCTGTACCACAGAAGACAAATAAAAATTCCCATGGATTTGAATGGAAACACATAGCAAAAGATGGCTCCTCATGGGGTGAAAATGTTCAACATTCATCAATAAGCAGGCTTGATTAGCTATACTCATCTTATTATGGCCACAGTATTTGAATAAACAGAGGTAAAATGAGATTGTGATGGACATTACACCTGCCTGCAGATATCACAATATTCTCATCTGCTCCCAGATAGACATTATTCACCTCAAAAAAAGAAACAAGATGAAAACAAAACAGCAAGGCTATGTATCAGAACAACCAGGTGTAAATAAAACATATATAACAATATATATCACTGTCTGATGAGTGTCTGAACACTAACCGGTTTATGGGATTCAGGGGAAGTCAACTGCCCTTGTTCAGCTATCTACCTAATACCGGAGTCAGTGCCAGGAATAATGATTAAAAATAAATAAAATACAATAAATATTGGGCATTCAAGCCCATTAAAAAAAGCTATTAAGAGCCAAAAACAAGAGCCCTTATTACCTTACCTTATTACCAACATGTTCTAAAGGAATAGTAACACTTAACATATAAAACACATATGTAATATATAGTGAGTACAACAAAGGTACTCCCACAGCGGAGAGGTGTTATTCAAAGTTATTGCAGCTCAAACTTAATTTTTTTTGGTGCAGTATTGCAAATGGCCTGAAAATGTACAGTGGCACTGTTACTACACCATTCTACAGAAAATTATGGTCAATTGACCAGAACTGTCCACAGGACAATGTAGCAACCGCGCCACTGTAGAATTTCAGGTCATTGAGATACTGCACCTGAAAAAGGGAGATTTTTATATTTACAGATAAATCCTTTACTCTTAGTCCATTGAGGGATGCAGGGGCCATGAGGTATAGCAGCACGCCAATAATAGGCAGGGCACTCTTGTTGACTGTCAGTTTTCATCTAGCAAAGTCTAGAAGGTAGTACACACTTGAACAGAGGTTTCAATTAACAGCATCCCTACCCAAGTTAATATTCTGTGGGAGGTATGCCCTACATCTCTCAATGGACTAAGAGAAAAGGATTTATCGGTAAGTAAAAAAATCCCCTTTTGATAGCGTCATTGAGAGATGCAGGGACCATGGTGACATACCAAAGCAGTCGCAAAAGTTTCAGAGAGAGAGAGAAGAAATCTAATGAACAGCTGCCTGCAAATCGCTCTGGCCAAAACTGGCATATTGAGATGCAACAATATTAACTTTATAAAACATATGACCATGTTTCACAGCTTATCTCGAAATGACGCTTCGGCATCATCCTGTGTGTCGATTTGGGTCTGGGTGCCCTTGGCATCTATGGTAGCTGCCAGCATCATCTGGCTAGGCGGTTCGGCGGCTCAAGATGATGCGGGATGGGTGCAGGCGTTTGACGCATCTCAGCTAGATGCGTCAACTACAGGCGCGAAGCTGCGTATTGACGCAGGCCTCAACTTTATACAGTAAGATTTGGTCAGTCCCTCCCATCTACTTCCTGGCTCTTGGTATTTAAGGGAACTGGATTTCTATCCAGTTACCCTTATGCTGTTGTTCATTGCAGTTGTTGTAGCTTGTATCCTGATATCCGTGTATGACTCTGGCTTGTCTGACTATACAACCTGGTGCTGACCTGGGGCTCTGTCCAGCTACTCTCTGTGTTACCTCCTGCTTAGTGGACATCCTAACTGGTGCAGACCTGTGGCTCTGGTAGACTCTAGCTTTACTGACTGCAGGCAAGAGTCAGTAGTCTCCCTTATTGTCTTCCCTGTCGGGAGATGGCCTTCTCCTTACTGCCTGCAGGTGCGAGTCAGTCTTCTCCCCGGTTACCATCCTTAGGGGAGACCATTGGGGTCTACACTATTCCTATCTGGTGTATGAGACTACCAGTGGCTTTGGCCTAGTTTTTGCAGTCTGGGGACTTGGAGGCACCATCCTATTTCTAATAGAGTTCCTGCCTCTTTGGTTACCCTCTGCTCCATCCTGACATTTGATACGGATATATTATATATTTGTATATTATATATTTGTGCATATGTATGTATATATATATATATATATATATATATATATATATATATATATATATATATGGATTTTAGTCTTACCTGTTATATCCTTTTCTCTTAGTCCATACAGGTTACTGGTAACTTTGGGAGGTGATCCGCCCCTTAATAAGCAGGAACACCTCTCAAAGTGTATGCAGGGGGTGCAGCCTCTTGGCTGCAGCTAGCCAATCAGCTCCAGAAAGATTTGAGACACTAACTATGATTAGATAGTAGAAGGGAAAGAAGACTCCTGTGAGCATGACCCCGAAGGACCCCCACGGTCTGCCAAAGGAGAGCCAAGCATGGTCTTTTGACAGCGTGGGAGACCAGTAACCTGTATGGACTAAGAGAAAATAGGATTTTAGTCTTACCTGTTAAATCCTTTTCACTTAGTCCATACAGGTCACTGGTACCATGGGATGTGTAGTCCCCTTTAATAGGCAGGAACAATTATGCAAATAATTTGCAAGGGGCGGAGCCTCCCCTCTTACTTAAGCCACCTTCTGGCCAGAGCCACCCATATTGATTTGAGACCCTAAACTGACCCCAGGTAAGCAAAAAGAAAGACTCCTGTGAGCATGCCCGAACGGTCTCCCACTGAATGCCACAGGAGAGCCAAGACTGGTCCCTTGACAGGGTGGGAGACCAGTGACCTGTATGGACTAAGTGAAAAGGATTTAACAGGTAAGACTAAAATCCTATTTTCACTGTCGTCCAATACAGGTCACTGGTACCATGGGATGTACAAACATTGAGCTGATCCAGAGGCGGGAAGTAAGGCAAGGACCAGGCGCAAGGCCCAAGTCACTAGAACTGTTAACCAGTTGATAACATAGCCCAAACTGTAAGTGTCAACGGACACCAACCAAGGGAACAATCCCTGAACTTAACACAGCACACGGAACACGAGCCAACCGGGCTCAACAGTAAGGAAGCACTAAGGATCACAGAGCGGAAGACCTACACAGGCAAGACTGCCTCCAGGACCTTCCTTCCAAAGCTGGCATCAGCCGATGCCAGTACATCAACTCGGTAGTGCTTAGAAAAAGTGTGCACAGAGGACCAAGTGGCCGCTCTGCACAGTTGATCAGCAGAAGCTTGATTCTTGTAGGCCCAGGAGGCCCCAATAGATCTGGTGGAATGGGCAGTCACCCTGAAGGGAACATGCTTATTCCTCAACTTATAGGCTTCACGGATGGTAGCCTTAATCCAAGAGGCAATGGTAACTTTGGAAGCCGGTCTTCCTGCCCTAGGCCCCTCAGGAATGACGAATAGAGCGTCAGACTTCCTGATAGATTCGGTGCGGTGAACATAAAACTTGAGGCAACGCACCACATCCAACAAATGGAGATCTCTTTCCTTGTCAGATGAAGGATTAGGGCAGAAAGAGGGAACCACAATCTCCTGATTGATGTGAAACTCAGACACAACCTTGGGTAAGAATTCCTTGGTAGTGCGAAGCACAGCCTTATCCTTGTGGAACACCAGGTAAGGAGGTTTACAAGACAATGCCTGTAACTCTGCCACCCGGCGTACTGACACAATAGCCAAAAGGAAGGCCATCTTCCAAGTCACAAGACGTAATGGAATGGAAGCCAAGGACTCAAACGGTGGTCGCTGAAGAACACCCAGCACCAAATTGAGATCCCACTGGGGAGCAGGACTCTTGAAGGCAGGTCGAACATGAGTCACACCTTGGAAGAAGACTTTCACATCAGGAAGGATGGCAATCCGTTCCTGGAAAAACACAGACAAGGCAGAGGTCTGAACTTTGAGGGAACTCAGACTGAGCCCCTTGTCCACACCGTCCTGCAAGAAGGCCAGGACAGTGGGAAGATGGAAGTCAAGAGACAACTGCTTGACAGAGCACCATGTCACGAAAGTTGACCAAATGCGATGATAGATCTTGGAAGACACAGGCTTACGAGCACTGAGCATCGTCGACACCACAGAAGGAGAAAAGCCTTTCTGAGCTAGAATCGAGGATTCAACCGCCATGCCATCAAACGGAGAGAGTGAACATCCTCTTTCCACAGATACCCCTGAAGAAGCAGGTCCGGACGGGCTGGAAGTGGGATTGGATCCTTCACTGACATGGCCATCAATTCCGGAAACCAGGACTGGCGAGGCCAGTTCGGAGCAATCAGGATGACAGGACAACGTTCTCTCTTCAACTTCTGAATAACTCTGATCAATAGAGGAAGAGGGGGGAAGATGTAAGCCAGGGAGAAGTCCCAAGGGATCGACAAGGCATCCACCGCTAGAGCAAGGGAGTCCCTCAGACGGGAGCAAAACACCGGAACCTTCCTGTTGTGTCTGGTAGCCATCAGATCCACCACTGGCATCCCCCACCGTTGAGTGAGCATGTGAAACACCTCTGGGTGAAGAGCCCATTCTCCGCTGTCGACGGTGTGACGACTGAGGAAGTCTGCCATGACGTTGTCCACGCCTGGAATGTGAACTGCAGAGATGACAGGCACGTGATCTTCTGCCCAAGACAAAATATCCTTGACTTCCCACCAGGCGGAACCGCTTCTTGTGCCGCCTTGTCTGTTGATGTAAGCCACCGCCGTGGCGTTGTCGGACTCTACTCTGACTGGAAGACCGGTCAATTGAGACTCCCAGTGCCTCAGGGCCAGCCGGACAGCTCGAAGTTCCAGAACATTGATGGAGAGCATGGATTCCTCCAGACCCCATTTCCCCTGAGCACTGAAGCGACCCCAGACTGCACCCCAGCCCCGAAGGCTGGCATCCGTTGTGACTGTGGTCCAATGAGGAACTAGAAAGGATTTCCCTTTCAAGAGATGAGAGAGATCTAACCACCAGTGCAGACTCGACTCGACATGAGGAGGAAGAGAAACAGACAGATGTTGATGATCTGGATGATTCCTGCACGTCTGGATCACAAATCTCTGAAGATCCCTGGAGTGGGCCATGGCAAATGGTACTGCTTCGATCGTGGAAATGAACTTCCCCACTAAGGACGACAACTTCGGAACTGGAATTTCGTCCATGTCCAGAATCCCAGCCACTCTGACGGCTATCTGGTGAGCCACGTCCTCTGGAAGAAACACCATGCATTGGCGAGTGTCGAACAGGAGACCCAGGAACAGAAGCCTCTGAGAAGGAATCAAGTCCGACTTGTCCAGATTCAGGATCCATCCGTGACGGTTCAGGGTGTGCATGCACCTCTGCAACTGCTGGTGGAGAAGCTCCGCTGAGGAGGCCTTCAGTAGGAGATCGTCCATGTAGGGTGTCACTCTGATCCCATCCTGATGGAGCACCGCTATCAAGGAGCCCAGCACCCGCTGGAAGACTTGAGGAGCTGTAGTCAGTCCAAAGGGGAGCGCTGTAAATTGAAAGTGTCCCCTGTGGCAGGCAATCCTGAGATACTTCCTGCTCTCTGGATGAATAGGGATGTGAAGATAAGCATCCTGAAGGTCCAGGGAGGCAAGAAACTCCCCTGGAGACATTGCTGCAATCACAGAGCGCAGGGACTCCTGGCGGAAGTGGGAAGTCACCACATAGGCATTGAGATCTTTGAGATCCAAGATGGGACGGGCTCCTCCGTCCTTTTTGGCTACCACAAACAGGTTGGAATAAAATCCTGAACCTGTGTCCCCCTGCGGAACCGCCTCCAGGACCTCTTTGTCCAAGAGATCCTGAATAGCGTCGTCGAACAGACGCCTTTTTGAGGGTTCCTGAGAAGGACGAGTAAAATGGAACCGAAAAGGAGGAAGGGAAGAGAAAGGGATCCTGTATCCCTCTGACACCACCTGAAGAACCCATGGGTCCGCCACTGACTCCTCCCAAGTCCGGCGAAAGATGCGGAGACGACCGCCTACAGCCGGATGCGGACCCGGGTTCGGCGAGTCATGCCGAAGCAGTCTTGGAGGTCTTGGCCTTGGAGGCAACTTTGGGCCTCCAGGACTGTTTGGGCTTGGAGGAGGAGCGCGTAGTGGGAGGACCCGTTTGGGCCGAGGAGCGTGTCTCAGTCTGAAAGGAACGAAAGGACCGATTGCGTTTGGCTGGAAACTTTTTCTTAAAGACTGAGGGTAGAAGAGTACTTTTACCGCCAGTAGCCTCACTGATCATTTCTTTGAGCTCAGAGCCAAAGAGCAAATTCCCCTGAAAGGGCAAGGAAAGCAAGGCTTTCTTAGAGGCTGTATCAGCAGACCAAATTTTCAGCCAAAGAGCGCGTCTAGCCACCACAGAAGAAGTGGAGGCCCTCGCCATCATGCGCACAGCATCAAAAGCAGCATCAGCAACATAGTTCTGAGCTTCAGTGATATTAGCAAGAAGCTGCAACTGTTCAGATACAGGCGCATCCTGGCGAACCGCTTCAGTCAGTCGTTCAGTCCAGGCTGCAATAGCCCTATTAACCCATGCCACAGCAAAGGTGGGGCGCATGGCAGTGCCAATAGAGGCAAAAATAGATTTAAGAGAGAGCTCTAATTTCTTATCCGTCCAGTCCTGCAAGGCAGAGGCATCTGAGACAGCCAAAGCAGTAGATTTGGATAGTCTAGACACAGGAGCATCCACCTTGGGAGGATGAACCCATTTTGCCAGCTCCGCTTCGGGAAAAGGGTAAAGTTTGGCAAACTTTTTGGAGACAGAGGAAGATCTATCAGGATACTTCCATGCCTCAGAAACCAGACGGGCAAGAGTAGGGTTAGTTGGAAAACAAACAACAGGTTTAGATGGCTTTTTCTGAAAAACATCAGTAGGATCATAAGTGGATTCCTGAGTCAGAGGAAGGTTGAGCGTATTCAGAACCGCTCTGATCAGACCCTCAGCCGAAACTTCAGGGTCACACTCATAGGGGTCCCCAATGGACCTGTTAGATTCAATAACAGTACGTTCCTCAGCATCAGAATCCTGTAAAAGTTCTTCTTCAGAAGAATCAGTGATATCAGGAGCTCCCTGTGGCTTAGGCAGGGAGGTCCTGATAGTAGAGGGGGTCTGCCAGACCTGGAGAGCCCCCTGTACCTGAGAGGGAAAGAGTTGAAGCGTGGATCTGAGATCCCTAGTGGCAGCTTTAAACTCCCTCACCCAAGATGGCTCAATAGCGTGGCTGGGAAGCCCAGGGTTGCTATCTTTATCAGTACAATTAGGGCATAGATCCCCCACATTATCGCAATCCAGCCCAATGTGGCAAGAGGAGCAAAACGCCATGGGGGTAGAAGACCCCCCAGCCTCCTTAGTCTTGGGTCTAGCCCCTAGCTCCAGTGAAGTAGACATGCTCACAGCGTCAATATACCCCACAAAAAACACTATCACCCAGAAAAGTGTTAAAGATTAAAGTTTCACCCCAGAAAAGGTCTAAAAACGGACTTATCTGGCCAGCGAAGGGTTAATCTGGTGAGGAGAGAGAAGGCTCGGTCCCTGCGTAGTGTACTCGCCTTGGAAAAGTACCACAAAATGGCGGCCGTCATGACAGCCAATCAGAAACAAGCGCGAGCTAAGCGCTCATGGGAAATGTAGTTTTCCCTATGCAAGTACCCCAAACAGTGCCCGAAGCCCCCCTTAGCCCCCTACATTAATAAAACACCAACCGGATGATAGAGCAGGAGCCTAGCATTAAAATGAGCCTACTCTGAAGTTGCTGTGACAAGCGGTTTCAGAGATATGTCCCAAACTGTGAATTCCCATAGAGAGTAAAGGAGCTCTGCTGCTGAGCGGGAAAAAGCCGCGCTTAAAGGCGCGGAACACCATTTTTAATAAAGTTTAGTAAAACATTAAAAAGTGCCCAAACAAGCATGAAATACATGAGAAACATAAATAAATGAATACCCAATGCTCCAAAACTCAGAGAATAACACAGAAATTGCATAAATAGTGATAATGCAATAAAAACACCCTATGAGTGCTGGAGTGTATTAAAACTCCCAAATACAAGCCCATCAAAGGGACACTGTGGGGACAAGTGGACCTTCAGCACTCAATGGGTGACTCACCTTTCTCGCAGACTTCTGTCTTCAGGTGACCATGATAGGGAGGGAAAGAACCAGAGGTAATTTCCCCAACAGGGGAGCTGCTTAACACAAGCTGTCCCCTCTTCAGGTATAGGTCCACAGAAATCCCTGGAAGCTGCACCAGCCACTTTGAAGAGGGCAATTCACAGCCATGGTCACCCTCCTAATGGTGGTATTCCATATTTGAATAAAAAATAATAAAACTCTAAGAAGCATAGCTGTTCTCTGCCTGGTGTGCAAGCACACCAGGAACAAATCAATATGGGTGGCTCTGGCCAGAAGGTGGCTTAAGTAAGAGGGGAGGCTCCGCCCCTTGCAAATTATTTGCATAATTGTTCCTGCCTATTAAAGGGGACTACACATCCCATGGTACCAGTGACCTGTATTGGACGACAGTGAAAAGGATTTAACAGGTAAGACTAAAATCCTCTTTTCTCTGTCATCCAATACAGGTTACTGGTAACTCTGGGATGTCCAACCATTAAGTTTCCCAGAGGTGGGAAGAAGGCAAGGACCAGGCGGAAGGCCCCCAAAGTCACCAGTGCAGATATGAACCATCAGATCAGAGATAGCTCAACAACTACTGAAGTGTCAACAGACACTGAACAAGGGTAACACCACCCCAGGAACGTTACATAGCACACTGTACTAGAAACAACAGGGCTCAAAAGTGAAGGAAGCACTAACAAACAAGGAAAATCCTAGACAGGCAACACTGCCTCCAGGATTTTCCTCCCAAAGCTGGTCTCAGCTGATGCTGGCTCATCAAAGCGGTAGTGCTTCGAAAAGGTGTGCACAGATGACCAAGTGGCTGCCTTGAATAACTGATCAGCGGAGGCCTGATTCGTTTAAGCCCAAGAGGCCCCAATAGATTGAGTACAATGAGCTGTGACCCTGAAAGGGACAGGCTTCTTCCTCAGTTCATAAGCCTTACGAATAGTGGACTTGATCCAAGAAGCAGTAGTCACCTTGCATGCAGGTCTTCCTGCCCTAGGACCTTCAGGAATGACGAACAGAGCGTCAGATTGCCTGATAGATTCAGTGCAATGTACATAAAACTTGAGACAACGCACCACGTCTAACAAGTGGAGATCCCTCTCATTGTCAGAAGTGGGGTCAAGGCAGAAAGAGGGCACCACAATCTCCTGATTGACTTAGAACTCAGAGACCACCATTGTCAGAAACTCCTTAGAAGTGCAAAGCACCGCCTTGGCCTTGTGAAACACCAGATAGGGTGGTTTACAGGATAGAGCATGTAACTCCACGACACTGTGAACTGACACAATCGCCATGAGAAAGGCCATTTTCCACGTCAACAGGCGTAGAGGAATAGTAGCCAAAGACTCAAAGGGAGGGCGCTGAAGGACACCCAAAACCAAGTTAAGATCCCACTGAGGAGTGGGAGTCTTGAAAACAGGATGAGTATGAACAACGCCCTGGAAGAAAATCTTGACATCAGGAAGGATGGCAATGTGCCTCTAAAAGAAAACAGAGAGAGCAGAAGTCTGAACCTTAATGGAACTCAAACTGAGGCCCTTAAACACACCGTCCTTCAAAAAGGCCAGGACCGTAGGCAGATTAAATTCCTGAGTCAGCACACCAGGACAGAAAAGTCGACCAGGCACGAGTAGATCCTGGAAGAAACAGGCTTGCGGGCACTGAGCATAGTAGCCACCCCACCAGAAGAGAAGCCCTTCTTCTTCTTCTTCTTCTTCTTCAATATTGAGGATTCAATTTCCAAGCCGTCAAAGCTAGCCGATGAACATCCTCCTTCCACAGGTAAGCCTGCAGAAGAAGATCCGGACAGTAAGGGAGCCGAAAGGGCTCTGCCACTGACAGATTCAAGAGCTACGGAAACCAAGACTGACGAGGCTAGTTTGGAGCAATCAGAATAACTGGGCAACGCTCCAGTCGTAATTTCCGTAACACCCTGTGCAACATGGGAAGGTGAGGAAAGATGTAAGCCAGAGGAAAGAACCATGGAATGAACATTGCATCTACTGCTAGAGTCAGAGGGTCTCGCCATCGAGAGCAGAACACTGGAACCTTCCTGTTGTGTCTTGTCGCCATCAGGTCAATTTAAGGGGGACCACATCGCTGAACAATGAGTTGGAACACCTCTGGGTACAACTCCCTCTCTCCATGGTCCACTGTGTGTCGACTGAGGAAGTCCACCAAGACGTATTCTATGCCTGGAATGTGCACTGTGGATATGGCAGACACATGTTCTTCTGCCCAGGACAAAATAGCCTTGACCTCTAACCAAGCAGCAAGACTTCTTGTTCCCCCTTGCATGTTGATGTAAGCCATGGCTGTGGCATTGTCAGACTCCACTCGGATCGGACTGAGATGTCCAATGTCACAGGGCATGAAATATTGCCCGAAGCTCCAATATGTTGATTGGAAGGAGGGACTCCTCCGGAGACCACCGACCCTGAGTGCTCAAGCGACCCAGGACCACAACCCAGCCGGAGAGGCTGGCATCCGTCGTCACCTTGGCCCAAAAGGGTACCAGGAAGGACTTGCCCTTCAGCAGGTTGGAAAGGTCGAGCCACCATGACAAGCTCAGTTCCACATGAAGAGGAAGACAGAAAAAACGTCTTCAGAAGATTCAGGTGTGCAAGGGTCAACCGGATCACGAACCTCTGGAGCTCCCTGGTGTGTGCCATGGCAAACGGAACCGCTTCTATGGTGGATATGAATTTCCCCACAAGAGAGTATAGCTTCTGGACTGGAACTGGATCCCGAGACAGAATCGCTGAAATCCTGTGGGTGATCTGGTGAGCCACCTCTTCCATTAGGAACACCATGCTCTTCTGAGTGTCAAAGAGAAGGACCAGGATGACCAGATGCTGGGATGGGACAAGATCTGAGACTTGTCCAAGTTGGTGACCCACCAGTGATGGGTGAGAGTCTGAATGCAGTTACGAACTTGATGATGTCTGCAGAGGGGGCTTTCAGGAGCAAGTCGTCCATGTATGGAGTAACTCTGATGCCGTTCCGGTGGAGGACAGATATCAAGGCACCCAGGACATGGTTGAAGACCTGAGGAGCCATCAGACCTAAATGGAAGAGCTGAGAACTGAAAATGTCCCCTGTTGCAGGCAAACAGGAGGTACTGCCGGCTCTCTGGATGAATGGCAATGTGTAAGTAAGTGTCCTGAAGATCCAGAGAAGCAAGGAATTCCCCTGGGGACAAGGCAGCAATCATTGTGCGCAGAGACGCCTGACCATAATGAGTCCGGGTCACAAAGGAATTGAGATCCTTCAAGTCGAAAATAGGTCGACAACCTCCGTCCTTTTTGGCGACCACAAAGAGGTTTGAGTAGAAACCCGAACCCCTGTCCTGGATAGGTACCGGCTCTAGAACATCCTTGTCCAGAAGAGCCTGAACAGCGCTGTTAAACAGACATCGTTTCTCTGCACCCTGAGGCGTGTGAGAAGGATGAAAGGGAGGAAGAGATATGAAAAGAATATTGCATCCGTCTGTCACTACCTGTAAAACCCATGGGTCTGCCACCGAGTCCTTCCAAATGCTGTGATAGTGTCATAGACGACCACCCAATGTGGAGTGCGGAACCGGGTTTGGTGAGTCATGCCGAAGAAGTCTTGGAAGCCCTGGGCTTGGAGGAGACCTTGGGTTTCCATTGTTGTTTGGGCTTGGAGGAGGTACGCGGAGCTAAGGGAACCGTCTGGTTCGCTGGACGTGTCTTATTCTGAAAGGAAGGAAAATACCGGTTACGCTTAAGTGGCAGTTTCTTCCTGGGAACCAAGGGTAGAAGAGTACTCTTACCCCCTGTGGCCTCACTGATGAGATCCTTAAGATCTGGCACAAACAAAGAGGTACCCTGAAAAGGTAGGGAAAGAAAGGCTTTCTTAGAAGCAGTGTCAGCAGACCAGATCTTGAGCCAAAGAGTCCGTCTGGCAACCACAGACATGGTGGAAACCATAGCCACCAAACGGATGGCATCAAATAAGGCAGCAGAAACATAGTGCTGTGCCTCAGATATGTTGGCAAGAATGAGCAACTTATCAGAAGTAGGTGCATTCTGACGGACAGCCAGGGTGAGCTGTTCAGTCCAGACCGCAATGGCCCGGTTCACCCATGCAGCGGCAAACGCTGACGCATAGCAGAATCAGCAGTGGCAAATATGGACTTGAGGGAAACCTCAAGTTTCTTGTCAGTCCAGTCCTTCAGAGCAGAGGCATCAGAGACTGGCAAGGCAGCAGATTTAGACAGCCTGGATACAGGGGCATCCACTTTAGGGAGATGAACCCACTGAGCAAGCGTAGCCTCAGAAAAGGGGTAAAGCTTGGCAAATATCTTGGACACAGAAGCTTTCTTGTCCAGGATTTCCACTCCTCAAACACAAGGCGGTCAAGAATGGGGTTAGGTAGAAAGTAAGTAAGGGGCTTAGCAGGCTCCTGGAGTACATCAGAAGGATCAGAAGGGACCTCCAGAAATAGGGGAATGTTAAGAGTAGTTAAGATGGCCCTGATCAGACCCTCAGCAGAGGGTTCAGGATCATCCTCAAAAGGGCCCCCAAAAAAACTGAGAGGACCCCAACACAGAACACTCCTCAACATCTGAATCCACCAGCAGTTCTTCGTCAGAGAAATCTGACATGTCAGGTACTCCCTGAGGTTTGGGCAGGGAAGACCTGACTGAGAAGGGGGCATGCCAAGACTGAAAGGCCCCCTGTAACTGGGATGGAAAGAGTTGCAATTTGGACCAAAGGTCCCTAGTCACAGCCTTGAACTCTTGCACCCAAGCTGGCTCTATGGCATGGCTGGAGGTCCCTGGAATGCTGTCAGGGACATCAGAACATGCTGGGCATAAGTGACCTGAGAATTCTCTAGGTAGCTCTAAGTGAAAGGAAGTACAATGCGCAATTGGGGATACAGAGACCCCAGCCTCCTTAGTCCTAGGTCTGGCCCCAAGCTCCAGCGGTATAGACATTCTCATAGTATCAAATAACCTACTGTACAATAAATCACCCAATTATAGTGTGTAGTATTAAAGTTTCACCCCAGAAATTGCTAAAATAAACTTATCTAGCAGGCAAAGGGTTAATCTGCAGAGGAGAGAAGGAGAGTCCAAGCCCTATGTAGGATACTTGCCCAGAAACGCTCACAAAATGGCTGCCGCTGCAGAAGCCAATCAGAAACAAGGGTGCGAAGTAAGTACTCATGGGAAATGTAGTTTTTCCCAAAAAGTACCCCCAAATAGTGCCCGAAGCCCCCTGAGCCCCCCAACACACTAGAAACATGAACCGGATGATAGAGCAAGGGCAGACAAGTAAAATGAGCCATGTCTGAAGTCGCTAGGTTAAACTGTTGCAGAGATACGTTCCAAACAGTACAGTCCCACAGGAGTGAATGGAGCAATGGGATGTACACAATTTTTACAAATTTTGAAGTAAAACATCAATAGAACATGCAAGGATACCTAAAAAACACTAACCCAGTAGGAAAAGTGCTAGAAACCCCCCCCCCAAAAAAAAAAGTGCCAAACCAGCAGTGAAAGGGTTAAGTTACCACATAAACCTACTCCAAACATCCAACAGACATACAGATATGGCCAATGAATGCAGGAGTGTGCAATAGGAACTCCAGGAATACACCCCTGTTCGGAGGGGCACTCAAAGGGTAGCTCACCTTTCCTGCAGATCTTCTGTCTTCAGATTACCATGTAGCAAGAAGTACCTCAGTGGGTAACTACTGGGGAAGCACTTGGAATCAAGATTTTCCCCCTCAGGGCTCAAGGTCCACAAAAAGCACCTGGATACTGAGCTAGCCACATCTAAGGGCATTGTCAGTCATGGTAATCCGCCTAATGGTGGTATTCCATATCAAACAGAAAAATAAAAAAATATTCTAAAACTATAGCAGAACTGTTCTCAGCCCGGTGTTGTCTTCACCAAGGAACAAATCTTTCTGGAGCTGACTGGCTAGCTGCAGCCAAGGAGGGAAGAGAGGCTCCACCCCCTGCATACACTTTGAGAATTGTTCCTGCCTACTAAGGGGCAGATCGCCTCCCAGAACTACCAGTAACCTGTATTGGACGACAGATATTATTATTAGATATATATATAGAGAGAGAGAGATATATAGATATATATATATATATATATATATATATATATATATATAGATATATTTCTGCTATTCTTTATTACGATTCAATTAAAGGTGAATTTTACTATACTGACTGACTCTTGTCTTTGCTTGCAAACCGTGACACCATGTTGCCGCTTTGCCCTTTTTTTGGGCCTTAAGGGGTTACAAACAATCTGTTTCTCAAAAGCCCTGGGTCATTTGTACAGTACATTATTGTAAAGACATTGAACCACATCTAATGTATGTAGGACTTAGTCCTTCTTATTACTAGGGTTAGGACACAAAGAAGGAAGTGTTAATTCCTGATTGATGTGAAACAAAGAAACGACATTTATTTGAAAGTCATTTACAGTCCCTTAAGACAACTTTATCGTGCTGAAAGATAAGGAGTGGAAACTGCAGGACATAAGCTCTTAATTCTGAAACTTTTCTAGTGACATTATAACAACTAAGAAGACAGTTTTATATCTCAGATCTTTGACAGAGGTTCAAATACAGAGGACTGAAGGATCTCTAATACTAGATTTGGATTCCATGGTCTGGAGGAAGAATTGTATTAACTCCTTGCACGAAAGTTTGAATGTCTGGAATAGAAGAGATTTTCCTTCGAAAATGGACTAATAATGCACTTTACGAGAATTTACTCTCACTCCGCTTTCAAGTCCTGCTTGTAAACTTCTAAGATGGAGGGCAGATTGAAATATAATGGTTCTCTAGAATAAGGATTGCAGAATGAAAAATATATTCTTCAGAGTTGTTGATATATTCTGGCTGAGACCCGAGATTTCAAATTCCATGCTGTTTAAGCCAAATCGTTTAAATTAAGATTATGATGAATGGTCCCCTGCGAAAGAAGATCTGGTAGTTGAGTAAGGCTATGTGATTAGCATGTTTTAGGTGGTGAAACAAAGATATCCTTGGTCAGTATGGTGCAATGATGATAGTATAAACCTTTTCTCTTTTTATTTTGACAAGGACCCTGTGAATCATGGCTAGTGGTGGGAGGAAAACATACACTAGTTTGTAGTCTATGCCCATCTGTCATTGAAGGAATTTCTCCTGTTTCAGTTCCCATTCTCCTGGAGCTATGGTTTGTCTGCTTAGGTAATCTGCTTCCCAGTTGTCCACTCACAGAATGTATATGGCTTATAAGGTCGGAATGTGGTATTCCACCCAATGACGGATTCTTTCAACTTCCATCCAGGCTGCTTTGTTCTTGATGGCTGATGTAAGACTTGTAGGACACTTGTGTATTTTAAATGGTTCTCAATTCCAGGATGTTTATTGGTATCTGTGCTTCTGAAGGAGAGCAGCAGCCCTGAAAAGACTGAAGACCCTACACTGCTCCCCATGGAACTACACTCCATTTGATATGAACTGATGAATGGCCTAGTGAAGTGCCTCTCTGAGCTGTATGTCCTTTGGTACTCTTGCCATAAAGAAATGGTTTGGGGGAAGGGTAACAAATTACATTTTGTACCCTTGTGTCATAATTTGAAGTACTCACTGGTCTGCAATTGATTTTCTCTATTGTAGAATGTAATGACGTAGTTGACCTCCTATTGGAGGGCTTTCATATGGTGGTGTTTTTAGGTTTGGCTGAACTTTTCTTCTGGACCCGGTTAGGTTTGGTTTTTCTCCATGTTTAAAGGACTCCCCTGATGTACTAGTTGTGGAATGTCAGGAAGAGTCTCTAAAGTCTCTGTAGCTATGGTTAGGAGTACTTTTCTTTTTGTAATCGACTTTATGACTTTTGTGCTTTTACCACCTGTAGCTTGACTGACTATTTTGTCTAATTCTGGGCCAAACGGTATTGAACCCATGAATAGGAGGGTGATTAAAGCTTTCTTAGAGGCTGCATCAGCGTTTCATATTTTGAGCCATAATGTACAGCAGACTGCCACAGTAGTAGCCAAACAATTTGCAGCAGTTTTGGCTATCTCTACTGCTGACTCTGGTGTAAACTGTAGCTTCTTGAAGAAGCTGTAATAAGAGAAGAATATCCTCTTTTGGTCTGCTTGTAGAATTTGATTTTGCCTGGTGTCTATTACTCTGCATACCTATACTGATGCAAAAGTTTCTATATTAATGGCTCCTTGACCAGAAAACAGGAGTCTATTAAACGTGTCAATTTTTTTGTTAGCAGTTTCTTTGAGTGCAGCAGCACGCTGTACTGGAATAATTGTATGACTAAATAGACTCGAAACAGTGGCATCCACTACTGGCAGAGTAGGTCATAGGTCCACTTTCTCTTGAGGAAAGGCAAGATTTGTCAGGGTTACACAATTCTTCTTGCACTATCTGATCTAGTTCTTCAAAGCTGGGAATGTAATTGTAGACTTCATTTAGCATTTAAGAAAATATTTGGTGGAAGTATCAGACTTGAAGCACTTCTAAAATTGCTTTATTCAACGATTCCACTAATTCTGCATCTTCCTCATTTCTGTTTGACAACTCAGACAATTAATTAGTTGGTTCTGAGTTTTCACTAAGAAATTCGCCATCATCATCCGAAGAGTCTTGGTATGATGATGTTAAATCATTAATAAAATCAGCTGGATGAGGTCTTTTTAATGGCCTTTTTGGTGAATCAGACAGCCATTTACTCCACAGGAGTTAACTTCGGACCATAAAAGGGTTTTTGCCCATTCTGGTTCAAAAGTTGGTGGCTGCTCTATAGATGTGGTAGGCTGTTCTGAAGTTTTAGTGATTGTCACTCTTTTGGCTGGCAGGGAGTCTATTACCAGAAGTGGATTTTGAACCTTTAATGCTTTTAGTCTAATTTAGGCTCTGTCACCATTTCAGAGTTAATATCACTGTTATACGAATTATAAGGCAATAATATGCTTGACAGTCTGCTTCTGTACTACTCTGAGTTAACTGTGCATGTATGTGTGTGCAAGTACGTTCATGCAATAACCTTATGTCTGTCTTCAACCTGGAGTCCAGGCTGCATCATGATAGGACTAAACACTTATGTTTAAGGCAACGATCAGGTTATTCCTTCAACTCACCACAAAGTAGTTGTGATATGTAACTTTATCTTACATTCTGGTCAATATACCAGAATAATAAATAGTGAGAGAAGCGATCTTGCTTTATACTTACAGCTACCCTTTGTACGGATAGCCATGTCTTTGTGTTGGTTGCTGTATTTGACAAACTACAGCATTTCATATATTTATATTTTTTTTGCTCCATTACGTTGTGTTCAAGTGTGATTAATACACTGTTCCGGATACTGATTCACTGGAGGAACCCAAATGGAGACAGGATAATATCTCCACTTGCTTTTGACGTCAGATCTATCTGACCAACGTGTTTGTGAGTACCATTCTTATTGAATTGTACATATTCTGAATATCAATGGATTTACACTTTAAGGCGTTCCGTGTTTTTTTTTTTTCAGGATTATATATTTCTTGTCATATGGCTCCTTCAAACCTTCTGCACCACAAGAGGAAGAGCAGTCGTCTTAGCCAACCGTAAAATAGGGGTGTCTACAGTAGGTGGCAAGGCCCACTGCGCTAAAGCTGCCTCAGAAGGGTACTGTTTAGAGAACCTTTTATTGAGGAACAGTTTTTTTTCTGGGGTCTTCCACTCATCCCGAAGATTCTGGTCAAGAATGAAATTAGGAGGGAAGAAAGGAGCAGATTTCTTACTCCTCTGGAAGACATCCATAGAGGAAGATCCTTCATCAGATGTGTCAGAGACCTGAAGGGTCTCCAAGACACAATGAGTCCTTCAGCAGAGGGGAGGGGGTCAGCCTCATAGGAATCCCCATAGAAGTAGGAAGAATCCATATCTTTATATTGCCCATCATTCGCTTCCCCTTCAGACAATTCCTCCTCAGAAGGGGCCCCTACAATGTGAGGAAGGATAATAGATCCACATATTGAAATGTAGTGGGGACTTCCAAGACTGAAGTATCCCAGAAGGGAAAAGGGAATTTGGTCCAATGAAGACAGTATTGACTGACCTAAACTGTCTCTTGATCAGTGTTGGAGGGCCTGGAGAATCAGTGGGGGCCACAGCATAAGAAGGACAGAGAGACCCTGAATACTCTCTCGGAAGCCCAGTTTGGTATAGGAAACAGTAAGTGATGGAGGTAAGGGACATCCCTGAGTCCATAGCCTTAGATTTACCCCCATGCCCCTTAGAGCCTGACATCCTTTCAATACAGTGTCCCAACACGAGTAGAAAAAAATACTAGAACTAGCCCTAGAATGATATAGCACTCTGAGATAAGCCCAGAAAATACACTTATCTGGCAAGTGAAATGTTAATCTGGAGAAGGAGAGTCTACCTCTGCAAAGGCATAAGCAAGTGAGAAGTAAAATGGCCACTGCAAAAGTGACAACCAATCAGTAGAATGCCTGTGAAATGGCATTCTGGAAAACATAGTCTTTTGCTGTTGCCTACAACTCTATTCGTGGACACTCTGAACATGAACCGGACAATAGAGCTTCAGGAGACAAGAAGATTTAGTCCGGTTTTACCTTTGTATCTTAAACAGTTGCAGAGATATGTCCCATGACAGTGTTACCCATATAAGTCAATGGAGCAAAGAAGGTGGTGGGTGGGCTTCCATTAATAAAGGGGCTGCCACAGTAAAATATGACAAAACCAAAAATAAGCCAGGGATCCACAAACCCCAGGGAACATCTAAGGGAAAGTGACAACAGATCCCACAAAGCCTCAGGGGAGAAAAAAGCCAAAAAGGGTTAATGTCAAAGGAAAAAGCACCATACCTTCTCCAAAGCCATCTACATAGATCACCAACAATAAATAAAAATACGCAGGTGAGAGCAAGAGCCTGTCAAGGCTCATAACGCCCCTGTATGGAAAGGCAACATGACCTGGACCAAGGCACTCAAAGGGTTATTCACCAATCTTCAGTTTTCAGGTTACCACTGTAGCTAGGAGCAAACAGAGCCTCAAGAGACTGTGCAGGGAGGGAAACTTGGCAGCAAGATTCCCTCCACAGGGCTGCAAGCATCCACACAGCACCTGCACATTAGTCAGTCCACTCCAGGGAAGACTAGTAATGGTAACCCACCTAATGGGGTATTATACACCCACATATCTAATAAGGAAAATTATAAAAATCCTGTAAAACAAGAGACTGTGTTTTAACTTTAGATCTTAAGCAGGACACATGAATTCTGGGTAATTGCAGGGAGTGGGAGGGATGAGCTGGAGGAGAAGAAGGTAGTCTCCACCCATAAGAATGTCTTTAAGATGTGCCCTGGCTTCCAGAAGGAGGGACTCAACCCCATGATACCTGTGTTCCATAGTGGACATAAGAGATATTTTTGTTTTAATAAACATTTTTATTTTACCATTCCAGGCACACTAACGCTAGTATATGGAATATACCTCAACAGAGATAGATGGCTTCCTCTACATCCCATAAGCCAGTTAGTGGTCAGAAACTCACCATTAGACATTGTAGATTTTATTTTTACCAACACCTGATTGTTTATTCCAACTGATGCATACTGACTGCATTGCCTTTGATGTTTTGTTTCTATTGGTTAAAGACCTCCTGATCCGGCATGTGAGCGGCCATTAGGAACCATGGAGCATTCCCCCCCCCCCCCCCCGAATGAATTCTGGGATCTCAGAAATGTACTGCCATACCAGAATTCCATGACATGCACAAACTGTAACCGGTCCTTAAGTGCCAAAACCAGCTTAAATGTTAGGGAGGTTTCCAATGCATGGCTTCATAATGCGATGGAGATGTTGCTAGCATGCAAGGTATTAAAGGGGTTAGTAATGTCAGAAAAAGATGAATTTAGTCTTAACTGTTAAATCCTTTTCTCTTAGTCCATACAGGTCACTGGTAACTTTGGGTAGGCGATCTACCCCTTTAAGTAGGCAGCAAGAATTCTAGAATTGAATGCAGGGGGTGAAGCCTACCTTTCCCGCCTTGGCTGCAGCTAGCCAATCAGCTCCAGTAAGATTTGAGACACTAACTACTGACTAGATAGTAGAAGAGAAAGAAGACTCCTGTGAGCATGACCCCAAAGGACCCCCCATGGTCTGCCACAGGAGAGCCAAGGATGGTCCCTTGACAGGGTAGGAGATCAGTAAATTGTATGGACTAAGAGAAAAGGATTTAACAGGTAAGACTACAGTCCTCTTTTCTCTGTCGTCCAATACAGGTTACTGGTAAGAAGTGCCTTGAAAAGGCAACGAGAGCAAAGTTTTCTTGGAAGCAGTGTCAGCAGACAAGATCTTGAGCCAAAGAACTCTTCTTGCAACCACAGACATGGTGGAAACCCTTGCCACCAAATGGATGGCATCAAACAAGGCAGCAGAAACGTAGTGCTGGGCCTCAGAAATGTTGGCAAGAAGCCGCAACATGTCCGAAGAAGGAGCACCCTGACTGACAGCAAGGGTGAGCTGTTCAGTCCAGACGGCAATGTCCCGGTTCACAAATGTCGCAGCAAACGCTGGACACATGGAAGTACCAGCGGTGGCAAAAATGGACTTGAGGGAGACCTCAATTTTCTTATCAGTCCAGTCTTTCATAGCAGACGCATCAGCAACCGGCAAGGCAAAGGACTTAGATAGACTGGAGACAGGTGTATTCACCTTGGGGGGGGATGAACCCACTGAGCAAGCGCTGCCTCAGAGAAGGGGTAAAGCTTGGCAAATTTCTTGGAAACAGGATTCCTGTCCGGAGACTTCCACTCATCAGACACAAGGTGGTCAAGGGTGGGGTTAGGTGGAAAACAAGTATGGGGCCTTTTAGGCTCCTGAAATATATCAGAGGGATCCGAAGAAACCTCGTGAACTAAGGGAATGTGTAGGGTAGTTAAGACGGCCCTTATCAGGCCCTCAGACGAGGGATCAGGATCAGCCTCAAAGGGGTCCCAAAAAACTGAGAGGAGCCCACAGCAGAACATTTCTCAACATTTGAATCCACCAACAGTTCCTCCTCAGAGGAATCTGATACATCAGGTACTCCCTGTGGTTTTGGCTAGGAAAGTCTGACAGAAGTAGGGGTCTGCCAGGAGTAGAAGACCCCCTGTAACTGGGATGGAAAGAGTTGCAATTTAGACCAGAGGTCTCTACTAGTAGCCTTGAAATCTTGCACCCAAACTGGCTCTAATGCATGGCTGGACGTCATTGGGGAAGACTCAGGGACAGCAGAACATGCTGGGCATAAAGGACCTACATTCTCTAGGTAACCCTGAATGACATGAGGAGCAACACACAATAGGGGACACAGGTCTGGCCCCAAGCTCTAACAGGTTAGACATTCTCACAGTGTCAAAAACGTTTAAAGTATAAGGAATCACCCAAATACAGTGTGTAAGATTAAAGGGTCACCCCAGAAATCGCTAAAATGCACTTATCTGGCAGGCGAAGGGATAATCTGCAGAGAAGAACAGGAGAGTCCAAGCCTTGCGTAGGATACTCGTTCAGGAAAAGCACAAAATGGCTGCCGCGACAGGAACCAATCAGAAACGAGCGTGCGAAGTAAGCGCTCATGGGAAATGTAGTTTTCCCAGAATCAGTACCCCAACAGTGCCCGAAGCCCCCTGAGCCCCGCAACATACACCAAACTTTAACCAGATAAAAGAGCAAGGGCAGACAAGCAAAATGAGCCATCTCTGAAGTCGCTACTATAAGCGGTTGCAGAGATATGTCCCAAACTGTACAGTCCCATAGAAGTGAATGGAGCAATGGCGTCTATGCGGTAAAAGCGCCCCTTACAAATTCTGAAAAGTTGTAACTGAGAAGTAAACGTGCACTAGACCCAATAAACACTGAACCCAGTAGGGAAAGTGCCAATAACCCCCCAAAGGATGCTAAACCATCAGCTAAAGGGTTAAGTTACCACAGAAACTTACTCCAAAACACCCAACAGACATACAGATAAACCCAGTGAGCGCAGGAGTGTGCAATAGGAACTCCAAAGGAAAACCCCTGTGCGGAGGGGCACTGTGTGCTCACCATTCCTGCAGATTTTCAGATCAGCATGTATTAAGAAAAAGCCTCAGTGGGCAACTCCTGGGGAAAGAACCTGAACCCAAGATTTTCCCCCCAGGGGTTAAGGTCCACATAAAGCACCTGGATACTGAGCTAGCCACATCTAAGGGCATTGTCAGTTATGGTAATCCGCCTAATGGTGATATTCCATATCTAACAGAAAAATAAAAAATTAGCTAAAACTATAGAACTGTTCTCTTGCCTGTGCCTTCACCAAGGAACAAATCTCACTGGAGCTGATTGGCTAGCTGCAGCCAAGGAGGGAAGGTAGGCTCCACTCCCTGAAGTCCCTGAAGAATTGTTCCTGCATAGTTAAACGGGCGGATCGCCTACCAAAGTTACCAGTAACCTGTATTGGACAACAGAGAAAATAGGATTTTAGTCTTGCCTGTTAAATCCTTTTCTCTTAGTCCACACAGGTTACTGGTAACTTTGGGTAGGTGATCAGCCCCTTTAACTAGGCAGGAACAATTCTAGAAGTGAATGCAGGGAGGAGCCTACCTCCTCTCTTTAGCTTGCAGCTAGTCAATCCCCAACCAGTAAGATTTGCAGACTAATTATTGACTAGGGAGTAAGAAGGTAAAGGAAGACTCCTGTGAGCATGAACCCAAAAGGACCCCCACATTCTGCCATAGGAGCACCAAGCATGGTCCCTTGACAGGGTGGGAGACCAGTAACCTGTATGGACTAAGAGAAAAGGATTTAACAGGTAAGACTAAAATCCTATTTTCTATGTCGTCCAATACAGGTTACTGGTAACTTTGGGAAGTCCAACTATTAAATTCCCAAGGGCAGGAAGGAAAGGACTAGGAGTAGGCCCCCAAAGTCACCAGAGCACCAAAGAACCTATAGATCATGAATAGCTCAACACTAACCATAAAGTGTCAATGAACACTGAACAGGGGTAAAAACAACCCCCATAAACTGTTGCACAGCACACAAACTAGAGCCAACAGGGCTAAAAAGTGAAAGAGTACTGAGAGACGAAGGAGATCCTAGACATGCAAGGCTGCCTCCAGGAACTTCCTCCCAAAACTGGCATCAGCTGATTCCAGCACATCCACACGATAGTGTTTAGAAAAGGTGTGCATAGTTGACCAAGTGGCTGCCTTGCACAACTGATCAGCTGAGGCCTGGTTCTTGTAGGTCCAAGAAGCCCCAACAGACCTCGCAGAATGAGCCGTGACCCTGAAGGGAAAAGGCTTCTTCCAAAGTTTGTAAGCCTTACGAATCGTGGACTTGATCCAAGAAGCGATAGTAACCTTTGAAGCAGGCTTCTCTGCCCTAGGACCCTCAGTAATGACAAAGTGTGAGACTGCCTCAAGGACCCAGTGCGATGCACATAGAACTTGAGACAACGCACAACATCCAACAGATGAAGATCCCTCTCTTTGTCAGAAGTAGGGTTAGGACAGAAGGAAGGAACCACAATCTTCTGATTGATGTGGAACTCAGACACCACCATCGGGAGAAACTCTTGTGAGGTGCGAAGCACCGCCTTGTCCTTGTGAAAAATCAAAAAGGGCGGTTTAACGGACAGGGCATGCAGCTCTGCAACTCGGCGAACAAAAACAATCATCAGGAGAAAGGCCATCTTCCACGTCGGCATATGTAGATGAATGGTAGCCAAAGACTCAAAGGGAGGATGCTGGAGAGCTCCCATGGCCAGGTTAAGATCCCACTGAGGAGCAGGAGACTTAAACACCGGACGGGTATGAGCAACACCCTGGAAGAAAACCTTGACATCAGGAATGATGGCAAGACGCTTCTGAAAGAAGACAGAGAGCGAAGAAGTCTGAACCTTAAGAGAACTCAGACTGAGACCCTTATCCACACCATCCTGGAGGAAGGAAAGAACTGTAGGAAGGTCAAAATCCTGAGATAGATCTTTGTCAGCACACCAAGCCAGGAAGGTAGACCAAACTCGATGGTAGGCCTTAGAGGAAAAAGGCTGGCGGGCACTAAGCATAGTAGCCACAACACCAGAAGAAAATCCTTTCTTCCTCAAAATTGAGGATTCAATCTCCATGCCGTCAAAGCCAGAAGATGAACTTCTTCTTTCCAGAGGTAACCCTGTAGGAGGAGGTCTGGACGGGAGGGAAGTGAAGAGGTTCTGCCACTGAGAGGTCCAGAAGCTCCGGAAACCAAGCCTGTCGAGGCCAGAACCGAGCAATCACAATGACTGGGCAGTGCTCCAGTCTCAGCTTCCGAAGAACTCTGTTCAACCAGGGGACATGAGGGAAGATGTAAGCCAGAGGAAATGTCCATGGCATCGACAAGGTACCCCACTGCCAGAGCCATGGGATCCTCCCAGAGAGAGCAGAATGTTGAAACCTTCCTGTTATGTCTGGTTGCAATAAGGTCTATGCATGGAAGACCCCACAGCTGGATGATGAGGTTGAACACCTCTGGATGCAGCTCCCACTCCCCTCTGTCCACCATGTGTCGACTGAGGAAGTCTGACAGAACATTGTCTACGCCAGTAATATGAACTTCGGAAATGGCAGTGACATGCTCCTCTGCCAGAGACAAAATGGTCTTGACCTCTAGCCAAGCTGCGAGACTTCTTGTGCCACCTTACTTGTTGATGTAGGCTACCGCTGTGGCGTTGTCAGACTGCACCCTTAAAGGGCAATCCGCCAGTTGTAGTGTCCAGTGATGTAGGGCATGAAATATCGCCCGAAGCTCCAAGACATTGATGGGAAGGAAAGATTCTTCCTGAGACCACTCGCCCTGAACACTCAAGTGCCCCAATAACGCTCCCCACCCGGAGAGGCTGGCATCCGTCATCACCGTGGTCCAGAAGGGCACCAGGAAGGGACCACCTTTCAGGAGATTGTTCAGGTTGAGCCATCACGAGAGACTCTGCTCCACTTGAAGAGGGAGAGACAGGGACCTTACCAAGAGATCTGGACGGCCCTTGCAGGCCAGGATCAGAAAACTCTGAAGTTCTCTGGTGTGAGCCATGGCAAATGGAACTGCTTCTGTGGTGGAAATGAACGTCCCCATCAAGGATGACAACTTCTTGGCTGGAACAGGATAGCGTGGACCTTTAGTGCTATCTGATGAGCCACTTTGTCTGTCAGAAACACCATCCCCCACTGAGTGTCGAAGAGGAGACCCAGAAAAACCATTCTCTGGGAAGGAACAAGGTCTGACATGTCCAAGTTGATGATCCACCCGTGATGGGAGAGAGCATGAATGCAGTCCTGCACCTGCTGGTGAAGGAGTTCCGGTGACGAGGTCTTCAGAAGGAGGTCGTCCACATATGGCGTCACCCTGATGCCGTTCTGATGTAGGACGGATATCAAGGCTCCTAAGATTCTGTTGAAGGCTTGAGGAGCTGTGGTCAGGCCAAAGGGGAGGGCAGAGAACTGGAAGTGCCCTCGGTCACAGGCAAAGCGGAGATACTGCAGACTTTCTGGATGAATGGTGATGTGTAGATAGGCATATTGAAGATCCAGAAAGGCCAGAAACTCCCCAGGAGACATGGCAGCTATCGCTGTGAGTAGAGACCCTGGCGGTATTGGGACCTGACCACAAAGGAGTTGAGATCCTTCAGATCCAAAATGGGGTGACAGCCTCCATCTTTCTTGGAAACCCCTAAGAGGTTTGAATAGAATGCTAAGCCCCTCTCCTGAGAGGGAACTGGCTCCAGGACCGCCTTGTCCAGAAATGCCTGTATAGCTTCCTCGAAAAGGCGTCTCTTTTCTGCTCCGAAGAGAGAACGAGAAACAAAGGTCCTTGGAAGAGGAAGAGAGGTGAAGGGAATCCTGTATCCTAATGCCACCACTTGTAAAACCCATGGGTCCACCACAGAGGCCTGCCAAGCTGAAAGGTGGTGGCGTAAGTGGCCACCTACCTGCGGGTGGGGACCTGGGTTCAGTGATTCATACAGAAGGAGGTTTGGAAACCTTGGGCTTCGTGGAGTACTTGGATCTCCATTGCTGCTTAGGCTTGCATGAGGATTGCGGAGCCTGAGGGACAGTCTGGGTCGTTTGGTGCAAGTCTGACTGAAAGGAATGAAAAAGCCGATTCCTTTTAACAGGCGCCTTCTTCCTCAGGACTACTGACAGGTGAGTACTTTTCCCTCCAGTGGCCTTGTTGATGAGATCCTTCCCAAACAGGGAAGAACCTTGAAAAGGCAAAGACAGCAGAGCCTTCTTAGAGGCCATGTCAGCCGACCAGATCTTAAGCCAAAGAGCCCTCCTGGCTACCACACACATGGTAGATGCCCTGGCTACCATACACAGAGCGTCAAACAGGGCAGCAGAGACATCATTCGGAGCCTCAGCAATGTTAGCAAGCAGATGCAACATGTCAGAAGTAGGAGCTCCCTGACGGACAGCAGAATTGAGCTATTCAGTCCAAACAGTCACAGCGCTATTTACCCATGCAGCACCAAAGGTAGGGTGAAGAGCAGAGCCCGCTGTCGCAAAAATAGCCTTGAGAGAAGTCTCAAGCTTCTTGTCAGTCCAGTCTTTAAGAGCAGAGGTGTTAGCCACTGGCAAGGCAGATGACTTAGAAAGCCTGGAAACTGGGGCATCCACTTTAGAGGGATGAACCCAATGAGTAAGGGCCATTTCAGAAAACGGATAAAGTTTAGCAAACTTCTTAGACACAGAAGGTTTCTTGTCTGGAAATTTCCACTCCTCTGACAGCAAGCGGTCAAGGGTGGGATTAGGTGGAAAGCAGGCATGGGGCCTAACAGGCTCCTGGAAAACATCAGAGGGGTCAGAAGACACCTCCTGCACCAAGGGAATATTCAAGGTGTCAACACATCCCTGATCAGGCCCTCAGCAGACGGAATGGGGTCCGTCTCGAAGGGGTCCCCAAAAAACTGAGATGAAGGAACAGCTGAACAGTCATCTTCAGAGTCCACCAATAATTCCTCCTCAGAGGAATCAGACACATCAGGTACACCCGGCGGTTTAGGCAGGGAAGATATGATAGGGGCGGGGGTCTGCAATGAATTGAAGACCCCCGGTAAGGTGGATGGAAGGAGTTGTAAGGTGGACCGGAGGTCCCATGTAGTACCCTTAATCTCTTGCATCCATACTGGCTCTAGTACATGGCTGGAGGCCCCAGCAGGGGATTCACGGGCAGCAGCGCATGCTGGGCAAACATGACCTGAGTATTCTCTAGGTAACCCTGATTGACATGAGGAGCAATGGGGGACACAGACACCCCAGTATCTTAGTCTTAGGTTTAGCCCCAAGGTCTAACGGAGTAGACATTCTCACAGAGTCAAAACGGTCAAAGTATCAAAACACCCACAATAAAGAGTGTATGATAATGAATGCATCCCAGAAACACTAAATTAAGACTTATCTGGTTGGCAAAGGGTTAAGCTGCAGAGAAGAGAAGGAGAGTACAAGCCCTGAGTAGGATATTCGATCTGCGAATACACAAAATGGCTGCCGCAACGGGAGCCAATTGGACACAAGCGCGCAAAGCAGGCGCTCAAGGGAAACGTAGTTTCGCTGAGAGAATACCCAAAAAGTGTCAGAAGCCCCCTAAAGCCCACAACATCCCCAGAACGTTGACCTGATGGCAGAGCAAGGGAAAACCAACATGAGCCATCTCTGACCACGCTACGTGGAGCGGTTGCAGAGACACGTCCCAAACTGTAAAGTCCCATAGAAGTGAATGAAGCAATGGTGTCTATGCGGTAAATGCGCGCCTTAAGGGCACGGAACATAAAATTTGCAAAGTGAATACCAAACGTAAAACCACTCAAACACTGAACCCCACAGGGAAAGTGCCCAAAACCCCCCTTAAAAGTGCTAATCATCAGCAAAAGGGTTAAGTTACCACAGAAACTTGCTCCAAACACCTCACAGACATACAGAATAAACCAATGAGTGCACGAGTATGTAATACGAACTGCAATAGAGACCCCTGTGCAGATGGGAAGCATGGAACATGTGGACCTCAGTACTCAAAGGGTGCTTACCTTTTTCAGCAGGTCTTCTGTCTTCAGATTACCACATATCAAGAAGAAGCCTCGGTGGGCAACTCCTGGGGAAAGGACTTGCAACCAACATTTTCCCCCAGGGCTTTGGTCCACAAAAGCACCTGGAAAACTGAGCTATCCACATTTGGGTGATGAGAATTGTTAGTGATGGTAATCCGCCTAATGGTGGTATTCCATTTCTAACAGAAAATAATAAAAAGCTAAAACTATAGCAGAACTGTTATCTTGCTTGTGTCTTGACCAAGGAAAAACCTTACTGGTTGGGAAAGCTAGCTGTAAGCTAATGAGAGGAGGTAGGCTCCACCCAGCAGTCATTTCTCAGAATTATTCCTGCCTATTAAAGGGGTTGATAGTCTACCCAAAGTTACCAGTATCCTGTATTGGATGATAGAGAAAGGAAAATAAAGTTCTCCGCTCCCTCCCCTTTCTGCTTGATGAGCTGTAAAGCTGTCAGAAGCAGATTCTGGTAGCTTGACCAGACGTGGCTCTTCAGCAGAGCTGATATAACGATAACTAAAAGATAAATATTTCATTGGAATGGTCTACAACGTGTGCTTGCAAACCAGGCACACGTTGTAGACCGTTCCGATGAAGTATTTATTTTTAGGTATCGCCGCCTGATCCAGGAACCAGAATCTGCTTCTGACAGCTTTCCAGCTCATCAATCAGAAAGGAGAGGGAGCGGAGAACTTTATTTTCCTATATCTCGCGAACCATGTTGGTTTGAGAGATACAAATAAGTGCAAGTACTCTCTTTTCATTGTATCTACCATATAGTTAGTACTTTTTTTCTGACATTACTATCCCTTTAAAAATCCCACTTAGCTGAATGATAATTTTTGTATTTCTCACCCTGGGGCAGTTTGTTTGTTCCAGAATTGCACTACTTCAGGTGTGGCCGGCCAACCCAGGTCCTCAAAATCTACGAACTGTGAATGTTTTCTGACTATCCCTGAATGAGCACAGGTAGGCTCTTGAGAACCAGGAGTCTCTATCCCTGCTCAATTTCTTCTTATAAAACGTATTGTTCTTACTCATGCAAGCCAGCTGTTGGTGCATCCCTTAAAGTGACAAATCCAGTATTTCCAGAGATGCTGTAACAAAATCAAAACTAGACAGATTTTATGCAATTACAGCTGCCTATGCATAGTCACGGGTGGGCAACCTGCAGTTGTTGGACTACAACTTCCATCATTGTCAGCCAGCCAATGGATGATGGGAGTTGCTACCTCACAACACATGCAGCACTGCACTGGTTACCCTACAGCATAAATATATACAGAGATGAATCAGTCAAAGTTTTATTGTGGCAATAAAGGCTTGTCTTTGTGTCTCTCTATGATCGGTATAAGAACACGAGGAAGGAGTCTAGGCAACTGTAGATCCCCACCTGGTTAGTCCTTTAATTAGTTTAATGTCAATCACAAACCTCATAAATTTCAATAGAAGTTGAAGAACTACCTCTGGAAAGAGTAATGGAGCCAGACTGCAAGCAGTACCAGAGAAAATCTCTCACACATCTTACTTCAGGCAGTTACTATTAGAGCTTGTCTCTGGGAAACTGCTAAGTCGGCTTAACAGAACAGACTTCATTCTTTAAAGGGATAGTAATACTTAAGATGTAAAAAATATATATATTGTAGGGTTTATGTCCCAGAATAAAACAAGGTTACTACCACTGCTGAGAGATATTTTATTAAAAAATTATAACACCACAAACTTCAATTTTTTAGGTGCAATATCACAGGGACCTGAAGATTTACAGTGGCGCTGTTGCTACACCATCCTATGGAGATTTATGGTCTTAAGACCAGAGCAGTCCATATGAAGGTGTAGCAACAGCGCCACTGTAAATTTTCAGGCCACTGTGATATTGCACCTAAAAAAATTCAAGTTTGAGCGGTTATAATTTTTTAATAAAATATATCTCAGCAGTTGGAGTACCTTGTTTTACTCAGGGGGATAAACCCTACAACATATATTTTTTTATCCCTTTAAGGAATACTGCCCTTTAATGTAGCAGAAATAGAATTAGAATGTGAGTAGGAACCCTATCAGTGCTACCGGGAAAAACTGAATAATACATATAAAAAAGTGTAAATATATACAGAAGCTATTTCAAATGGGAATGCTGCTTGAAGTTCTCTGGTGTTACCTCTGGGACATAAGAGGAAACGCATCAAAAGGAATGTATAGAAAAGATGAGCAATTCTAGAGCAAGCCAACTGTGCAGTAGGGGACAACTAATGATCACCCAAATTCCCATAGATTTACACGGAGCTTTTAACCCATTGAATGATTTGCAAAGCATTGGAGACCTCTACCATTCAACTGGTTACAATTTAAATCTATAGCATTTTTATTTCTTCCATATGGTGTGGTTGAGTTGCTCCAGAATTTCTCCATCAGCACATCAGCTTCAGGGCCTTTAGACCTCAGTATCACTATGCTTCATAATATGTTGGAGTCATCTATAGCATTCAGCATGTTAGAGGGCTTTTCTTGCTAAAACAGAGGTACTCCCCTACTGCTGGGAGATATTTAATTATAAAGTTATTACAATTCAATGTGTTAGCAGCAAAGTTGGAGATCTTAGTGAATAGGCTCTATAATCTAACAGGAGCTGGAGAAGTCGTGACCACTTAACCATTCCTTAGAGTATCTCCCCCCCCCCCCCCCCGCGGTGTCCAAAGGCCAAATTTTGGTTTCCAATACTCTGTTACTCAACAGAAAAAGCCCTTTTGAGCACCAGAGGAGTATGGAAAGCAATGCATTGGATAGCCTTCTGGCACTCAAAGGGTTAAGCCCTTGAAAGAAATATGTGCAATGCATTGCTTTGGTTCATAAGGGGTTAAAATCTAGCCCGCATTACTAAAGGATATGATCGAATGGCAATGATCTAAAGAAATGGTTCCTAACAACCACCACCACCCAGGGGTATCTAACAGGACATGTGTTTAGGATTTCCATGCTGTGCATAGGTCAGGTAATAAAAGGACTGCTCCTCTGATTAACTCACCTGTGCACAACAGGCACGTCCTGAAGACATGGTTTGTTAGGTGTCCCTGCGGAGAGGGTTGGGAACAACGGATTCTTTATCAATGTATAGGACACTTCTATGATTTAGTTTCTAATTATGCTACTACAATTACACCGTAAATGTGATGAGCAATGAGGAAAAATCCCAGTTAAGGGTGTCATATAATGCTCACGCTGCATTCTGTGATGTAGGTTGCCAAGTCCTGCTCTAGGAGGGATCTCTGTGTTTCAGATGCTTTCAGCTCAACTTCCTTTTGGCTGAGAACAGCCTCCACCTCAGAAACCCGCCGGTGGAGTCGTGTCATTTCTTGCTCCATCTGTGAAATATACAAAAAAAATCTCATTTAAAGAACTCATCTGTGCCAAATCTTTCATTAAAAAAAATGTAATATTTGCTTCCACACTGAAAAAAATGTTTACAATGAGCTCACTTCTTCTAAATGATGGGCTCACACAGTCATCCACAGGCTGGCTGTTCACATTTAAATAATGGCCGGTGAAATTCCCCACTGCACACAGCTTGCAAGAAAGATATAATCATGTTCACCTGTTAATGTGCCTGCTGTATTATCCCATATCCAGCTCTGAAGAGAAGATGTTTTGCCTCATTTTCACATAAATTGAGGATAAAGTTTGATGCCTTCAGAAAGTATCCAGTGGGTGAATGTAAACAATTTCCAGTCAGTCCCTCTGCCCAAGAGCAAATGTTGTGTACAAACAGTTAAGCACACTTATCTCTATGCACAACAACTGAAGGTCTATAGTTTTGTAACAGTTAAACACTGAGCTTATCCTCTCGAACGATGAGGAAAGGGTCCTCCTCCCCCAAAACAGGAGGACTCCTACACTTGAATTAAGATGGACTACTGGAGATCCAGATTGGTCAGTTGACAGAAGTAAGAATAAAAGACAGATCAAGGCCTGAACACACTTGTAAGGTGGAAGAGAGATGATGGGAAAGTACTCTTCGCACCACAGAACAGAAACACTTCCTTGATTCCCCAGTATGTAGTGGAAGTTTAATTCTGCGGCGAACAGGAAGGACGAGCGCTGGATTAAATACCTTATGGCATTTGTCCTGTGTGTCCTGCAGCTCTTTACTCTTGAGAAATAACTTCTTCTCCATGGAGCTCGTCTTGGCTGGAGAGTCCAAGCCAGAAACAATGGATCTGAAACACATGAGTGACAAAATAATCAGATGTAACGTACAAATCACTCAATTCCTTACTTATCAAGCTTAACCTTTTTAAAGGACCAGAGGAGTTAGCAACACATTGTGAAGCAATACATCGCACATGCATCTGGTTCTTAATGGGTTAACCCTTTGAGTGCAATGCGTTATGTACCCCTCTGACACTCAAAGGGTTAAGAGAATCAGTCCTGGGGCAAACCAAGTGCATCATGGGTTTGAAATGAAAATGCCACATATCCACCCTGATCTAAATGGGGCTTTGTACCTTCTTTAATGTTGAAGGTCTCAAGCATATTCCAAAGAAATGTGTTGGCGACCTTTGTAATATGTAGAATATTAAAGGCCCTTTCAAATCAATGACAATTCTCGTTTACCCCCTATGGTACTCTAGTATTGATCCTCTTTAGCCCATAAGTGTTGAATTAACATGCACAAAAAAAAAAAAACAGTTCTGGAGTAAACAACTACACCATAGAGGAAAATAAATCCCCATTGATTTAAAGGGATAGTAATGGATTAACAAAATGTAATATTGTAGATATTAAAAAAATAAATTAATTGATGCCACACTGACCTCTCAAACATGTATCTGCTCTAGTTCCCCCCTTCCACTCCTTTCACAGACTTCAGCCTCTAGATTACAGCATGAGAGCCTGGTCCCGGGACCAGCCGGTGGATCTTCAGCAGACCCAAAATAGCGCAATCTAAAAAGAAATACTTCATTGGAACGGTCTACAGAGTGTGGTTGCAAACCAGGCACACTGTGTAGACCGTTCCATTAAAGTATTTCTTTTTAGATTGAACTATACATGTTTCAGAGATCAGACTGGCATCAATTAATGTATTTTTTTAATATCTATTATATTGCATTTTGTTAAAATAATTACTATCTTTTAAATGGGGCTTTTAACCATTTGAATGCTAAAGAGGTGTACAACACATTGCAAAGAATTCAAGAGGTTGGAAACCCCATTTAAAGCAGAACTTTCACCTATTAATAAGACGCCCTTCAATCAATAAGCATATGGCGACTAGCTCGATAACACACGGATTACCTATCACAAGTGGCAGATTCTAAAGAAATCTTTACTCTTTGGAGATTGACGGGCAGGTTAGTGCAGTCTGTGCGCCTGCGCCGTCAGTCCCTTCCGGTTACCACGTGGCACACTGTAATGCTTTACAGGAGACTGGGATTGACGGCAGGCGCGCTGTCAGAGACATTGCTCTGAAAGTCTGTTTTAAAGGTATAGTAAACCCCCCAAAAAAACTGTAAGCCAAATGAAAGGAATAATAAAAACATACTTAACGCCTGCATTCCCATCTCTCAAACCGTTATGGTTTGAGAGATGTAAGAAAATAAAGACATCCGCTCCATCCCCTTTCTGCCTGACGAGCTGTAAAGCTGTCAGAGGCAGAATCCGGTCGCCCGACTGTAGGCGGCTCTTCAGGAGCGCTGTCATCGGGATATCTAACAATAATTACTACATCGGTATTCCGCTCACGAAGAGCCGCTGTCTGGTCCCAGAAGCAGGATCACATGACGTCAGCTAAACAGCGGACGCATGAGAAGGGGGAGGGAGTGGAGGTCTTTATTTTCTTACATCTCTCAAACCATAACGGTTTGAGAGATGGGAATGATGGCGTTAAGTATGTTTTTTATTATTCCTATCATTTGGCTTACAGTTTTTTGGGGGGTTTACTATCCCTTTAAGATGTGTGTAACGATCGCATGTTATAACAATGATTCCATTTTAGAGATAAAAGGGGCCTCTCTTTACCTAGATAGGAGTAAAAATAGTTGAGTGAATTTTACGATTAAATATGACTATCTTGGAGACAGCAGGCCTGATAAGGGATTCTACCATGTGGGAAAGTCTAGTATGGCGATATATTTATGCCAATGTCCAATGACCTTGTGGCCATACTTATCTGTTGTTATAAGACAGATACAGGTATCATATACAGAATTTGAAGTAAGAGCAACATCTCCAGGCTATATATTTCGTTATTACTAATGCTTGGAGTTTTTTTCATAAATTGTGTGTGATGTCATATGGAAATTAGGATTAAGAGTATCCAATCAGATAATACTGATGATGTCACTGCATAATGAGATGGATCTCTATCCAATCAGAGGACATTCTGATACGGGTAAATTTAAATTATAAATATGTAAGATTTGAGCGAGAAGGGGTGTTTTCCTCTTGGTTTCCTGGCTCTTAATTTCCTGGAGTGTATCTGGCTGTCTGCTAAAGAGATACTAAGAAACACTTATTGGACTGGTAACTATATCTTTCCTTATTTTAATTCTGCAAAATTCAGAATCACATATATATTTCTTCTATATTTGAAGAAACATAATTTTTCTTATAATTTGTCTTAATCGGACTGGCCAGCCAATTGTGACCAATTATGATAAGTTATATTGGCTCTAGTAATTCTGAAATAAGCAGAATTCAATAATTAATTTGTAAATTGTTATATTTTGCCAGATAAATGTAAAATAGGATAGCAGTGAGATCTATTTATCCTTGTTTATAAATTAGTTAATATAATTGTTGATATTTCTAGAATATATTGTATTTCTAGAAAGGTTATTATAGCTAATATTTGATCTGGAGGAATTCTTTATTAACCCTTCAACTGCTATTTGTCTATTTAATTTGAGGTGTTTCTTTGGATTTCTGTGTGTGTGTTTTGTACACTGAGAAGTTTATTTAAACCTCACACTAGACAAAAGAAGTTGCCATCTTGGGTGTGGCTTCATATATTTCTGAGTGGATTAACCCTTAAAGTACCATACAGGCTTTACATAGGATTGCTATGGTCATGTGTATGATATATGTTGCATGTTTTGCAAGTTTGGTATGCTGTCTATACATATATTATTAAATTGATTCTGAGTATATTCTTGGTATAATCTATTATTGACTATATTAAATGCAATTTATATGTTTTATTCAGAAGGTATGCAATATTTGAAATCGGTAGATAATTACATTATAGTGCTTTCAAACTGGGATTTTATTCCAGTTAATTTTTCTAAATTATATATGGTATAAGGAAATTGTCAGAGGACCTGGCTTAATATTAAAGCGGACTCACCTGACAATATACCTTAAACCTCAATTAGTATAGTTTATACAGTTTCTGGGGCAGAGGTATTCATATATGCTGCTGCTAACTGTATTTTAATGAATTGTAAGAATCAATTATCCCTTTCTAAGTTGCCGAGTTCAATTATCGTTATTTAAAATCTCTGAATATACCACCTGTATGTGGTTAACCCTTTAATTGCTGGTAATGCTAATGGTGATAATTGTGGTTTGAGTTATTGTATATCTATTGTAATTGCTGGTCACTCGTTTATATCGTTGTTTACACTTTATATATAGTATATTGTATTTAATAAATTATATACAAATTTTTGCACAAATATGGGGGATTGATTATTTTAATCAATTCTTTACTGTGAAGTAGCGTGTCAATACCTAGTATAGTATAAAGTTCTCAAATTTAATTTTATCTATTTATGTGAAGATATCCAACCTAATTGGTTCTCCTGTTAGATGTTAATCTTGGATACCTTCGACAGCGCAGACAAGATGTCTGCACTGTTATCTGGCTTCTGGTCTCCAAAGGGTAAAGATTTTTTTAGAAACTAGGTAAGAAGTATTTTCAAGCTAGTCGCCATATGCTTAATGATTGCATGGGGACTTATTAATACGTGAAAGTTCCTCTTTAAGTAAATGAGAATTTTTATTTGTCCCCTGTATGTATGAATGCACGTATATCTTTATTTATATGGCACCACACAATGTACGCAGCGTCTTACAATAGACATATGTTACAATAAATAAGAGGGGATGAAATAAGTGTGACATTTATAGAAACGATGGGAGAGAGGTCCCTGCCCCAAGGAGCTTACAGTCTAAATGGGTAAAAGGAAACACACAATGGGGTAAGAGGGTGTCAAGTGTTGAGATTACAAGTGCTGAGTTTGGCCAAAGGCAGTGCATGGTCCTAGTGCTCAGTGATATTGTTGCTTTACTCCTTTGCTTTCTGAATAATGTCCAAAGGCCCCAATACACATACTAAATGCTTCAAAGGGAATAATAAGAGAGGCCCACATTACTATTGATTTAAATGAGAATTAACATCTGAAATGCTAGAGAGAATGAAACTACATTGCTTTAAAAAGAGATATTTATAGCAGTCAAGGAGTTAAAAGCTTCATATAATCCAAAGGGTTGTTTTTATATGCCCCTATGGTGCAGTTAAAATAACGTCACATTTTACTTTGTACATAATGCTCAGAGTTATTAACCCAAGACTGTGTTTGGATGGTACAGGGAGAGGAAAGGAATATTGACAACCTGGGCAACTTGAAGGTATAAGTCACTTCCAGGATGGTCAGCTGGTGGCCCTTAGATGTTTTGAGACTAGAACTTTCATCATTCCAAGCTGGATGATTAATGTCAGTTTTATTCCAACAGCAGTGAGAAGACCACCAGCTGTCCCTCTTGGAATTGTCCTTTACGATCAAGTTGCCTATCCCTGAATTTATCCTTAAATTGTCAGCTCTCCTTTCTCTCCTTATCTGCTAATTCAGTCTGAACTCGCTCTGCCTACACTTTGCTCACTAGTGTATGTCACAGATCATCCTCCAATTATATAAGATTATAACACCCTCTTTTGTCTCAGACAATACTTTGCATGACATGCATGAAGATGCCAGACTGGAACATTCATATTGAATAGCAGAATACTCATTCTTCATCATTGATAATATAACTTGAACATTGCTTTCCATTTATAAAACCATCTTATCTTGTCAGCAGCAATCATTCATTATACCAACCAGTCCTTCGTTGCTATAAGAGGCATACTTAAATATTTCTCATTGGTTAAAGGGATAGTAATATTTCACAATAAAAGCAGCTCCAATTAATCTTTATAGTATTTGGGTCAGGGAGAGTGCTATTTCAAAACTGTAACACTGCTCACCTCAGAGCAGTAATACTGTCCAGATGGAACGCAGAGAGGGACAATGTTCAGTGAGCATTAGGAAAAACCTGAGAACCTATCAAGGGGGGCAGGGTTTTCATTATGCTCACAGTAAGAAGATTGTCTCTTGCTGTGATTTGTCTGGTCCCAGGACCAGATTCCACATCTATGGGGAAGTGGCTTACAGGAGGTAAAAGGGGAAGGAGGGGGATACTTTACCATTTAATTACCCTTGAACTACAACTCTGACAGTTTTGAAATAACACTCTCCATGACCCAAATACTATGAAGATTAATTGGAGCTGCTTTTCTTTTATGAAACATTACTATGCCAAGGCTGCCAAGACCTTTGTAAAAATCAACAGCACAGACAACAGCCCAAAATGAATGGCAGTGAACTGAAAATGATGGTCATGAAAGCCAAACCACAGAAAACGTAGATGATCTGCATGAATGGGAATACGTAGAGAAGAATTCTTCATTTATAGGGAGGTTAAAAACTCCCCCAGACATACAAAGAGCAAACACAGAGCATCCGAACAAACCAGTTAAGATAATGCAATCCAGAATAGAACACGGTCAGTCTTTTTTTAACCCCTTTTTGGAACCATGAAAAGGCTAGAATAGAATCCCATGAATCTATCCTGAGGAGGAACAGATACAAAGACCTGCACGCCCACCAGGGAAGAAGCCATGTCTAAAAATAGATGGCCTCTCCACGGATTGCGAGGCACTCTGAACTTAGTGGAGCAATGCGGAGGAAGGGTTTTGAAGTCTATACAACACACTTCTATGAGCATCTGCAAAACCCACTGCTCTACCATTCAGGTATCAAGAAAGAGATGCAGATTAACTCTGATTGTCTGAGGCTGTCCAGATCCTTGCGAGTCATGCAGAGGTACACTTGTCATCTGGGGGCTTTTGGGTAGGCTTCCTTGTCCAAGACTCTTTTTTTGGTTTCGTGGTAGAGCGCACAAAGGCCACTGAACTCATACCCATACTGGCAGGGGTAACGAAAACTACGTTTCTTCCATGGAAGAAAACAGAGAGCTTAGAATAACCTGAGGTAACACTGCATTCTCACCTCTAGTAGCCCAGCTAATTGACTTCTTCAATTCTGGGACAAACAATTGCTTGCACAGAAATGGGAGAGAGACCAATGACACTGATCAGCAAACCATATTTTCACCCAAAGGCTATGACTTACAGTAACAGAAAGCACTAAGGCCTTATCAGTAAGTCTAGTACAATCCAAGCCTGCTTCATTAAAGTAAGCATCAGGCTCAAGGATCTTCTTATTAAAGGATAAATAAAACATAATTATTAGGCACAACCACAAGCAGCATAGGACCCAGTCACTGAAGCAACTGTTAAGATGGGATGCAGGGAAGCACACAAGCTGCAAAATTTACCTTTAGGAGAGAATCCAAGTGCATATCGCCTGATCTTTCCATGCTACCACATCTGCAAGTGGCAATGATTTAAGTTAAGAAAGAAGAAAAATTGGAGGATCCCCTGCTGGGAGGGGGGGAGAAGATACAGATAGTTAACGGACATAGGGTATCAGAAGAGAAAAGATGTGACAGAGAAATATGTCTCTAGTCAGGGATCTTCCATTCCTCCATATGTACCTGGTCTAAGGAATGGTAAAAAGGGAAAATTGCAGCCCCTTTAAATATATCTAGGGATGAAGGACTTGAGCCTGACGTATTAAACCTCTTCAATGTCTCCCCTCTAATCCCCAAGGTTAAAAATCCTAACTGTGTTTAGCAGTTTACCCTTCTTCAACAAAGGAATCCCATTCCCATCCCAATATTAACTTTACTTTCGCTATCCCATCCAATATGGCCACCGCAAGAGATCATTTCATAAATATGTGGCTGGCAAAAAGTCCACCTCCAAAGAGGAGAGAATGGGGCTGACAGAGAAGAACAGCATAGTGCAAAACTAGCACAGACGTTAAGAATGTGGCTGCTAGACAGAAAACTGGAATCTTCTTTAGACGATCAGTTTGAAAAGAAACATTGCTGAGAGAGAAAGCCATCTGCTAGAAGGTCCTGTAACATTCTACATTCCATATCAACCAAAGGTTAGGGAGTTAAATGTGAGGCTAAAAACTTGGTGTAAGCAGGAGGAGTTGGGTTTATAGAGAACTGGACTGTCTTTTCCCTAGATGGCAATCTTTATAGTCAAGATGGCTTGCCCCTTAGTGGAAAGGCGGCTACTCAGCTAGTGATTAGGATAGTTAGTGGAGACATACACACAATGGGATAGCCAGTATAAATGAGGAAATGGGATTAGAGAAGGGACATAGGTTGGAATGAGGATTGTTGGCTAATTCATCTAATAGGGAGATATCTATGTTACAGCCTGAAAAAAGGCAAATAATAATTTCAAAGAATGCAATTTTTAAGAACTGCAGTAACATAAAATGTATGAGTGTAAATATTCAGACTGGCTGGTAATATGGGGAAAGGAACTGATGAGCAGTATGATCTTTAGTATGACTGAAACCTGATTAGATAATACACATTAATGATCAGTCTATCTAGAGGGTTCTTCACTTTTTACAAGGGATAGGGTTAATAAAAGAGGTGGGGGACATACCTATATGTAAAGCATGCCTTAAAATCTAGTTTAAGGGAAGATATTAATGAAGGGGTCAGTAAGAATGTAGAGGTCCTGAGGGCATACATAATAAGTTGTTAAAGGGAATTTGCTACAAGCTACTTAATTGAAGCCTTTTCCTTTGCAGTACCAGTTTGAAGATGTACAACTGTTACTGCAAAGGAAAAGGCTTCAACTACCCAGAAAAATAGGATTCCCAGCAAAAATAAAGGGAAATAAGTTGAAAAGTATGCTTAATAACACTCATACCCCAAGTAGTAAAGGACCCAACTGGAAAAGAGGCATTTTGGACCTAGTGGTCTCAAACAACTCAGAAAAGGTAAACAATATACAGGTAAGGGAACATTTATGCAGCAGTGACCACAATATATATGGTATTGTTTGAAATGTATGACAAACCCATTAGCAACAGTTTCACCAAAGCATTAAAAACACAAATTTTGCAATGCTAAAAGAAATATTAGAGGACATTCAATTGGATGGTATCTTCAAAGATACAAAAATGCACAAGAATGATGGATTTGTTTAAAATGCTCTAAGATAAATATACGAGTCCATATATACTACTAAGGGATAAAAGCAGAGAGGAGCAATTTAAGATCAATGTGGCTTAAAGGGATAGTAATACTTCGTTTTATCTTTATTTTATTTTGTAGGTATTAAAAAAAACACAAAAAACGATAGAAGTTATCTCTCAAACCTTTATGGATTGAGAGATATTCACAAGCAAAGTTTCCCCTCCCGCCCCTTTTACCTAGTGTAAGACATCTCTTCTCAGATGTGGAATCCAGTTCATAGACCAGATAGATAACAGCAGGGGACAATCTTCTACCTATGACAACAATGAAAGGCCTGCCCCCCTTGACAAGTTTTTCCCTTCTCTTAATTGAAGATTGCCCCGCTCTGCAGTCTACCTGGGCACCTCCCTTCTGATCTGGCTGAACAGTGTTACATCAGTAAAAGGGGTGGGAGGGGGATACTTTGTCATTGAATTAGTCTTGAACTACAACTCTGACAGAATTGAAACACTCTCCAAAGTCCAAATACTATGATGATTAATTAGAGCTGCTTTTATATTGAAACATTACTATCCCTTTAATAAAGAGATTTGCAGGGAAAATAGGATTTTAGTCTTACCTGTTAAATCCTTTTCTCTTAGTCCATACAGGTTACTGGTCTCCCACCCTGTCAAGGGACCATGATTGGCTCTCCTGTGGCAGAATGTGGGGGTCCTTTCAGGTTCATGCTCACAGGAGTCTTCCTTTACCTTCTTATTACCTAGTCAATAGTTAGTCTGCAAATCTTACTGGTTGGGGATTGGCTAGCTGCAAGCTAAGGAGAGGAGGTAGGCTCCACTCAGCAGTCACTTCTCAGAATTGTTCCTGACTATTAAAAGGGCTGATCGCCTACCCAAAGTTACCAGAAACCTGTATGGACTAAGAGAAAAGGATTTAACAGGTAAGACTAAAATCCCATTTCTCTGTCGTCCAATACAGTTTACTGGTAACTTTGGGATGTCCAACCATTAAGTTCCCCAGGGCGGGAAGAAAGGCAAGGACCAGGCTCAGGCCCCCAAAGTCACCAGAGCGCTAATGAACCTACAGATCATGAATAGCTTAGCAACAGCAACAAAGTGTCGACGGACACTGAACAGGGGTAAAATAGACCCCAGGAACTGCTACACAGCACAGAGAACTTGAGCCAACAGGGCTCAAAAGTGAAAGAGTACTGAGAGACTAATGAGATCCTAGGCAGGCAAGGCCGCCTCTAGGATCTTCCTCCCAAAACTGACATCAGCCGATGCCAGCACATCTACATGATAGTGTTTAGAAAAAGTGTGCACAAATGACCAAGTGGCCGCCTTGCACAACTGATCAGCTGAGGCCTGGTTCTTGTAGGCCCAAGATGCCCCAATAGACCTCACAGAATGAGCCGTGACCCGAAAGGAAGAAGCCTGTCCCCTAAGTTTGTAAGCCTTACGAATCGTGAACTTAATCCAAGAAGCAATGGTAACCTTGGAAGCAGGCTTCCCTGCCCTAGGACCCTCAGAAATGACCAAAAGAGTGCCAGACTGCCTCAAGGTCTCAGTGAGATGCACATAGTACTTGAGACAACACACAACATCCAATAGTTAAAGATCCCTCTCTGTCAGAAGTAGGGTTAGGACAGAAGGAAGGGACCACAACCTCCTGATTAATGTGGAACTCAGACACCACCATCAGAAGAAACTCTTGTGAGGTATAAGCACCACCTTGTCCTTGTGAAAGACCAAAACTGGTGGTCTACAAGACAGGGCATGCAGCTCCGCAACTCTGCGAACAGAAACAATTGCCAGGAGAAAGGCCATCTTCCACGTCAGCATACGTAGAGGAATGGTAGCCAAAGACTCAAAAGCAGGATGCTGAAGCACTCCCAATACCAGGTTAAGATCCCACTGAGGAGCAGGAGACTTAAACACCGGACGGGTATGAGCAACACCCTGGAAGAAAACCTTGACATAAGGAATGATAGCAAGATGCCTCTGAAAGAAGACAGAGAGCGCAGATGTTTGAACCTTAAGAGAACTCAGACTAAGACCCTTATCCACACCATCCTGAAGGAAGGAAAGAACTGTAGGAATGTAAAAATCCTGATACAGGTCTTTGTCAGCACACCAAGACAGAAAAGTAGACCAAATTCGATGGTAGGTCTTAAAGGAAACAGGCTCACGGGCACTAAGCAAAGTAGTCACCACTCCAGAAGAAAATCCTTTCTTCCTCAAAATTGAGGATTCAGTCTCCATGTCATCAGAGCCAGACAATGAAAGTCTTCCTTTCAGAGGTAACCCTGTAGAAGAAGGTCTGGACGGGGGGGGGGGGGGGGGGGGGGGGGATGGGTCAAAGAGGTTCCGCCACTGAGAGGTCCTGAAACCAAGCCTGTCGTGGCCAATAAGGAGCAATCAGAATGGCTGGGCAGCGCTCCAGTCTCAGCTTCTGAAGTACACTGTTCAACAGGGGAACAGGAGGAAAGATTTATACCATATCGCCTGAAGCTCCAAGACATTGATGGGAAGGAGAGATTCCTCCTGAGACCACCAGACCTGAACATTCAAGTGCCACAGCACCACTCCCCATCCAGACAGCCTGGCATCTGTCATCACCGTGGTCCAGAAGAGCACCAGGAAGGATCTGCTTTTCAGGAGATTGTTCAGCTTGAGCCACCACGAGAGGCTCTACTCCACTTGAAGAGGGAGAGATAGGGATCTCTCCAGGAGATCTGGATGGCCCCTGCATGCCAGGATTAGAAACCTCTGAAGTTCCCTGGTGTGAGCCATGGCAAATGGAACTGCTTCTATGGTGGAAATTAATTTCCCCACCAAGGATGACAACTTCTTGGATGGAACTGGATCCTGAGACAGGATAGCCTGGATCTTCAGCACTATCTGAGGAGCTACTTCGTCCGTAAGAAATACTATCCCTCTCTCTGAGTGTCGAAGAGGAGGCCCAGAAAGACCATCCTCTGGGAAGGATCAAGGTCTGACTTGTCCAAGTTGATGATCCACCCAAAATGGGAGAGAGCGTGAATGCAGTCCTGCACCTGCTGGTGAAGGAGTTCCGGAGAAGATGCCTTCAGAAGGAGGTCGTCCATATCCGGAGCCACCCTGATGCCGTTCCGATGTAGGACGGAGATCAAAGATCCCAGGACTCTGTTGAAGACTTGAGGAGCCGTGGGAAGGCCAAAGGGGAGGGCAGAAAACTGGAAATGCCCTTGGTCGCAGGCAAAGCGGAGAAACTGCAGACTCTCTGGATGAATGGAGATAGGCAAATAAGCATCTTGAAGATCCAGAGAGGCCAGAAATTCCCCAGGAGACATGGCCGCTATCACTGTGCACAGAGACTCCTGGTGGTATTGGGACCTGACCACAAAGGAGTTGAGATCCTTCGGAACCAAAATGGGACGACAGCCCCCGTCCTTCTTGGAAACCACAGAGAGGTAGAAGTAGAATCCCAAGCCCCTCTCCTAAGGGGGAAGTGGCTCCAGGACCATCTTGTCCATAAGGGCCTGTATAGCTTCCTCGAAAAAGGTGGAACTTTTCTGCTCCCAAGGGAGAACGAGAAGCAAAGGTTCTGGGAGATGGAAGAGGGGATCATTTACCCCGTAGCCACCACCTGTAAAACCCACGGGTCTGCCACAGAGGCCTGCCAAGCCGAGAGGTAGTGGCATAAGTGGCCACCTACCTGCAGGTGGGCACCCGGGTTCGGTGAGTCATGCAGAAGGAGGTTTGGAAGCCTTGGGCTTTTGTGGACGACTTGGATCTCCATTGCTGCTTAGGCTTGGATGAGGAGCGGGGAGCCTGAGGGACCGTCTGGGTCGCTTGGCACGAGTCTGCTTGAAAGGGACGAAAAAGCAGATTCCTTTTGACAGGCGCCTTCCTCAGGACCACTGGCAGGTAAGTACTCTTCCCTCCAGTGGCTTTGTTGATGAGATCCTTGAGCTCAGGCCCAAACAGGGAGGAGCCCTGAAAAGGCAAAGACAGGAGAGCCTTCTTGGAGGCCGTGTCAGCAGACCAGATCTTGAGCCAAAGTCTGGCTACTACAGACATGGGAGATGCCCTGGTTAGCATTTCATTTCATTTACTCCTGCAAAGTTACAATACCCAAGATATCCCTTGAAACACCTGAATGTAAAAGGACTAAACTTGTCACCTGAAGAAACACCCTCCTTTAAGGATACTGAACCTCATGCCTAGGAAATGAAGGACCCAGGAAGAAGCCAAAAATATATTTTGAACTTAATATGAGCCATGCTGTTCCAGGATAGAGATGCACTCCTGAATCTGAGTACACAGAGCCACCTCTGAAGGAGCCTTGAGTAAAAGGTAATTTAGACAATGGGTCAAGGAGTTCCGCTGAGAGTGGATGTGAGCTGTCAAGGCAGACACTATCTTTGTGAAGACCTACAGGGCAGACAGTAGACCAAAATGAAGGGCAGTGAACTGAAAATGATCAGGACAGGCAGGTAAGAACAATTCTGCAATTCTCGGGAGCCAAGAAACATCCCTGGAAACACAGCCAATATGACAGAACACAGACTCTGATTTGATCCGAGGAGCCAGCATAAAATGGTTGAGGCACTTTAAAACCAGAATGAGTTGGCTGCCGCCGCCACCATTTTTTGGAGTAACTAAAAGATATGAGTAGAGTCTAGGAAGCATTCCTGTGGATAAAAAAGGGTTTGCACCTTATGTTCTAGCAAGAAAGAGACCGCAACTAGAAATAGACAGCCCTAATCTGGATCCCTAGGAACTCTGGACAAGAAAAAATGGTGAGGGAAAGTCTTCCTAGTACCCTTCCAAAATCACAAGCAAAACCGACTGAACCATCACTGAAAACACCCTCATATCTTGCAAAAAACAAAGGCGACCCAGACCAGTCTGGCATAAGGAAAAATGTGTTAAAGAAGTTAGGTGGAGGGAAGGAGGGAGTCTCCATCTCAGAGGACCTTTGGTTTTGTTAAAGTACTCTGACCTCCTGGAGGAGGGGACTTTACCCCATGGTTCCTGTTTTTAACACTGGATGATAGATAAATGGGTATCAGTCTGTTTAATAGAACATTTTGTTTTACCTTGTGAGAACAGTATGGAAGGTATTTATACCTTCCCTAATTTCAACTAGCACCTGTATACAGGGAGCTACCAACCAAGAAGAGCAGAGGAGCTAAAACCACACAAAATACATACAAACCTATACACAAATTCTAAGCGAGCTCAAAACTATTCAAATGCTACATTTATTTGTAGTCAGTAGAGGAGCAAACATGGCTACACATACAAAAATATAAACTTTATATGGGACAGATAGGGACTTTCCCTTTTTGAGGTTTTGTGAAGGGGCAAGCAAGCTTAACATGGTGTTAGCCACAAACATGTCTCTAAACCTCAATGTGTACTATCTATAGTAAGTCACAGTTGTTTACTGGTAAAGGTCAGATCTGATATGTAGACATTTTTTCTTTACAATTTGTAAGTGTAGGCCAAATAAAGTTCTTGCTACCCTCGTGACTACACTCAAACAAATTCAAATAGGTAACTATTTGAATATAATTGAGAAGCTAGCTTGAGCAAACAAAGAATGTGTATATTTTTAATGTATTTTAGAAGGGTTTGTATACTCTCCTCTTCTTGGCTGGTAGCTCCCTGTAAACAGGTGCTAGTTGCAATAAAGGAAGGCATAAATCCATCCCTTACTTCCCTCAGAAGTAAGAGGTAAGATGGTAACATTGCTTTTTAATTGCATTATATGAAATTCATATATGTTACTATTTGAATACAACTGATAGAAGATTACCTGAAGCCCAGTTGCCCGAGATGGCGTTCCTCTGCTGAAAAAAGTAGTGTCGGAGAACACCTCCACCCCATGAAGGATTCCGGGTGGGAAGGTCAAACTCCCCGCCTTCAGATTGAGCTAGATTTACTTCATAAGGCTTAGGAGAAGATTTCTTTGGTGGCCAAGTGGGCTTGGACTTTTCAGAGAAGCAAAAGGAAGACCCAGAACTGCTAGCAGAGGAAAGGTACTCGGGACTTGGGAGGAACACTAGCAGGGTGCTGGGCTGTAAAGCCATTAGTAGCAGAAAGAGGGAGGTGGTTATACCATTACACATCTCTGATTAGTCCTCCACTATAGGATTGTGTACAGTACTGGAGACCCCATCTCCAGAAGGAAATAAATATCCTGGAAAGAGTTCAGAGAAGGGCTACAAAGATGGTGAATGGTTTACAGGATAAAAATGATCAGGATAGACTAAAGGATCTGTACCTGTAGCTTGGGGATAGAAGGGGGGGATATGACAAACATTCAAATGCATAATGAAATTCAGCAAACTACAGGTGGGAAGTACACTTCAAAGGAGTAGAAAAGTAAAAGTTTCTTACATTACATCTAAACCTCTGTCCTAGTTTAAAAATATGACATCTTGTCCTGAGAGGGTAGTAGATAAGTGGAATAGCCTACAAGCAGAAGCTGTAGAGGTTAATACAGTGAGGGAACTTAAGCATGCATAGGATAGGCATAAGGCTCTCTTTCACATAAGACAAGACCAAGTACTAACATTTTTACATTAGGAAAATGGGCAGACTAGATAGGCAGACTAGATAGGCAGTCAAATTATTTGTTTCTAGCCGAGTTATTCTCAACCAGGATGCCATCACCATAGAGTGCCCCATGTTTTCTATGAAGACTTTGACAAAAATGTGAAGATTGATTTTTAAATGTAGGTTTATGGAAATTGTTATGCACAATATGTTTTTTAATATTATGATTTTAAGACCTGTATATTTATGTATTGAAACCTTCATTATGTCATGATCAATTACATTAACCCTTTGAGTGCCAGAAGGGTACACAATGCATTGCAAAGCAATGTGCTGCGTACCCCTCTGGCACTCAAAGGGTTAAATGTTAGGAGTGCCCCAAAAGGTCCAGATTGTGTGTTAGGGGTGCCTCGAGCAAAAAACGAGTGTTCTAGTCCCTGACTGATGAGGCGAACCTCAACAATATTTAGGAGAGTAAAATGTTGCTCATCAAATGTGTTTGGTTTATTTTGAGGCAGAAGAATGCTTTTGCTGCCTGTGGCCTGAATGACAATCTTCTTCAGCTCGGGTCCAAAGAGAAAGGGAACCCATCAAAGGTAATGCCACTAATGATTTCTTGGAAGCCACATCTATATTACAAATCTTTAGCCAAAGGGTGCAGTGAGATACTACCCCAATTTTTGAAATTTCAACAGCACTGTAGCATTTTGCAGATGGCAGAATCAACGGCACTGTAGCATCTTCTAGAAGACATTTTAGGGCAAGGGCATTTTCCTTGGGAGCATCCTTCTGATCAGCTTTTAGGAGCTTATCCGTCAAGTTTCCATTGCCCTGCAAGCCAAAACAGATGTAAAAGCCACACAAAAGACTGCAACTGTGCCAGAAAACAGGAGTTTATGGAAGGAGTCAAATTTCTTATCAGTGGAGTCCTTGAAGCTTGCAGCACTTTATACTGGAATGGTAGTGTTTCTGGATAGTCCACTGCCGGATCGGCTGACTACAGTACTACATAATCCTGCAGGTAAGGGTAGAGACCTTTTAGGGATTCACATAGGCTGGTCAAGTGAAAACCATTCAACCTGCACAGTTTTGTCTCATCCAACGTAAGAAGGGAAAGAGGCAGTGGGCAGTCTTGCATTTGAAGAGAGATACAGATGGTCCCTACTTGCAGAGAGTCATCCAAGATGAGAACTTCCAGAATAGCCCAAATGAAAAGCTCCACAGATTCTGACCATTATCCTTCAAAGAAGGGTAATTGGGGTCAGAACAGTCACTATGTATCTCACATTCATTGTCACAGAACCCAAGGACAGACACCATGGAAGAGTCAAGACTACCAGGATGGTCATTTAGTTGGAGCCGCTGGAGGATATGCCAAACATGTGCACAGAATGTTCTCTAGCTTGGGAGGGTATTGATCCATTCTGGTTCCAAAGGGGGAAGGGATATCAGCTGGAACAGGAGGATGAGGAGTGCTAGTGGTAGAAGTACACATAAAATATTGTGAGTTTGAGTCCCTAGACATCTTGGAACCACAAGGACAACAATTGGAAAATGCAATCTTACTTTTGCTGCTTCTTATCTTAGACTCTCCCTCTTTGAACTCTAAAGACATATGAAGCTAGAAATTAAAAAGTAGGCCAGATAAGAGCTTTCACTGCCAAATGAGCTGGAGTGGAAGTCCAGCCCACAGAAAGCACATCAGCACAAATTTAACTGAAGAAGGCAGGCACAGATCTGGCACTATAGTGGAAGGCACTCTCCAGCTGGCCGGAGATGGCGGTCCATCTGAGAGCCACTGGGTCTCATGGATCATGTAAGTGAAAGGGCATCACAGCTGAACGGAAATCTGACCGTCTGTTTACTCCACTCAGCCAGACATTGAAATGGGACTGAGCGGTTCACCTCCAAATACAAAAAGTGTCAACGCTTATCAGGATTGTGAACGTGGCTGAATATCCATGACAAATAGAACAAGTTTACCAGACAAACTCACTGCAAATCATAGCACTTCCAGGTCCTTATGAGTAGGGAGAAAACATACACAGACAGGTCCCCTGCCTTTGAGGCTCCAAGGGACTGAGTGGCAAGAGGACAGGACACTCTGGTCCCAGGCAGCAATCCTGACTAAGCCAGGGCTCACACTGCTGAAGAGAGACAGTAAATCCAAACAAAAAATTACAGATGACAAGTATTTCCTCTTATGGAAATGGCCATGTACCCCCTGAGGTCACTAAGAAACTGAAGTCTGTCTAGTGGGTGGAGGGGTATTGAGGGCAGAGAGTTGGAAGGATTTCACTTTGGAGTGGCCTGGCTCCTGGAAGGAGGCGCTCAATACCCTATGGTCATTGCATGCCTCAGTAGACTCAAGAGAAATATATTTTCAATAGTAAGCATTACTGTCCATTTAACTAGGAATACTTCTTCTTTAAAGGTATAGTAATGTTTCATAATAAAAGCAGCTCTAATTAATCATCATAGTATTTGGACTTTGGAGAGTGTATTTCAATTGTAGTTGTAGTTCAAGAGTAATTCAATGACAAAGTATCCCCCCCTCCCGCCCCTTTTACTGATGTAACACTGTTCAGCCAGATCAGAAGGGATGTGCCCAGGTAGACTGCAGAGAGGGACAATCTTCAATTAAGAGAAAGGAAAAACCTGAAAAACTTGTCAAGGGGGGCAGGGCTTCATTGTTCTCATAGGAAGAAGACTGTCCCCTGCTGTTATCTGTCTGGTCTTACAACCAGATTCCTCATCTGAGAGTAAAAGGGGCGGGAGGGGGAAACTTTGCTTGTGAATCTCTCTCAAACAATAAAGGTTTGAGAGATAAGACTTATATCGTTCTTCATGGGTTTTTTTAATGCCTACAAAATAAAATAAAGATAAAACGGAATATTACTATCCCTTTAACACAATATTCAAACTCAATGGTTTCATCTAGAAGGCACACACTATAGACTTAAAATACTTTCTTCTGAAGAGTCTTCAGAGTTAGTTTGAGTTATATTAGAAATTTTTTTATTATTATTATTAATAAACGACTTAATTTACCTTTGGCAACTGAAGCAAATATTTTTACAGTCATTGGGTGGTGAACCATTTCCAATTCATTATTTGAACTATTAATATGTGGAGAATTTTATTGCCATACAGTATAAGGATATTTAGTTTTAAACTATGGAGGCAAAATCAAATAATAAACCTAAGAATCTATGATCTTCAAAACCAAAGATGGGAACAATATGGTCCGTGAGTTGTATCAGGCCATGAGAGCAATATAATCCAGCCCGAAGATCTTTAAAGACAAATGTTTATCCATATCTGGCTTCTCTGTTCTTCAGTGTCCCATTGTGAACTCATCTGGATTAGCGCAACATTATTACAATATCACGTTGCTTCAACCCCATGAAGGTGGTAATGAGTACTAGTAGTTGTAGTTCAAGAGTAATTCAATGACAAAGTATCTCCCCCTTCCGCCCCTTTTACTGATGTAGGTAGACTGCAGAGAGGGACAATCTTCAATTAAGATAAGGGAAAAACCTGAAAAACTTGTCAAGGGGGGCAGGGCTTTCATTGTTCTCACAAAAGAAGATTGTCCCCTTCTGTTATCTGTCTAGTCTTACAACCAGATTCCACATCTGAGAAGAGATGGCTTACACTAGGTAAAAGGGGGAGGGAGGGGAAACTTTGCTTGTGAATATCTCTCAAACCATTAAGGTTTGAGAGATAAGACATATCGTTCTTCATGTTTTTTAATGCCTACAAAATAAAATAAAGAGAAAACAAAGTATTACTATCCCTTTAAAGTGCCAAAGGGGAATCCAAAGTTTTGCTGTGCAAAGTGATGGACTCTCCTCGTACAGAGAGGGCCCTGTCCAACAAACAGAGAAGAAGTCAGATGTATTTTGCTCTGCTCAAGAGCTTGCAAGGGTATGCAAAAATCTCACTGGGACTGTGTCCTCGCATCCAGGGTGAAATCTCTGTTATAGCTCATAAATGCCATACACAGAGAAGAAATGTTCTGACGCACATCATACAGGGAATCAGCTAACGCCTTGCTCACAAGTGCCTAGAGGGATCACCCGCACCTCCCAGACGGAGCCAAATAAGGCCGAAACATACGTCTGGGGTTAGCCGTTTACCTTGTTCAGAGAAGAATTGTCAGGCATTTTGTGGCTGGACTGTCTTTTTGGCAGGACCTGTATGATACGCGTCAGAATGTTTCTTCTTTGTGGTATCCATTTGAAGTGTTGCATGTAAAGTTTTGAGTCATAAAATGACGCATGTGTTTTGCCGCGTCATCTAAAGCGTCGCATTTAAAGTTTTGCGTCATAAAGTGATGCACATTCTACATTTTGCATCGCTCTGAATGACACATTCACCATTTCGTGTATTAACAGGACTCAATATGGGTGCAATAATGACGCAAATTAGGTGCAATAGGGGTTCAATATTGGTGCAATATGGGGGCAGTATTGGTGCAATATGGGTGCAATAATGACGCAAATTGGGTGCAATAATGACACAAATTGGGTGCAGTATGGGTTCAATATGGGTGCAATAATGATGCAAAATGGGTGCAATGTTGACACAATATGGGTGTAATATGGGTTCAATATGGGTGCAATGACGACGCAAATTGGGTGCAATATTAGTGCAACATGGGTGCAATAATGATACAAATTGGGTGCAATATTGGTGCAATATGGGTTCAATATGGGTGCAATGACGACGCAAATTGGGTGCAATATTAGTGCAATATGGGTGCAATAATGATGCAAATTGGGTGCAATATTGGTGTAATAATGAAGCAAATTGGATGCAATGTCGACGCGAATTGGCTGCAATGTGGATGCATTATAGGTGCAATAATAACGCAAATTGGGTGCAATATTGACGCAATATGGATGCAATAATGATGCAAATTGGGTGCAATATTGGTACAATAATGATGCAAATTGGATGCAATATGGGTGCAATAATGATGCAAATTGGATGCAATATGGGTGCAATATTGGTGCAATAATGAAACAAATTGGGTGCAATATTGGTGCGATATGGATGCAATAATGACGCAAATTGGGTGCAATATGGGCTCAAAATTGGTACAATATGGGTGTAAATTGGGTGCAATGTTGAAGCAAATTGGGTGCAATGTTTGGTTGGTTTTGGTGTGTTTTGGGTTGGATTTGGTGGGTTTTTGGTTGGGTTTTGGATTGGATTTGGTGGGTTCTTGGTTGGATTTGGGTTGGTTTTTGGTTGGGTTTTGGATTGGATTTAGTGGGTTTTTGGTTGGATTTGGGTTGTTTTTTGGTTGGGTTTTGGGTTGGATTTGGGTTAGATTTGGTGGGTTTTTGGTTGGGTTTGGGTTGGATTTGGTTGGGTTTTGGGTTGAATTGGTTGGGTTTTGGGTTAGTTTTGGTGAGTTTTGGGTTGGATTTGGTGGGTTTTGGGTTGGTTTTGGTGGGTTTTCAGTTGGTTTTTGATTGGGTTTCGGTTGGATTTGGATGGCACCCATATTGAGTCCTTAATGCACCCATATTGCACCCATACTGCGTCAATATTGCACCCATATTGAGTACTTAATGCACCCATATTGCGTCCTTAATGCACCCCATTGCACCCATAATGTGTCAATATTGCAACCATATTGCAACATGTTAATGCACGAAATGGTGAATGCGCCAGAGCGACACGAAATGTAGAATCTGCATCACTTTATGAAGCAAAACTTTAAATGCGACACTTCAAATGATGCGGCAAAACACATGCGTCATTTTATGAGGTAAAACTTTACATGCAACGCTTCAATAGTAAACCCTTCTCTGTATATGGCATTTGTGAGCTAAAAGACATTGCACCCTGGGCACAAGGACGCAGTCCCAGTGAGCTTTTTACATACCCTTGCAAGCTCATGAGCCGAGCATCTCTCACGACTTCTCTGTATATCTCCCAGGGCAACAAACAAATTGTTAAAGTATTTTACCAGGAAGGATAAACGGAGATTGTCTCTTGTTTTCAAGTATGTCCTGGAATAATTTTATTTACCTCAGAGGGGTAAAAGGCTGAGATGACCTTGCCGGGACTAGAACCTGTGATTCTGAGGTATAAACAGATTGTACCACTGGTGCATTAATCCACTGAATTCATAGTGACTGTTATGAATTTCTGTCCATAGTATGGTAAATGGGGGGTTTTGTGTTCCTTTAACCTCTTAACGAACGCCTGATCTGGCATGCGGATAGCTGGTAAGGACCACTGAGACTTTTTTTTTTTCCTCTCATTGAACTCTGGGGTGGCAGAGAAGCGTGCTACCATCCCAGAATTGCATGACGTGTCAGGACAGTCACCGGTCCTTAAGTGCAGGAACTGTTGTGATGGTCCTGGCATGGCATGGGTCCTTAAGGTAACACTTTCGAGTGCCAGAGAGGTATCCAAACATGGTATTGCAATGTGTTGGATACATTTCTGGCATTATTAAGTAAAACTATGTTTCTGGAGCAACACCCCTGCACCATAGGTATGAAAAGAAAAAAATTGCAAAGTCCTGTTGATTTAATTGCGGCCTTTTAATCCTTAGAATGCTAAAGAGGTAAAGGTGCAAGTAACCTCTAGCATTCAAGCAGTTAAAAGCCCCATTTAGATCAGTGGGAATGCTGGAAACTTGCATTTGTTCCCTATAGGGTTGTTGCTTTTCCAGAGAATTGTTGCATCATTTGTTTGTGCATTGGGCAAAAAAAAAAAAAAAAAAGCTAACAAAAGCAATGCATTGCACACCCCTCTGGGTTAACTGTGTAATCAATCCTACGCACATGGGCATGAGTAGTCATTGTTACTAACTTAACTTGAGGACCAGAGAGGTTTTTCTATGTATTTTCAAGCAATACATTGTGCACCCCGCTGGCCCTCAAGGGATGAGCAGGAAGGGGTAAGAAAATCATTAAAGGGATAGTAACAGTTCACGAAAAAAAATCAGCTCTAATTAATCTTCATAGTATTTGGGCCATGGAGAGTGTCATTTCAATACTGTCAGATTTGTAGTTCAAGAGTAATTGAATGATAAAGTATCCCCCTCCCACCCCCTTTACCTAGTGTAAAACTGCTCACCCCAGATGTGGAATCTGGTCCACAGACCAGACAGCTCACAGCAAGGGACAATCTTCTTACTGTGAGAACAATGAAAACTCTGCCAGGTTTTTTGTTATGATCACTAAAGATTGTCCCTCTTTGCGATCCATCCGTACAGTCTTGCTGCTCTGAGGTGAGCAGCGTTACATCAGTAAAAGGGGTGGGAGGGGGATACTTTATCATTCAATTACTCGAACTACAACTCTGACAGTATTGAAATAACACTCTCCATGACCCAAATACTATGAAGATTAATATGATGTTTTTATTGGGAAACATTTCTATCCCTTTAAAAGTCAGAGGCTGAGTTACTAAGATTAAATGGAGCAAACCAACTGAACCATAGGGGACAAAAAAATTCCCATTATTTAAATGGGGCTATTAGCCCCATGAATGCTAGCGAGGTCTCCAACAATGCAATAGAAGTCTTTCTAGTAATCAAGGGGTTGTAAGTTCAGTTTATATAAATGTGCTTGAAGACTTGTGATCTGCTCCCTATGGTGCAGTTTGTTTGCTCCAGAATAGATACAGTTCTTAGTACATCAGCCTCAAGGATTATGAAAAAAGCGTGAAGTCTTAACACACTGAACATACCAATTTATAGTCTTTACTTATTGCAAAACAAGCCAACACACTTTTTCATCACGAAGTGCAAAGGGGTGTGTGGCCTATCTAGTTCTCAAAAGGGCTGTTCTACCTAATGAAGGCACATAAATCCTCATCTGCATCTCCACCAATCCTCCAAACAATCTTCATCTACATTTATATCAAATCTACAAACAAATGCGCAATTATGGATGAAGGAACTAACAAACCAAGGCTCTGATTGCATAACGCCAAGCATGCTAAAGTGATGCTTGTGTTAATACAGAGATGTGTCACAATTCTGCTGCTGCTGCAGGAACTATGCAGATGAATTTGCTTCTACGGAACATCAAATACAGAAAGCCATCCTATCCCTCTGACTTCTCTAAATAAATCAAATAAAAAAGATTTCCTTTGTCATTTGTAATACAGTGCAGTGTAACGTGGCTGCATCTTGACAGTTTGTTTATCAGGGTCAGAGGATCCACCCTTTCTGCATAAAGTTTGCACAGAACATTCCAATTGCAATCAGCAAACAGACACCTTGACGTGATTTTTTTTTTTACCTTGAACGGCGACACAAACATCTGCAGGGAAGGGGTACAATAAGGCAGGAGCAGAATCATTTGAACACTAAATTGGGGGCACTGTTTGACCACAGCCAGATGACTGGATTAAGCCTTTCAGTGCAGAGGGGTGGCCAGTGCACAGCCTTCTGGCATTCAGAGGGTTAATAAAGGACAGTAATGCACACAGCTGCAATTTGTGTCCAGATTTATAGCTGGTGAAATAATTTTAGAAATGCAACACATTTAAGGTTGTCTGTAACACCTAGTTATTTTCAATTACTCTCATCAGAAGCCAGGCAGGCCTCACTGGTAACCAAGGGGTTAATAAAAAAAAAAAAAAAAAAAAAAAGGAAAAAACCCCCCACATAATCAAAATTAATTTTCTTCTTCCTAGGAAATGATAGCAGGTTAATTCTATGCACCACAGGCTTTAAATAGAGATAGTTTAGAATTTAGATGCTATATTTCTAGTGCTGCAGTGAAGAAGCCAGGAGATCCATTCCTAGATACCCCTCATTTGGTGACACAAGCAAACCCAAGTAGAACATATAAACACGTATTAATGTCAGCAGGGGTGGAATGATCCAGATGAATTACCAACAGCACCCAGGTCAAAGAAAGCTGCATTTTTCACCAAAACCATGATATTTTAACCTCGGTTTTTACTTACTCGGATTTGCTGAACGTGCTTAGAGCCTTGATGAATGAAAACCCCACGAATGGCAAATCTTCACCCGAGAATCCAGTAGCGCTCAGCTGGCATGGAGAGGATAAAAAGCGTGCATTCTTCTCAGGTTCATCAAAATTTGAGGTGTCATCATCGGACTTTAAAGTAGGAACGAATGGAGGAGGAGCTGGAGAGGACGAGAGAAATGTGGATTACAGACCCAGGCAAGAGAGATTCTTCATTAGCCGCACTAGCACTGCAGCCCCTGCTCTCTCAGGAACTGGCAGACTGAGTCACTGCTATGAAATCGTATTACAGCAACAAGATATTAACCCTTCCATCTCCAGGATATTCTCTCTCTATAAATATTATTTTTTGCCCAATCACATTTGATACAATTCTAAGATTATTCCCATAATATGTCATGTTTAACCCTTTTGAGAGTCAGATAGTATATTTAACCCTTTGTTTTGTCAGAGGAGTGTGCAACACACCCATCTAGCACTGAAAGGGTTAAATGGACACACACTTCTCGTTGAATATTTGATAATTCTGTCGAACCAGGTAAAAATAAATTACGGAATACATAAGGTATTGCAAAGATTAGAGAAAGCAAAAATATACAGACCATATATTATTACACAAATAATTTATCTTACATTCCATGGAAGCCTGAAACATCTTTATCTGAAGCCATATTTAAAAAACTGCTGCTCTTCTTGAGAGTCTGTCAAAATCTCTTTAGCTAGCAGCAGATTGAGCAGGCATTGTTAGAAGGAGGGCACTCCGGTGTGCTAGCACCGTTACCATGGATCCAGAAAAAGATCTCCTTGGGCCAATAGGAGATACGAGAGAAAATTTCACACACTACACAGATTGTCAAGCAGCTTGTTTACCCAAATTAATTTCAATTATGCACTGTATCACCCTATTTAAACATGTGCTTCTATTGGTTGTATTAATGACAAAATAATTTAGATCTTGACGTGCTTTGATACCAGCATCACACGGTCAGAGAAATTGCTCAAATGGTGCAATAATCAGTTAACTGTTCAGTAGGAAGTTAGTGAGAATCATCACTAGAGTTCAGCTCAAAGCCATCCAAAATGCTTTCTTGAAAAAAAGCTCCTCATTTGCTGTTTTTTCTAGGGCCATTTAGGTCTTTGGAATGCAACAGCTAATTTCTGCACAGTGAGCAGGAACAATAAGTCAAAAGAGCAGCTTAGCCAGCCCTCAGAAAATCAATTTAAATTTCAATGTGGGCACCAGTTGCAAAGCCCTTCACTAATACAAGCACCCCTGTTTCCTGGAATTGCAATGCACTAAAAAGTGAATCTGAACAGCTTATGAAACTAACCATTTTAAGTAGAAATTATACTGATTTACTTTAGTACTGCTATATCAATGCCTTTAAACTGTATATTAACTCCCTTTGTGAATAAAAATTAATATCCATTTTTGTATACTTTCTCATTCTCTGGTATTACGTAACCCCTTGGATGCTACAAACATCTCAATCACAGCACTGCATTGCACCTTCTGAGAAGTTAAATGGCAACAAACATAACATTTGAAATATAAATGTGTGTGTGTGTGTGTGTGTGTGTGTGTGTGTGTGTGTGTGTGTGTGTGTGTGTGTGTGTTTGTTTTAAAGCCTAGTATTTTACTAGTTAAAGGGGAAGTATACCCCAATAATACATGATCTTAAAGCGGAACTATTATTCCAATTAAAGTGCCACCCAAATAATTATTCATATAGCAGTATATATACCAATAGTTGTAAGATCCTGAGTAAGTCCAGCATTATTGAGAAATCCATCTTGTTCAGCGACCAACAGGCAGGCATCAGCACAGACATCTTGCCTCTTCAGCATTTGTGCACCTGTGCTGTCCATCCTGGTCAGCAAGAAGCCTGCCCGTTAGTCTCCAAACAAGATGTATTTTTCAACAATGCTGACATTCATTATAATAGAACTATTGGAATGCATATCGCTATATGGATAATTATGTGGGGGAACTATAATTGAGTGATTATCCTGCTTTAATACATTCATCACAAGGGTATATTTCTGGTTCAGAATGTTACTGAGTGCACATAGACTGCTGAACTAGGGAAATATCATGCAGGTTTTTGAAGTCAAGATGGATGTTTTACCAACTTTGAGCTGCAATATTTATTTTTTTTGCCTTCCTCTAGATCAACAAAGTAGAAGTGGCATGGACTGAACTTCAAGGAAATGCCTTTTTTCAGCCTAATCAACTATGTAACCAAGTTAGGTAGGTCCTTCATACAGCAGCCAGTTATTTCTATCTACGGTTTTTCTTTGCTTTTAATATGTTTAAACTACTTCTAGTTGATTATGTTTATAATCTGATAAAAGCTAGTGTCCTATATGAGCCACTCAGTTCCATTGAAACTTAAAGTTTGTTTTGAGGAGGTGGCATTTAGATGCAGACGTTGATAAAATACAAAACAAACAGTTAAATACAACTAACTGCCGTATGAAGGGCACATTAAGAAATACAAATTCCTCGGTTATTAGAATATGAATAACATCAGAAGTTCTTCTCTCCTATTAGCAGACCTGCCAATGACGCAGGTGATTCAGGAGGACTAACAAGGGGAAAAACAGAGGTCTGAAATTATACTCCTGATGGTCCCCTTTTTTGGTCCCAAAAAAGAGAGACACTGAATTGCAGTACTAAAATCTCACTGGGCTGAGCATGCGGCCACCATAGGCCCTAGTGAAGGGATTCCAGGACTGACACAAAGAGTCAATGGAGGCTGAGAGAGCAACAAAGTTGTAAGTTGAATTCCAGCTCAATGCCAGATACATGACCTCCAAAACATTTTGGAACCGTATAGAGAATCTCCATGTGATTTGTTAAAGGGATAGTAATACCTAAAATGTAAAAAAAAATATGTTGTAGGGTTTATCCCCCTGAGTAAAACAAGAGTAGTCCCACTGCTGAAAGACGTTTCATTCAAAAGTTATTAATTTTCAAAGTTGAATTTTTTAGGTGCAATATCACAGTGGCCTGAAATTGTACAGTGGCGCTGTTGCTACACCATCCTATGGAGATTTATGGTCCTGAGACCAGAGCTGTCCATAGGATCGTGTAGCAACAGCGCCACTGTACAATTTCAGGCCACTGTGATATTGCACCTAAAAAATTCAACTTTGAAAATTAATAACTTTTGAATGAAACATCTTTCAGCAGTGGGAGTACTCTTGTTTTACTCAGGGGGATAAACCCTACAACATTTTTTTTTTACATTTTAGGTATTACTATCCCTTTAAGTCTGCACCCATCAGAGTTGACTTGGTAAAACATAATTGTCCTCTAAGCATTGCATCTCCTCACTCTGTAAATAACAATGTCAAACTTGCACGTCTCAGTATACAGATCCCCTGGTCGTTTTCCCCATAGTGTTTATGCTGTGAAAGGCAGCTGATTAATACAGTTGGCTAATGTGACATTGCAAAGTAAACAGGGAGGAGGTTACCACTGGCAGTGTCGGCTCTTACATTAGGTGAGCTAAGAAACTAGATGTAGATTTGCTAGTACTCCTAATGGAGTGAGTGGCCATGACTAACCATTAAAACATTGGACTTTCCATGTTAACTGCTCTCTAAATGTTCGCTTCCTGTTTGTCACTTTCATAGTTTATATTTTGCAACCAGTAGGTTTGGTTATTCACACATTACAAGCAAAGTACAACATCAAAATTAAATGTAGGGTCTCGATAGCTTTTTCTTGTCACCTCCAGCTCAAAATGTTAGTCATTACTTAACCACATCAGAACCAGAGGGCATTGTGATGCATAACCCTCTGGTTATCAACGGGTTAATTCATTTCCAGTACACCCAGCAATGTTACCTGCACCCCTGAAAATCTACAATGGGAAAATGCAGAAGAACAGCAGCAAAATAACTTTAGTGAGAGTGATTCCACCGAAATAGGGGAGCTGTATATAAAGGTCAGTGCTAGGCAGCCTTTGGCTCTCCAGCTGCTGGAGATTAACTCCCCTCCTCCCTAAACAGCTGGTTGGGACTGATAGTTTTTATAGTCCCCAACAACTGGAGAGGCAATGGTTGTGTATCCCTGTAAAATAATCTTTAAACCTTTTTGCTTCCATACATAGCCTGGCAATTTCTCTAAAATTTAGAACTCATTTCCTAACACAGGCACAGAAAAATATTTAGGTGACGATGGCTGGGCTTTGTCTAAATTCTGAGGCAGGAGTTTGTAATTTTTTAAAATTTAGAGGGATGGTGCCCCAGCCAATAGATTACATTTTTCTTCTCTTAACCCCTTCAAGACCAATGACAGGCCAGGCCCGTCACAAATTAAAGTCCGTAAAGGACCGGTGACGGCCCTGGTACGTCATTAGTTTTTGTTATCAAAGCGCACTCTGATCACCCCACAAGTCTAAAACGGATTACTCCTGGACCAGAGCAGTCATGACGAGCCAGTACGTTTGATCCCTCACACTTGCCAGCTCTCCAAACAAAATTGCCTTAATTCTCAAGTTCACAAAATGCCCTGGTCCTTAAGGGGTTAAATGTTACTCATCTTATCCTGGGAGGCACTGGATCTTAAAACAAGAATATTGCAAAGTAGGTATACTTTGTGTTTTTAAGAAAAAGAAAGGGGGGAGCAAGATTATTCACTTGGCATCACATGTATGGACTGAATACTTTTAAACTACGATATTCTTTTATTCCTAGAGGGATATGGGGAGTTATGTTCCATGATTAATAGTAGGGATGGGTGAAAAGTTAAAGTTTTTATGTAGTAATATTCATGAAAAACCAGCAATCTGCAGAAATTCTCACACATTCAAAATAAATAACATTTCTACCTTGGAGCTACAACTATTAAAAATCTTTGCTGTTTCCCACCTCTGATTTATATGGCTGAGATAACTCCTGTCCCACTAGAACAAAAAATCCAGAACTTGCCACCATGGTGTCAGGTGTACTTGAGACAGAGAGAGCTGTAGAAGTATCAGCAGTAAGACGGAAAAGGTAGAGATTCCACTTCCTACTACTAGTGCTGAAGATGAGGCAACTGTAGCACCTCACTTCAGGTGTATCTGGGGAGAAGGATTGCAGTTAAAAACTTCCTCGTCTACCTTCACCCTTAAACTTATGGGTGTAGGAATGCTTTTCGTTGGGGGCAGGGAGTGTGCTATTGTCCACAACAGTAATGTGGTGACACACTAGCACACCAGCCCTAATTAAAGCACATGTGGCATAGCCCCAAGGAACGTGTGAAACATGCAATCACTCCCCCAAGGAAAGGAAAAAAAAAAACTACTTCCCCACTGCGGCCCCAGTGACAACAATAACATGGCAAAAGAAATCATCATACAAAAATAAATAAATAAACTAAGGCTCAGAATGTTGACAGAGTCACATGTCATCGCCATCAGTGGTCCAGGGCTGGGCTACTATAAATATCTAATTTGTCCCCCTACCAGCGCCATCAGAGTCCTTCACTTGGGCACTATCAATGACAAATTTGCCACACATTGCTTGGCGCAATAACCATGCATGGCAATGTAATGAAGGCCATTAGAATGCAGGGGATAATGAAGTATTTGCTTACTTTTAACCCAGGAGAATATGCCAGGTTCGTATCATTTCAGTCATTTTTACAGAGTGGTAACTCCCCATTGGAAGTGTCAGTCGTCTATCACCACCACCAGTCCATTTCGTTGGAAAGACAAGAGGCACAGTGATCAATACCACTTGATGTTTTAAGGGACATTTTAATATTGTCAACGTGCAATTAGAGAAGATGTACCAAGGTGTGTGCTCAAAGTCCTTTCCCCTCTTCACAACATTTTCACATACTATGAATATTGCAGTTGTTTATAGTCCATTGAGGGATGCATGGACCATGGTGTTAAGTAGCATACCTATATGAGGCAGGCCACTAGCTGCTAATCCTTCCCACTGCCTAACTACTTTCAGAGGAATGCAAGAAAATTTTGCAGTCAAAACTGGCATCCTGAGATGCCAAAATAGTAACTCTGTAGCACTTGTGAGCGTGAGAACAGATGACCATGTTGCTGATTTGCACAACTGGTCAACAGTAGCTTGGTTCTTCATGACCCATGAAATGCTGATGACCTAGAGGAATAAGTTATGATCCTGAATAAGTTTTAGACTGTATGCTAGACTAATAGTCTGTTTAACCCATGTAGAAATAATTGCCTAGCTGCCAGTCTGCCCTACTTAGGGCCTTGCAGATGTCTTAAAGTATTGAAAACTTGGACATATAGTCTTAAACCTCTCACTACCTGGAAAGGTTTCTCCTTTGCGGTGGTTGGATTAAAACACAACTATGGAAAAATCATATCTTAATGAATGTGTAAAGTGGACATCGCTTTGGGTTTAAATTCTGCAAGAGTTCAAAAATTCATATTGATGAAAGATAAGATGTGGTGAAGGAACCTTGTTTTGAAGGTCAGATCTTAGATCTAAACTGATGAGAATCACTCAAAGAGAATTAAAGAACCTATAGTACCAAATTAAATTGCAAGGTAGACTACGTATGGAAGAACTATACTGCTAACTTTCTAAATGAATGAATTTCAGAGATGAGAGGCACATTTCTCTGGAAGAAAGCTGACAGAGCTGAAACATTAACTTTTATATAGTTAACCCTTAGAACAGTGGTTCTCAACCTGTGGGTCGGGACCCCTTTGGGGGTCGAATGATGATTTGCCAGGGGTCGCCTAATACAATCAGATATTTATATTTCGATTCATAACAGTAGCAACGAAAATAATTTTACTGTTAGGGGTCGCCACAACTTGGGAAATTTTATCAAAGGGTCGCAGCACTAGAAAGGTTGAGAACCACTGCCTTAGAACCTTTTCTAGAAGTGCGTGCCAGATAAGAGGAAAGTGAGAGAGACAGAGGATGGTTCGATCTCCTTGACAGAATAGGGAGAATATATATTCTAAATAAGAAGATATATTTTGCAGTCATCGGTAGAGTTAGAATGACTGGAGAAATTAATCCCTGGTTCACTAATATCTTGGCTGCAATATTAAGAAAGTATGGAAGAAGATTGGTCTTTGAGATATGAGGGCTGATGTCCGAGATAGACAACCACGGGTCTGTCAATGACATATCTTGGAGGTAATGAAAGCAAGATCTCCTTGATCATAACAGAACTATGAGAAAGGAGTATACTTTCTTGTTCATAATATTGCAGAGTATAATGGAAATCATAGCTAGCGGAGGAAAGACATACCCTAGTCTATAAGTCCATAAGATCGTTAGGGCATCCACTGCTATTGCTTGTGGAATCTTAGGTCTGGAGTTTTCTGTTTCATCATGTCTATGTCTTGTACTCCCTGTAGATCTGTTACTTGGAAAAAACATTTCCTGTATTTAGTCACATTCCTCTTGGCCTATGGTTTGACAGCTGAGGTAATCTGCCACTCAATTCTTAACCCCTGGAATGTATATGACTGACAATGCTGGAACCTGATTTTCTGCCCTATGATGGATTTTTTCCACTTCCATACAAGCATTCAAGGATGAGTACATTTCCCCTGGTACCCTGATTACTATCACTGATTTTTTAGATTAAATCTTGAAGTTGCATACTGTGGACAAGAAAAATGAAAGCAGTGGTTGTGTTGTGAATGACATTCTTTACCATTCCTATATCAGTGGGAAGTTAGATATCCTCATGAGAAATATGTCATGTATGGCTTGTAGATGTTGGTGGCCTCTGGCAGCAAGCCCCAGCCACTCTGGATGCCTATTCTGCTGCAAAAGTAGCTTGAATGACAGTTTTTTGCCCTGAAACATTAACATAGGTAATGTATCAATGTAACTATCAGTCGAGTGCTTAAGGGCTGCTGTAATATAAATTGGAATAGCAGAAAGATTTAACAGTCTGGATACTGTGGGTTCAGTTGCTGGTGTGTTAGACCAAAGGTCTACCTTGTCTGAGAGATACAGAGAAGTACGTTCAAATTTATTGGTATAACCAAGGATTATCTGAATTATCCCACTTATCTGCAACTATCTCAAAAGCTTTTCATGTCAGGAAAGCGATAGATTATTTCTATTTATGCTTAAAAAGGGGGATAAATTAATTTTGTGTCATTATCTACATGCGCAAACCACTCTGATATAGACAAGGAAGGTTTACGATTATCCCTGGATAATTCACCCTCATCTTTTTAAAAATTATTAGACAGAGGTTTTTTAACCGATATATGGGTGTCTTTTTTACCCATATATCTAATATGTTTCCAAATTATTGCCTATAGAGCCAGGTAAAGTCTTAGCCCGCTGGTTCAAGACTGGTAGTAACTCTTTAATGGGGAAGCCCTATAGAGTCAGAGGCCAAATATGCAGTACACAACTTAGCACCATAGTTTTACATAATGCAACAAGACCTATTGTTCTTAGGTTTCAGACAATAGGGTCAGAACAAAATTAAGGCACAACAATTTCCTGATTGGTGTGGAACTCAGAGACCACCTTAGGAAGAAATTCCTGAGATGTTCGAAGCACCACCTTGTCCTTGTGAAAACAGGAAAGGCAACTTGCAAGTCAAAGCATGCAACTTGACAACTCTACGGACTGAAGGCAGGGAAAGCATCAGTGACCCTCTGAAGGAACACCTTGACGTCTGGAATAGTGGCAATATGTCTCTGAAAAAATACAGACACAGACAAAATTTGGACCTTCGAGGAACTCAAGCTGAATCTTTTGTTCACCCCATCCTGCAAGGTCAAAATCCTGTGAGGACAGAGACGTGTAAACACACCAGGAATGAAAAATTGACCATACCCTGTGGTAGTCTTTAGATGAGGAGACAGCCTTCCGAGGCTAAATCATAGTGGGAATGACCTAAGTGGAGAATTTTTATTCCTCAAGATGTGGGCTTCAACAGTCATGCCTTCAAAGTCAGCATTTCCACATCTTTTTTCCAGAGGTAAGCCTGGAGGAGGAGGTCTGGCCAGGGAGGAAGCGGGTGTGGATCCTGAATGAAAAGACTCCCTGGTCCGCAAACCACACCCGCCAAGTCCAATAAGAAGTGATTAGCATCACAGTCATTCCGTCCATCATGATCTTCCCGAGTACCCTGGGAATGAGTGGAAGTGGAGGAAAGATATAAGCAAGGTGGAAGTTCCATGGAATTGACATTGCATCAGTGGCAAAGGCCAGAGGGTCCCCCTTGTGGGAGCTGAAGACCCAAACCTTCCTGTTTTCCTTCGTGGCCATTAGGTCTATCTTTAGCAACTCCCAGTGTTACACAATCAGGTAGAAATCTTCTGGATTGAGTTTCAACTCTCCCGGATCCATGTCTTGGCTACTTAGAAAGTCCTCCAACATGTTTTCTACCCCCGGAATGTGAACAACGGAGATGGAACGTGGACTTCTACCCAACCTAGAATGTACTTCACCTAGTACCACGTGGCGGCACTTCGAGTGCCCCCCTGATGGTCGATGTAAACAATGGCCATGGCATTGTCTGAATGGATGTCCCTTTAATGGAGAGGTCTAGTACACAAGGGTGAGACAGATCGCTCAGAGTTCCAGAACACTGATGAACTGAAGAGACTCCTCCACAGTACACCTGCACTGGATCCCCCAACCTCTCAAGCTGGCGTCAGTCGTGACCAGAGTTTATTCCTGGGTCACAAAGGATTTCCCCTGTTCCAAGTTGTGCCTGGTGCAAGAATCACTGCAGGTCCCTTCTGGCCATCAGTGATAGGGAGATCTGCAGATCCAGAAGCACTGGGTTCCTGGACCAATTCTGTATGACATGTCTCTGGAGCTCCCTGTTGTGCAAATGAGAGTAAGGCACTGCCTCAAGTGTCGACACTAGTTTCCCCAGAACTCTCATATACTTCCTGACTGTGGCAGAAGACCACTCCAGGGCCTGAGACATCATCCTCCATAACCTGCAGGATCTTGTCCTCTGGGAGAAAGACTTTCCCTAGGCGAGTGTTGAACCACATGCCTAGGAACACCAGCTCCTGGTACGGTACTGGGGATGATTTCAATAGATCCACCCATGGTGAACCAGGAGATGAGGACAGTCTTGGATGTACTGGGCCAAGAGCTTCCTTGTAGGAGTCATTCAGATAGGAGAGCATAAAAATGCCCCGATTCAATGTAGGCTGCACACGAGGAGCTCTGCCAATGAGATCTCTCTCCAGCTTACTAACAGAACGCCTCCGTCATCGGAGGATGCTGGGGCAAGTGAAAGGAGCTGAGGCTGTGGGAGTGTCTTCTGCACCATACGGTGCGCGGCTGTGCGGCTGCTAACGTCATCAGGTACACAATTCAAGTATCTTTTTTCTTCATTTAAACAGATTTGTAGGCAAAAAGAAACACCGCAATGGACAGAGGGGACACAAAGGAAGGGATACAACAATGATAATGCGGAGGTGAAAGTTCCCCTTTAAGCCATAATGTGCATCACACAGTAACTGAAAAGGCTGAGGCGTTAGCGGACAACCTGACTGCGCAAAAAGAGCCTAAGAAATATATGTGTTAGCCTCTTTCATGTCGGCTAAAAAGACCAACAGATTCTCTTTGGAAGCATCAGCACGGACAGCCTCCATCAGTTTTTCATCCCAAGGCAACAGCCTTGATGACCCAGGCAGAGGCTAAAATAGGCTTCAGTGCGGCCCCAGTAGGCACAAAATTTGCCCTGAGAACAGAATCCAGCTATTTATCCTCTGTATCTTTCAGGCCAGCTGTGTCTGCCCACGGCAAGGCAGAAGACTTGGCTAGCCTGGAGAAAGGGATTCACAGTAGGAGGAGATGCCCACTGCACCAAAGCAGTCTCTGAATAGGGGTATTGTCTAGAAAAACTTGTGGTGATAGACAGCCGCTTATTAAGGGTCTTCCACTCATCCAGAAGGATAAAGACATTAGGGGGAAAACTATAGAAGATTTCTTACGACCCTGGAAGACATCTGCAGAGGAAGACCCCTCATCCGGGATGTCAGGGACCTGAAGGGTCTCCAAGACAGACCTCAGCCAAGGGAATGGGGTCAGTCTCATAAGTGTCCCCACAGGAGTATGAAGAATCCATATTCTTATATTACCTTTCCTCATCCTCCCCATCTGAAATGTCCTCCTCATAGGAAGCCCCAATAAACATAGGAACACTGTGAGATCTGGGGGCAACATATTTAAATGTAGTGGGGGGGCCCTTCCAAGACTGAAGGACCCCCTGGAGGGAGAATGCAAGTTGGGCCACTGTAGCTAACAGTGATTTTACCCAACCTGGCTCTTGCTTAGTGCTGGTGGGCCCTGGAGGGGTAGTAGGTGCCACAGTACATGAGGAGCAGAGAGATCTGGAATACTCTCTAGGGAGCTCTGTTTGACATGAGAAACACTAAGGGGGGGGGGGGTAAGTAATGCTCCTGAGTCCTTTAGTCTTAGGTGTAGCCCCATGTCCCTTAGAATCCAGCATCTTAACAGGAGACTAGTATAAATCACTAGAAACAGTTCCCCAGACTAATAATTCACCCTACAAAGCCCCAAAAGGTACTCATCTGGCAGGTAAAGGGTTAATCTGGAGAAGGAGAGCAAAGAGAGTCTGCCTTTGTGTAGGATAAGCAAGAGAGAAGTAAAATGGCAGCTGCAAAGCTAGCAGCCAATCTGAAGAAAGCCTGCAAAATGGGTATTCTAAGAAACAGTCTACTGTGTTGCTGTTGTCTAGCAATGCCTACAACTCCATCTGTGGAACTGCCATAGTCCCCAAAACATTTAAGGAAGTGAACCGGATGAAAGGGCATGAGGAGACAAGAAGAATGAGCTTACTCTGACTTCTGTATGTCAAACAGCTGCAGAGATATGTCCCAAGGAAGTTCGCCCATTGAAGTCAATGGAACAAAGATGGTGGCAGCGTGGGAACCCATTCTTAAAGGGTCCGTGCACAGAAAATGGCCAATTTAGCAAGGTACTCTAAAAATCCAGCAAACCCCAGGGAACGTGGTAGACACCCAACTGACAACCCCCAAACTGGATAGAATAGTAGGGATGGGGTTAACTATCCCAAATGCAGCCATCCTTGCTCAATAACACATGGAATGGATTTAGATAGATGTAATAAATATACCAAACATGAGTGCAGGAGCCTAAGGGCTCAGAGAAAACCTCTGTATAGAGAGACACAAGGTAGGGACAATGTGAACCAAGTCACTCAAAGGGTTACTCACTAATCTCCTATCTTCAGTTTACCATTGTGAAGAAAGCAGAGCCCCAATGGACACTGTTGGGATGGAAAACCTGGGCTGCAGGATTCCCTCCACAGGGCTGCAAGGGTTCAACACAGCACCTGCACACTGGTCAGTCCACTCCAGGGGAAGCCCAGTAATGGTAAACAGCCTAATGGGGGAGTTTTGGCAGCCCCATATCTAACAGAAAAAAATAAAAAAATCTAAAAACTAAAATAAATTTCACTGGCCATGTTTTCACCTCAGAGGACACAGCATAACTAGAGGATGCAGGTGGGAAGAGTTGAGCTGGAGGAATGGCTGTTGAGTCTCCACCCAAAAGATTGTCTTTTTGAGATGTCTCCTGCCTTCCAAAGACAGACAACTCCATGATACCTGTTCCTGGGAAGGCACCAGAGAGGACTTCGGAATGTTCAGAACACACGCGTGGTGGACCAAGAGTCTAACACATTCTTTAACGTGTTGGACCAAGAGCTCCTCTGAGGGAGCCTTGAGCAAAAGGTCGTCCGTTTAAGGCATCATAGAAATGCCCCAGGTGTGGATGAAGGACGCTAAGGTCCCCATGACCCTGGTGAACACTCAAGGTGCAGAAGCTAGGCCAAACAGCAGAGCTATGAACAGTAATGATCCAAGCTAAAGGCAAAACACAGATAACTTTGGCTGTCTAGGTTGACAGGGATTTGTAGGTATGCATCATGAAGGTCCTGGGAAGCCAGTTACTCCCCTGGGCACATTGCTGCTGTGATAGAATGCAAAGATTCCATCTTGAAGTGTGTAGTCAACAAATATTTGTTGAGACATTTGAGGTCCATAAACAGGTTGGACTAAAAACCTGAACTACTGGAGTACTGGAATCAGAGCCTTCTTTGCCAGCAGTGAATCCCCTGCCTCCTGAAACATTGCAACTTGTCTCCTTTGACACCCTTGACAAAAAGAAACTATACTGTGGAAGGGATTCACAATATATGTGGTACCCTTCTGAGATTACCCAAAAACCCCAGTTGTCCGCGAATGAAGATTCCAAGGAGCCCAAAAAAGGAGAAGATGCCCCCTACAGGTACCAGCGGACCAGCCTTCTGCAAGTCATGCAGAAGATTGCTTGACAGACTTAACCCTAGAAGATGCTCGCTATGGCTTCCACTACTGTCTAGGCTTGGCAGAGAAGCACACGTTAGAGACCTGTGAACCTTGAGGTATCTGCTCCTCTGTTTGGCTGGAGAAACAAAAAACATGCTGTTTCGTCACTATAGTTGGATGTTTTGTGGGCATTTGAGGCAAGACAATGTTGTTGCCCCCAGTAGCATCACTAATGACCTGCTCCAATTCAGGTTTAAACAGGGTAAGAAAACCAGTATCTTCTTGGAAGATTGGTCCCCAGACCAAATATTAAACCACAGAGCATGTAGTGAAGCAATAGACAAGGCTGAGGCTTTACCAAACAATCTGACTGCTTCAAAAAAAAAATAGCCTCAGATACATAATTATTGGCCTCCTTAATGTTGACCAAAAGAACCAACAAATCCTCCTTGGAAACCTTGGCACAGACAGCCTGCATCAGCTGTTCACCACACACGGAAAAATCCCTGTTGACCAAGGCAGAGGCAAAAATAGGTCTAAGTGCTGCTCCAGTAGCCACAAAATTGGCCCTTCGGGGGGGGGGGGGTTTGGTTGGAGGAGAAAACCTCTTGATGATAGACAGCCATTTGTCTGGGGTCTTCCACTGTTGCAGAAGGATCTAGTCGAGAGTGGCATTAGGGAGGGAAAAGGGCAAAGATTTCTTATGCCTCTGGAAGACATCATGGGAGACGACCCCTCATCAGTGGTTTCAGAGACCTGAAAGGTCTCCAAGACAGCACTGAGTCGCTGAGGTGAGGGGTCAGTCTCATAAGAGTCCCCATAGGAGTAGGAAGAACCCATATCCTCCTATCCCCCCTCTTCCTCCTCCTCTTCCCTATCTGACAATTCCTCCACTGAGGAAGCCCCTAGGATCTGAGGAACACTCATATACTGGGTCCGCATGTTTACAGGTAGTGGGCTTCCATGACTGAAGAACCCCCTGAAGGAAAAATGGAATTTGGGCCGCTGAAGATAGAATAATTTTAACCAAAGCTGGCTCTTGTTCAGTGCTGGAGGGCTGAGGTAGAGTAATAGGGGCCACAGAGCAAGAGGGGCAGAGAGATCCTGAATACACCCTAGGGAGCCCCATTGGAAATGAAGAACAGTAAGTGAGAGAAGTAAGAGATGCCTCTGAGTCCCTAGCCTTAGATTTACCCCATGCCCACTAGAGTCCAACATCCCAACAGTAAAAGTGTCCCACAATAGTATAAAGTACTAGAAACTAATCCCAGGCTGACAAAGCACCCTTGAAAGCCCAGAAAATACACTTATCTGGCAACCGGAAGGTTAATCTGGTGAAGGAGAGCAAGGAGAGTTTGGCTCTACACAGCATAAGAAAGAGAGAAGTAAAATGAAGGCTGCAAAACTGTCAGTCAATAAGAAGAAAGTCTGCAAAACTGGCATTCTTGGAAACATAGTAATCTCTGTTGCTGTTACCTAGCAACATCTGCAACTCCATTTGTGGAGTCACCGCGAGCTGCCTGGACACTCAGGATGTGAACCGAATGAAAGAGCATGAGAAGACAAGAAGATAGACATTCGTGTGACAAACTGTTGAAGAGATATGCCCCAATAAAGAATTCCCATAGAAGTCAAAGGAGCAAAGATGGCAGCGGGCAAGCTCCCGTTCTTAAAGGGACCGCAATAACCAATTTGGTCAAATTTAATAAGGTAACCCAGATACCCAAAAACCCCAGGGAACATACAAGGGGGACTAAAACAAATAGAATAAAAGTGAAGGGAATGGACAAAAAAGTCTCACAACACCCTAGACAAAAACAAAGGATTCATCCCTATCCAAACTGCAGCCATCCTTGCTCCAAAGCCCTCAGAAAGGAATATTACAGAATAAAAATTACCCAAAATAAGTGCAAGAGCCTGCAAAAGCTCAGAACACCTCTATATAGAGAGACACAGGATTGGAACAAATTTGGACCAAGGCACTCAAAGGGTTACTCACGAGTCTTCGGTCTTCAGGTTACCATTGTAGCTGAAAGCAAACAGAGCCCCAAGAGACTACTGAGAGGGAAAACTTGACATGCAAGATTCCCTCCGCAGGGTTGCAAGGGTCGACACAGCATCTGTACACTGGTCAGTCCGCTCCAGGGTAAGCCCATTAGTGGTAACCCGCTTAATGGGGAATTTTAACAGCCCAATATCTAATAGAAAAATAATAAATGTCTAAAAACTAAGAGAGTGATCCCTGCCATCAGAAGTCTTCACATTCATTCTGGGTAATTGCAGGGTGGGGAAGGGTTGAGCTTTCCTTTCCATCCTCCAGCTTGTAAGACCAACAAATAAATGAGGAATAAGCAATCAAGGGGAGATTTTAAGGAGTTTGGTTGGTCATACCAGCTTGGGGGCGAAGACAATGCCCATTCTGCTGCCGTGGAGTGGACACAGAAGAAATACCAAATCTATAGATGTTGAAGAATTTCTTCATAGAAGAAAGGAAACCCTGAACCTCGCTGAGGGACACTCTTTTAAAACTGAAATTAGGTAGGCAGGTGGAGAGGTTAGCATCTAGGAGGAATTTTTTTTAATAACGTGCCCTGCTTCCTAGAGGTACGCTACTTAAGTCCATGGTCCCTGCATCCCTCAATGACTCTAGAAAAATAGTGTCTCCCTGACCACAAGGAAATACATTCATCCATGATTTTATGGGGAGTGGAAGAGTATTATGGCAACTGCATAATTTCTATCAAAATGCACCTCAGGTGGTGGCAACTTGTTGTAGTGGTGTAGCTGCTGACTCAGCACTAGGTCAAGGATGAACCACCACCTGTATGATTTTCCCACTTCAATCCCTGGATATGGATAAAGCTAAAATTAATTTGGATATTACGGTTTCCAAAAATCCAGAAGTCCTTTTATCCACTGATCTATACCAAAAGTCCACTTCAACTAACTGTATTCTTCATCCCAATACATTTTACCCTAAATCAGTGTTTAGGTCATTCCTAATTGATGAGGTTTTTTGGGAATTATAGAAACTGTTCTACAGATAATGTTTTCAAGTTAGGAGTGCAAGAATTATCCCAGAGATTCACTTAAATAGGACACGGTCATGATGTGACATGGAGGGCAGAAAGACATGCTGACAGTACTTCCAAATGTATGTTACTGGGGAATAAAATACAAAAGTTCTAAAATTATTAGATTTGTTGAACTTGCAGTAGGAAACCATTGGGAAAATACAGGACCTGCACTGGCAGATTCTCCAAACTGCTACAGATCTGAGGAACATGATTAGTTATCAAGCATAAAAGAGGTGCAGATGTTCACCCAGCCATTTTATAAATAAGAAAGATAGGTTGCCACAAGCAATAGATACACAGAAGTTTGGCACTTGTACTATCTGTGCTCATTTATATAATCAAAATATGTCATCTGATAAATTTCGGAAAATACACAGTCTCACTCACTATAGCAAATGTTCCTGTGACTAGTACCATATAGAGATGAAGACAAGAAAATAAAAAAAAAAACGCATTGGGGAACATCTGAGTATCTTCTAATGGGCTTATAGGGATCATGACAGTCAGGACTCAAAATTTCTACTCACCACTAGCCAATGGCGAGTGAAAATTTAGCCCTGGCGAGTAGAAATTCAGCCCTGGTTGTTATGTTATGGCTTGCAGTGGCGAGTAACTTTTCAGGTCTGGCTAGTAGCAAAGGACTTCAACTTTTAAGCCCTGATGCCAGTAATAAAAAAATGACTAATATCAGCAGCCCCTTTCTGGTTCATCATGATGTTACATCAGATGACCTAGAATGTGACATAATTACACTATTCAGTATTTATTTTATTACCCAATCATCATGTCAAATACATGGGATAAATTCTATATTATCATTTTATATGAATACAAATGAAGTTCTTTCACCATTGATATGAGTGATGTCCCTATTAGTATTGTAAAGCAGTCCGTATAGGATCTTTTCTGGGAATTACTTCTCCTTAAAAGGATAGTAATGTTTCATAATAAAAGCAGCTCTAATTAATCATGATAGTATTTTGACTTTGGAGAGTGTTATTTCAATTCTGTCAGAGTTGTAGTTCCAGTGTAATTCAATGACAAAGTGTCCCCATCCTGCCCCTTTTACTGATGTAACACTGTTCAGCCACAGCAGAAGGGAGGTGCCCAGGTAAACTGCAGAGAGGGACAATCTTCAATTAAGATAAGGGAAAAACCTGAAAAGCTTGTCAAGGGGGGGCAGGGCTTTCATTGTTTTCATAGGAATAAGAGTGTCCCCTTCTGTTATCTGTCTGGTCTATGGACTGCATTCCACATCTGAGAAGAGATTGCTTACACTAGGTAAAAGGGGCGGGAGGGGGAAACTTTACTTGCGAATATTTCATAAACCATAAAGGTTTGAGAGATAAGACTTATATCATTCTTCATGTTTTTTAATGCCTACAAAATAAAAAAAGTTAAAACGAAGTATTACTATCCCTTTAAATACAGTTACATGAAAATTTCCATCTTCTCAAGAGATACAGATTCTAGATTCAATGATACTCGAATACTGATTAAATGGTACGTTATGTTAATTGTATTAGGACTCATGGAATTAGAGAATCACATTAGGTGATCAGTCCCCCTTTAGGTCAGTCGGTGTCCTTTGAAAAAGCTTTTGTAATTGAAATGAACATTAGGCCCATAGAGTGGTCCATTCTCTTTAACAAACCTCCTTTGTCTGTTCCTAAGCTCAATTTTGTTTACTTATATACAAAAGTTACCTTTTTTTGGAAAATTACACTTCTGCTTATTTATTTTTGGAACTTTGAGGTTGACCTGCTACCGATTAATTTTTAATGGCAGGCACTTGGTTCATACAACCATATTTGTAATGGAAGCTGTTTTACACTGTATTAATATTAAGTGATTAAGGCTACTATATCCCTGATACTGGTGCTGATTAAAAAGATTAGCAATGAGAATTACTTTAATAAGTAATCTGTTTATCAACATATTTATCTCTTTCTGTGGTGTCAAATAAATATGTTTATTTATATAGCAGCACAAGTCTATGTAGAGCTTTACAATTTAAAGGTTTAGACAAGCATTTGCTACAGAACAAAGCTTTGTAGCACTCCGCTTAAAACTTTTCAAGTAGGTTTAAAGTTGTATTTACCACAACTGTCTGCATTCAATCACTTAACCAGTTCTCTGTCTATGCATGGCCATCACACCAAAGCCGAAGCATTTTAATTTATGCAGTAATCTGTAGTGAGACACAGTATCAAAGGCTTTTGAAAAAATTCAAGTATATAACATCAACAGCAATACCCTTGTCCAAGTTACTACTTCAATTTTGTAGAATTAGTTTGACAACTTATTCTTCATAAAACCATGTTGATTCCTCCTAATAATTCTGTTGGGCATAATGAAAGTAGTCTTGATTTTTACTGTAAAGTACATGACATAGCTGTTAGTGTGTGGAGTGATGTTTTGTCCTTTGGAAAATAATGTATGATGTGTCTCTGTCATCCATCATTGTCGGTCTTAGATGCAGCTCAGTTCCAGGAACTCCTGCCTGTCTCTGTCACCTATCAGTCAAAAGGGATTTTTTAAAGCTTTCAAACTGTCCCTTTCTGTCACTGCCTACACAGAAATCCCACCCACACTCCCCTGAAGCTGCAAGGAACTCCAGCTACCCTTCTTTCCATTTCCGCCTCTATACATAGCTTAGTGTCAACATTTCAGAAGCAGCATTCTCGCTCAACTGCAATGTTAATTTTTACAGTACAGTAGTCATTGTTAGCTTCAGAACCAACAGCTTGCAATAAAGGATAAAGCTCAGTATAGAAACATAGAATTTGACGGCAGATAAGAACCATTTTGGCCCATCTAGTCTGCCCATTTTCCTACAGTAAAAACCTCAAACCTTTTTTGGTCCTTGGTCTTTTCTTAAGTTAAGGACAGCCTTATGTCCATCCCATGCATGCTTAAATTCTGTCACTGTATTAACTTCTACCACTTCTGCTGGTAGTCTATTCCACTTATCTACTACCTTCTCATGAAGTAAAGCTTTCTTTCTTACAGTTCATCTAAACTTGTGTCCCTCTATTTTAAGACTATGGCCTCTTGCCCTAACATTTATACTCCTTTGAAATATACTTCCATCCTGCACTTTGTTGAATCCCCTCATGTATTTGAATGTTTTAATCATATCCCCTCTCTCTCTCTCTCCTCCAAACTATACATGTTCAGATCCTTTAGTCTATCCTGATATTTCTTTTCCTGTAAACCAGTCACCATTTTAGTAGCCCTTCTTTGAATTTTCTCTAGAGTATCTATATCCTTCTGGAGATGGGGTCTCCAGTACTGTACATAATACTCTAGGTGAGGTCTAACTATAGATCTGTAGCGTGGCATGACCCCTTCCCTTTTTCTGCTACTAATGCCCCTAGCTATACAACCCAGTACCCCGCTTTTATTCCCCACCACTTTATTACATTGCCTGCCTACCTTTAAGTCATTAGAGATAATTACTCCCAAATCCCTTTCCTCTGTTGTCTCTGACAGTACAGTACCTTTAATAGTATATTGTCCTTTCCTTTCGAAAGTGCATTATTTTACATTTATCAACATTAAACTGCATCTGCCACACCCTTGACCATTCTTCTAATTTACCTAAACCATTTGTCATTTGGCTTATTCCCCCTGGAATGTCTACCCTATTGCAGATCTTGGTATCATCTGCAAAAAGACATACCTTACCTTGAAGACCTTTTGCAATATCACTAATAAAAATATTAAAAAGAATGGGTCCCAGTACAAATCCCTGAGGTACTCCACTAGTAACACTCCTTTCGTCCGAATATTCTCCATTGACTATCACCCTCTGTCTCCTGCCACTCAACCATTTCCTTATCCATTTAACTATTTTTGCATGCAGACCCAAACACTGCAATTTATTAATAAGTCTTCTATGAGGGACAGTGTCAAATGCTTTACTGAAATCTAGATAAGCTATATCTACTGCTCCCCCTTGGTCTATTATTTTAGTTACCCAGTCAAAATGATCTATGAGGTTAGTTTGACAAGATCTCCCTGCTGTAAACCCATGCTGTTTGGTATCTTGCAAGCCATTTAAATTCAGATATTCAACAATGTTTTCCTTTAACATAGTCTCCATTAATTTTACCACTATTGATGTAAGACTTACTGGTCTGTAGTTACCAGACTCTTCCCTGCTACCTTTTTTGTGAAGAGGTACTACATTTGCTAACTTCCAATCTTCTGGAACTATTCCTGTCATTAGTGACTGATTGAATAATTATGTTAAAGGTTTTGCCAGAACACACTTAAGTTCTTTTAATAACTTTGGGTGTATCCCATCTGGTACCATTGATTTATCTGTTTTAACCGTAGAAAGTTCACGTATAACTTCTTCCTCTGTAAACATGCATGTTTCCCATGTCTTGCCATTTTGTTTTTCTAACAGGGGTCCCTTCCCTTCATCTTCATCTGTAAAAACTGAACAGAAATATTCATTGAGACAGTCAGCTAGCCCTTTATTCTCATTTACATAGTTTCCATTTTTTGCTTTCAGTCTAACTATTCCTTGTTTCATTTTCCTCCTTTCACTTATATATCTAAAAAATGTTTTATCCCCCTTTTTTATTGATCAAGCAATTTTTTCCTCTGTCTGTGCTTTGGCACATCTAATAATGCATTTGGCCTCCTTCAGTCTAGTCTTGTACCGATACCTATCTTCTTCCTTCTGCGTCTGGTTAGATTTCTTACATGCTTCTTTTTTCTCCTTTACTATATTTGCCACTTCTGCTGAGTACCACAGTGGTTTTCTTTTTCTTTTACTCTTGCTGACATGCCTAATGCAATTCTCTGTTGCGTTTAGTAAAACACATTTCAGATAATCCCTTTTCTCCTAGACTCCATCTAAAGATCTCCAGGTTGTTAAAGACTGACATAAAAATGTTTCCATTTTAGAAAAATCAGCCTTTCTAAAGTCTAGAACCTTTGTTTTTGTTTGGTGCAACTCAGCCTCTGTCTTTATATTAAACCACACAGATTGATGATCACTGGAGCCCAAACACTCTCCTACAGCTACATCTGATACCAAGTCTCCATTAGTAAGTAATAAATCTAGTGTGGCTTCCTTCCTAGTCGGCTCTTCTACTAATTGACTAAGAGCTAATCCTTGTAAAGAATTTAGAATACCTCTACTCCTGGCTGAACCTGCTGCTTGTTTTTTCCAGTCCATGTCAGGAAGATTAAAGTCCCCCATAATTATAACCTCACCTTTCACAGTCATCTTAGTTACTTCCTTGACTAGCAGCTGATCCAACTCCTCTGTTTGTCCTGGGGGTCTATAGATCACACCTATACGAGTGAACATCTTATTCCCGTATTCTAAACTTATCCAAACAGTCTCTGTGCTCTCCTCCATACCCTGTATAAGATTAACCTTTAAGCTGTTTTTGACATAAATGGCAACCGCTCCTCCTTTTCTGCCTTTCCTGTCTTTTCTAAATAGCTCTTGTTCTTGATGCTGTAGGAGTGAGCTTGTGTGTAAATAACACAGTAAGTTCTACCTGTATATCTTGAATGTATGATTTATTTTTGTTTGTCTACAATGTATCTGTCACTCACGCTTCTTTCACATCCACAGAACAACTGGCTACCACCAATAGCCCTAACAAGCAACTCTATACCCCTATATTTTCCGGTCTGCTTTTAGTATCAAATATTAATCTGCTTTCACTCAGTTTCCCAAGCACAGTCTGACAAAATGCTGGAAACTGAGAGTTTATAGTTAGATGGTGGTAATAATTATTATATTACAGTATATGTGTATATATATATATATATATATATATATATATATATATATATATATATAGATACACACACACACACACACACACACACACACACACTATTGTCATTCTCGTTACAGCATTTTACAATCTACAGAAAAAAAAAAAGCAGAACAACGTCATTATATGCTGGAGTTAATGTGTAAGTTGAAAAGTTTCATTTATTCTAATTCTTTGCTTTTGTGACAAAAATGCTTACCGATCCCAAACTAAAGAAATTTGCTCCATGCTATCAAACCTCAGTGATATGTATTGTGACAACAGCATGTCTGTGTACTCACAGACTATGAATACTGAGAACAGGTACCAATTGAAAGGCTAGCGTTATGCACTATGGGGGCAGATTCATACTGGTCTCATTTGCACAAATTATAGGGCGGCTGTCCAGACCATTAACCTGCTGTTCATGCAATGAGTCTGCTCAGCAGTGCTTGTATCCTACTGAGGTTTTTAACAATTTAAGGACCAAAGGGATGATCAGAATGCATATCTTTCATCCTTAAAGGGTTAAAGGAAAACTGTAGTGCAGGAATGTGTTTCTTAAAGTGGACACACCGCTATAAAATAAGTTACGCAAGTTTAAAATTGAACTGAAAATGGATTACATATTGTGTTAGATGTTTGTTTGAAAACTAAAGTGGAACAGTCACTCTTAAACAAGTTTAATTTGGTTTACAGAAAATTAATTAAAATCTGCCTATATGTTGTTCAAGCCATTTTCCTGTAAGAAACAGTTTATGAGAAATCAACCTTTATGTTTTGATGGCAGAGTAGCACTTTATGCTACTTTCCTGCACAGTATACGGGTGAGTTATGTTGCAACTCAAACATATTGCTCTCTGTGCTACTAGAACTTCCCAAACTGTGTGGGTTCTGTCTAAATGAATTCACAACGCAGTTTGTGGTAATATTGGACCAGAACAGAAACTAATCAGCATAAAATGAAACACTGTGCCATGAACGAATAAAGGTTATTTTCCCACAAAAAAATCTATTTATATTACAAACCAATCTCACAACATATAGCCAGTTTTAATGCTTTTTAAAATGAAACATCATACTGTGGCAGATCCCCTTAAAGTGGAACTTTCTCCTTCATTCAAGTTAATTAGAAATGGTCTGTGTGTCATGTTAGCCCCAAAAGCAAATTTACAGTTAAGGAGATATTCATACTTGTTACCATATGCTAATATATTCCAATTCTGGTACCCGTGCAGTACAAGTGACGTCTAATATGCTAAATAATCTTTCAAGTGACATTTCATATGCTTTTGAAGTATTTTCAGTGACGTCATATCTTAATTAAGGTTACCATTGACATTTAATATGTTAATTAAGCTCTGTGCAGTACATGAAATTTTGATTTTCACTTTTCACAGAAAAAAATTAAAACGAGTGAATATCTCCAAAACCATTCATTTGCTGGAATTTTGGTTAACATGATATATAGACCGTTTTAAATTAAGTTTTCAAGTATGCAAGGAAAATTCAAGGCAATAGGTCCACTTAAAGGGATAGTAATGTTTCATAATAAAAGCAGCTCTAATTAATCATCATACTATTTGGGCCTTGGAGAGTGTTATTTCAATTCTGACAGAGTTGTAGTTCAAGAGTAAATGAATGACAAAGTATCCCCCTCCCGCCCCCTTTTACTGATATAACACTGCTCACCTAAGAGCAGCAGGGAGTGTCCAGGTAGATTGCAGAGAGGGACAATCTTCAATTAAGATGAGGGAAAAAGCTGAAAAACCTGTCAAGGGGGGGGGGGGTTCATTTTTCTCACAGTAGAATATTGACCCTTGATGTGAGCTGTCTGGTCTATGGACTGGATTGCACATCTGAGGAGTGGTGGTTTACATTAGGTAAAAGGGGCGGGAGTGGGAAACTTTATTGTTCAATTACTCTTGAACTACAACTCACACAGTACTGAAATAATACTCTCTATGGCTCAGTTGCTATGAAGATTAATTGGAGCTGCTGTTTTTGTGAAACATTACTATCACTTTAAAGAAACAAGAAATGAATCAGAATCTGCACCATAGCAAGGAATTAAAGGCCCCATTTTACTCAATGGGGGTTTTAGGAATGTTTTTCCCCCCTATGGTGTCGCTGATTTGCTACACAAATGTTTCTATTTAGTTTTATTCATAAGGTCTTTTACACGAGTTCCAGAAAAAGTCAGAATAGATTTTACTCCTGCATTAAACAGTGTGTAAAGCTAACATTTTGATATTCTCTGGTACTCACTGTTTCGGATATTATTCCAGTCTATTTTAGAAAAGAATGGATGACAGCACAAATCCTCATATTTCAGTCTCTCCTTCTGTCCACAGAGCAAACTCTGGATCAGATCAAGAAAATCTTTGCTGATCTTTGGTTCTTCTGGAAATTTCAAGAACCGCTGTGAAACAAAAGTCATAATAAATGTTGCATCTTATTAAAGAAACATCTAACAATGATCTGGAGTTCAACATAAATAAATACCCTTTACATCACGCTGGCTGCTGTATTAAAATAAATAAAACCGCTTTGTGAGGACTAAACTGTAGTCTTACATACACCCTGAGTGGGCAACTATTGTTGCCTTTTCCAGTGCCCCCAGTCTCCCATTAACATAATCTTCATATCTGTCTGAGAAGTGATAGTGCTGTATTGTCTGAAAATGCCTGAAATAAAATAACAGCCTCTCTGAATACAGGAGTACTGGGTACTATTCTCAATAAATAAACTGCTTTGCTATTGTCGCTCATAGACAACACAAAAAAAAACCCTAGTCTATAAGACAGTCCACAGATGCATTAAATCCTTAAGGACCACTGAGCATTTTATTTATTTATTTTTTTTTACTAGTGGATCCAATTCAGGGTTCCCCGAACGATGTGCAGCTGCGAGAGAAGCCCTGAAATCCATGATGTGCCAAGACCGTCACTGGTACTTTTTCCCATGAGGGTCCTCACACGTCATAGGTCCTTAAGGGGTTGAGGACTTAAATGTTAAATTGTAATATATGTTGAATTATGATGTATTGTAATTTTAGCTAGCATCTGTTAAAAAAAAAAAATGGATATTTTATACTAGATACCTAAAATCTAACCAAAAAGTTGTTTTATTTAAAGCGGAACCATCATGCATATTAAAGTGCCACCAAATAAATGTTACCATAGCATTCAGCATATCAATACTTTTATTTTCCTCAGTAAGTCGTCATTATTTAGAAATCTAACTTCTTCAGAGACTCTCCGACAAGCATCTTGCCATAGAGGAATCCGTGCATCTGCTCTGTCCGTCCCTTTCTGTACTTTACGGTACAATGCAACTTCCTCTTGCCAATCATATAGGAGACAGGGATGGACAGCGCAGGCACACAGATGCCTCTTCAGCAAGATGTCTGCACTGCTGGTGAATTTCTGAAGAAGTTACATTTCTAAATAATGCCGGACTTACTAAGTATTATAAAAGTATTTATATGCTTAACGTTATGGAAAAATTTATTTTGGTGGGCACTTTAATACATATGATAGCTCAGCCTTAAATAAAACAACTTTATGGTTAGATTTTAGGGATCTAGAATACATTTTTTTTTTAAATTTTATTTTACAGGTGTGCACCAAAGCATTTCATGCCGTTCTGGTCCTTAAAGGGGAACTACCACCCCGCAATAACTTAAGCTTTACTGACTGCTCATCTGGCGACTAGCTGCTTAGTAGCGCTAGTCGCCAGAAATATTACCCGGTTCTGCAGATATCTGCGTTTTACCGATGGTGACAGGAGCAGAAAGCATGGACGTCTCTTCACAGTGACGTCCGTGCGCCTGCGCTGTCAGTCCCTTTTGAACCGCGATGTATCTTATTATTCAATAAAAAAAGGAGACACAAAAGCTCTAATAAGCCAAAAAAAAAAAAAAAAAAAAAGAATTGTGACCTGAAAATTCATGATGTTATTGAAGGTTTTTGTGGCTGTCCCTTCTGTGAATGGAGTTTTTCCATAGATCATTTCATAAGCAATAATGCCTACAGACCACCAATCACAATCAGGACCATATAATGATTTTCCATCCCCATTCATCATCATGAGCACTTCTGGAGCCATATAATCTTTGGTGCCAACAGGAAGCCGCCCATTGACCTGAAACAGTAAAGGTGAAGTCACACAAATGAAATGGTTTTCCAGAGTACTTATCACTTTGGTACTATTAATGAACAGAAACTGTGCACACTTACAGTTTTATTTGCAGTTAACCTTGCAGCAGATCCAAAATCTACTAGTTTAACATGTCCAGTACGATCGATAAGAATATTCTCTGGTTTAATATCTCTGGGGAGGAAAAAAAAAGTAAAAAATTAGAACTAGAACACTCTTGTGAGCAACATTAATCCATTAAGGACAAGGGCTGTGCACCCCCCTCTGTTCGTTAAAGCGCACCATATGTGTTCATTTTTAATAACGCTTAAAAGGATAGTAATACTTCATTTATGTATGCTATGATATTGCAGCTATTAAACAAATAAACCAAAGCATATATGTCTTTTTGCAGTAATTTTCAGAGTTTAAGAGAAATCGCAATCTAAAGTTTACCCCTCCCACTCCTTTTAGCTACATCACTGCCCTATCAGACTTGGATTCTGGTCTGTGGACCGAACTGAGAATCTGGAGAGCCGAAATAGCAGTGGATACAAAGGAAATCTTCATGAGAACGGTTTACAAAGAAAAGAAAATGAGAACTATTGCAAAAAACAGCAAGAAAAATACTAAATATTACTGCAAGTACATACATGGCAAAAGATTAAGGTTGATATTGGTCCTCTTAAAAACGAAACAGATGAATTAATTAGTGAGAATAAGGCAATGGCTAGTATCTTAATCACATTCATTTGTCCTGTAAAAAGGAAGCAAAAATGGCAGGCCATGAGCAAACAGAGACAATCACAGAATTTTCTCCATCATGTACATGGCTTACTGAGGACAAAGTCAAAGCCTGGAAAAGGTTGTGTTGAATAAAGCATCTGGACCTGATGGCATACAACCAATAGTACATAAGTAATAGCAAAAACCTTATAATTAATATTTATTGAATCACTCTCATCAGGTGTAGTTAGTTCCCTGTGATTTGAGGAATGCAGATGTTGTATTATTCAAAAGGGGGCAAGATCAAAACCTGGAAATTATAGATCTGTGAGATTAACTTCCACAGTGGGTAGGATATTAGAAGGGTTATTAACTGAAAGTATCCAGGACTATGTGATGTACAAGAACACTTCTAGTAGGAAGCAGCATGGTTTTATGAAGAACAGATGTCATACTAATGTAAATGCATTTTACAAAATGGTAAGTAATAATTTGTACAAGAGTATTGCTGTTAATGTAGTTAGTAACATAGTAACTATGTATGTTACTAAATACATTAACAGCAATACTCTAATGTAGTTGTGTGTGAAAATGGTGGTCACCCTGGGAATGAACCCTGTCTGTTTTCAGTGCCCCCCCCCTTTGTCTTCACTGTGTGTTCCCATTCTTGCAAATATTAATGGCCTCTATTGCATGTATTAGTGAGTGTGGGTTTGGGTTTAATATCTATGTTTGAAGTATAGAGTGACATAGTAACATAGTAGATAAGGCTGAAAAAAGACATGCGTCCAAGTCCAGCCCATGCCAATAACACCCCTGTTGATCCAGAGGAAGGCAACAAAAAAGCCCTCTGGAGCAATTTCCAGTGTAGGTGTGTGTGCGTGTGTGTCAAATAGTTCCCCGGCTCAATATCCTATTTGCTTTGAAGCCATCTGTCATAACTGTCAATATTGTTCTGTGCTAGATAGGCATCCATTGCTTTTTTTGAATGCCGTTACATTATCTGCAAGCACAACATCCAGAGGCAAAGAATTCCATAGCCTTACCGCCCTTACTGTAAAGAATCCCTGCCTGTGTTTTAGTCGAAAGCGCCTTTCCTCAAGTCTTAATGGATGACCTCTTGTTCTTAGCTCAGCTCTTTGCATAAATAATTCATTGGATAGTTCTTTGTATTGACCTTGAATGTATTTGTAAATGGTAATCATATCACCCCTTAGACGTCTCTTTTCTAATGTAAACAAACCCAGTTTGGCTAGTCTCTCTTTGTAACTCAGATCCTCCAATCCCTTTATCAGTTTTGTTGCACGTCTCTGCACCTTTTCCAGTTCAGTAATGTCTTTTTTTTAGAACAGGCGCCCAAAATTGTACTCCATATTCTAGATGAGGCCTAACCAAGGATTTATACAGAGGTAGGATACTATTAGCATCCCTTGCTTCTACACCTCTTTTTATGCAGGCTAGTACTCTATTTGCTCTTGCAGCAGCTGAGTGACTCTGCACACTGCTGTGAAGACTATTGTCTATCAGTACACCTAAATCTTTCTCTAATGAGGATTTCCCAAGTTGTTTCCCATTTAGAGTATATGTAGCAAGTTTGTTTCTACAACCCAAATGCATAACCTTACATTTATCTACATTAAATGACATCTGCCACTTTTCTGCCCATTCACTTAGTTTATCTAAATCCTTCTGTAGGGAAAAAACATTGAGCTCTCTATGTATTTCCCTACATAGCTTAGTGTCATCAGCAAAGATTGAGATGCTACTTTCAATTCCCACTTCTAGATCATTAATAAACAAATTAAAAAGCATTGGGCCCAGGACTGAACCCTGCAGCACCCCACTTATAACCCTAGACCAATTTGAAAAAGTTCAATTTACAACAACTCTCTGCCATCTATCATTTAACCAGTTCTCAATCCATGTACAGAGAACACCACCCAAACCGAAGCCTTTTAATTTATGCAGTAACCTGTTGTGAGGCACTGTGTCAAAGGCTTTTGCAAAATCCAAGTATACTACATCAACAGCAATTCCCCTGTCCAAATTACTACTCACTCTTTCATAAAATGCAAGTAAATTAGTCTGACGTGATCTGTTCTTCATGAAACCATGCTGGTTCCTACTAATGATATTGTTTGTCTTCACATAGTTCTGAATACTGTCAGTTAATAACCCTTCTAGTATCTTACCCACTATGGAAGTCAAGCTCACAGGTCTATAATTTCCTGGTTTGGATCTTGCTCCCTTTTTAAACAATGGAACTACATCAGCTTTCCTCCAATCACAGGGCACTATGCCTGATGAAAGCGAATCAATAAATATTAAGTATAATGGTTTTGCTATTACTGAACAAAGTTCCTTAAGTACCCTTGGGTGTATACCGTCCGGTTCAGGCGCTTTATTCACTATAACCCTTTCCAGTCTCTTTTGGACCTTGTCCTCAGTAAGCCATGTAGATGTTGGAGGAAATTCCATGGTTTTGTCTGTTTGCCCACAGCTTGTCATTTCTGCTTCCTTTGTATATACTGAAGCAAAGAACGTATTTAGGGTGTCAGCCATAGCTTTATCCTCACTAATCAATTCACCGGTTTCAGTCCTAAGAGGACCAATATCAACCTTAACTTTTTTGTTGTTAATATACTTGTAGAATTGTTTAGGGTTTTTCTTGCTCTCATTTGCAATGTTTCGCTCATTTTCTATTTTAGCTAGCTTAATTGCTTGTTTGCAGATTTTATTACATTCTTTATATTTTTTAAATGATGCATCTGACCCATTTGACTTAAACACCTTAAAAGCCTGCTTTTTATTTCTCATTTCCCTGCTAACCACATTATTAATCCACATTGGTTTTGCTTTACTTCTCTTGTGCTTATTCCCCAATGGTATATATTGACGTGTATATTTGCCCAAGAGCATTTTAAATACATTCCATGACTCTTGTGCATTTTTATCTTTGAAAATTACATCCCACTGGATATCCTTTAAAGCTTCTTTTAACTTTGTAAAATTAGCCTTTTTGAAATTGAATGTTTTGGTTAAACTCTTGCTATAGGGTTTCTCATAACAAACTTCAAAGGATACAATATTGTGGTCACTGCTGCCCAAATGTTCCCTTACCTGCACATTGTTTACAATGTCAGAATCGTTTGAGAGCACTAGGTCAAGCAAGGCCTCTTTTCTAGTTGGCTCTTCTACTAGTTGGGATATAAAATTATCATTTATCATACTTAGAAAAATATTTCCCTTTGTTGTGCCTGAAGTCATATTGCTCCAGTCAATTTCAGGGTAGTTGAAATCTCCCATTATAATTACCTTTGCTGACCTAGCAGCCTTTTCCATTTGCAGTAAAAGTTGGGCTTCCTCCAACTCCCCAACATTAGGTGGCTTGTAGCAAACCCCCACCAATATCTTTTTATTATGTGTGCCCCCAGTGTGTATTTCAACCCACAAGGCCTCTACCTTTTCATTGGACCCTTCATTTATATCTTCCCTTAAACTAGGTTGTAAGGCCTGCTTTACATATAGGCATACCCCTCCTCCCCTTTTATTAACCCTGTCCCTCCTAAAAAGTGAATAACCCTCTAGATTGACTGCCAAGTCATACGTATCATCTAACCAGGTTTCAGACACTCCAATCAGATCATACTGCTCATGTACTGCAATCATTTCTAGTTCCCCCATCTTACCAGCCAGACTGCGAGCATTTGCATGCATACATTTTATCTTTTTGCCATTCTTTAAGATTTCGTTCTTTTTCAGATGTATTTGTCTTTTATCAGGCTGTAACAATGGCAACTCCCTATTAGATGAACTAGCCCATTCCCCCTCTCCACCCCCATGACCCTTCTCTAATCCCATTCCCTCAATTATACTATCTTCCCCAGCCTGTGTTGCAGCTCACTCCCCCCCCTTTCTAGTTTAAAGTCTCCTCCAGCCTTCTAACCATCCTATCACCCAGCACCGTGGCCCCCCTTCCACTTAGGTGCAATCCATCACTACTATAAAGATTGCTCCCAAGGGAAAAGACTGACTAGTGCTCTAGGAACCCAAACCCCTCCTGCTTACACCAAGTCTTTATCCACGCATTTAACTCCCTAATCTCCCGTTGCCTTTCTAATGTAGCGCGTGGCACAGGTAGAATTTCAGAAAATACTACCTTAGAGGTCCTCTGCTTAAGCTTATATCCTAGGTCCCTGTGATAGTGTCATGGAGTCTAGCTAACACAATAGATTCAGCGTTAACAAATAAATAAGCTGATTCCTGACTCTGTGAGTAGTTGTCTGTGTCCTAGGTTGTTATCATGCTATCAGGCCTCGCGGCCTGCACCTCTACACATCTTAGACCACAGCAAGACTTCCTTGTAACAGAAACCGCTTGCTAGCATCGCTCTCCAACCTGCAAACTCTAGCCTCTGGCTCACTGGAGCCTACAGAGTGAATATTACTGTACTGTCCTTGGTTGTCTGTACCAAGTACGTATTAAATCAGCAGTGTGCTATTTCTTTGTGCGGTTTCTCCTCTGCAAGGTTAATCTCAGGCAGCTTACACTGGGTGCTCCGGTCAGATCATCACAGTGTGAACCAGTAGGGTACAATCCTGTATAAAATGGGGTTATAGATGCAAGGAATGGGAATATAATTCGACCTCAATATAAATCCTTGTAAGGCCTCATCTAAAATATGAAATACAGTTTTAAGCACCAGTTTTTAAGCTGAAGAAAGGTGTCTGCAACACTGGAAAGTGTAATAGCTTAACAAACAAGGTTTATTAGTTTTGGGATGTGTTTAGTCAGTTGTGTCCTTTTGTATTTTCTCAGCCATCAAGTTTTTATGTATTACTAAGTAGCAACAGTGGTTCAGCGTTGCCCGTGTGGTTAATAACGACTGCTTTAAATGGATAGTAATGGTCAATTTTAAGTGGCTTTAATATTGTAAGTATTAAAAAAAGGTTAACATTGATCTAAGGCTCATCTTTCAGACGTTTATGGTTTGAGAGATCTAACTTGCTAAATTTACCTTTTCCTGGATGTTTTGTGCAAGTCTAGCATCTAGCAGCTGCAGATTCCAGTCATTTGACCAGACAGAGGCTCTTCAGCAGAGCTGAAATCACGCTATTTAGAAATAAATACTTTACTGGAATGGTCTACAAAGTGTGCTTGCAAACCAGGCATACTTTGTAGAACGTTCCAGTGAAGTATTTATTTCTAAATACAGAGGTTTCAGCTCTGCTGAAGAGCCTATGTCTGGTCAAATGACCGGAATCTTCAGCTGTCAGCTACATGGCAGGCTTGAGTGAAACAGTCAGGAAAAGGTAACTTTAGCAAGTTATATCTCTCAAACCATAAAGGTCTGAAAGATGAGCCTTAGATCAATGTTAATCTTTTTTTAATACTTACAACCATAAAGGTTTGAAACATAAGACTTACATCAATGTTAACCTTTTTTTAATGCCTACAATATTAAAGCCACTTAAAATTAACCATTACTATCCCTTTAATGACTGGCTTGTTGAATTATCAGCGCCAAAAAGATGTGCTGCTCATTGCAAAGCACTGTGTTACACAACTCTTCAGAGTGTGTGTGTGTGTGTGTGTGTGTGTGTGTATGTGCGCACACACATTTCTGTGCGTGAGAGCAAGTGTGCTTGTGTGAGTGACAGCGTATGTGAATGTGTGTGAGCAAAGGCATGCAAGTTTGTGTGTATTGCATATAGTGTTTTGTGTATAGTGCATTGCATATAGCATACTGCCTAACAGCATTGTGTATATTGCGTTTTGCATATACCATTTTGCCTATTGCATACCATATCACATTTTGCCTACTGAATACAGCATTTTTCCTACTGCATACAACACTTGCCGTATATCGTTTTTTATTATAGTGTTTGGCATATATAGCTCTTAACATTGGGCGAACTGTGTATAGCTTTTGGTTTAGAGAGTTTGATGAATTGTGTATAGTGTTTGGCATATACCGTTTGCCAAATTGTATGTATAGCGTTTTGCGTATACAGTTTGGCAAATTGCTTATATTGTTTGGCGCATGCAGCCTGGCGAATTGAGTATAACATTTGGAGAACTGTGTACAGCATTTACAGTATAGCGTATAGAGTTTGCGTCTGATGAATTGTGTACAGCGTTTGGCGTATTGTTTTTGTCAATGGCTTTTTGCATGTAGAGATTTGTTATAGGGTTTGGCGAATTGTGTACAGCGTTTGGAGTACAACGTTTGGTGAATGGCGTATAGTGTTTGGCATATACTGTTTGATGAACTGCGTAAATTGTTTGGTGTATTACATTTGGCAAATGGTGTATTGCTTTTTAGAGTATGGCGTTTTGTTATAGTGTTTGGCGTATAGAGTTATGCGAATAGCGTTTGGCATATTGTGTATAGCATATCATATAGCGATGGGAGTTTAACATGCATAAGTTTACATAGTACGTATAGCATTTGGTGTATAGTAGACTTGTTGGTATTGCACATAGCATTTTGCGTATAGCTTTGTGCATATAGCATTTTGCATGTATTGTGTGTACATATATTCCTTGTGCATATTGTGTGTGTCAGATATAATTTTACACACACACAACTCTTCAGAGTGTGTGTGTGTATGTGCACACACACATTTGTGTGCGTGAGAGCAAGTGTGCTTTTGTGTTTGTGTGTATTGCATATAGTGTTTTGTGTATAGTGCATTGCATATAGCATGTGTGTGTGTGTGTGTGTGTGTGTGTGTGTGTGTGTGTGTGTGTGTGTGTGTGTGTGTGTGTGTGTGTATATATATATATATATATATATATATATATATATATATATATATATATATATATATATATATATATATATATATATATATATATATATATATATATATATACACATACACAAACACACACCCACTAGCAATGTGGGACTGCGTTGCCCATCATGTTATGGAGGGAATGTTTTTTGGGGGGGGTTTTTTGTTTTTTAAATAAATGTTGTTATGATAGTGAAATATAGGGTAGGGTGTACGTGTCAGAAAGGTACACACAGTGATACACAGACATGTGCAAACACACACATATATAGGGGGGGACACAGTGACAGAGAAGCATGCAACACACATACATACACACACATGCACTGACATACAGAAACAGTGACACACAGATGCAAATCAGAACGAACATACATACATACATACATACATACATACAGTGTGAGCAGTGTAAGTAACATACCTCCCAACATTTCAAATGGCCAAAGAGGGACACTTGTGTTTTAGGTGGTGTTACTGGGGGTGTGGCTGTTGGTGTATTTTAGAGAATTGTAACCCTTTGAGAGCCGGGGGTAAGCAATGCATTGCATACCCCTCTGGCATTGAAATGGTTAAGTTATTCTTTCTGTAAGTGAATGATTTAGAAGAAGATGAAAGTAATTTTTTTACACAGACTAATTTAACAAATATATATACAGAAGTTTATGACCACATTACTGTGGGTTTTATTGATGTGGAGCAATCTGATACACTGGTATATACACCACACGGTGTGATCTAAACAGAGGAGCAGAGATTTGGGTGTCAAACAGGGACTGTCCCTCCTATACTGCAAAGTGCCAGTCCTTATACACAAACACATGGAGACTGTATACTATACAGCAGAGGTTCTCAGCCCATGCCCTCAGTATAGGCTGACCAGACCTCACCTTTAACTGGGGACACATAGAAAATAGACATATTTCAGGACTGCAATGAAATCAAAGCAGCCCTGTAGTACGCATTTTTCATATCTGTCCCCGGTTAAAGGTGAGGTCTTGTCACCCTACCTCAGTGGCCACTAACAGACCAGGACTTAGGAATTTCCCTGCTAGAACATAAGTGTGTTGATCAGAGGCTCAGTTGTATTGATTAACTCACCTGTGCTCTTAAAAGGAAATTCTAAAATCCTGGTGTGTTAATAGCCACTGACAGCACAGGTTGAGAACCACTGCTATACAGTGCCAGACTATTGTAGAGAATTTTTAACCCTTTGAGTGCCAGGGGGTAAGCAATGTATTGCATCCCCTCTGGCATTGAAATGGTTAAGTTACTCTTTCTGTAAGTGAATGAATTAGAAGAAGATTTAAGTATTTTTTACACAGACTAATTTAACATACATTTACAGAAGTTTACACCTACATTACTGTGGGTTTTATTGATGTGGAGCAATCTGATACACTGGTATATACACCACACAGTGTGATCTCCTAAATAGAGGAGCAGAGGGATTTGGGTATCAAACAGGGACTGTCCCTCCTATACTGTATAGTGCCAGTCCTTATACACAGACTGTATACTATACAATGCCAGACCATATATAAATAGTTTGTCATACATGCTATACAGTGAGCTATGTACAGCATGGAGATGATTGCAGGAACTGGCACCTCTACTTACAGACAGACTGACAAATAATCAGCTCTCTTCCCCTCTCTTTGTGCAGTATATAATACAGTCACATCCATGTCTCTGCCACTTACCAGCTCAGCTGGAGCCCTGCTCTGCACTGCCTGATCATGTCTCTGACGTTGTTCCACTTTCCCAGCTTCTCTATGCTAGCAAGTCAGCTCCCCAGCATCATGCCTGCTGACTGTTTAGAAATCAGCTCACTTGTAGTAATTGGCAGGGCTGTGCAGGCTCACAGACAGGGAATGAAGAAGCTGCATAATACAGATTGGACCATGGCCTTCCTCAGCTGCTCAGCGTGCATGTGTGTCTCTGTATGAGTGTGTGTATATGTGTGTATGTGTCTGCCAGTGTGTGTGGGGTATGTGTGTGTGTCTGTGGTGTATGAGTGAGTGGCAGACATTTTTTTTTAGCCTTAGATAGTGGTGGGCGGGCTGGATAGTGGGGGCAGGCCAAAAATCACACCCCCATTGAATCACCAAATGGGACCAGTAATCCTCTTTACTGCCGCCCCTGGGTGTGTTTTGCTAGTCACAAAGTCTTCTTATATATATATTTATTTATTGTGTGTATATATTGTGCGTGTGTGTGTTCATTGTAGCCTCTGCTTCTCCTCCTTGCAGCAAAAATCACATACCCTTGACTGGACCAATAGGACAGGCAGTATAGAGAAGATTTGAATAACTCTTCCTTACTGCCAACCATGGGTGTGTTTGCCAGGCACACAGAAGTCTTCTGAGAGAGAGAGAGAGAGAGAGAGAGAGAGAGAGAGAGAGAGAGAGAGAGAGAGAGAGAGAGAGAGAGAGAGAGAGAGAGAGAGATCGACCAGTGTTTTAAGCTATTTTCCTGTGTTGCGGACACCTTTCTTCAGCTACATTTTCTTCCTGCACTGTTTTTTGTTTTTTTACATGAAGGCATACCAGATGGCTGCAGTGTTTATATTTTTCCCATCCAACGATTCTCATACCGGGTGAGTGAAGCAAACACTATCCGTTTATATTGTTAATCACACTAATGAACTTGTTACATTGATATGTACTATCTGGAGAGGACTATGTTTCTACATTGCACCAGTTCTTAAAAAAAGATTATTGAATTGGAAAAGAGGCAGACATATGCAACAAAACTGATAAAGGGATTGGAGGATATGAGTTATAAAGAGACTAGCCAAACTGGGTTTGTTTATATTACAGAAGAGGAATTGTCTAAGGGGTTGGATGATTACCATGTACAAATATATTGGAAGTCAAAACATATAATAGGAACTATTTACTCAAAGGGCTGAGCAAAAAACAATAGGTCAACCATTAAGACTAGAGGAGAGGCACTTTAAACTAAAACAAAGGAAAGGAATTTTAACCGTAAGGGCAGTAAAGTTGTCAACGTTTTTGCCTTAGGGTGCTGTAATTGCAAATATTGTAGTTGTTTTCAAAAACATAATGGATACCTTTCTAGTTCAGAACAATATTGATAATTATGACAGTTGGCTTCAAAGCAGATAGGATGTTGATCCAGACAAATATCTGACTGCCTTTTGGAACAAGGAAGGAATTTTTATTACCCATTTGGGCCTTGACTGGAAATTACTTCAATAGGTGATACTGAATGGACGTACGTCTTTTTCAGTCGCAACAACTATGTTAATATGCTATTATACAAAAGTGATTTAAAATGATACTTTCCAAAGGAAACTGGACTACTGCCATGTCAATGCACCCACAAAAAGATCCACCTGGACTCCAAAACCAGGAAGTAACCCTACACTGGACAGATACATAGAGAATTTCAGGAACAGAGTCAATACAGAAATACTGGAAAGACAATGTGAACCAGCACCCAACCTAACCCAAAAGGAACAGAAAGCCATACAGTCACTTAAGAATAACCAGGACATTATTATTAAGCCTGCAGACAAGGGAGGAGCTGTTGTTATAATGAACACTGTGGACTACATTCAAGAAGCAAATAGGCAACTCTCTGATGAAAGATATTATGCAAAATTACAAGAAGATTCCACAAAAAATTATACAAAACAACAGATCCAAAAATAGGCTCCTTCTACATGCTACCAAAAATACACAAAGAAGGAAACCGAGGAAGACCCATAATTTCAGGGATTGGTACACTCACAGAGAATATATCTGGCTGGGTAGAAAACACCCTGAAACCCCTGATAAAACAAACACCCAGCTTCCTTCAGGACACCACTGATCTTTTAAACAAATTAGCTGACTTCAGGCCAATTCCAGAGAGCACAATCCTGGCCACTATGGATGTAGAATCCCTTTACACCAACATTCCACACACGGATGGCATAGCAGCATGCCAGGGATATCTGGAACAAAATAACACACCCATGGAACCGGTAACAAAACTCATACAGTTTATTCTCACCCACAATTACTTCAAGTTTGGACAGGACCTCTACCTTCAGAAAATGGGGACTGCAATTGGTACCCGAATGGCACCACAATATGCCAACCTGTTTATGGCAAAATTGGAAGAGGACTTCCTGTCCACCTGCCAGATAAAACCCCTGGTCTATCTCCGCTACATAGATGATATTCTTATCATCTGGACCACCAGTGAAGAGGAACTTCTCAAATTCCATGAGAATTACAATACATTCCACCCCAATATCAACCTAACACTCAGTCACTCACGCACAAACATTAACTTCCTTGACACAACTATCAGTATTCAGAACAACTCCATCCACACATCCATATACCGCAAACCAACAGACAGACCAACCTACCTGAAAAGCAATAGCTTCCATCCAAAACACACAAAGAACTCAATCATACACAGCCAGGCCATCAGATACCACCACATCTGTTCTGACATGATGGACCGTGACAAGCACCTCCAGAAACTCAGAGGAGACTTTATAAAACACGGTTACAGCACAACTATTATTGACAGTCAGATACAGAAGGCTACCCAAATACCAAGAAAAAATCTGTTGCACTACAAAGAACAACATAAGGGAAACCGGGTGCCACTGGTGGTCACTTACCACCCCCAGGTTGAAGTGCTACACAAAATATCAAGAGAACTTCAAAAGTAATTACATACGGATGAAAGACTTAAGAACATATTCCCAAAGCCTCCCTTACTCTCCTTCAGACAGCCTCCCAATTTGAAACAACTGATGGTGAGGAGTGCCCTGAATAAAAATACAAAAAATGGCACATCTCCCTGCCTACAAAATAGATGTGAAACCTGCGCACACATTTACACCACGGACAACATACCAATTCAAAACACCCAGTTACAACATAAGATCAATGGTACCTTCCCCTGTAAATCATCCAATGTAATATACCTTATCATGTGTGGAAAATGCCCAACAGCTCTGTATGTGGGAGAAACTGGACAAGCACTCCATAGGAGATTTAATTCCCACAGATCCAGTGTTAATAACAAAAAGACAAGAGACACCAGTGGGAGAACATTTTTGTCAAAATGGGCACAGTGTCAAGGATATTAAGTTAACTGTATTGATGGGACTGTTCCGCACTCAGAGGGACAGAAAGGTATGGGAGGTAAAATTAATGTTAAAATTTCATGCAATTTGTAGTGGTTTAAATAGAGATAAAGAGTTCTTATCAAAATACAATTTAGTTGATTGACCTTTCCAACAGACCCAAGAGCATCGTAAATACTTCTAAAGCCTCAGAGGAAGAGTGCAATCTACCATTGACTGATCAAAGATATCTGGATTTGGATTGAGTTCTCTTATCTGATTTCCATGCAAAAAAATGTGATGTGTACTTGTATTTAAGAGAGATGTTTTCATATTTATCTGTATAACATGCCTGAGGAAGAGACCTAAGGTCTTGAAAGCTTGCATTTAAATCTGCTTAGTTAGCCAATAAAAGGTATCAAAAACTATATTTGCCTCCTGCCTTATTCATGGCACTTAACCCAATGCATTGTGCACACTTCCGGTCTTTAAGGGGCTAAAGAAAAACTGTGAAGGGGCAGGAACCTGGGACATAAAATATAGAGAAGGAGATGCTCTCTTGAGATCTTTAACTAGTTTAGTTGCCTGCCTCCTGATGGAGGGAAGTTTACCCACAGTTCCTATGTCCCCCAATGGACACAAGAGAAAAAGCACACATTTTACACTCACCTGTGTACATAGCCCATTTGATGAACACTATGAATTGCAAGAACTAGTTCTGCCAGATAAAACTGGGCCATATTTTCATCAAATTGCTCATCATAACGATTCATTAATGAGAGTAGGTCTCCTCCTGGTTGGTACTGCATAACCTGCAGAAAATTCATAATGTAATTTAGCAAAAATTAAACCACAATTTCAAAATAAAGAATGGTTATAAATAGGTCGCTGTCTCAGTATGATGGGAGATTGAGTACAACAGCTGGAAAATCCCAAGTTCAGGACTGCTAGGTTAGAGAACAGAAGGTTACATTTGTTGGGGTTATGTACTAAGACTAAGGAACGGAAAACTTTCCAATTAATTGTTAACCCTTTGAGTGTTTTGCAATGCGTTGCGTACCCCTCTGGCACTCAAAGGGTTAATTGTATGGAGCCTTGTTTTCAAGCTGGACATATAGTAGTACAGAAATGGGCAAAATATAGCAAGTAGGCCAATTTAATCTGACTGGCTGTACACACACGCACACCAGAGCTCCTAGACTGACAAACCACCACTTCTGGCTTTCTCAGAAGAGGATGAATAAGACATTTAAAGCAGATCTACCATGTTTGCCCATTAACCCCTTCACCTTTAGAACCATGAAAAATTTCTGGTTTCTAGAATTTTTTTTGGGGGGGGGGGGAGTAGAATAAGGTTTATTTTAGCAGCATATGTAAATATATATTTCTTAATTATACAAGTATTATACAAAACAAAAAACACTAAAATAAATATTTTCATTATTCTGACTCAGAATCTTTGCATGTAGTTCGTGCAGAAGTCATAGCATGGCCCTAAAAAAATTCCACTGGCTCTGCAGGTTATAAAAACACCCTATATACCTTTGTTTTCACTATGATAACCGCCTACCCCTTAATCTGGGATATGCACTCAAGCATGCTCCTGTCCCTTTAAATGTACGCTCTGTGACACCAGGTCACATAGAAATCTCAGCTCTTTCAGCTAGGATCTGAATTAATCAGTTCCCAGTATATCACTTTCAGCATGGTCCCCCTTCTAGGGCATGCGCACGGAAGCAAGCTTGCACAGCTGACAGGACTCCCATGAGGCTGCCCATTACAATCCTCTGGATCACAATGGGGTAACTTTATGAAAAAAAGAGCACAAAGCCCATTAGCAGCTTTCTGCAATTTCAGCAGACCCAGGCTGTACTGAGACAGCATCGGTCTCCCACAGACAGGCTGGGGAAGCCTGCACAATAGCTAAAAGGACAAACATTTCTATACATATTATATAATTTATTTATTTATTAAAAATGTGTCTTTTTTTTTTCCTAAAATGCAGAGTTATCTAAAAAAAAAAACAAAAACAAAAAAAAAAAACCACAAAATTCCAAAGGATGCAGACATACAGGAAAAAAAAGGATTCTTTTTTCATACCCTTGCTTAAGGGTACCCAATTTTTAATTTCAGAATATACCCCAACCATTACCACCCTCTCATGAAAAATAAAATCCACAAAGTGCATGTTGACACCCACAGAGACATCTTTAAATTATAAACACATCCCTTCTTGCTTGGTAAATTTCAGTGCCAGGAGAGATCTAGACAAGAATCTTTACAGGATATCTCCCAAGTGACCATAATCTCCTCTAATTACAGATACATAATCTGTAAAACGAAATGGATTCAACAAATATTTCTGAATCTCTACTGATATAATTTTATTATATAAACTCCACTTACTCGTCCTCTCAAATTTACTGAAAGTAGCATGTTGCCTCTCCAGAAATTAATATTTCAGCGAGCATTATTTCCCCAGATTCATTGATGAAGACTTTATTACAGCACTTTAAAGGGATAGTAATACTTCATTTTATATTTATTTTATTTTGTAGCCATTAAAAAAAACATGAAGAACAATATAAGTCTTATCTCTCAAACCTTTATGGTTTGAGAGATATTCACAAGCAAATTTTCCCCTCTGGCCCCTTTTACCTAGTGTAAGCCATTTCTTCTCAGGTGTGGAATCCAGGCCATAGACCAGACAGATAACAGAATGGGGACAATCTTCTTCCTATGAGAACAGTGAAAGCCCTGTCCAACCTTGACAAGTTTTTCAGGTGTTTTCCTTATCTTAATTGAAGATTGTCCCTCTCTGCAGTCTGCCTGGGCAGCAAGACTGTCTGGATGGATCGCAGAGAAGGACAATCTTCAATTAGCATAAGGGAAAAACCTGTGTGGGGGGTGCAGGGCTTTCATTGTTCTTACAGTAAGAAGTTTGTCCCTTCCTGCGGTCTGTCTGGTCAAGTGACCAGATTCCACATCTGAGGGGAGTTCGCTTCCACTAGGTAAAAGGGGCGGGAGGGGGATATTTTATCATTCAATTACTCTTGAACTACAACTCTGACAGTATTGAAATAATACTCTATATGGCCCAAATACTATGAAGATTAACTGGAGCTACTGTTTTTGTGAAATATTACTATCCCTTTAAGACAGCAGCAGGCTGCCTATGGGTATAAAACATTTGTTTATTCTCATACTGTGGAACTTGTGTCTAGGGCCCATATTTATAAAAACAAACAAGTTATTCTGGAGTAAACCAACTGCACCATAGGGGACAAATAAACATTTCTAAATTCACATGCACTTGCATAGGGCTTTTGATCCCCTAGAATGCTAGAGAGGGACCTCTAGTATTCAAAGGGTTAAAAGCCCAATTTAATTTAACAGGAATTTGCAGATTTCCCCTATGGTGCAGTTGGTTTACTCCAGAATAACACCAGTTTGCATTTATAAATATGGGCCTATGGGAGCTAGAGCAGATCATTCTGAGCCAGGGCCAGATTTGTCATTAGGCAAAATAGGCACCTGCCTACAGGCGCACGCCACCGAGGGGCGCCTGCCATTGGGATTTCTGCCCCCCCCCCGTTCCCTATTTCCTACCTCCCCGGTGGCAGGACATGTCTGTACCTCCTTGGCACAGTCCTGTAGGTGGTGAGCTCCCTCGTCGCATCTTTAGGAATGCAGAGCGCTGGGAGATGGCATCATCTCCCAGCGCTCTGCATTCCTGAATAGGAGACCGCACAGGAACTCCATCAGCTACAGGACTATGCCAAGGAGGCACAGATGACAGATCTCCTACCAGGAAGGTAGGAAACGGACCATGTCAGGGCAACATGGAGATGGTGGGGGCAAGTTGGAGCTGAAGGGGGGCAATGTGAGGGCAACCTGGAGCTGGTGGGGCAATGTGGAGCTAATGGGGGCAAGTTGGAGCCTATGGAGGTCAATATGGAGATGGTGGGGGCAATGTGGAGCTGATGGGGTTGGGGGCAATTTTGAGATGATGGGGGCAAAGTGAGGGGCAATATGGAGATGATGGGGGCAAGTTGGAGCTGATGGGTTGGGGGCAATGTGAGGGGATATGGAGATGATGGGGCAATGTGAGGGGCAATTTTGAGATGATGGGGGCAAAGTGAGGGGCAATATAGAGATGATGGGGGGCAAGATGGAGCTGATGGGGTTGGGGGCAATGTGAGGTGATATGGAGATGATGGGGCAATGTGAGGGGCAATTTTGAGATGATGGTGGCAAAGTGAGGGGCAATATGGAGATGATGGGGAGCAAGTTGGAGCTGATGGGGGCAATGTGAGGGGCAATATGGAGATGATGGGGGCAAGTTGGAGCTGATGGGGAGCAAGGTGAGGGGCAATATGGAGCTGATGGGGGGCAATATGGAGCTGATGAGCATTGTGGAGGTGTCCAGTGGAGTTGGCAAATGGGGGGGGGGGGGCACTTCACAGTTCTGTGCCTACAGGCTCCTGAGATGTAAATCCGGCCCTGTTCTGAGCAGTTTATTTCCTGGATAATGTGGTGTTATGGAGCTGTACATATTGATACTTTCTGTAAGAGCACTGGGGCTGATGTCATAATGAAACATGATGCAATACTGATGCAGACCTAGAGCAACATAGGGAATAAATACAAATTCCCCAAATTCTCATTGATTTTAATGGACCTTTTAACCTGCTGAATGCTAGAGAAGCCTACTACAATGTAAAGCAATGCAATGGACTCCTGCCTAGCATTCAATGGTTTAGAAGACATATTTAACCCCTTAAGGACCCTTGATGGTCCAGTACGTCATGGCTGGATTTGCTTTAAAAACCAATGATGTACCAGGACCGTCATGGCTTAAATGATAGCAGCGTGTCTCCGTGCACACTGCTATCATTAATTCTAGGCTGAGACTGAGCTCTCCGAGACTGGGGCGTTCAGTCTCAGCTCTTCTTTCTTGTACCGGTTCATGTGATCGCCGTAGCAGCGATCACATGTACCGGAATAGTGAGAGACAGAGGCAGCACAGAACACATGCTGTCTCTGCCTGTCTCGTCTGCCTCTGTCTCCCTTGCTGTCAAAGTAAGGGAGATAGAAGTAGAGAGGAGACACCTAGTGGCAAACGAAAATACAGCAGCTGGGGGTATTAACCCCTTCACTTCTGGTGCCAGAGGCTTGCTAAATGCAGGTCAATATTTTATAAAAAAAAAAAACCAAACATATCATTAAATAATTTTGGAAGTGTGAGTGTTGTGGAGCTATGTAATACACCGCCAAATGTCAGGGATAAAAATAGTGCCAAAATAGGGTGGGAAAAAGGGACATGGGGATTTTCACCCGGGGGGACAGTGGCCATTTTAAACTGCACATCTTGTAGGTATGACTGACTGGTCATACCTTTCATGCAGTCTCCATAAAAATGTAACCCTTTGTGCCCAATTGATCCCAAGAGAAAAAACAAAAATGGTGTTTTTTTCACATTTTTTTTTTACCTTTTTTTTTTTAATTTTAATAAAGTAAATGGTGGGTTATCCATATAAGTGGGGTATCAAATGAAAGCCCTATTTGTGCTTAAAAACAGTATATAATTTATGGGGGTGGGATAAAAGACTTAGAGGGAAAACACTGTTGAACAAAGACATAGTCAAAAAGGTCAGAATTGCTCCGGTCCTTAAGGGAAAACGACCTCAGATTTTCCCAGTCCTTAAGGAGTTAAAGCAATGGGCATTTTTATTTGTTGCCTACAGTCAGGGCCCGATTTCCCAACAGGCAGAGTAGGCAACTACCTAGGGCTCCTGATATTGAGGGGCCCCTCAGCAGTGTTAGCCACACCCATATTCTGAACTGTGGATGTGTCAGAACAATCTCAATGCTCCTATAAGGCTATTATTTAACCCTTTGAGTGCAAGCAGGGTATTCAATGCATTGTTTCTCAATACATTGGACACCCTTCTGGCACCCAAAGGGTTAACCCCTTGGATGCTACGAACATCTCCAAAGAATTGCAGCGAAACAGGTTGGAGTTCTTTCTAGCAACCAATGGGTTAAAGCTTTTTGTTCTTGCTTCTTAAAGGGATAGTAATACTTTAATTTTACTTATCCCCATCCTGTAGAACTTTAAAAAAAAAAAAAGATTTTTAATGCACACAATCACATTGAGAGAAAATCGATTTCAAAGTCCCCCCCCCATCCCTTGCCATGACATCAGCGTCTAGCTGTATGCAGGGGAATCAGATTCTGGGGCCATCCAGCAGCTGTGCAGCAGAGCCAAGATCGTATTAATGAAGAAACAAACCTTCACTGAAACGGTCTTCTACTTGTGCTTGGAAACCAAGCACACGTAGAAGACCATTTCAGTGAAGGATTTTTTTCTTAATTAACGCAATTTCGGCTCTGCTGCAGAGCCGCAGATGGTCGTACGACAGAATACTCCTGGAGACAGCTAGAACGCTGATCTCAGAGAAAGGGGGGGGGCTTTGAAATCGATTTTCTCTCAAACCATAAAGGTTTGAGAGATGTGATTGGGGGCATTCAAAATCTTTTTTTAAGTTCTACAAGATGGGGATTAGTAAAATTAAAGAATTACTATCCCTTTAAAGACCAAGGGTTTTTTCTGTGAGAGGAAACAATAAATGTCACTGTGGGGCAGGGTCATGTGAGAAGTGAGGTGTGTGGCTATGGGTGGTGCTAAGACAGCAGGGATGAAGAGGTGACAGAGACATGGGTGGAGGGACAGAGAGAATTAAGAATAGAAAAAGCTGATTGAACAATGTTGGAGGTGTCACAACTGTGTACTTGTGATTCTGTGACTGCGAGAGGGACAATGATGAGTATATGTGGCTCTGTCGACCATAAGTATTTGGACAGTGACAAGTTTTTTTGTTTTGGCTGAAGTACATAGGATTTGAAATGAAACTGACTAAGAGGGTAAAGTGCAGACTGTCAGCCTTAATTTGATGGTATTCATCCATAAATTGTGAACAGTGTAGGAATTTTTATGCATAGCCCCTCCATTTTAGGGGATGAAAGTAATTTGATAAATAAAGTCATTATATTTAGTAATTTGTCAAAAATCCTTTGGGTTTGATGAATGCCTAAAGTTAGCGACCTGTAGACATCAACAGATACCTTCCCTGGTGATGCTCTGCAGGCCTCTACAGCAGCCATCTACAGTTCCTGTTTGCTTTTGGGCATTTTTCAGTTCAGTCTGGTCTTCAGCAAGTGAAACGCATTCCAGGATTGATTTCGGTCTGGTGACTGACTGGCCAGTCAAGAACATTGCCCTTTTTGGCCCTGAAAAACTCCTTGGTTGATTTAGCAGTATGTTTGGTGTCACTGTCCTGCTGCAAGGTGACTTACAATGGTTGGATCTGAACAGATAAGAGTTCCTGTATTCTTCAGAATTCATCCTGCTGCTGCCGCCATCAGCAGTCACATCATCAATAAACAAGTGAGATAGTTCCAAATGAAGCCATAGATGCCCAAGTCACAACATTACCTCCACCATGTTTCATAGATGAGGTGGTATTGTATGAAACATGTGCAGTTCCTCTTACTGTACAGTTTCATCTTTCCATCACTCCGATTCGGGTTAATCTTCATCTCATCTGCCCATAAAACTTAATTCCAGAACTCTACAGGTTTTTATGTAGTTTTTAACAAACTACAAAACCTGGCCTGTCAGTTCTTGAGGTCTATCAGCAGTTTGCAGATTGTGGTAAAACTTCTGTGGTTATACAGATTTAGTATTCTCTTTATGGTGTTCTTTGACACTTCCATACCTATATCCTGGAAAGTGTTCTTTATCTGCTCCACACATAAAAAGGGTTTGTTCTTCACAATGACAAGCATTCATCAATCTATATATTTTCCTTCCTTATTAATGGCGGTTGACAAAGATAAGTGATTAACATGTGGATCCCCAGTCCTGATCATCCCCAGTAGGCCACTAGTTGGCTTAGAATGATGTTGTAGATCAACAACAGCTGGAGAGTTGCATGTAGCCAAGTATTTAGTTATGTATGTTCTAGCTCAGTGGCGTAACAATAGTGGTCGCAGCGGTCGCAGCTGCGACCGGGCCCGTCACTCCAGGGGCCCGGCCGCCCCCTGTGACCCCCTCGCCCGCTCAGCTGATCTCCCATTCGGCGCGCCTCTCTAGTAATACAGAGCGCTGGGAGATGACATCATCTCCCAGCCTCTGCATTACTAGAGCAGCGCGCGGGAGCTTCAGCTCTAGAGATCTGTGCTGAAGGAGGCACAGATCTGTTAAGCCACGCCGCTAGACCACCAGGACCAGAGGTAGGGGCAATGTGGAGATAAAGGGGAATTGTGGAGATGAAGGGGCAATGTGAAGATGGGGGCATTGTGGAAAGGGAAATGTGGAGATGGAGGCATTGTGGAAGGTGCATTGTGGAGATGAGGGGGCATTGTGGAGATGAAGGGGGCATTGTGGAGAGGGCATTGTGGAGATGAAGGGGGGCATTGTGGAAGGGGCATTGTGGAGATGAAGGGGGCATTGTGGAAGGGGCAATGTGGAGATGAAGGGGGGCAATGTGGAGATGAAGGGGGGCATTGTGGGAGGGGGTCATGGTAATTCTTGCACCAGGGCCCGGTGGCTTCTAGTTACGCCTCTGTTCTAGCTGAAGGTCTACAATGGCTCACAAGCTAAACATTACTATTTTATTTACTAAAGGTTTTGGACACAGTGGCGAAGTAAATATTCTCTTAACATTATAATTATTCCACCTCCATATCCCCAGAACATGCTTTACCAGAAAGAAAGTAATGGAACCCCTACATTCTATAACAGTTAAAACAGAGAATCCCAATGATTCTAGACACATTCACAGTGCATTACCAAGCAATGATTAGGAGAATTGCCTAGCATCCATGGTGTTACAAAAACCCTCACTTCTACTTATACACCCTCCCAAACCATAAAGAAGGTGGGAACACAGACACACAATTTACCTATTTATTAAGTGAAGACTGCTTCACTTTGCATTACGTGAGTGACCTCTACTAGTCCATATTGATATCTTATTGTGCTGTATTTCATTGCATTGTTTTTTGTTTTGTGGGGGTTTTTTAAGCATTTAAAGAACTGTTATGTTTTGTGATTAACAATTACTCCACATTGCAGCCCCTCGTATTATTTTCTTTAGAATTACTTTTACATTATTGCAGGAAGAAACCCAGGATTTCTAGAATGTAATTTAAACAATTACAAGACTTTACAAGACTTTGTTTTGTTTAATCCTGCATTCAAAAGGATCTACAGTTAAATGTTCTCAGAGTACAATTCCCATCATTGTCAGAGAGGCCACATGTGGCAGAGAATGATGGACATTGTAGTTCTAGAACTTGAAGAACGCAATTCACTCACTTGTAGCACAACAGAAACAAACATTTCCCTTTAATGTGGTGCTAATCTTTCTCTCTCTCCTACACATTGATCTAATAGAGGCAACAGAATGGATGAGGTGTTCTGGGTAACTGGGATTCCCTTTGTCTATCTGCCCTTGCGTTGCATGTTGTGTGAAATGCATTGTAACTTTAAATGGATAGTAATGTTTCACAAAAAAAGCATCTCCAATTAAATCTTCATAGTATTTGGGCCATGGAGAGTGTTATTTCAAAATTGTCAGAGTTGTAGTTCAAGAGTAATTGAAGGATAAAGTATCCCCCTCCTGCCTCTTTTACTGATGTAACACTGCTCACCTCAGAGTAGCAAGACTGTTCGGATGGATCACAGAGAGGGACAATCTTCTTACTGTGAGCATAAGGAAAAACCTGTCAAGAGGTGCAGGGTTTTCCTTATGCTCACAGTAAGAAGTTTTTCCCTTGCTGTGAGATTCCACATCTGAGAGGAGGTGGATTACACTAGGTAAAAAGGGGGCGGGAGAAGAATACTTTATCATTCAATTACTCTTGAACTACAACTCTGACAGTATTGAAATAACACTCTGCATGGCCCAAATACTATAAAGATTAATTGGAGCTGATGTTTTTCTGAAACATCCCTTTAAAGCTGCATGAATGTGTCTAAATGAACTTTCCCTCTATAAAAGACCTTTTCGTATCTTCTTTGAGAGGTTTCTGCCAGTCGCAATTTTTCGGATAAAAGTCACAAAGGTCTTACGTACCAGATACAGATGATCTTTGTCTTGAAAGGCATAATGTAACTGAGGGATCCAAGGACTATTATGATTGCTCAAAATGCTTCGCTCTTCTTCAAAAAAGGAAACCTATAGAATTTGGAGATAAACCACATTAAACAAATGTTCTTGTTGTCACTGGTAAATGTAAAACAGGGAAAGGGGGGGATTTTATACAGTGTTTTACTGCTATTTTTTAAAGAAAAGTAAATATATAGCTTGAGATAGTAAAACCATTCGCACTGAACATGCCTATGGCACTCAAAGGGTCAATAATTTTATTTTTGAAGAGAGAATTTCTCTTCCAGAGTAGCACTGTATGATAATTAAACTCAGTACTGAGATCTTAATTAGCATATGGTACATCACTCAAAAATATCATGTTTCTGAAATAAAGTGTTAATGTCTCACAAACTATACCTCTGTTGGTCTTTTGTATAACATGATTCTTATACAGTGTTGCCTGGTTTCCAAATACGCAAACCTGAATTCAACAGGCTATGTCCACTAAAAACCATTTTTGTAGTGGCAATAAGAAGATTTTAGTCTTACTTGTTAAATCCTTTTTTCTTAGTCCATACAGGTTACTGGTAACTGGGTAGGCGATCTGCCCCTTTAAGTAGGCAGGAATAACTCTAGAATTGATTTCAGGGAGTCGAGCCTACCTTCCGTCCTTTGCTGTAGCTAGCCAACTAGCTCCAGTAATATTTGAGACACTAACTATTGACTAGATAGTAGAAGGGAAAGAAGACTCCTGTGAGCATGACCTCGAAGGACCCCCTCCAGTCTGCCACAGGAGAGCCAAGCATGGTCCCTTGACAGGGTGGGAGACCAGTAACCTGTATGGACTAAGAGAAAAGGATTTACCAGGTAAGACTAAAATTCTATTTTCTCTGTCGTCCAATACAGGTTACTAGTAACTTTAGGATGTCCAATCAATGAGTTTCCCAGAGGCGGGAAGTAATGCAAGGACTAGGCGCAAGGCCCCCAAAGTCACCAGTGCAGATATGAACCATCAGATCAGAGAGAGCCCAATAAAACAACTGAAGTGTCAACAGACACTGAACAGGGGCAACAACATCCCAACTGTTACACAGTACACTCAATTAGAGCCAACAGGGCTCAAAAGTGAAGGAAGCACCAAGAACCAAAGAAAATCCTAGACCGGCAAGAACTGCCTCCAGGATTTTCCTCCCAAAGCTGACATCAGCCGAAGCCAGCACATAAACACAGTAGTGCTTCGAAAAGGTGTGCATAGGTGACTAAGTGGCCGCCTTGCACAACTGATTAGCAGAGGCCTGATTCTTGTAAGCTCAAGAGGCCCCAATAGATTGTGTAGAATGAGCCGTGACCCGAAAGGGACAGGCTTCTTCCTCAGCTCATAAGCCTTATGAATAGTGGACTTGATCCAAGAAGCAATAGTCACCTTGGATGCAGGTCTTCCTGCCCTAAGACCCTCAGGAATGACGAACAGCGCGTCTGATTGCCTGATAGACTTAGTGTGATGTACATAAAACTTGAGACAACGCACCACGTCTAACAAGTGGAGATCCCTCTTTTTGTCAAAGGTGGGGTCAGGGCAGAAAGAGGGCACCACAATTTCCTGATTGATGTGGAACTCCGAAACCACCTTCGGGAGAAACTCCTGAGAAGTGCGAAGCACCGCCTTGCCTTTGTGAAACACCAAATAGGGTGGTTTACAGGATAGAGCATGTAACTCTGCGATGCAACGGACAGACACAATCACCAGGAGAAAGGCCATTCTCCACGTTAATAGGCGTAGAGGAATAGTAGCCAAAGACTCAAATGGAGGGCACTGAAGAACGCCCAAAACCAAGTTAAGATCCCACGGAGGAGCAGGAATCTTGGAGGCAAGACGAGTATGAGCTACAACGCTAACCAGGGAAGGGGGAGGGAGAGGGCAAATAAAGGTTTGAGAGATGACACTGGGGGCAATACATTTATTTTTAATATTACTTTAATATAGGGATTAGTAATAATTAAGTATTACTATCCCTTTAAAGGGATAGTAATGTTTCATAATAAAAGCAGCTCCCGTTAATCTTCATAGTACTTGGGCCATGTAGAGTGTTATTTCAATACTGTTAGAGTTGTAGTTCAAGAGTAATTGAATGATAAAGCATCCCCCTCCCGCCCCTTTTACTGATGTAACACTGCTCAGCTCAGAGCAGCAAGATGGATCACAGAGAGGGACAATCTTCTGTGAACATAAGGAAAAACCTGTCAGGGGGGAAAGCGTTTTCCTTATGCCCACAGTAAGAAAGTTCTCCCTTGTTGTTATCTGTCTGGTCCCAGGATCAGATTCCACATCTGAGGGGAACTACAACTTTGACAGTACTGAAATAACACTCTCCATGGCCCAAATACTATGAAGATTAATTGGAGCTGCTGTTTTTGTTCAATACTACTATCCATTTAACATAAAATGGGCAGAAATGTCAATGACTACTAAGAATCAATCCTACATAAACAGATTCCCTAAAATTAATCTTTATAAAGTAATGGATATCACCACAGAGGTGGACATTTTTTTATTTCTTCTGGACTCCAAATCCCTAATCCCTTTGCAGAAATCCCCAATCTCTTTGCAGTGAAATCTTCTTAGGAAGGAAGGCAGATTTCAGTGGTAAAAGTTTGGCATGAAGAATCATGTTCCCCTCCGTGCACGTAATATGCAGTATGAATTAGTTTTGGGATGGAACATAGAAACTCTACAGATGTATTTTCTGGAAGGTATAATCCAGCCACCATTAAGAAAAAACAGATTTTAAAACAAATCTGCTGACTTTTACCAGTACATATAATCTTCAATTACTGGGTTGCATTAAAATAAATATAATTCGGATTCTACATTAAACCCTTGAATGCTACAGAGATCTCTGATGCACTGTAACCCGATACACTGGAGAACAAATGCATCCAATGCATTAAAGGCTTTCAATGTTTGGGTTATAAACATGGATTTCAAATTAAACCAAACATAGGAAAACAGTGCAAACCACAGTGTTAAACCACACAACTGATTTAAAGGGTAAATTTCAGCCTGTTGTCTGTGTAACTAAAGACCTTATAATAGGTTAGATATGCACGTGATGGGAATAAAACTGTACCTCTAAATATAAACCTTTCGTAAGGCCTCATCTGGAATATGGAGTACGGTTTTGGGCATCACTACTTAAAAACTATATTATCTAACTGGAAAAAGTGCAGCTATGCACAAAACTGATAAAAGGATTGCAGAAGCGGAGTTATAAAAAAATAAATAAATTAAAAAAAAAAAGACTAATGGAACTGGGCTTGTTTACACTACAGAAGAGACATAAAAGGGGAGATATGATTATAATTTCCAAATATATTTGAAGAAAATACAAACTCTCTGAGCAACTTTTTACTGGAAGAGCTAAGCAAAAAACCAATTAAGAAAACAGAAGAGACTTTTTTTTTTTTTACAATATGGGCAGTAAAGTAGCGGAATTATTTGCACTGGGAGTCTGTGCATGCAGATATTCTAGCTGCTTTCAAAAAGTAATGGATACCTTTCTAGCTCAGAAGAATAAGAATTATGATAGTTCAAAGCAGACAGGATGTTGACCCAGGGAAATATCCAGCTGCCTTTTGGAGGATTTTTTTTACCCACACGGAGCTTAACTGGAAATTGCTTCAATAGAGGGTTTGGGGTGTTTTTTGCCTTCCTCTGGATCAACAGGTATGATATGGAACAGGCTGAACTTAATGGACACATGTCTTTTTTCAGCCTTGATAACTATATAATGTTTTCCCAGGATCAACATTTCTGATGTGTATACACTAAAGTCCATATTCCACTGTTGATCCACCATGAAGGCCTGACATGATCTATAGAACATAACACACCAGTACTTGGTAGCATCTCGTTAATTTGCAATGTGTTACACTCTCCTCTGGAAGCAAAGGCTTTAACAGTTCCCATAATGAGTGTTAATTAATTAGAGTAAATCTCTTGTGTAGGAAATCTCCAGAGAGTACCATACCACAATTTGATTGCTCATTTATTGAATGGGTAACAGGAGGTTTCCGAAAGAGAGCAGGCTTAGGGTTTTCTATTGTCTATGAAATATAACAAGATTTATTTTACATTGTATTTCCTAATGAGTAAAACAAGGGCATTCCCACTGCTAGTATATGACATTCAAAATATTTGAAGAAACTCTGTCTTTCCTTATTGTTCCTATAGAAAGCAATAGCACATCACCACTTAGTGGTGAAAACTGAATTGTCATTAAATAAAATTCAAACATATTTGAGCAATGATAACTTTTGAATAAAGTATCTTGCAGAAGAAAGCTTATCCTTATTTTACTCAGCAGGAAAACGTATAAATTTACTTACCAATATTTAGTTTTCTTCTGTGTATTGCCAATGCATTAAATTAATGGGAACGTCTCTGCCCTCCAGTTGGGTAGGACCAATCGATAAGGTTTAAAAAGGTATCTCCCTCAATTGCCCTCAGTTTCCATTTGGCTCAGCTGTAAAATACTAGTAAATATAGATTAGTAGGGAGGGAATGCCTTGGCAATACACAGAAGAAAACGAAATAATTGGTAAGTAAATTTATACGTTTCTTCTGCGTATTACCAAGGCATTAAATTAAAGGGATAGTAATACTTAAAATGTAAAAAAATATGTTGTAGGGTTTATCCCCCTGTGTAAAACAAGAATACTCCCACTGCTGAAAGGTTTTATTCAAAAGTTATTAATTTTCAAAGTTGAATTTTTTAGGTGCAATATCACAGTGGCCTGAAATTTTACAGTGGCGCTGTTGCTACACCATCCTATGGAGCTTTATGGTCCCAGGACCAGAGCTGTCCATAGGATCGTGTAGCAACAGCGCCACTGTACACTTTCAGGCCACTGTGATATTGCACCTAAAAAATTCAACTTTGAAAATTAATAACTTTTGAATAAAACACCTTTCAGCAGTGGGAGTACTTTTGTTTTACTCAGGGGGATAAACCCTACAACATATTTTTTTTTACATTTTAAGTATTACTATCCCTTTAATGAGACTTAAAAGCAGTTACCCATAAAGAGAGGGAAGGATAGGTTTCTTACCATTACTGGTGAACCACCGCCTCCAAGACCTTCCTGCCAAAGCTGGCATCAATCGAAGCCTGGACATCTAGATGATAATGCTTCATGAAAGTGGATATGGAGGACCATGTGGCCGCCTTGCAAATGTCCAAGGGTGAGGCCTGTGCCCACTTTGCCCAAGAGGTGGCCATAGCTCTTGTGGAATGTGCCTTAATGTTAGAGGTTGAGGCCAGTCCTGATTCTGTGTAGCATCTTTGAATACATGCATTTATCCATCTAGAGATGGAGGCTTTAGATGCTGCTTTACCTTTGAGCCTATCCTGGAAGTATATAAACTAGGATTCAGATAATCAAAATTCCTTTGATCTCTGTAGATAAGTGGAGATACATCTGACTAAATCCAAGTTATGGAGGAGCACTTCCTTGGGGTTAGTCAGATTGTTACAGAAGGACGGAAGTACTACGTCCTGGTTGATGTGGAATTCCGATACTACCTTTGGTCTAAAGGATGGTTTAACCCTGAGGACAATTTTATCCAAATGTATGGATAAATATGGAGAGTTAGAGGCCAAAGCCTGAAGCTCATTGACTCTCCTAGCAGATGTCACTGCAGTGAGAAAAATAGTTTTCACTGTGTGGAGATGGAGACAGATGTCACTGATGGGTTCGAAAGGATGTGGTTGAGACAGTGCTTTAAGGACAAGATTCAGATCCCATGGGCTACTATTTCCCTAATAGTAGGTTTTACTTTGACTATAGCCCTGGTAAATTATCTTACTAGGTCATGTTCTGCTAAGGGCATAGCTAGGATGGCTGATAGGGCTGAGAGCTGAACCTTCAGGGAGGCCGGCCATAGTCCTACCTGGAAGCCATCTTGTAGAAAGTCTAAGATTACTGCAACGTCAACCTCAGTCACTTGTATCTTCTTCTTACTACACCATTTTAAAAAGGTAGCCCAAACTCTTCAGTACACTTTAGACGTAGAGGGCTTTCTTCCCTGAAGGATGGTTGAAATCACTGGATCTGAAAGTCCACGTCTTCTTAACGAGTCCCACTCAGCCTCCAGGCCGTTAGGTGTAGCATCCTGAGGTTATCGTGGAGGATAGGGCCTTGGTGTAGCAGATCTCGCCTCAGGGGTAATTCCCATGGGGCGTCTGTCGACATTTGTAACAGGTGAGAGTACCATATCCATCTGGCCCAATTGGGGGCAATTACGATGGCTTCCACTTGGTGTTTCCGAATCTTCTTCAATACTCGCTTGAGAAGAGGAGAGGGAGGAAAGATGTAGACTAGGTTGAATCTCCAGGGGAAAGTCAGGGCATCTTGCCCCAGAGAGTGAGGGTCTCTCCACCTGGAGAAGAAGAGCTTTGTCTTGGCATTCAGATTGGTTGCCATTAGATCTATATCCGGATAACCCCACCTGATTGTGAGGCGTTTGAAGATTTCCTGGTTTAGGGCCCACTCCCCCTGGTGTAGGCTGTGTCTGCTGAGAAAATCCACCTCTATGTTTCGTATCCCTGAAATATGAGATGAGGTTAGTTGAATTAGGTGCTTTTCTGCCCAAAGAAGCAGAAGCCTTACTTCCCTGTTTAGGGCTTGGTTTCTGGTGCCCCCCGAGTTTTTTATGTACATGGCTGTGGACACATTGTTGGTTCGGATGAGGACATTGTTTTGTAGATGAAGCTGGAAGCAAAGAAGAGTTCGTCTGATTCCCCTGGTTTCCAAAATGTTGATATGAAGGGACTGTTCTTTTTGGGTCCATTTTCCTTGGGTTGATCTTGACCCCCAGACTGCTCCCCACCCGATGAGACTGGCGTCCATGTAAATGACTTGCCATTCTGGATCTATTAGAGATCTTCCTTTGAGGAGGTTGTCTGTTTTCAGCCACCAATGGAGCTCGCGTTTGGCCGACTGCCATAATAGGAGTCTTTGAAATGGATTCCCAAGGTCGGGTTTCCAAAAAGTCGAAAAGTTTGCTTGGAGGATACGGCAATGTAATTTCGCCCAAGGGAGGATCTGGGTTGTTGAAGACATTAGGCCTAGTAATTCCTGAAACTCTCTCATGCATAAATGTGTTTTTTTTTTTTTTTCAGAAAGACACGGGTTGTCCACTGAAGTTTGGATATTCTGTCGTTTGATAGTTGTATCAGGGATGTCCTGGTATTTATGCATAGACCCAGAAAGGTTATCTTTTGTGATGGCGACAGATGACTTTTGTCTAGATTGATGATCCATCCAATTTTTTGCAACAATTGGAGAACCTCCTGTGTCTGGATTTTGGAACTCACTAATGATGGGGTCATAATCAATAGGTCATCCAGGTATGCCAGTATGTTGACTCCCTTCTTTCTCATGCATGCTAGTGCTGGAGCTAGAACTTTTGTAAAAACCCTGGGTGCTGATGATAGACCAAAGGGAAGGGCTGTAAATTGGTAATGATCTTGATTTACCACAAAGCGTAGAAACCTCCTGTGCACTGGATGAACTGGGATATGATAGTAGGCGTCCCTGAGGTCAATGGATGTTAGGAACATCCCTGTTGAAAGGGAGTGTATCACTGACTCCACTGATTCCATTTTGAAGTGGCTGTGTTTGAGACTCACATTGATATCTTTGAGGTCCAGGATAGTTCTGAAGAGACCTGAGGGTTTGGGGGCCAGAAAGAAAGGCGAATAAACTCCTGAACCTCTCTCACCTGGACAGGTACCTTCTTCTCCAGGACTTCTTGAACCATCAGGTTGTGGATTGAGGCAAAGAAGGCCTGTCTGGTCTTCAAGTTGCTTGGTATACGCGATCTGAGGAATCTTGGACCTGGAGGCGCAGATAGAAACTCCATCATGTACCCCGTGTCCAAGATCTGAGAGACCCAGGCGTCCGGAAGTACCTGGGTCTCCCGGATCGGAAGAAAGGATCCCAGTCTGTCCCCTACTGAGATCCTGCCAGGGGCCCGCTGGCCTTTATTGGGTCTCAGGTTTGAACAGAGGCTTCCTGGAGTAGTTGCATCTGAAGCCTTCTCTGTTGGAAAATCTTCCTCTGTGTTCATCTGACCAGAGTCACGACTTCTATTGTTCCAAAATGGTTGGTTACGATATATAGAAGGCTGAAACGGAGGAGAGCTTCTGCGTTTTCTTATTTCTTGAGGAAGGAACGGGCTTTTGCCTCCAGAAGCCTTTTTGATTATTTCCTCCAGATGTTCGCCAAAAAGCGAAGATCCTGTAAATGTAAGAGAGAGACGAGCCTGTTCTTTGAGGTAGTATCCACTTTCCATGGCTTTAACCAGAGGGACCTGTGTGCTGAGATTGACGTGGCTAAGGACCTGGCCAGTAGGCAAATGATATCCAGCGAGGCACTGCATGAATAGTTTGTGGCTTCTTTGATCATGGCGACTTCCTTTAATATCTTGAATCTGGAAACATTAGATTCAATCTTGTCCTCCAGTTCAGTTAGCGAGATGCGCATGACACACAAACCATCACCATGGCTGCCTTCATATTTTCTCCAATATCCAAGAATTGCTTCTTAAGGGCACTCTCTAACTGCCTTTCCATTAGGTCTCTAAATGAAGTCCCGTCTTCCACTAGAAGAATGGTATGTTTAGCCATGTGGGCTATAGGAGCATCAATTTTGGGGGGCGCAGCCCAGTGTTGCGCATCCTTTTCACTGAATGGGAACATTTTTTAACTTTCTAGGTACCGCAGCTCTTCTGTCTCCAATTTTACATTCAGATAGGACCATGTCAGAGATGGATTGATGGACGGGTAGGAGCAGAGCTGATTTCTTTTTACCCAGAAATGCAGTGTCCATTATGTCCATATCTAGATGGGTTTCCGATAGGCCCAATGATTTATAACAAATGGATCAATACAGTCTAGATTAGAGACCCCAGAGTCCTTGACCAGTTCCCGTTCTTCTGATCCTAATTCAGAACCCTGGTCCTCAAAGGGAGATTATGGGTCATATTCCTTCTCCTGCTATCATGGAGGAGGTGCCTTCTCCCAGTTCTTTACGTTGTCTGTTTTGAGCAGGTTCTCCCTGTTGGATGGATCTAAAAGTCTCCTGCATAGAAGGCTTCATCCAGGACAGGAAGTCCTGAAACTGACTTGGGATATCAGGACAAGCTGCCTTTTTGAGACACTCCTCACATAGTTTGGCATTAGTAGAGGCTGGGAGTTTAGAGTCGCAGCCTGCACACACCTTAAGCTTAGAAGTGGATATCTCTTCTTTGCTAGGGGGCTCAGAATTCTTGTCTTTGGATGTGGACTTGGCTGGGGCTGACATGTCTGCAACTATTAATCTTGTAACAAAAAGGCACAGCTACAAACACATAGAAAGGAAGGCATTACTTACCTGACTAAAAGAAAAATGGACAAGTGCAACGCCAACACTTACACTAGAAAGACTAGTCCTGTCTCCTAATATAATTCAAACTGATAATACTTACACTAATACCAAGAAGAAAACTGAAGCTAGTGTATTAAATAATGTTGTTCCCAGTGCTAAGCCACATACACAACATAGAGTATGTAGGTCACAGCAGGAACTATGAAATCTTATACGAGTCACAAAGTATAACGTTCACATATCCAATCTGGGTCATAAAAAACCTTGTGAACTCATAATAATTAATCCTATAAATTTATTTATTGAAAAGAACAGGAAAAAAAGGAAAAATGTTTTTTAAAAAATTAAAGGATAACCGGTTAAAAACCAGTTGCCCCATAGTCAGTATAGATTTAAATCATAAACACTCCCAAAAAAACCAAACAAAAACATATTGTGTAATAGCAAAAGAGGCAAAATGACAAATACAATGTGTCAAATATTACCCACAATGGAGCAGGTTTTATTGCGAGTATTGCGCAAAAGGTTTTAGGCAGGTGTGGAAAAATGTTGTAAAGAATGCTTTCAAAAATAGACATGTTAACAGTTCATATTCATCAATTAACAAAATACAAAGTGAGTGAACTGAAGAAAAATCTAAATCAAATCAACATCTGGTGTGACCACCCTTTGCCTTCAAAGCAGCATCAAGTTAGGGATTTTGTAGGCATATAGTGAGGTGTGTGAGTAAACAATTATACCAAACAGGTGCTAATGATCACAATCATTAACTGAAACAGAAACAGCTGTGTAGGAGTAATAAAATCGGGTGAGGAACAGTCAAACTCTGCTCACAAGGTGAGGTGGCTGAAGACTGCTTAATATCAAAAGTCATACATCATGGCAAGACTGAGCACAGCAACAAGACACAAGGTAGTTACACTGCATCAGCAAGGTCTCTCCCAGGCAGAATTTTCATGGCACCCAGGGGTTTCCATATGTTCTGTCCAAACTCTTTTGAAGAAACACAAAGAAAAGGGCAATGTTGAGGGCCGCAGACACAGTGGTCTGCCAAAGAAACTTAGTGCAGCAGATGAAAGACACATAATGCTTACTTCCCTTCACAATCGGAAGATGTCCAGCAGTGCCATCAGCTCAGAATTGTCAGAAAACAGTGGAACCCTTGTATAACCATCTACTGTCCGTAGAAATCTGGTCAGAAGTGGTCTTCATGGAAGGCTTGCAGCCAAAAAGCCATACCTCCAATGTGGAAACAAGGCCAAGCAACTCAACTATGCATGAAAATACAGGAACTGGGGTGCAGAAAAATGGCAGCAGGCACTCTGGACTCATTAGTCAAAATCTGAAATATTTGGCTGTAGCAGAAGGCTGTTTGTTCGCTGAAGGGCTGGAGAGCGATACAAGAATGAGTTTCTGCAAGCAATAGTGAAACATGGTGGAGGGTCTTTTCAAGTATGGGGCTGCATTTCTGCAAATTAAGTTTGGGATTTGGTCAGAATGAATGGTCTCCTCAATGCTGAGAAGTACAGGCAGATACCATCAGGGAGGCATCTGATTGGCCCCAAATTTATTCTGCAGCATGACAACGATCCAAACATATAGCCAAAGTCATTAAGAACTTCAGCGTAAAAAAAAAAAAAAAAAAAATACGGCCCCAAAGAGCCCTGATCTCAACATCAGAGTCTGTCTGGGATTACATGAAGAGAGAGCAGCAACTGAAGCTACCTAAATCTACAGAACAACTGTGGTTCATTCTCCAAGATGTTTGTAACAACCTATCTGCTGAGTTCCTTGAAAATCTGTGTACAAGTATACCTAGAAGAATTGATGCTGTTCTGAAGGCAAAGGGTGGTCACACCAAATATTGATTTGATTTAGATTTTTCTTCTGTTCGCTCACTATGCATTTTGTTAATTGATAAGAATAAACCGTTAATATGTCTATTTTAAAAGCATTCTTACTTTACAGCATTTTTTCACACCTGCCTAAAACGTTTGCACAATACTGTATATAGGAATCTAAGCATTTTTGGTTCACTGCCTGCCAGGCCAAAGGGTGGGAGATGATTTGATGATTTTGACAGGAGTGCGTTTCGGGCGAATCTCCCCTGCCCACTCCTGGCAAAATCATTGCAGTGAGTTTCAGAGGGGTGTTCACTTTGACACGTATGGCCAAAGGGGCAAAGCACCTTCTGGCCACTCGTATCAGATTTATGCTGAACATTTCAGAAGGGGCGTTGATTTGGACAGAAGTGGCCAGGGGGCTTTGCAGAGTTGCTACGAGGTAGTGTCTGTACAGGAGTAGCCAGGGGAGCTAAGCCCCCTTGACCACTCCTGTCAAAATCAATGCCAAGAATTTTTCAGATCCCTACATGTCACTCTGCTATCTTTCGCCCGCCAAAAAAACAGCACTTTTACTGCATCCTCTCAGGCTCCTTACCTCCCATTCGATGCACCCTATCAGCCCTACTTCCCTCCCATTCGCCTCATCTCTCAGCCCTACTTCCCTCCCGTTTGAATCTCACTTTCAGCCCTCCTCCTTACATGGCGAGGCATCCTCCCAGAGACGTGTCACCTTAAGTAGTTCCCCTCAGTATGGCTGTCAGAAACATTAATCACAATACTGCGTGTGCCTCTCTCTCTCTCCCATTTGCTGCATCCCTTTCTCCCCTCCCTCGCATTCACCACAACCCTTTCGCCCTTGTGTCCTGTTACCTTCATGGTAAGCCATACATGATGTCTGACTACAATAAGCCTTCAGACCACTCCTGTGTATTCTCAGTCACACGCATGATCATCCACATTACATCATGACCACCCTCCTGAAACTTCTCACTCACCACCCTATGTATGCCCCAACAACACAGTCTTCACTCACACACCACCACTCATGCTATGCCACACATACACACACATCATATTACAGTCAGATTCCAATATTACCTTCCATTACTGTCTCCGACCACCTCTACTAAATCCCACTGTTGTAACTCTCACCATTTATCATTATTCCAAAGCCTCCCACCTTATCTCACGGCCTTCACCTTACAACAGTTCTTTTTCACCCATTAGGTTACAGGGGCCTTCTTCATCACCAAGGAGCTAAACTACACAGTATAATATTCACCTCACACTCTCTCTCTCAGTGCTCATTCTATCCAAATACTGCCTACTTTTTTTTCTCACATAAAAAAATAATTGTATGTAATTTTTGTTATATTAAACACCACGGATTGCTGGAGATTATATTTGTTTCACAATGTAATGTATTGCAAACCTTTTTAGCAAGAAATCACACAAAACATCATAAAAGACACAAGTGAAACAATTCAATTAACATGCCATGCGTCCCCATTAACACGTCACACATCAGTGACACACAGACGTCATGCTATTGGATGCATGCAAAGTGTATTACATAAATGCAGGTATCAGCCAATGTTTAGGCCCTTTGCTTACATAACAAAGAATGCATAACGGATAATTGCTCACCTATTATCAGTAAGCTAAAATGTTGCCTACAATGTGAAATGGACTATAGGAGGCAGGTGTACTGAGAAGAACTTATGCAATTCTGGGGCAGACTAGTTGTACAATAGGGGACAATTAACACTTCCCATGGGCTCTTTAAATATCCCTTTAATCTCCAACACAATTTATATAAATGAGACATATGTGAATGTCTATCCCTTTGAGTACCAGAGAGGTATTGCTTTAATTCTTCTTGGAACGTCATCTGTGCTGTTTCTTGCATTAGGGACTAGGAACAATGCATATGGAATGGAAGAACATTATGTCACAAACACTGCTTTTGCAAACCAGTTAGAATGAATGTTATCAGCATTTTAAAAAAGGTTGTAAAAAAAGCTGATGTACTGAAATGATTTTGTGAAAATTTGGAGCAAACAAATGTACCATAGTGAGTCAATTCAAGCTCCGCATTGGTTTAATGGGGCTTTTAAAAGTCTTGAATACTAGAGAAGCACAGATTTGGAGACCTCTTGCAATCCATGAGATTAAAAGCAACCTTCAAATCCCCACAGATTTATTTGATTTGTCCCCTATGATAAAGTTATTTGTGGTCGGGGCTTCCAGCGACTGATATGTATAGAGCTTTGCCATAACCCTGAGCTTACTGGAAGCTCAGGTGAAAATCGATGTGGTGGGCCTGAATAGAGGGCAACCTAGGTAAATATATGAAATAAAGGGGTGATGGGGCGGGGGGCACAAATGACGATGCGCCCCAGTGGGAAAGGCTGCATTCGGTATTTAAAGGGATAGTAATACTTGAAAATAAGTTAATTTGATCTTGTAGCCCTTAAAAAAAAACATGAAAAATGTCTACCATAAAGGTTTGCGAGATATTCAGATGTAAAGTTTCCCCTGGAGTGACGTCATTGCTCCACCCTTCAGATTTGGAATCCGGTCCTGGGACCGGCTGTACCTCTCCAGAAGTGCCGAGATCACCATTTTTAAAAATAATTTCTTAATTGGAATGGTCTACAAAGTGTGCTTTAAAGCCAGGCACACTTTGTAGATAGTTCCAATTAAGTAGTTCTTTTCAAAGATCGTGTTCTCGGCACTGCTAAAGAGCTGCCGGTTGCTCTGTGGACCGAATTCCAAATTTGTCCACTACATGGTAGACTTGGCTGAAACAGCCAGGAAAAGAGAACTTTACTATATTTTACATGTAAATATCTCCCAAATCATAAAGGTTTGGGAGATAAGACTTAAATCATTTTTCATGTTTTTTTAAGGGCTACAATATAAAAAAAAATTATTTTCAAGTATTACTATCTCTTTAAGGCCTACAGCCCCTCCCACAAATGCAGGTCCTGCCTTCTACTTGTGGTCGGGGCTTCCAGCAACTGATATGTAGAGCTTTGCCATAACCCTGAGCTTACCGGAAGCTCAGGTGAAGATCGACGTGGTAGGCCTGAAAAGAGGCAAAAAGGACAGTATGATTAAATTGTTTATGTACTTGTACAAAGATTACATTACTCGGATAAGTCTGACGCCTTGTTAAAGTGAAGCAGAAGGCTTCGAGAAGAAACATGGAGCATCCTTAAGGTTGCCATCTGCCAAGTCAAATAAGATGAGGACTGGCATAATCTACTTAGAAGCGGAGGATGCTGCTCCCATTCTAAATGTGTACGGAATGAGTATGGAATGAGATGGCCTACATGTGCTTGGTCCGTATTAAATCAGAAATGATAATGGTGAAGTAGCTGGAGAGCCGAACAAGTGGGTCTCCTTTGAGCGAGGGTATCGGCCCCTGATGCCAGGAGCCTTGCCTGGGCAAGGGAGCCCAAAGAAGGCAAGGCTGTATGAACTATGGCACCTTCGGCCTCCACGAAGAGGTAAGGTATGAGCTGTGGTACCTTCGGCCTCCGTGAAGAGGTAAGGTATGAGCTGTGAGCCTTCGGCCTCTGCAAAGAGGTAAGGATGGAAGTGTGATCCTTCGGCTGCCGCGAAGAGGTAAGGATTGACGTGTGATCCTTCGGCCTCTGCAAAGAGGTAAGGATGGAAGTGTGATCCTTTGGCCGCCGTGAAGAGGTAAGGATGGAAGTGTGATCCTTCGGCCTCCGAGAAGAGGTAAGGATGGAAGTGTGATACTTCAGCCGCTGCGAAGGGGTAAGGATTGACGTGTGATCCTTCAGCCTCCGCAAAGAAGTAAGGATGGAAGTGTGATCCTTTGGCCACCGTGAAGAGGTAAGGATGGAAGTGTGATCCTTTGGCCACCGTGAAGAGGTAAGGATGGAAGTGTGATCCTTCAGCCTCCTCATTGAGGTAAGGATTGATGCGTGATCCTTCAGCCTCCGCAAAGAGGTAAGGATGGAAGTGTGATCCTTCGTAAGAACACCTGATGTTGTTTATTGTAGGAAATGTTGCTCGGGTATTGAAGCTCACAGTATGATGTGACTGACTTTGGTATGAGTTGAGATGTGCACTGGGATATCTGAGTGGGATGAAGATGTGAGAAATGTCTGTTCGCTAAAACCTGAGGCTAGGGTCTTCCTAAAATAACGTTAGAGGAAAAATGAACTTGCATAAAGCGCAGGTATGTATGTATCCATGCCTGAATACATGGTTGCGTGGCCACATAAATATTAACGGGTACTAAATGCATGAATACTTACATAAGCTGGGGTACATATACAGTAATTACAGGGAGGTGAATAACGAGGTGGGTTTTATGACCTTAATTTGGAATTCTTGAGGAACCTCTGAATAGCTAAGAGTATGTTGGTCAGCAAGACTGACGGATACCTGAGACTTCAATTGAATAGAAGTGGGGCACAACAATAGGTAATTACCCCCGTAGCTGAAGTAAAGTGGATGGTAAACAGAGTGAGTATTCCTTACAGAACATAGAATCATGACAATGATACAATGTATGTTTGTCCAATAGAACACTGAATCAGTACGGTGATACAATGTACCAATGTATGAATGGCGATAGAAAATGTTATCGGGACAGTGATCTAATGCAACATTGTAAGTATGTCCGATAGAACACGGAAATGATAAAATACAACAATGTTTGTATGTCAGACAGAACATTGAATCTGAAGATTGAAGTAATAAAATGAAATATGAATGTCTGATAGAAAATGGAATCAGGACATTGATGTAGTAATGTATGTATAGCTATGGAACATGAATTAGGACAGAGATACAATGAAACCGTACTCGGGCTAGTGGTAAAATGTCATGATTATGTATGTCTGTGTGTAAGCCTTAGGTCCCTGCTGTGAGGTAGGGCTGGTATGTGTGTACCTTCGGCCCCTGCAGCGGGGTAAGGTGAGTGTGAACCTTCGGCCCTTACAAAGAGGTGAGGTACCTGCGAGTGTGAACTACAGCCTATGTTGTAAGGTATGGACCTGAGGAGACCTCCGGCCTCTGCGAAGAAGTGAGGTTCCTGATGGATAGGACATGGAATCAGGATAATTATACAACGTAATGAAGTATGCATGGTGATAGGACATCAGGATGGTGATACAATGTAACAACGTATGTATGTACGATGGAACATGGACTCAACAATGTATGTATGTACGACATAACGTGGCATCAGGACACTGAAACAATGTAACTATGTATTATGAATGATAGAACGTGGAATCAGGACACTGAAACAATGTATGTATGATAGAATATGGAATCGGGACACTGAAACAGTATAACAATGTATGTATATATGTACGATAGAACGTGGCATCGCGACACTGATACAATGTAACTATGTATTATGAATGATAGAACGTGGAATCAGGACAATGAAACAATGTATGTATGATAGAATATGGAATCGGGACACTGAAACAGTATAACAATGTATGTATGTATGTACGATAGAACGTGGCATCACAACACTGATACAATGTAACTATGTATGTATGAACCACAGAATGTGGAATCAGGAAACTGAAAATGTATGTACGATAGTACATGGAATCAGGACACTGAAACAGTATAACAACGTATGCATGTATGATAGAACGTGGCATCAGGACACTGAAACGTAACTATGTATGTATGTACGCTAGAAAGTGGCATCAGGACACAAACAATGTAGCTATGTATGCATGATATAACATGGAATCAGGACACTGAAACAGTGTAACAATGTATGTATGTACGATAGAAGGTGGCATCAGGACATTGAAACAATGTAACTATGTATGTATTTTTGACAGAAAGTGGAATCAGGACACTGAAACAATGTAACTATGTATGTATGTTAGATGGAACGTGGAATCAGAACACAAACAATGTAACTATGCATGTATGTTAGATGGAACGTGGAATCAGAACACAAACAATGTAACTATGCATGTATGTATGTAAGTACGACAGAACGTGGAATCCGGACACTGAAACAATGCAACTATGTACGAATATTAGACAGAACATGGAATCAGGACACAAGCAATGTAACAAAGTACATATGTTAGATATAACGTGGAATCAGAACACTGACATGATGAACTATGTATGCATGTAGATAGAAAGTGGAATCAGGACACTGAAACAATGTAACTATGTACGTATGTTAGATAGAACGTGGAATCAGGACACTGAAACAAAGTAACTAAGTACATATGTTAGAACGAGGAATCAGGACACTGAAATGATGTAACCATGTACGTTATGTTAGATAGAACGTGGAATCAAAACACTGAAACCATGTAACTATGTACGTATGTTAGATAGATCGTGGAATAAGGATACTGAACAATGTAACTATGTATGCATATAGATAGAACGTGGAATCAGGACACTGAAATGATGTAACCATGTACGTTATGTTAGATAGAACGTGGAATCAGGACACTGAAACAATGTAATTATGTACACATTAAATAGAACGTGGAATCAGGACACTGAAACAAAGTAACTAAGTGCGTATGTTAGATAGAATGAGAAATCAGGACACTGAAACAATGTAACTATGTATGTTAGACAGAGCGTGGAATCAGGATACTGAACAATGTAACTATGTATGTATGTTAGATAGATCGTGGAATCAGGATACTGAACAATGTAACTATGTACGCATATAGATAGAACGTGGAATCAGGACACTGAAATGATGTAACCATGTACGTTATGTTAGATAGAACGTGGAATCAGAACACTGAAACCATGTAACTATGTACGTATGTTAGACAGAATGTGGAATCAGGACACTGAAACAATGTAACTATGTACACATGTTAGACAGAACGTGGAATCAGGACACTGAAACAATGTAACTATGTATGCATGTAGACAGAACGTGAAATCAGGATACTGAAACAAAGTAACTATGTATGCATGTAGCTAGAATGTGGAATCAGATACAGTATGGTGTAACTGGACCTTGGTTACAATAGGAATTGTATTAGTACAAACTGTATGGTGTAACTGGTCATTGGTTACAATATGAATGTGTAGTGGTACTTACAGTATGCGATACTGGACGTTGTATGATAGGAATGTTTTGAAGGTACATACCGAATAGCGTAACTTGATGTTGATTACAATATGAATGCTGTAGTGGTACGTATAGTATGTGATAACTGGATGTGGTAATTATAGGAATGTTTTAATGGTACATACAGTATGGTGTAACTGGACGTTGGTATAAATAGGAAAGTTGATGTGATACGTACATTATGGTGTAGATGGATATTTGTTACAAAATAGGAAAGTTGTTGTGGAACATAAGGTGTAACTGGAGGTTGATAGCGGATGATATTGCGAGCTATATTGAGAATCAGGCGGATTAGGGAGGGGCGGTGTAAAAGTGGTGATTATTTAAACACTCAACTGAAACTGTATTAGTGACACACCACGACGTTGTCTACGCCTAAGAAGTGGTTGAATGCTGATAAGACAGGACAAGAAAAGAGGATTTTAGTCTTACCTGTTAAATCCTTTTCTCTTAGTCCATACAGGTTACTGGTAACTCTGGGAGGCGATCCGCCCCTTTAAGTAGGAAGGAACATTTCTTCAAATGTATGCAGGGGATGGAGCCTCCCCTCGCCCCTAAGCTGCATCCCAGTCAGCTAACTCCAGAATGATTTGACACACTAATAACTGACCAGAAATAGTAGAGAAGACTCCTGTGAGCATGCCCCGAACGACTCCCACGAATTGGCACAGGAGAGCCAAGCATGGTCTCTTGACAGGGTGGGAGACCAGTAACCTGTATGGACTAAGAGAAAAGGATTTAACAGGTAAGACTAAAATCCTCTTTTCTCTGTCGTCCAATACAGGTTACTGGTAACTCTGGGATGTCCAACCATTGAGTTTCCCAGAGGCGGGAAGAAGGCAAGGACCAGGCGCAAGGCCCCCAAAGTCACCAGGACCTCTATGAACCTACCGGTCAGAGATTCCAACAAAAGAGAAGTGTCAACGGACACCAGTTAGGGGTAAAAACAGACCCCAGGAACTGTTACACAGCACACTGAACTAGAGCCAACAGGGCTCAACAGTAAGGAAGCACTGAGAACCTCAGAAGAAGAAGACCCTAGACAGGCAAAACTGCCTCCAGGACCTTCCTCCTGAAGCTGGCATCAGCCGAGGCCAGCACATCCACACGGTAGTGCTTCGAAAAGGTGTGCACAGAGGACCAAGTGGCCGCCCTGCACAACTGATCAGCAGACGCTTGATTCTTATAGGCCCAAGAGGACCCGAAAGGGAACATGCTTATTCCTTAATTCGTAAGCCTTACGAATAGTGCACTTAATCCATGACGCAATAGTCACATTGGATGCCAGTCTCCCTGCCCTAGGACCCTCAGGAATGACGAACAGAGCATCAGACTTCTGAATAGATTCAGTGCGATGAACATAGAACTTGAGACAACGGACCACATCCAACAAGTGAAGGTCCCTTTCCTTGTCAGAGGAGGGGTTAGGGCAGAAAGAGGGCACCACAATCTCCTGATTGATATGAAACTCGGAGACTACTTTAGGTAAGAACTCCTTAGAGGTGCGAAGCACAGCCTTATCCTTATGAAACACCAAATAAGGTGGTTTACAAGAAAGAGCCTGTACCTCTGCCACTCGGCGAACTGACACAATCGCCAAAAGGAAAGCCATCTTCCACGTCAAAAGACGCAGAAGAACAGTAGCCAAGGATTCAAAGGGAGGACGCTGGAGAACTCCCAAAACCAAGTTCAGGTCCTACTGAGGAGCCGGACTCCGAAAGGCAGGACGCACATGAGCAACGCCCTGGAAGAAAACCTTGACATCAGGAAGAACAGAGATGCACTCCTGGAAGAAAATAGAAAGCGTCGAAGTCTGAACCATAAGAGAACTCAGACTGAGCCCCTTATCAACACCGTCCTGCAAAAAAAGCTAGGAAAGTGGGAAGATGAAAGACATGAGACAGATCCCTGTCAGCACACCAAGACACGAATGTTGGCCAGACACGGTGATAAATCTTGTAATAAACAGGCTTACGAGCACTCAGCATAGTAGACACCACATCAGAAGAAAACTCTTTCTTCTTCAAAATCGAGGATTCAACCTACAGGCCGTCAAATTGAGACCATAAACATTCTCCTTCCACAGATAACCCTGCAGCAGAAGATCTGGACGAGAGGGAAGAGGAAAGGGCTCCGTAACAGACAGGGCCAGAAGGTCCAGATACCAGGACTGACGAGGCCAATTCGGAGGATGACTGGACAACGATCCAACTTCAACTTCTGAATCACCCTTATCAACAATGGAAGGGGAGGAAATATGTAGGCCAGGGAGAACGCCCAGGGAATGGACATGCCGTCGACAGCCAGGGCTAGCGAGTCTCTCCACCGGGAGCAGAACATCGGAACCTTCCTGTTGTGCCTGGTCGCCGTCAGATCCACTAGGTGAACTCCCCACTTCTGAGTCAGGAGCTGAAACACCTCCGGATGGAGTTCCCACTCTCCTCTGTCGACTGTGTGACGACTGAGAAAGTCTGCCATGATGTTGTCTACGCCTGGAATGTGCACCGAGGAAATGACAGGAACGTGAACTTCCGCCTAGGACAGAATGGACCTGACCTCTAACCGAGCGGTGAGACTTCTTGTCCCGACCTGCCTGCTGATGTAAGCCACGGCGGTGGCATTGTCGGATTCCACTTTGACCGGACAGCCCTCCAGCTGAGATTCCCAATGAAGCAGAGCATGAAATATCTCTCGAAGTTCCAGAATGTTGATGGGAACAAGAGACTCCTCCAAGGACCACTTCCCCTGAGCACTGATGCGACCCAGGACAGCCCCCCAACCCGAGAGGCTGGTGTCCGTTGTGACCTTGGTCCAGTAGGGGATCCGGAAGGATCTCCCCTTCAGGAGATGGGAAAGGTCCAACCACCACTCCAAGCTCAACTCGACATGAGGAGGAAGAGAGATTGACAGCTTCAGATGATTCGGTCGGTCCCTGCACGTCTGGATCACAAACCTTTGAAGTTTCCTGGTGTGTGCCATGGCAAACGGCACCACCTCTATCATAGAGATGAACTTCCCCACCAGAGATGACAACTTCAGAACCGGGATTCGATCGTGGGCCAGGATCTTGGAGACCCGTTGAGCAATCTGATGAGCTACCTCCTCCGGTAGAAACACCATGCACCTCTGAGTGTCGAACAGAAGACCCAAAAAAATGAGACGCTGAGACAGAACCAAGTCCGACTTGTCCAAGTTCACAATCCACCCGTGACGAGTGAGGACTTGAATGCAGGTCTGGACCTGCTGATGAAGAAGGTCCGCAGACGCAGCCTTCTAAATCAGGTCATCCATGTACGGAGTCACTCTGATCCCATCCCGATGGAGGACAGATATTAACACCCCCAGAACCTGCTGGAAAACCTGGGGAGCCGTTGTCAGACCAAATGGAAGAGCTGAAAACTGAAAATGACCTCTGGCGCAGGCAAACCTCAGACACTGCCTGCTCTCTAGATGAATAGGCATGTGAAGATACGCATCCTGAAGATCCAGGGAACCAAGAAACTCCTCCGGAGACATGGCAGCGATGACAGTGCGCAGAGACTCCTGTCGATAGTGAGTCTTCACTACAAGAGAGTTGAGATCCTTGAGGTCCAAAATAGGACAACCTCCGCCGTCCTTCTTGGTCACCACAAAAAGGTTGGAATAAAATCCGGAACCTTTGTCCAAAGGAGGCACCGGCCCCAGGACGTCTTTGTCCAAAAGAGCCTGAATAGCGTCAAACAGACGACATCTTTCGGCATCCTGAGGAGAACGACTGAGATGAAATCAAAACGGAGGAAGAGAAAAGAAAGGGATCTTGTATCCCTCCGACACCACCTGTAAAACCCATGGGTCTGTCACAGAATCCTCCCAAACCCCGGGAAAGAGGTGGAGACGCCCACCCACAGCAGGATGCGGACCCGGGTTCAGCGAGTCATGACAAAGCAGTCTTGGAAGTCTTGGGCTTGGACGTGACCTTGGGCTTCCAGGACTGCTTGGGCTTGGAGGAGGAGCGCGGAGTAGATGGAACCGCCTGGTTCATCGTACGTGTCTCAGTTTGAAAGGAACGAAAGGACCGGTTGTGCTTAGACGGCAACTTTTTCTTAAAGACCAAGGGCAGAAGAGTACTCTTACCCCCAGTGGCCTCGCTAATTAGTTCCTTGAGCTCAGAACCAAACAAGGAGGTATCCTGGAAAGGCAAAGAAAGCAAAACTTTCTTGGACGCAGTGTCAGCAGACCAAATCTTAAGCCAAAGAGCATGCATGTCCACCACAGAAGAAGTGGAGGCCCTCGCCATCATGCAGACGGCATCAAAGGCAGCGTCAGAAACATAGTTCTGAGCCTCAGAAATATTAGCAAGGAGACGTAGCTTCTCTGAAATAGGCGCATCTTGACGGACCGCCGTGGTGAGTTGCTCAGTCCAGACCGGGATGGCCCGGTTAACCCACAGCAAAGGCCGGACGAATAGCAGTGCCAACAGAGGCAAAAATAGACTTGAAGCAAACCTCTAACTTTTTGTCAGTTCAATCCTGTAAAGCAGAAGCATCAGACACAGGTAAAGCAGTAGATTTAGACAGTCTAGATACAGGTGCATCCACCTTAGGGTGATGAACCCATTTAGCCAGTTCAGCCTCAGAAAAGGGATAAAGTTTAGCAAACTTTTTTGAAACTGAAGAGGACTTATCAGGATTTTTCCAAGCATCAGAAACCAAACGGTCAAGAGTAGGGTTAGGAGGAAAACAAGTAACAGCTTTAGCCGGTTTCTGAAAAACATCTGTTGGGTCAGAGGGAACCTCTTGACTCAAGGGAAGATTGAGAGTGGTCAGTACAGCTCTAATTAAACCCTCAGCAGAGAGTTCAGGGTCACATTCAAAATGGTCCCCAACAGACCTGGAAGACTCAATAACTGTACCATCCTCAGCATCAGAATCCTGCAACAATTCTTCCTCAGAAGAATCAGACACATCAGGTGCTCCCTGTGGTTTAGGCAGGGAGGTCCGGATAGTAGAGGGGGCCTGCCATAACTGCAGTGCCCCCTGTACCTGAGAGGGAAACAGTTGAAGAGTGGACCTCTGGTCGCTAGTTGCAGCCTTAAACTCTTGTACCCAAGCTGGCTCAATAGCATGGCTGGAAGGCCCTGGGTTGCTGTCAGGACCTTCTGAGCATGCTGGGCATAAATGACCAGAGAATTCCCTAGACAGCCCTGAGTGACAGGAAGAGCAATACGCAATGGGGGATACTGATACCCCAGCCTCCTTAGTCTTAGGTCTAGCCCCAAGCTCCAGCAGTATAGACATACTCACAGTGTCAAAATAACCCACTGACAAGAAATCACCCAATTTAAGTGTGAGAGATTAAAGATTCACCCCAGAAACATTAAATTTAAACTTATCTGGCAAGCGAAGGGTTAATCAATGGAGGAGAGAGGGAGAGGCCGGTCCCTGTGTAGGACACTCGCTGAGAAAAGCTCACAAAATGGCTGCCGTGACGGGAGCCAATAGGAAAAGAGGCGCGAAACGAGCGCTCATGGGAAATGTAGTTTTTCCCAAAAAGTACCACAAAGCAGTGCCCGAAGCCCCCCCAAGTCCCCCAACACACTTGAACATGAAACCAGATGAAAGAGCAAGGGTAGACAAACAAAATGAGCCCACTCTGAAGTCGCTACATGAAGCGGTTCCAGAGATACGTCCCAAACAGTGTAAGCTCATAGAGAGTAAAGGAGCATTGGCGCCTATGCGGTAAAAGCTCTCCTTAAAGGCGCAGTACATAAATTTTAAGAACATTAACCCCAGCATTGAAAAGGTTAAAAAAAAAAAAACATAGGAAACACATATGTATCATGAGAAAACACTAACCCATAAAGTGTAACAGAACCCCCAATAAACTAGTCAAACCAGCAGACAAAGGGTTAAAATGCCACATAGACTGCTCCAAAACCAACAGACATACACATATATATATACACACATAAACACCCAATGAGTGCCGGAGTGCGCAATGAGAACTCCCAAATACAAGCCCAATGAAGGGACACTGTGGGACAAGTGGACCTTCAGTACTCAAAGGGTGGGTGGCTCACCTTTCCTGCAGATCTTCTGTCTTCAGGTCACCATGTAAAGAGAGGATTACCTCAGTGGGTAATCCACGGGAAAGCACTTGAAACCAAGATATTCCCCCATCAGGGCTTAAGGTCCACCAAAAGGCCCTGGACACTGAGCTAGCCACTTTGGAGAGGGCATTTGTCAGTCATGGTAACCCGCCTAATGGTGGTATTCCATATCTGCCAGAAAAATAATAAAGAAACTAAAACTAATGAGAGATGTTCTCCACCTGGTGTGTTCACACCCAGGAACAAATCATTCTGGAGTTAGCTGACTGCGATGCAGCTGAGGGGAGGCTCCACCCCCTGCATACATTTGGAGAAATGTTCCTGCCTACTTAAAGGGGCGGATCGCCTCCCAGAGTTACCAGTAACCTGTATTGGACAACAGAGAAATGGGGTCCTGGGGCTCCTGGATAAACAACCTAGAGGGGCTTGGTAAACAGTGGCATAGCAAATACACAAATAACATGCAGGTACAACTACATTGTGAATATACTTACACCAACATAAGCAATTAAACACGTAACATATATGGCAATAGAGATCAAGATTGAACATTCTACATGAAGGGATATGAAGAAATGGATACACGACTGGATTAGACATAGCAGACACACTAGACTATTTAGTGAGTCATGTGTGTAGATTAGATATCTTGGAAGTTTAATCATCGTACATGATAAAGGTGGAACATGGACTATGGCTACAATTGCCTGACAAGTTGGACTGGAGGTAAAGGAAATGGAACCTTGCTTCCACTTCTGGAGACCAGGAGGGAGGCAAGCTGTAGCGTCTTGAGACTAACGTATGAAATGCAGAGTATCATAACATGAACCATGGGGTAGTAATTGGAGGGGAGCGGAGTAATGTACCGGAGGGCAGAGAGAACATAAGTGAGCGGGCGCATGATTGCCCATAACTAAAATGGCCGATCTGGGTGCGAGCTCCGAAGGGAGGCGGCTTGCATTATTAATTTACTACGGAGTTAGAGTGACCTGTGCATTGCAAGAGGCCGCCCAAGACGGCTGCTGTAAGTAAGTGAAGCCACGAGTAGGGTACAGCTAAGTCGCTGCGGCTGGCTGCTCGAGTGATACAGGGAGGGGAGGCATCAGAAGTGGTGAGGGGAGGTTCGGGCACTTAAAGCTCACCACCCGAGTATGTGGCAACTATGTTGGGGAACTTACTAGGCTGGCAGTGCGAGGGGAACGCTTACCTCGTGCTTGAAGCAGCCGGAAGTGATGTAGGACTGATGACTGATTAACAGGAAACGGATCTCCGAAACGAACGTCAAGGCACAAATGACAATGGGCCCCAGTGGGAGAGGCTGCAGTCAGTATTTAAGGCTTGCAGCCCCTCCCACAAGTGCAGGCCCAGCCTTCTACTTGTTTCAGCATTGCTCCAGTTTTTTTCAGCACAATAACCTCTTAGTCATCAAATCAAACTGATCAAATGTGGGGTAAACCAACTGTACCATAGGTGAAAAATAAATAATCCCATATATTTAAATAGAACTTTGACCCACCGAATGCTAGAGCGGACTCAAACACATTGCAAAGAAATGCATTAGAGATCTCACTGGCATTTCATAAGTTAAAAGAACCATTTGAATGATTGGAAATTATAGGGGTTTTGATTTCCACCCTATGGTGCAGTTTGCATGCATCAGATTTGTTCCATTTTACTTCCATACATAAGGCCCTAATATAGAAATAAAGAAGATGGCTGGATACCTGCTCCTGAGCTAGAAGTGCCTTCTTCTTCATCACTTTCATAGCGAAGATGTCTCCTGTCAGCTTCTCCTTAACCACATGCACATCTGCAAAATGTCCACGTCCAATGACATTTTTTACCTCAAAATCCTTTAAGCTGGGCTGTAACTCTTGTAATTCTGTTATAGTATCAGAATCTGAACAAATAAAAAAATGATATGACTTCATCAATACATTAAAATGAGTACAAGTCATCCATGGCAATTGACAAAGAAAATATGAATTTTCAAGAATACAAACATGGCACAAAATTTTCTTAGCCTTTCATTGTTGTGAAACGTTTAAAGTGAAACGGTCACTTGTCCACATTGTCACCTCAGTGGGAGCATCCATTTTGACAGGATTTGCATGACTACCATTTTATTCAAATTAGATAGTATTGGCCATAAGGGAGTGGAAGTGTGAAAGAGAGAAGAATGGAATCTTAGTATCTCTCTTGAATAACATCCATTACTAGATAATTTACATAAAGTGAAAAATAAAGATACATTCATCATAAGTTATTGCTATAAATGAATAAAAGCGAACTTTAAAAATTACCTCTTTCTTTGTTTTTTTACAAAGTGACAGTTCCACTTTAAAGAGCAAGGTTAACCCTTTGAGTGCCAGAGGGGTGCGCAACTCATTGCTTTGCAATACGTTGCGTGCCTCTCTGGCATTCAAAGGATTAAATAAAATTCAGAAGTAATCATGAAATACCCCTAAACGTTCACAGTTATAACAGATGGAAACAACAGCCCATTTTTATAAAAGCAAACTAGACTAATTCTGGAGTAAGTCATCTGCACCATAGGGAACAAATAATTCCTGAATTTGTATGTACATGTACAGAGCTTTTTAACCCCTCAGATGGCAAAGAGGTGTCCAGGGCATTGCTTCGCAATGCATTGGAGACCTCTCTAGCATCTGAGGGGTTAAAAGCCCAATTTAACTTAACAGGAATATTTATTTTTCCCCTACGGTGCAGTTGGTTTACTCCAGAACCTGTGAAACCTGATTCCAAAGCAATGTGTACTGTTATTTCAGTTCTAAACATCTCTTCAAGATGTCAAGTGTTACAATGATTTACCATTCCATTTTTATTAGATTGTCCCTATTCTAACAGTGACGCTGACATTTTGTGAAGAACTGGAGCAAACCAACTGCACTGTAGGAGTCAATTAAACACTCACAAATTTCCCCTTAGTTTTAGACCTTTGAGTGCCAGAGGGGTACGCAACTCATTGCTTTGCAATGTGTTGCATATCCCGCTGCACTCATAGGGTTAAATGAAGCTTACCCTTTTAAAATTAACAATTAATTAGATACCCAATAACTGTTCAAGGGGTTAAAGTCCATAATTCAGTCACTGGGATTTGCCCCAAAATCTCTCCAGTTATTCTTGCTTTATCAGCCTCACAAAACTCATGTGAGCTATAGGAAGGGAGAGTAGAACAATGCCATTCTAGATTAATACAAATAGGAAATCACATCTGTGTGTCATTTTGCTTCTGGAAACAAACAGCATACACTGACGGCTTGGGGGAAGTCAATGATCAGTGTTTCCCATCTGTACTGGACTTTCCTCGTATTAAGGATCTCTAGAGGCAGGGAGGTTGGCAGTGTCCATTTCAGTTTAACAAATTACACTTCTTACAAAAGTTATTTTACTCCAGACGTACCCTCACTGTCCCTTGAAAACCTGGCACTTATAAGACACAGAAACACACCTACTAATGTACTAAAAACAGCTGGGGGGAGATTCAATAAGCTGTGATAAACAAGTGGTAAACAGGTGAAAAAGTGCAGATGAATTCTCCAGTTTATCACTTCTCCAATTCCTATTTTATTCTATGGAGCCAATGCACTAAGATTTCTTCAGCTTTGGAGATCTCAGTGCATAGATTCCATAGGATAACATAGGAACTGGAGAAGTGATATCACTGGAGAAGTCATCTCTGTTTTATCACCTCTTTATCACTGCTTAGTGTATCTCCCCCCAGTTGTTTTTAGTACATTAGTATGTGTTCCTCTGTAATTTCACTAGGGGTGAAAAAAATCTCATTATCTCATGGATTTAAGTTTCATTTTTAACCTTTGATTGACAAAGAGGTTTCCAATGTTTTGCAATGCACTGGATACTTCTATAGAGTTCAAAGGTTTTAAATCCCTATTTAAAGCAAAACTACCACTCTATATAAAGTCACCCCCAATAATTAGACATATGGGGACTAGCTTCTTAATTGTGCTATTAACTCACACAAGTACCAGGTTCTGAAGTAATCCTTTTTCTTCAGAGACTGACGGCCAGGCTTCTTGCTTTACAGCCGTCTGCGCCATCAGTCCCTTAACCCCTTAAGGACCCATGACGGTCCTGCACCGTATTGGTTGTTATACCCTTAATGACCCATGACGGTCCTGCACCATCATGGCTTAAATGAAAGCAGCGTGCCTCCGTGCACGCTGCTATCATTAACTCCGAGACCGGGGTGTTCAGCCATGTGATCGCAGTAGCAATCTGCAATTATACACTTAAAAAAAAAAAAAAAAAAAAAAAAAAAAAACACTTTTTTTTTTTTTTTTTTACAAAAAAAAAGTTATTTAAAAAAAATATATATATAATTAAACAATATTGCAAGTGTGATTGTTGTGGAGCCAGGTAATACACTTATATACACCACCAAATGCCAGGGACAAAAAAAGTGTCAAAATAGGGTGGGGAAAAAGGGACATGGGGATTTTCACCCAGGGGGGACAGTGGCCACTTTAAACTGTGCATTTTGTAGGTATGACTGACCAGTCATACTTTTCATGCAGTCTCCATAAAAATTTAACTCTTTGTGCCCAATTGATCCCAAAAACAAAAATGGGTTTTCTTTTTACAATTTTTTTAACTTTTTTTAATTTTAATAAAGTGAATGGTGGGTTATCCATATAAATAGGGTATCAAATGAAAGCCCTATTTGTGCTTAAAAAAACAGTATATAATTTATGGGGGTGGAATAAAAGCCTAAGAGGGAAAACACTGTTGAACAAAGACATAGTCAAAAAGGTCAGAATTGCTCCGGTCCTTAAGGGAAAACGACCTCAGATTTTCCCAGTCCTTAAGGGGTTAAGGTACAGTGCAATGCCTCGTAGAGGAGAGAGGGACAGACAGAACAGGCGTGCAGATGTCTCTAAACCAAGATGTCTGTGTGCAAGCCTGGCCACTGGTCTCAGAAGAAGGATTACTTCAGATCCTGGTACTTGTGTGAAATAATAGCATTATTAAGTAGCTAGCTGCCATATGCCTAAATTAGTTTAGGGTGACTTTATATAGGGTGGTAATTTTGCTTTAAATCGACTGGAATTTGTATTTGCCCCTGCGGTGCAGAAGGTTAGTCCAATAATCACTTATGTTTGTCTTTGTATATTAGCATAAATATTTAAAAAATAATTAAGAGAACAATTCCTCAACTCTGTTTGCTGGAGTTGCAGACCTAGGATTCTCAACTTTCTTGGGGAAAAGTAAAAACAACACAAACAAAAAACAAAACAAAACACCCTGCTTGCTGGCAAATACTTAACCCTTTGAATGCCAGAGAGGTACGTAACACATTGCTCTGCAATGCGTTGCATACCCCTCTGGCACTCAAAGGGTTAAACTTTTTTTATGTCGGAGAAACAATGCTATGAAGATGTCTCAAAGATCTAAAGGAAGGGTTTTCAACCTAAAAGGCCATGTCTTTAGGATTTTCCTACTTGTGTACAGATGAATTAACCCCTGAAGACATGGCCTGATAGTGGTCCCTGATTGTAGCTTTGAGAACCACTGATCTAAAGGTTTATTATATCAATAAGTATGGGCGGAAAATTTCACCTCAGTAATAAATAGGTGGAAAATAGCCTGTTTCGCCTCCTGTTAGAAGGCTGTTTCTGTTTATGTCTTCCTGCAATAACGATGTGTGTGACAATGTGTGTGTGTACAAGTGCAGTTCAGTGTGTTTGTGCACATACTTTGATGCGTGATTACATGCGTACTTGATAACCAGTGATAATGTGTGTGCATGTGTGAATCCAAGCCATTAAGTGAAGCCCACAGAAATCAGTGGATATCCTCTTCCAGCATAAACATAAGTGGTGTTTTCCTTCCTGCAGGAAATTCAGCAAAGGAGAAACATCTCTCCTATTCCACACAGACTCCAGTGGCATTTCATTCATTCCTAGGTACCAAGTGATATTTACCTGCCTGGCAGTAAAATACCAGCTAGGTGGCAACCCCATGCATACACTACTGACACTTAAAGGGATAGTAAAGTTTCAAAATAAAAGCAGCTCCAATTAATCTTCATAGTATTTGGGTCATGGAGAGTTGTAGTTCAAGAGTAACTGAATGATAAAGTATCCCCCTCCCGTCCCTTTTACTGATGTAACACTGCTCACCTCAGAACAGCAAGGTGGTGTCCAGATGGCTTGCAGAGAGGTACAATCTTCAATTAGCATAAGGGAAAAACCTGTCAAGGGGGTCAGGGTTTTCCTTATAATCACAGTAAGAAGATTGTCCCTTGTTGTGAGTGGTCTGGTCTGCAGAACAGATTCCACATCTGAGGGGAAGTGGCTTACACTAGGTAAAAGGGGTGGGAGGGAGATACTTTATCATTCTATTACTCTTGAACTACAACTCTGACAGCATTGAAATAGCACTCTCCATGGCCCAAATACAATGAAGATTAATTGGAGCTGCTTTTATTATGAAACATTACTATCCCTTTAAAGAGTTAGTGACATTCTCTTTAACCCTTTGAATGCTGGTGAAGTCTCAAAGCAATGCATTAAATAAATCTCTAACATTACGTCCTTTGAGAGCAAGAGGGGACGCAATGCATTGCTTCACAATGCTTTGAGTACTACTCTGCTGATAAAGGGTTAAATTAGCTAACTAATAAATACTAAAATATCTTTTTCAAACAAAACCTGTTTTTCCCCAACAACACTATGACAGAAAAAAACTTTGTCTTGATAAAACTTACACTTTTTTACAAAGTTAGAAACATGTTTAATCTTCATTAATCCTGGATTGTTGCATTCTTCAAAGAGAACAAATAAAGAATCCAGAAGACCTTCTCGGTTTAGAGCGGATAATTGATGTTGAAAGGGAAACTGACAAGACGATTTCCCCTAAAATTACAAATACATAAGATTTAACATACATTAAACTTAAATTCTAACGCAGCAAAGTAACTGTAGTATCTTATAGCATATGTGTTAGGATGAATATTCGCAGCTGAATACACTTGTCTTCTAAAATGTAATTTATAGCTCCTAACGCATTGCCAAATCCAATGTCTTATTTATAAAGACAAAGAGAAACAATTCTAGGACAAACCCAATACATTAGGGATGGGCAATAAGAGGCCCTCCAGCTGCTGTTGGACTACAAATCCAATCATTTCCCTTCGGTCAGGCACTTTAATTGATATAAACAATTCTATGTGCAAATTGAAATTGGCCTCAGGCAATTCCAAACCATGGTGTACCGGTTACGGCTAACTGTGGTGCACTGCTCAAAAAGTGGTTATCCCTTCCACTCAACTTGTTTACAATATAGAGAGAGAGGATTGCATGCAACATTGCTGCAATAGCTATGCCTTAAATAAATTTAAGCATAAAGCTTCCAAACCAAAATCTGAGTATGAGTTCAATCCAATTTTGCTGCAATGGAAACAAAATGTAATTTAACTGGATCATCTGCTTTCCATTCAGTTGTGATTGGCTACGTTTTTTATCTAATACTTTAATCTGCAACCAGAAGTAGGGGATTTGTATTCAACCAGATCAAACCCTACAAAAGAAAAACTTGGTGTGTATGTGTGTGTGTGTGTGTGTGGGGGGGGGGGGTTGGTACACACACACACACACTATAGTCCCAGGAATCAGAGCACTAACAGGACTGTTGGTATGGACAATGTATTGAACTGTGCAGTGATTGATCTACCACAGCACAATTCAATTAATTGTTTATATTGATATCATTCGAGTGCTCCAATTCCAGGGGTTACTGCATGCTACAATCAGATGAACAATAAAATAGCAGCACTGATAAAATACGGATGTACTTATGATATAACGTAAACTCACTCACTGCCTCTTTTGTGGCCCCCTCGAGTGCTGGTCAACAAGGTAGCCTGTTCCTTCCAACCTCAGGGAAGACCAGACCCACAAACATCAGATATTTCAATTGCATTAACCCTTTAAGGACCATTGACATACAGGGACCGTCACGATGGTCCGGCACTTAAGGACCAGTAACGGTCCTGGTACATCACGTACTTTTACTCGCCGTGTTCCTGCAGGAACACGGTGAGTAATACCGGAGACTGAAGTTGATCGCTCCAAGATCGGATCGATCTCTTTCAGTCCCTCTTTCGGTGTGCCAGCACACGTGATCAGTCACGTGGGGTGGCATGTTGAACTTCCCTATCTGATCCTTAAAAGACCAAACACCCTGGTACTATCTGGTCCTTAAGGGGTTAAAAATTTTATTTAGGCACTGATATACAAACAGACGCAGGTCACAAAAATAGGATAGGTGATCAATGCAGCGACCAGGAATGCGAACAGCACCTTCCCTTTGAAACACCTATCCTCCAGTTAAGCTAGCTTTCTCTCAATGAGCGATTAAAGGGATAGTATTACTAAAAAGGAAAAAAATATATATTGCAGCCTTTATCCGCCCCCTCCCCTGGGTAAAACAAGGTATTCCCACTGCTGAAATGTGTTTTATTCAAATGTTATTACAGCTCAAACTTGATTTTTTTAGGTGCAGTATCACAGTGGCCTGAAACTGCATTGTTGTGCAGTTGCTACACTATCCAATGGAGATTTATGGTCAACTGACCAGAGCTGCCCATTGGATAGTGTAGAAACAGCAGCAGTGTACAATTTCAGGCCACTGTGATACTGCACCTTAAAAATCATATCTGCCTTGTAATAACTTTTGAATAAAACAACTTTCAGCAATGGGAATACATAGTAACATACACAGTAAAATAGCTGATGCTGAAAAAAGATGTGTCTATCAAGTCCAGCACATGCCAAAATCCATGATCCAGAGGAAGGCAAAAAAAAAAAAGAGCCCTCTGGAGCAATTTCCAATTTAGCCCCAGTGGGTAAAAAAAGAAAAATCCTTCCTGACTCCAAGTGGCAGTCGGATATTTCCCTGGATGAAAATCCTATCTGCTTTGAATCCATCTGTCACAGTTTTCAATATTGTTCTGTGCTAGATAGGCATCCATTGCTTTTTAGCAAGCAGCTGCATTATCTGCAAGTACAACATCCCAAGGCAAAGAATTCCATAGCTTTACCGCCCTTACGGTAAAGAATCCCTGCCTTTGTTTTAGTCAAAAGCGCCTTTCATCTAGTCTTAATGGATGACCACTTGTTCTTAGCTCAGCTCTTTGAGTAAATAATTCATTGGATAGTTCTTTGTATTAACCTTGAATGTATTTGTAAATGGTAATCCTATCACCCCTTAGATGTCTTTTCTCTAATGTAAACAAACCCAGTTTAGGTTTTACTCAAGGGGATAAACAACTCAAAACATACTGATAGAAAGCTGGTTCAGAGCTCTTCATTAAAAGCAGGCAACCCCGCAACTGCTGCACTGGAGCAGCCATTCCTAAGAAGCCCAATACACTGTCCACCCTTCTGGCACTTGGTTAATAACCAAGTATTTACTCCATAAAACGGCCCATGTGTTTTTAACATTACCCTTCTGGCACTCAAAGGGTTAATGTAAGGCACTGATTTCACTTGGAGGGGAGCATGTTGGAGTTGATAGGTGGAGGGCAGCATGTTGGATTTTTACATTGTGGGGCTGTATGAGGAACATCACCATTGATTGTTAGCACCATGAACACTGCCTGACACGCCTCAGCCTTGTTCCCTTTGCTCAGGCAGTGCCTATTTGGCTTTGTGCCCATCAGTGGGCAAGGGAACAAGGCTGGGGGATCAGACATTGTACAAGGGGTTCTGCTACCAGTGGGCAAGGTAAGAAGGCTGAGGGGCAGCTGGTAGCCACAAATCCCCATGGATGCTGCCTGTCCTCCAGCCATGTTCCCTTGGAATCGCACAAAGTATGGACTAATATGATACAGGGCTGAGAGGGATAATTGTGTAGTGCTTGGTGTACTTTTTTTTTTTTTTTTTTAAAACCCTTTGAGTGCCACAGGGGTAAGGGACTGATGCTCTTCATGGTGCTGAAAGTATTCTCTCCATTCCCCTAATGACCAAGTGGGGAAGCAGAAAGAATGCTCTCAGATTTCAGGGTTGTTGTACTGATGGTGATGTGTAAGGAAGAGCATCCCTTCCACATCTACAGCATTTCACAACCCTTAAAGGAGCAGTAAACTTTTTTTTATTGTAGGGATTTTCCTACTGAGTAAAATAAGGGTACTCCCATTGCCCAGAGATTTATAGTTCCAGAGTTATTACAGTTTAAACCCATGTTTTTTTACATTAGCAGTGCCCTCTAGTGGTCAAATTCTAATTAGATTTCCTGTTAGAGTCTAATGGAGAGGAAAGTCAGAAAAGTCAGAGACATACAGTTCTCCATAGAATGTGATAGAAACTGTGTGTCACTTCCTGTCAGTTAGAACTATCAGGAAGTAAACACAGTAAATTCACTTCCTGATTATTTAAACTGCTATACATTTTGAATAAAACATCTTACAGCAATGGGAGTGACCTTGTTTTATTCATCAGGAAAAGTTCTATAAAATATGTGTTTTCATAAAGAAAGTTTACTGCTCCTTTAATGCTTCTGACTGAGTGCTGTTACTGAATAGGAAAGTAGGGAGATCCCAACTTCGCCAGCCTCAGGTAGGTGACATTGAGACTGTGAACTCAAACAACAGAGGCTTCTAACGAAGTTTAGTGAATATGGTGAAGTGCCACATTAACATATAAACACACCCCCATGAATACGATAATGGCTCATTACCTTGCATTTCCATATGCAAATGAGTCATTATGCTTCATTTCCATATGGAAATAGGCATTGTCGATGTGATGTGTGAAAATTCGTAAACCTGTCAGATGGATGTCGATGTAGGCAGATGGTGATGATGAACACACTTTAGTGAATACTGTGCATGTGCCTTCGATACTGCTCCGACAGGACACCAACCTTTTCAGCCTCTTTGAACTTTAGTGAATCTAGGCCATTGTATCTTTAAGTTACTCAGTCAGTTTGGAATGATTGGATAATTGACAGGATACATTAGCGATGCTCTGTTTAAAATGGCCTGTAGAAGGGTCACTTGAGTTTGGTCTACAACAAGTGAGACCGTTTAGTCTTTGTGCCCGGTGTCTGTATGTTATTGCTTTAATGAACAGTTTATTCCATCAGAGTATCTGATCCGTTTGTGAGTGCAGTCTTACATTGAGCAGCTGCTGCATATTATAGCCAGGGAGACACCTGGGCAAATGTATACCAGTGACTGCGAGCGCTAGCAGATTGGTTCTTATTATTATATATATATATATATATATATATATATATACATACATACATACACACACACACACACACACACACACACATACATACATACATACATACACACACACAGACACAGACACACAAACACAAACACTCACACACACACATACATTCCTATGGGGTAAATCAGGACACTGTTCGGAGAATTTGTTCAAAAGTTCTTCAAAATATATATAGAAGCTCAAACTCATTTAAAGTTGAACTATCCCCTTGAATTTTCTTTACATATTTCAAAACTTTATTAAAAACTGCGTATGTGTCAGGTTAGCCAAAAGTCCAGCAGATGTATAGTTTAGGAGATATTCACACTTATTTCTGGAAAAAGTGAAAATTTCCTGGTACAACAGAGAGCGTCATTAGCATATGAAACATTACTGAAAACATTAATTAGTATAAGATACATAAATGAAAATACTCTGTTAGCATGTTAAACATCACTGGTACCACAATTAGCATACATTAGAATATGTTAACAAGTATGAATAACTCAATTATACATTTGCTGGTCTTTTGGCTAACAAGCCATATAGGCAGTTTTAAAGGGATAGTAATACTTAAAAATTACTATCCCCCATCTTGTAGCCAGAAAAAACAGTGTTAAATGAGGCCAGCAGCATCTCTCAAACCTTTATGGTTTGAGAGATATTCGCTTTCAAAGTTCCCTCTCCCCTGCGTCAGCCTTCTAGCTGACAGCAGGGGAATCTGGTCCCGGGACTGGCGGAGACTCTGCAGCAGAGCCGGGATTGAGTTAATAAAAAAAGAAATCCTTCACTAAAAAAGTCTTCTACGTGTGCTTGGTTTGCAAGCACACGCAGAAGACCTTTTTAGCGAAGGATTTCTTTTTTTATTATTAACTCGATATCGGCTCTTCTGCAGAGCCGCCGGCTGATCCCAGGAGAGGATTCCCCTGCTGTCAGCTAAAACGCTGACGTCAGGGGAAAAGGCAAAAAGCACAACTTTGAAAATGAATATCTCTCAATCCATAAAGGTTTGAGAGATGCTGCTGGCCTCATTTAACTCAGTTTTTTATTGGCTACAAGATGGGGGATAGTAATTTTAAAGTATTCTTATCCCTTTAAAGCGGAACTATCACCTTCATAATACTGCCCCCCAGTCCTTTATTAATATAGTGATAAGAAAAGCCATACTTTTATTATGATGAAAAAGTCTGCATTATTAAGGAAAATAAACTTCTTCTGCAGGCATCCAGGGCACAGAGCTTACAAGAGAAGCTCTGTGCATCTGCATCTTCAGCAACATCCCTTACCTTAAGGTAACGGAAGTAAGTAACCACCAATCCGAGCAGTGCACGGGACACACAGACAAGACTCAGAGGTACCTTACTTCTAAGATGTCTGCGATATTGTCTGCTGGATGCCTAGAGAAGAAGCTGCTTTACTTAAAAATGCAGACTTTTTCAACATAATAAAAGTATGGCTTTACTTACAGCTACATTAGTAAAGGATTGGGGGCAATATTATGAAGGTGATCGTTCTGCTTTAATAAAGTTTTCAGATATGCAAACTTGAAATAAAGTGAAAGTTCCACTTTAATGCCTGGTCTTTTAGTTTTACTTTAGCCAAAAAAAAGAAAGCTATAAAAAAAGTGACGAGTAGGCGATGTTTCTTTCGCTTCTATTGAGAATTTTGATGGATAGACTATACGCACTCCAAACATTGAAACAGATAAGAATTATCTTGAGCTGATATCACTTTCAAACAACAACAAAAAAGGCTTTCAGCAGTAGGAATACCATTGTTTTTCTCAGCAGGAAAAGTTTATATAGTATACATTTTTCAATAAAAACACTGACATTCCTTTAAATACTAGCCAGCTGGCAGTCCATGAACACTGCACCCCTGCACTAAAATGTGATAAGGACAAGATGAACTCTCCAGTGTGATAAACACTCCAAGTCCTAGTTTATTACATGTAGCCTATGCATGAAAATCTCTCAAGTTGGATATATCTTAGTGCAGTGATTCTCACCTCCGGTATTCTTGGCACACAAACAGGTCCAGATTAAGGATATTCCTGATTAAGCTCAGATGGAGCATTCATAATGAATGAGCCACTGATTACATACCTATTAACAAGCAGCTATATCATGAAAATCTGCACTGTTGGCGAGCAACACTGACTTACTTACTAGGTTCCATAAAATAGCAGTGGAATTAGACTGCTTATCTCACTGGAGAGTTTATATTACTGTTATCTCAACTTAAAGGGATAGTAATGTTTCATAAAATTAATCTCCATAGTATTTGGGCCATGGAGAGCATTATTTCAATTCTGTCAGAGTTGTAGTTCAAGGGTAATTGAATGATAAAGTATCCCCCTCCCACCCTTTTACCCTGCTCAGCTAAGAGCAGCAAGGAGTGTCCAGGTAGATTGCAGAGAGGGGCAATCTTCAATTAAGATAAGGGAAAAAGCTGAAAAACCTGTCAAGGGGGGCAGGGATTTCATTGTTCTCACAGTAAGACAATTGTCCCTTGATGTGAGCTGTCTGGTCTATGGACTGGATTCCACATCTGAGGAGTGGGGGCTTACACTAGGTAAAATAGGAGGGAAGGGGAAACTTTATCATTCAATTACTCTTGAACTACAACTCTCACAGTAATGAAATAACACTCTCTATGGCTCAAATACTATGACGATTAATTGGGGCTGCTGTTTTTGTGACACATTACTATCACTTTAATGCACTTCTCCCTGAATTCTGACCAAATTCTAAAACAAACCTTGGATTTGGTACAACCCTATATTTTAGGGCAATTTGTATGTATTTAAAGCACACCTGCTTTTAAATATGACAACTAACTTTAGCGACAGTGGGAAAAATCTCAGGAGCCAGGGCTCCTAAAATTTTACAAAAAATAATTGTCATTCTCGTTCTGAAAAAGAATATGAAGAGGGCACACAGCAATTTAAAACTGGCATTTTACCATCAGGAAAAAAGTTAATGTTTTTTTCCTTAGACGATCTCTCATAGTCTTCTGTTAATTTACACTTCCTCAAAAAAGCACTTTAACAGTGTGAAAGATAATCCACAGAGCATGTCAAACATGCAGTCCACAGGTCGAAAAAAGTGTGGCCCACAGGTCGACAATGTGAGTCCCTCCATAGAAAAAATCTTTGAAAGTTCCTTGCAGTACAGCATGAACGGTTTATTTAAAATAAAAAAAATAAAAAACACATATAAAGAAATATCTGATTGTTGTCTGAGAAAACTATTTGAGTGCCAGAGAGTAGTCCAGCAATGCAAGTTACATAAGTCATCCTATTAAATAACTTAAAAGTATTAATCATCCTATTTAATAATTCGCTAGTGTATGTTAGAAGCTGTCATGCGCAGGACAGACGGCTAAGTGCACTGCAGGCATGCGCAGTACAGACTGCCCGCGACGCGGCTGATAACGGAGTGGAGCGCCCCGCTCCGTTATCAGCCGCGGCGCGGGCAGTCTCTACTGTGCATGAGTGCACCACGGCCGTTGCTGCCTGGCACTGTGGACCGTGTACACGGGCTGTTCAACTAGTATAGCTATATTTACAAAAGCAGGATAATGTGTTGGAGAAGTCTATCATCTGTGTTAGGGAGGTAATTTAAATCTGTGAGCAAAACACTAGACATATTCAGCAAATCATCCATAAAAGAAAGGAAAATGACATTCTCTCAAACATTCCCTTCAGGAAAGCTTCCTCTGCAAAACACGTGTGCTGTGTTGTACTTTCAGGGCCTTATGCAGAAAGCAAACGATATGCAAGTTATAATGCAGAACACAAGAAAAGAACAGTGGAATGCTACTAGCAGCACCTGAAAGAAGTTGTTGAGTCTTGTGGCTCTACTTGTGATAGGCTCTGAAGATGCAGCTTCCGCACCACTGCGGCTTCCGAACTTGAATTTCAACATATCTGTAAAGAAAACACAATGCACTATGTCCAATTGATAATTGCAGGTGGTCTGTACTAAAAATGGCCACAAACATGTTGGTTTTCACATCATATGTTTTTACAAAAAAGAAAAAGCAAGTCTATGTACGGTGGCAAATGCGTTGCAATTCTGAAGCAAACCAACTGCACCATATGGGAGGAATACAGATTCCTACCGATTTAAATTGGGGCTTTAGTCCTTGAATAGGGATGTTTTATTTTTCCTCCAGGGTGCAGATGGATTGCCACAAAATTGCTACACATTTGCCTTCATATACAAGGTCTTTTAGCACAGTTTCAGGTATGTTGAGGACACACTGGGCCATATTTATCAAGTTAAAGGTGGATTAATTCTGGGGCAAAATAGTTGCTCGCCATTTATCAAGAATTGTTCCTTGATAAATATGCACCAGTGGTACCCTATATGACCAAAGTATATGGACATCTATCACACCTTGATTTTGGAGAGTGTCTGTGGAAATGTGTACCCATTCAGCCAAAAAAGTATTTGTGAGGTGCACATATGGAGGTAATCATCGTCAACAGAACCAAATGGTCAGGTTTGCAGATGTGATGTGCGATATGTGAGCTTGTTTCTGTTATTCTGATGTTTATTTTATTGTGATGACAAGAAATCGAGCATCCCTTTCAGTACATTAGGCATATAAACAAATGGTGTGCAAAGAACACAAATGCAGAACAGGTCAATTATATAAGTCACAATAAGCATATAAACCAGTATAAGGATATAGAAAAAAATGAATACAGAATAAAACAACTGGATGCCCTACAGAACACTCCCTGACAGGTGCATGTTAAAGGGGATGTATCACCTTACAAAAATGTGTTCCCATATGCTTTGTTAATAAAAGTAATAATAGGAAAGATGGGGTTGTTTTTTTTTTTGTTTTTTTTTTTAAATATAAGTACTTACAAAGATATTTCCTCTTCAAGCTTTGCCAATCAGCATAGCGGGACATGCTGATTCTTGGGCAAAGCTCTTCTTCACGTCCTATTTCTTCTCCCACTTCCCTCCCAGCTGCTCCAGGGAGATCATTCACGCATCCCTTCAATGTGCTGTGACCTGCTTCTAGCATTAAAGCAAGCTCCGGTTAGCATTATACTGAGGTTGCAACCTCAGTATAATGCTCACCGGAGCTTGCTGTAATGCTAGAATCTGTTCACAGTACACCCTGGGGCAGCTGGGAGGGAAGTGGGAGGAGAAATAGGACGTGAAGATGAGCTACGCTGTGCACATTATGTGGAAGTGCACAGCACTACTAAGAGTATGATGTCCTGATCTTTCTCATAATGCCAGCAAAAAAAAAACAAAATTATGATATTAGTAGGCGTTGGTTCCCTTGAAGAGAGTATTTGCCTAGCACTCTGTGGATGGGCAGCGATCTGCTTAGAAACAGTATGATATGCTTGAGAATATTTCTTCTCCGTATATGGTACTTGTGAGCTAAAGAGATTGCGCTCTGGAAAAGATAAGGTCCTATCATACACCCTGGCAGGTTAGGTCCTAGTTAATAATCTCTGACCTTTGCTTTGTGTGTAGATAGATAGATAGATAGATAGATAGATAGATAGATAGATAGATAGATAGATAGATAATCCCAACTCATCTAAATAGTGGGAGGGAGCAAACTATGACAGTGAGTAGACTATACAATTGTTGCACTGCTGAGTCTTGAGTTTGGGCAACTTAGGAAGAACTACTGGCAACAGAGTAGTTGTTGTCTGTTTGTGGGATTAGCCATGGCAGGCCTATGCATATAGGTTACCTAGACAGGATGCACTGCAACCAGCCATTCCTCTCATCAAAGTGTCTGCCTCACCAACACAGTCATTGCAGAAGATACACAGAAAAGAGGAACAAAAGTGGATCTTCCTCTTCCCATTATCCAAGCTCTTCATGGGTCACAGGGGAAGATGGTCTTGGAGTCATCAAAATTATAGTTAACCCAGGGCACAAAAAACCCTTGAGCTCTGAAAATTGGGAGATGCTGCTGGAAATGTCAAGTCCATAACTACCTGCGTGCATAGATATAATCATGAAACAATTCAGCAGGTGACAGTTCTGGCAACTTGCATTAGGGGGCTGGCTTATTTGTTCTGACTGGTGAGGCCCTTGATTTTAATCATGTTTTTTACCTCTGACACCATCTGCTCTGACTCCCTCTGTTTCCTATTAAGCAATCTTCTATCAGAATGTTACATACTTCCTTCTCCTTGCACCCTTGACCCCCTTCATAGCCCCCCTAATCAGATCTCTCTAGCTCACTCTCCCCTCTCTGCCACCCTAGACCTTTTCACACACTGCATGCCTCCCATGGACTTGGAAATAACAGTTGATGAGTCTGAAAAAGAGACACGTATCCATTAAGCCCGTGCTTAATTCCATAACTTTACTGCTCTTACTGCAAAAAATGCCTGCCTTTGTTTTAGTCAAAAGCATCTTTCATCTTGTCTTAATGGGTGACCTATTGGTGTGTGTGTGTGATAGGTACTGGATGCCTAATGGGTGCTGTATGGGTTGTGTGTGTTGTGTGGCGTGACAAGTGATATATGACTGCTACATGTGATTTATCTGTTGTGTGTTATGGATGCAGTTTGTGAAGTTCCTACTGTGTTGAGCGTGCAAAATGGATAAAATATGGGTTTTGTATGATTTGATGGGTGTTATATGGGTGCTGTCTGCGAAAAAGGGTGGTTAAAGGGATAGTAATGTTTCAAAATAAAAGCAACTCCAATTAATCTTCATAGTATTTGGGCCATGGAGAGTGTTATTTCACTACTGTCACAGTTGCAGTTCAAGAGTAATTGAATGATAAAGTATCCTCCCTCCCACCCCTTTTACTGATGTAACACTGTGCACCCCAGAGCAGCAAGGTGGTGTCCAGATGGTTGCAGAGAGGGACAATCTTCAATAGCATAAGATAAAAACCTGAAAAGCCTGTCAAGGGGGGCTAGGTTTTCATTGTTCTCACAGTAAGAAGATTGTCCCTTACTGTGAGCTGTCTGGTCTTAACACCAGATTTCACATTTATGGGGAGGTGGCTTACAGTAGGTAAAAGGGGCAGTAGGGGGAAACTATCATTCAATTACTCTTAAACTACAACTCAGACAGTATTGAAATAACATTCTCCATGGCCCAAATACTATGAAGATTAATTGGAGCTGCTTTTATTTTGAAACATTACTATGCCTTTAAGTTAGGTCACACGACAACACCCACAATTGCTTGTTATGAGTCATGGGGAGATGGAGCTTAGTCTGGCTCCTACATTTTTGCTGGTTGCTACACTCATATCACATTTTGTCATGCCCTACCATATGTAGACAGGCAAAACAGACAGAGGATGATCAAGTATTTTGTTTATTATACACACACAAAGTACTAATAATGAAATGCATATGCAGCCACTGATAAGGAGAAAGTATTAGAGTCCTGAAAAGCTATCATTGTGGCCCTGTGGGCAACTAGCAACACTGACAACCATACCAACTACTAGTGCCTCAAGTAACAGCTAACTAAAGGCAACCAAAAAAGCAAACTGACACACACTTCACATGCAGCACCACCAGAAAGCCACAGACACTGACACCAGCACCTCTAAGACAGCCCCAGGCCCCTTGACATGCAGCGTACTTAAAGTCGTGTGAAAAAGAATGTACACCCGCTTTGAATTCTATGGTTTTACATATCAGAACATAATAATCATCTGTTCCTTAGCAGGTCTAAAAATTAGGTAAATACAACCTCAGGTGAACAATACCACATGACATATTACACCAGGTCATGATTTATTTAATAAAAATAAAGCCAAAATGGAGAAGCCATGTGTGGAAAAAGGTGAAATTTACTCAGAGATATTTGTTTTTCCTCTGTGTCCTTCCTCGGTATACTGTGGGCTTTGGCTCCGCCTTTAGCTGGGTAGGACCAAAAATTCTTTAAAATGTCACGTTACCTCTCCTCTGCAGTTATACAGTTGACCAAGCTGAAAGATACGAGAGGTTAGAGATAGCAACACCAGTATGTGTAGTAACATAGTTTCAGGTAATGTATATGGAGTGGAACTGATACAAATACCGTAATAAACCTGGGAGGGTTGCCGTGGAAGGGCACAGAGGAAAAACAAATATCGGTGAGTAAATTTCACCTTTTCCTCTGTGTCCAATCCACGGCATACTGTGGGACTTACCAGAGCAGTACCCCAGAGAGGGATGAGGAAGACAGAAGTTCAGATTGGGATGGCTGCTTCAAGCACCTTACGTCCGAACTTAGCATCCGCAGATGATTGTAGGTCCAGTCTAGAATGTTTTATAAACGTAGAGACTGAAGCCCAAGTTGCTGCTTTACATATTTTTCTGGTGAAGCAGCTGCTTTGAGGGCCCATGAGGAAGCCATGGCCCGTGCCGAGTGGGCCTTAATGCCTTGTGGAGGATCCTGTCCCGCTGTTTCTTATGCCAGGAAAATACAATCACGTATCCACCTGGCAATTGATGGTTTAGATGCTGCGGTCCCTTTGAATTTTCCTCCAGAGTGGACAAACAAGGAGTCAGATTTGCAGATGTCCTCAAGTCCTGGAAAGATATATCTGCAGTCACCTGACTAAGTCAAGGTTGTGTAAACGTTTCTACAAGTCATGTACTGGGTTTGGACAGAATGAAGGCAGCACTGTTTCTTGATTAAAGTGAAATTGGGATATCACCTTAGAACAAAAAGAAGTTGGAGGACGAAGGACCACCTTATCCTGATGAAATATAATGAAGGGAGAGAAAGCTACTAGGGCTTGTAGCTCGCTTACTCTTCTAGCCGATGTCACTGCAGTGAGGAATGCTGTTTTCAGAGTCAGGTGTTGTAAGGATACCTCTTGTAAAGGTTCAAAATATGGGTATAATGCCAATTGCTGTAACACCAGGTTAAGATCCCAGGGAGGGATGGTCTCTCTAATAGTTGGCTTAATTTTAGTGATAGATGTTATATAACATCTAATAAGATAGTTGTCTGCAAACGGCATGGCCATAGTAGCCGATATGGCTGATAGTTGTACTTTTACTGATGCCGGTTTTAACTCTTTCTGAAAACAGTTTTGTAGAAAGTCTAGAATTTTGGCAGGAGATAAAAGACTGACAGTCAAATTTGTTAACAGTACACCACTTGTGAAAGACAGACCAAACTCTATAGCAGATTTTTGTGGATGACGCTCTACGTCCTTGGAGTATGGTGTCAATCACAGGCTCCGAAGTCCCCTGTAAGCTTAAAGACTGCCAATCAGCCTCCAGGGCCTGAGCTGGAAGAAGGCTGGGTCCGGATGATACAGGGGTCCTTGAAGAAGGTGGTATGGGATGACTGGAAGCTCCAATGGAGGTCTGCATGACATCCGAAGTGCGTCTGGAAACCATGGCGTCCTTGGCCAATATGGTGCTATAAGTATGAGTTCTGCCTTGTCCCGCCTTATTTTCCTGAGGACATCTGTCATCAAAGGAAGTGGAGGGAATAGGTAAGCCAACCTGAATGTCCATGGAATCCTCAGTGCGTCTTGGCCTATTGCCTGAGGTTCCTGCCACTGGGACAGATATTGGATACATTTTTTGTTTAGATTTGTGGCCATCAGATCCACCTCTGGGAGACCAAGGGTGGTCACTACTTTTTGGAATACCCTTGGATTTAGAGCCCATTCCCCTGGGTCTAGTGGATGTCGACTGAGGAAACCTGCTTGCACATTTGTTGACCCGATAGGAAGGATGCCGTGAGTGACTGAAGGTTCTTTTCTGTCCAATAAAGGATCTTCAGGGCCAGGTCGTTTAATTGGGTGCTCCGCGTTCCCCCTTGATTTAAGAGGATTGGACTTCATTGGAATTGTCCATTCTGATTAGGACTGACTGCTGCTGGAGGTTGTGACTGAAGTGCTTCACCGTCTTCCAAACCACAAGTAGTTTGAGAACTTCCTGGAATGTCCAGGTGCTCTGAACAGTATTGTTTTGCGATTTACCTCCAAATACTTTGCTGCTGGCTTTGTTGTGTAGAATTTGCCAATTTGGTTCTGCGTGGGGACGGCCTTTCACCAGATTTGGAGGATGAGTCCACCAGGCCAATTCCAACCTGGTTAACTTTGAGATCGGGATTAGTTGATAGAGGTTTGTTGGTTGTTGTCTGTAGTAACGCAGATAATTTGTTTGGGTTCTGCGGGCATGAATTTGCATGTTGATGCCAGGTGACCCTGGAGCCTGGAATAAGATTTTGTTGTTTGTGCCTGCTTTCGAAGAAACATTTGGACGTGGTTGATGATCCACTGTTGTCTTTCGGAGAACAGGAATGCCTGGCCTAGTTGGGTATTTAATTGGATTCCCAGGAATACCAGGTCTTGTGAGAGAGATAGAGAGCTTTTGGTGTGGTTGATAATCCACCCTAGATTCTGTAACAGGGATACGCATGTTCTTGTGCTGTGAATTGCCTTTTGGAGAGATGATTCTATTATCAATGTCATCCAAGTATGGAATGACTGATAAGGTGTTGTTGCCTGAGAATGCCAGGAAATTGGCCATGATCTTCGTAAAGACCCGTGGGGCTGATGCCAGGCCAAATGGCAGGGGCCGGTACTTGACGCGTTTGCCGAATATGTGAAATCTGAGGTACCTGCGATGTTGTTGCTTGATCTGGACATGATAGTATGCATCGCATAGGTCGATGCTTGTCAGATATGCCTCTGGCTGTATCAGTTTTAGAGTGGATGTGACAGTCTCCATCTTGATGTGGTGTGTTCAGAGAAATAAGTTGAGTTTCTTTAAACCCAGAATGAGACGAAGCGCCCCAGTAGGCTTGATAGTTTAGAAAAGAGTTGAATAGAAGCCCTTGTATCTCTGATGAGGAGGGACTTCTTTGATGACTCTGTTGAGCAGTAGGGTCTGTAATGCTACTTTCATCTGCTGGGTTTTTTACTTCTGCCTCAAAATGGAGGTCCGGAAGTGATGTTGAAGGGGGGGGGCAGCCTTGAAGTCCAGTGATACTTCTTCTGAAGAATTTCCCTTACCCATTTGTCTGGATGGATGTGAGACCAGGCCAAATGGAATTCCTCCAGCCTGCCCCCTAATGTAGGAGAAGGGGGGGACTGACTTCTTTGGGGGAATTGTCCCAGTCACTGGAAATCTTTTCGATTTCCAGAACTTTGGGAAATCTGTGAACCTCTTCTTCTCTGGTCATATCCTCTTCCTGGCTTGTAACTGTGGGTTTCAAGAAAGGACTGTCTACAGAATTGTCCTGTTCTCCCTGGAGAGATACTGTGAGATTCGCGTGCGTTTCAACGTTGGAATGCCTTATGACATTCTTCCTGTTCCTGCTATTGAGAGGCAGTGAGCGGGCATGAGAGCGCTGACCAGCCCGTGTTTCTCGATCAGGGGAGTAGTGTTGGGAGAAGTGGCATATCGCCGGGCGAATAGCCAGTTTCTAGCCCTATTTATTTTGAACGCGGAGGCGTCCAGATCTTCCATACCTAATGGTAGGTTTAAAATGCACCCGCGTTTAGGCAGACACATTGGGTAGAGCAAAAATAATAAAGGTTGGAGAGAGAGTGAGGCAGAGCCTCCGTCCTCCAGCTGGGTAGGACCAATAACTGCAGAGGAGAGGTAACATGCGACATTTAAAGAATTTTTTGGTCCTACCCAGCTGGAAGGCAGAGCCAAAGCCCACAGTATGCCGTGGATTGGACACAGAGGAAAACTAAGTACACCTTATGATTCAATAGCTTGTAGAACCACCTTTATAGCAGCAATAACTTCAATTAATCGTTTTCTGTATGACTATCAGTCTCACGTCGTTGTGGCGGAATTTTGGCCCACTCCTCTTTACAATGTTGCTTCAGTTCATTGAGGTTTGTGGGCATTTGTTTATGCACAGCTCTCTTAAGGTCCCACCACAGCATTTCTATTGGGTTGATTGGACCATTTCAACACCTTGATTCTTTTCTTTTTCAGCCATTCTGTTGTAGATTTGCTGGTGTGCTTGGGATCATTGTCCTATTTCATGACCCAATTTCGTCCAAGCTTTAGCTGTGGGACAGATGGCCTCACATTTGACTCTAGAATACTTTGGTATATAGAGGACTTCATGGTCGACTCAATGACTGCAAGGTTCCCAGGTGCTGTGACTGCAAAATAGAACAAATCATCACCCCTCCACCACCATGCTTGAGGGTGGTATGAGGTGTTTGTGCTGATATGCTGTGTTTGGTTTTTGCCAAATGTGGTGCTGTGCATTATGGCCAAACATCTCCACTTTGGTCTCGTCTGTCCAAAGGAAAAGTCTTGTGGTTTGCTCAGATACAACTTTACAAAACTGCCATGTTCTTTTTAGAGAGAAGAGGCTTTCTCCTGGCAACCCTTCCAAACAAACCATACTTGTTCAGTCTTTTTCCATTTGTACTGTCATGAACTTTAACATTTAACATGATAGCTGAGGCCTGTAGAGTGTGAGATGCAACTTGGGTTTTTTCAATTTCTCTGAGCATTGCACAGACTGACCTTGGGGTGAATTTGCTGGGATGTCCACTTCTGGGTAGATTGGCATCTGTCTTAAATGTTTTCCACTTTTTAATAATCTCACTGATGGACTTTAAATTGTTTGGAAATTGCCATATAACCCTTCCCAGATTGATGGGCAGCAACAACTGCTTCTCTAAGATCATTGCCGATGTTTTTCCTCCTTGGCATTGTGTTAACACACACCTGAATGCTCCAGAACACCAAATTGCTAAAATTTCAGCTTTTATAGAGGTGGTCACACTTGCTGACGATCAAGTAATCAAGGGTATTTGATTAGCAGCATCTGTCTGCTACTTAGCATCTTAATTCCTATGGAAGCATTAAGGGTGTACTTAGATTTCACACACGACTTCTCCATTTTGGCTTTATTTTTGTTAAATAAATCCTGACACGGTGTAATATGTCATGTGGTGTTGTTCACCTGAGTTTGTATTTACTCAATTTTTAGACCTGCTAAGGAACAGATGATTGTTATTATGTCCTGATATGTAAAACCATAGAATTCAAAGTGGGTGTTCTTTCGTTTTCATACAACTGTATATGTAAAAGAGGAAAAGGCCAGTTCAATTGTCATTGAAAAAAAAGAAGTACATAGAATTTCCATTGTGTCGAGTGGTTTTCAAATTAAAAATACCTTAACATGCAGCAAGACTGACAGACTGCCCGTGCACCTTAACATGCAGCAAGATGGACAGACTGCCCGTGCACCTTAACATGCAGCAAGACGGACAGACTGCCCGTGCACCTTAACATGCAGCAAGACGGACAGACTGCCCGTGCACCTTAACATGCAGCAATTCGGACAGACAGGCCGAGCACCTTAACATGCAGCCATATGAACAGACTGCCCTGAACACCTTAACATATGGCAATACTGAAAGACAGCCCGAATACCTTAAAGGGATAGTACAGTCAAATTTTTATTAAAATATATGTTGTAGACATTAAAAAAATTAATCTTAATGCCCCCAGTAGCATATCTCGAACCTTTATGGTTTGAGATATTCAGCACTAAAGTTCCCCCCTCCAGTCCAGCTGACTGCAGGGGAATCCAGTCCCGGGAGCAGTGGAGGCTCTTCAGCAGAGCTGAGATCACCAGACAGAAAAAGAAATCCTTCACTGGAACGGTCTACAAAGTGTGCTTAGTTTGCAACTTAACATGAAGCAAAACTGACTGCCCCGAACAGCTTCACATGCATCAAAACTGACAGACAGCACCCCCCCCCGATGGCCCTGAGCACCTTAAAGGGATTGTAATACTTCGTTTTAACTTTATTTTATTTTGTAAGCATTAAAAAAACATGAAGAATGATATAAGTCTTATCTCTCAAACCTTTATGGTTTATGAGATATTCACAAGCAAAGTTTTCCCTCCCCGTCCCTTTTACCTAGTGTAAGCCATCTCTTCTCAGATGTGAATCTGGTTGTATGACCAGACAGATAACAGAAGGGGTCATTCTTCCTTGCATGAAAACAATGAAAGCCCTTCCCCCCTTGACAAGTTTTTCAGCTTTTTCCCTTATCTTAATTGAAGATTGTCCCTCTCTGCAGTCTACCTGGGCACCTCCCTTCTGATCTGGTTGAACGGGGGGGGGGAGGGATACTTTGTTTGTGAATATCTCTTAAACCATAAAGGTTTGAGAGATAAGACTTATATCATTCTTCATGTTTTTTTAATGCCTACAAAATAAAATAAAGTTAAAAAGAAGTATTATCCCTTTAAAATGCAGTAAAACTGACAGACTGCCCCAAGCACCTTAACATGCAGAAAAACTGACACACATCCCCCAACAGCCCAGCACCTTAACATGCAGCAAAACTGACAGAGTGCACCAAGCACCTTAACATGCAACAAAACTGAAAGATAGCCTAAGCATCTTAACATACGGCAAAACTGACAGACAGCCCCGAGCACCTTAAAGGGATAGTAATGTTTCATAATAAAAGCAGCTCTAATTAATCATCATAGTATTTGGACTTTGGAGAGTGCTATTTCAATTCTGTTAGAGTTGTAGTTCCAGGGTAATTCAATGACAAAGTGTCCCCCTCCTGCCCCTTTTACTGATGTCACACTGTTCATCCAGAGTAGAAGGGAGGTGCCCAGGTAGACTGCAGAGAGGGACAATCTTCAATTAAGATAAGGGAAAAACCTGAAAAGCTTGTCAAGGGGGGGCAGGGATTTCATTGTTTTCATAGGAATAAGAGTGTCCCCTTCTGTTATCTGCCTGGTCTATGGACTGCATTCCACACCTGAGAAGAGATGGCTTACACTAGGTAAAAGGGGCGGGAGGGGGAAACTTTGCTTGTGAATATATCATAAACCATAAAGGTTTGAGAGATAAGACTTATATCATTCTTCATGTTTTTTAATGCCTACAAAATAAGATAAAGTTAAAACGAAGTATTACTATCCCATTAACACGCAGCAAAACTGACAGACAACCCCAAGCACCTCATCATGCAGCAAAACTGACAGACAACCCCAAGCACCTCATCATGCAGCAAAACTGAAAGCCCCAAGCACTTTGTCACGCTGCAAAACTGACAGGCAGCCCCGAGCACCTTAACATGCAGCAAAACTGACAAACAGCACTGAGCCCCTTGACACGATGAAGCAATTCTGACAGGAAGCAGTGAGCGCCTTGACACGCAGCAACACTGACAGACAGCACCGAGCACCTTGGCAGGCTGCATCAAAACGGAGTCAGCATCGGTCAACCTGACAAGAAGAAACACTGACTGATAACTCAAGGAACCTCTAAATATAATGAAATCAGTTGGGACAGTAATAGTGTTCAAAAAAGGTTTTCTCTGACAAATGTAGAAACGCAACATCTTCGCTATGTCAATAGTGGCATTTGTAAACTTATAAATAACCACACTTTCATTCATTCGCTCGTTCATTAACTACCAAACTCCTACCTTATAGTCCTCTTTACCGCCATCAAATTCAAAAACAAACTGTGATCTATGACTCACTTCCGTCCCACCGCCGGAAGTATTGATTCTACAACTTTTCACATCAGCCAATAGAGGGTAGGGGTGTGTAGAATCGTGTGTCTGAGTGCTAATTGAGCTGTGTTTTCTGCCTCACAGAGTGCAATTGTAACGCTATTATGAGTGTTCTATGTTATAGCTTACTGCGTGAAATGTGGTGTTTTCTCACAGAACGCAAGCAATTTGCCCAAAAGGAACATGTCGGATTTGTCTTGTTCATTTCCTATCAGTAAACGTGTACAGTGCCACCTAGTGTAAGATTAGCTGAGGACTTCAGTTCAAAATTAGCACCTTGCTACTGATCTAGGGGCGGTCTAACCTGTGGTTTATGAATCGTTCTGACATGTTTTATACTAATCCGTATAGCCCTTGCTTACCATAATAATATGTTATACACAGCGTGCCACATAACTAATGGCGTGAGCCACTGTATTTTGTAAGTCTCTAAACGACTTTTGGAGACCGACATCCTCGTCTCTACATGATTATTAGCCAATTTAAGGAATATAATGAATTATGAAAAATCGGGTGTTTTAAAGTACTGTTGAAACTAAGCTGGCTTCATACAGAAAGGTCGCGTGAATTATATGAATGCAGCGTTCTAGGGCAGGTAGAATTTGACGTTCCATGTTTTATATTTATAACCCACAAACCAATACCGCTTTACTGTACAATGTGATTTTCCTGTAGTGACCTTGCTCCTAACCTGGAGATGGTGATGCTGTTTGGTGGTGGAAGCTCCTAATAAAATATCAGCCCAGAGCAGACAGGCTCACTGTTTTTCTTAACATGTCAGTGTGTGCTTGCTGCATAGCGATATGTTGCAGACCCACCCACCTACCCAGCAGCAGTTTCTGAGCTGCTCCTAGAGACCAAGTGTGCATAAACAATGGTTCTATATTTGTTATTGGACTACAAATCCTGTCAGGTTAAGTTTTCCTTGACCGACTGAGGCTCCTGGGAAGCTTAGTCCAACAACAGCTGAAGAGCAACATGTTGTCCACCCCTGAATGTGGGGGCGCTCACAGCTGAACGCGCAAGGAATGCAAACCAATCCCAGAGCCTGACAAGACAGGTGTTGTTGACGTCACGGGGCTGCGCACGCATTCTCAGGGTCTTTGCAGAGATGGGTGCGGGGGAGCGCAGCGCTGAGGGGCAAGAGGAGCGCGGCGCAGCCCGGGGCCTGCGGGGCCGGACCCAAACCCACTGAGCTGTCACCTACCACCGGGCACAGGGGAGGGCAGTCTCCGTGGATTTCGAGCACGGGACCGGGGGGAGGGGGTTGGGGAGACCGATGCTTGGGGTCCTAGTGTAAGCTTCAGAAAACGGTTTGCGGCAGGGTCTGGGTGGATTTTGTGCCGGTTGTCGTGGCTGAGTGTAGTGGAGGACTGGGAAGTAAGTATCATTATATGTGCATGTATTTCTAGTTGGTAGAGCTGGGTGACCGTTATCTGGTTATGTTTAATTCAGTGATGGTTGTTGGGACTAAGTGGCTGGTATCTGTATGTAGTGCAGGTTAATGGCATGCATTTATGGTATTATCGGCTCAGTAAGCAATGGCACTAGGTAAAATCCAATAAAGGCATTTGCAGTTATTATCCAACATGGTGTCTTCCTTGGTTATTCTAGCTTGATTTATTGTGAGACCCAGTCTGGGCATTTGATATCTGCTTAGTGTGTTACACCAGGTTTGGGCATCATTAGCCTAATTTTATGAGGGTTATACCACATTGCTAGACAGTTAATCCCCGCTGGCAGTGGTAGGTCATGTTTAGCACTGTCTAATCAGGGTTGTAATTGTGAGACAGAGATTATAGGTTTTCCCAGATTAGATCTTTTATTTTTAGTTAGGAGGTGCTGGACCCAGGTTAGAGGTGTTTAACTATACTGGGGTTATATCTGTCTAGGTTGGAGGTGCTGCTATAACTAAGTAGTGGGTATTTATTTTCGTTTGGGGTTAATAGACCCCCTTTAGCGCAATCCATTCACTGTTCAGGATCTAAAGATATTAATTTACATTAGAGGTATCTGACAACGTCTGAGGGTGTAGGTCGTGTCTTTTGGTACTTTATTGTACGTGGGGACCCCGGGCTCGTTGTGTGAGGTCAATACTGTTCGAGGCTCCCAGCTTCAGCACCTCTGAGTCCGGACAGCGCCCCATGGAGCTTCCCATCGGCTTCTTATCTGACAGCAGCCGCCATGCACCCTCCTCAGAGCGGCCAGAGCAGACAGACCTGGGCCGGACTGAGTTAGAGCTGGATGAGGAGCTAGTGCTTCTGGCCGCTGGCGGGGAAGGAGATCAGGAGGAGAGCGGGGTCTCCGAGACCGGGGAGGAGGCCGAATTGCTTTCTATCATCAGGCAAAAGGAGAAGGACCTGGTGCTGGCGGCCAGGCTGGGGAAAGCTCTGCTAGAGAGGAATCAGGACATGAGCCGCAGATATGAGGAGATGCAGAAGGAGCTGACAGACCGGCTGGAGGTAAGGACATGCAAAGTATTACTGGCAGGCGCATGCATGTCCTGGACATGCCTATACAGGGCCTAGTGGTTAGCGTATACAGACAAGACAATATGCATAATGACAATAGTAGATATATATATAGAAATACGGAGGCGCGTATTGACAAAAAAGTGAAGGAAATCTGCCGTAGACAAACAACACCCTGCATATCAAATATTCTGTTGATTCAAACGGTGCACTTAATCCATGAGACATTCCTGGCACCCACTGGATTAAAATGCCTTTCAAACATCAAATGGATTGATTTTATAAATGCGAGGTCGCTGTTTTGCCCCCATAATATTTCACTTTTTGTCTTCATACATATGAATGCATATGCCACATCAACGCAGGGCCTACAATTCCCAACTGCTTCGGGGGGGGGGGGGGTTGTAACCTGGCATCAGCTGGAGGGCCTGACGTTGTCTGTCTGTGGGTTATTGCTGGAGGACAAGAGGATGGGCATATTACACGCGCATACATTTGTAGGTATGTTAATAAACACAATAGTGGAGAAATTTATGACATGACAACTCCATAGTATTTATCAAATGAACCCACTGGGTGCTAGAGGTCTCCAACACATTGCAAAGCAGTGCAACTGGGATATGGTATGCTCCCAACAGGATGATCTCCATTTCAATCAATAGCAATATGTTGCATTATGACACACACACTAGTGCATGTGCGTTTATTCAAAAGGGGAACCATTCTAGGGTAGAAAACTATCTTCTTTATCAAACAAAGTGTTATCATTTTCACTTGAATCTATGGGAAAATGATATATAATACAGCACTCATGGGTTAAAAAAGTCTGTGTCAATAGGTAAATTAATAATACAGCTGCATACCCATACTGGACAGAGAAAAATGCACAATATTAATGAAATGCGTGTTAGAAAGGTCTCCAAATGCAATTTTCATTTGCATCAATAGAAGTTTTTATTTGTTACTTATTGTGGTATTGTATTGCTCCACATTTTACTTTATACATGTCCCATGGGTTTGATATCATTTTGGGCCTTTAATAAAACCCATCCTTAATAAAGGTGAACATTGTGCCCAAAACATTGGCAAAACGTTATATTTTTGCACAATAAAAATAGTTCTGTCAAATACATCTCTGCCATACCACAGTATTTCCAACCAACATAAAACCATAAGCAACAAGCATGCTGCCATTATAGTCTATACAGTACACAGTAAGAGGAGATAAATGGATTAGCTACTCAATAAACTAAGGGCTCTATGTGTGAGGAGAATAGGGAGCCATATGCTTTGTAAATGGAAACAGAAAAAGGTTCTATAGTGAGTGCGTTGTTTCATTATAGAGTTCAGTTATTGTGTGGGTGTGCTTATAAAACTTAATGTGTGGTATCTCTTACTGCTGTTTTTGTGTTAATGTTTAATACTAATGTAAACACTTAATTTCTTGATACCTTGCTTCTTCTCACAACCAATACATAACCATAAAACATTTACCTATGAACCCCGCAAATGTTCAAATTACAAAGAAAAAAGTTACAATTTCTCTTCTTTCCAAGTGCTTTTGTAAATATAATAAGGCTGATGTACTAAGAACTGGAGTCCTTTCATGGCAAACCAGCTGCTGCTTGAGGATAACAAAGTCCCATTATTTAAAGGGGAACTACCACCCCGCAAAAACTTTATATTAATTAAGTCTTCATCTGGCGACTAGCTGCTTAGTAGCGCTAGTCGCCAGAAATATTACCTGGTTTAAAAGATTTTCGACTTATTCGGAGGCTGACAGTAGCAGGAAGCACTGACATCTTGCCATAGTGACGTCCGTGCATCTGCGCTGTCAGTCCCTTTTGGAGCACTTTAATCCTGGAGCGGTCTCCAGCAAATTAATGTTCAATGTATTGGTGACATCTCTAGCTTTTAAGAGGTTAAAAGTCCAAATGACATCAATGGGACATTGGGCAGTGTTTAATGTTTTCCCCTATGGTGCAGTTGGCTTTTCCAAGAATTACTCTAGTTCTTCTTAGTACGTCAGCCTCAGAAAAGGCCAGAAAATTGAGAAGTTAATATAAATCTCTCAACCTCCTTCCCTTGTAAACACTCACACACATTGTAGAAATGTGTAAATTGGCCTAAACATACAGGATCATTTTAATTACAGATTTCAACCCAGATTAACTTTGTGTTCATAGGGTATATGAGGACATAAAATGTGATATGCGAGCAAGTTTGTTTTTTATATTTCTAATTGTGATTGATTATATTCTGGCTTGTTCAGGCTCTGGGTCTTGTGCACATTAAAGGGATAGTAATATTAAAAAAAAAAAAAATAGGCAGCAAATATTAATCTTCATAGTATTTGGGCAGCGAAGAGCGTTTTTCAATACTGTCAGAGTTGTAGTTCAAGACTAATTTCGCCTTTGTTACTGATGTAACGCTGCTCACCTCAGAGCAGCAAGACTGTCCAGCTGGATTGCAGAGAGGGACAATCTTCAGTGAGCATGAGGAAAAACCTGTCAAGCGGTTGGGGGGGACAGGGTTTTCCTTATGCCCACAGTAAGAAGATTGTCCCTTGCTGCTACCTGTCAGCTCAAGGGACAAGATTCCACATCTGAGGGGAGGTGGCTTACACTAGGTAAAAGTAGCGGGAGGGGATACTTTATCATTCCATCACTCTTGAGCTACAACTCTGACAATATTGAAATAACACTCTAAGTGGCCCAAATACTCTGGATATTAACCCCTTAGTGACAGGCCGCATGCACACGCGGCCGTCACTTAACGCCCGGCTAACTTTATTTATTTATTTATTTTAACGATTCTGGAGCCCCAGACGGTGTGCAGCCACGCGGGGACCTGGATTTCCAGGACGTACATGTATTTCCTCTGTCATTAAGGGACATTTTCTCAGGACGTACATGTATGTCCTCGGGCGTTAAGGGTTTAATCAGAGTTGCTTTTTTTTTTGTGAAACATTACTTTCCCTTTAAAGTGAAACAGTTCTGGGGCAAACTGAGTGCACCACATTTTCCATTGATTTTAATGGTGATTTTAACTCTTTGAATTCTACAGGGGTATTTAACACATTGTGAAATAATGTGTTGGAGACCTCTCTAGCATTCAAAAGGTTAAATGTGTAGTTTAAATCAATGATAATTTGGAAATGTTTATTTCCCCTTAGTTTCTGTTGGTTTGACCATTAATAACTCCTTTGGTGCACGAGACCCATTGAATTGGCATTATGTAAAGTGTCATTGGTTAACCCTTTGAGTGACAGATGGGTATACAACCGCTCATGTTTATAATGCATTCACACCCATCTGTTACTTGAAGGAGTAAATTTGTATGTGAAAGAGGTCTCCAGTGTGTTAGAGACTTCTAGCATCCAGTCGTTTAACCCTTTGAGCACAATGTTTTAGATACCCCTCTGGCACTTAAAGGGTTTTGGTAGAAATAACACCTAATAATAACCCCACTTACCTTACTATGGCCAGAAAATCTTAATGGCCCCTGTGAATTTTGTCATACACCTTGTTTCAAAAGATTAACCTTTTCAGTGCTTTCTGGATGGCATGTCCATGGAGGCAGACATGACTGTTGCTCTCACTTTTTTTTTTCCTTTCAATCTGAGAGGCTGAGTGTATGAGGCTACGTAACCCTTTTAAAGAACTGAATGAGCTGTTCCCCTCCCCCCAGGGCCTTAGAGTTAAGACAACCATGTGCAGTTGGTGGATTTATAGCCTGAGGTTCTACTGGCGACTGTCATGACTGCCTCCATGAGCGTCTCCGCTCAAAAGAAGGCATCTTCAATCAGTCAAGTCGTCTTTTGAGCCGAGACGACAGATAAACATGTATAAGGGACCATTAGGATTTTCTGCCATAGTATGGTTCCTGGGGATTATTATTAGGATGAATTAGTTCTTCTATAAGCAACCTGATTACGATAATAAGTACATCTTTATTTGTGTTTTGCTTCTTTGATTATTTATTTATTTTATTTTTTTCCAGCATCTGGAACAAGAGAAACATGAATTAAAACGGAGATTTGAGAATCGTGAAGGGGAATGGGAAGGGAGAGTGTCTGAACTGGAGAGTGATGTCAAGCAGCTACAGGAAGAGCTGGAGAAGCAGCAGGTGCACCTGAGAGAAGCAGACCGGGAGAAATCCTCTGCTGTCCAGGAACTGTCAGAACAAAACCAAAGACTATTGGAACAGCTCAGCAGGGTGAGTACAGATGTTCCACACAGCTCCCTTCACAAGTGAGGATACTGTGACACTGCTCCAAATAACAAAAACATACATTACATGGTGGTTTATAAGCATACCCCGCTGGCACTCAAAGGGTTAACCCTTTAAGGACCAGAAGGGTGCACAAGACATTGGAAGAAATGAGTTTCATGCCCCTCTAATCCTTAAATGGTTAAGATTACCATGTTTTGTGACTAGAATTTGATGTCCTGTGGTTCTGCTTGCAGTTGTCATGTCAGCCTCCATGTACATGACATCCAGATCTGCCTGAAAATGTTTATCTCTTGAAGAAAGAAAAGGAAACATTTGTAGGGGCCATAGGGATTTTCTGGCCACAGTGAGGTAAGATAGAAGGGGATTTTTGTGTACTTACAGATTTAAATAATTTTCTCCTAGTCCATGTGGCACCCAGGACTTCCCTCCAGGATAAAAAAAACTGAGTCCCAGGCAGAGGATCCTCTTGAGCGCTAGTTCAGGGGATTCCCATTCTTTCTTTGCTTTTGTTTTTATTCTTACATCTTTGCTATATGTTTAAACTTGGATTAGACTGGTGGGGTTAGAGTGAAGCAGGGAGGGAGTTTGCTCTGGGAGCCTTTTCATTAATGAGCCCTGCCCTACTAGTCAATGGAAACATTACCCAATAATTCCTGTGTTCCACATGGACTAAGAGAGAAAAGGATTTATCTGCATACAAGTATACAAAAATCCATTTTTAATATAGGCAGTGGAAACAAAGTTTCCATATCCTATAACTCGACCATTACCCATCTAATACCCCTGCAGATTGCAGAGTGTTTCAGGGCTGGGTTACATTAGCACCTCACTTGGCAATTATGGGATATATCTTCTCCATAGAAGATTATTGATGGCGAATTCGCTGACACAGAACTTCTATGGATTGGATAGAAAAGTTGTTGTTGCTTCCTCTCCCAAAGCACTGAATGAGCTGCTGGCATAATTTCTGTAATTTGCATAGGTAATGGAGAGGGAATACATGAGTTTTAAGCCATGGCAACTTATCTCTCATAGCTGTGAGCACACTGCATATAGTTGAAAAGGTTCTTATAGTTGTTATTTACTGCACTTTCACACCCATGCTGATCTTTCACTTAAATGTGTGGCCAGTCCTTAAGGGGTTAAATATTGTAAATAAAGCAGAATAATGTAAACACTGCATTATAAGAACTCACAAGTAGGTCCTTTGCCACCATTTTTATCAATATGTATGACACTTTTTTTTAATCTGCTTCGTAACTGTAAGCAATATAGAATATGCTGGAGCTTTGTAAATAATATTACACCAGTATATTTATTTATATATACACATGCATGTATGCACACACCAACTTTTATTTAATGTTAATATTAAAGTCATTCTGGAAATATTTTTGGGAAAGTAACTGCATATCTTATATAATAATTCACTAGGATGTTTGTCACGATGCAGTCATGCGCAGTAGAGACTGCTCGCATTCAGGCAGTCTCTGCTGCGCATGATTGCATCATGTGAGTGAGGGGACGCAAGACAGCGTTGTGTGGAGCAGTGAGGTAGCGGCTCTTATCCCTTTGAGTGGCAGAAGGATACACAACGTATTTCAAAACAAAGAGACTGCCCGAACTATGCAGTCATGCGCAGTAGAGACTGCCGAAACGCGCCGGCCTCCAGTCCCAGTGTGAGAGAAGAAACAAGATGGCGGCAAGGCTGATCCGGAGAGGGGCACTCCAAACCGTCCACCGTCTGTCTCCACTTCTGGCTCCAGGGCAGCAGCCCAAGCCACTGGGTGGCACTTTGGTCCATGTACACGGGCTTTTATACTAGTGATTTATATAATTAATCTCTTGGATGCTAGTGTTTGTCAGTCCATTGCTTTGTGGTGCATTGGATGTCTTTATAGCATCCAGGGGGTTAAAATTACTTTTTAATTCATACCGGGCATTTAATTTGTTAGATAGTCTGTTGTTTTGCTCAAGAATTGCTCTACCTTTGGCTTTATGTGTATGCTCGGTGAGTTCCTGCCTGCAGAATTTTAAAGCAGAACTATCACTCAACCTAAAGTGCCCCCCAAATAATTATTCATATAGCGATATGCATACCAATAGTTGTATGATCCTGAATAAGTCCATCATTATTGAATAATCAGTCTTGTTCGGAGACTGACGGGCAGTCTTTTTGTTCCCCCTCACCAATCCTGGAGGAGACCAGGGAGGGCAGCCCAGGTGCACAGTTGTCTTTTCTGATGCCTGCCTGTTCGTCTCAGATCAAGTTGGATTTCTTAATCGCTGGACTTTTTCAGGACAATACAAGTATTTCTATGTGTATTGTTATATGAATAATGTTTGGGGGGAGGCACTTTAATTGTAGTGATAGTTCTGATTTAAAATGTGTTTAATTTAGAACCAAAGGCACTAGAACAGAGAATGGCACCTAAAGCAACAAGGAGCTAGTATGAAAATATGTAAATCCCCTTACTCTGACTGATTTTTGTCAAGTTATCTACTATGTCTCTTCCTCTCTGTCTATGTATGATTCAAAAATAATGCAATTAATCCCTTGGACTTCTAGCTTGGAAAGTAACCATTCTATTCTCAAACAAATATGTGGGCAATAATCATGCTGCTTTAAAGGAATTGTTATAAAAAAAATAATAATAAAAATGCTCATACTGCTGGGAAACTACTCTTTCAACGGTTATTACAATATTATATTTTTGTGATGGGGTGCAGTGCTTTTCATGGATATTCCTTTTTAAGATTGTGCTATTTCTCTTACAACTGTGGATAATTTTGGTCACTTTAATATAGCTGTCCCTAGACAGCAATAGTACCCCCATAAAATTGAAAAGCACTAAATACTGCACCCACCCTTTCACAAATCTGTTTTGCCCTGAGGTTTTTGTTTTTGTTTTTTTAAAGACTGCTTCCATTACTGGGAGTATATAACTTTCCTGTTGAGAAAGGGGAAACATACTCCCTGTAATGGAAGCAGTCTTTAAAAAAACAAACAAAAAAATAAAACTCAGGGCAAAACAGATTTGTGAATGGATGGGTGCAGTATTTAGTGGTTATCAATTTTATTGGGGTACTATTGCTGTCTGGAGAGAGCTATGTTAAGTGACCAAAATGATCCACAGTTGTAAAATCTATTGCTCTCTCTCTTTCTTTCTATTATATATATAATAATACAAACACACACTATATGACCAAAAGTACGTGGACAACCCTCCTATTCATAGAGTTTAGGTGTTATAGCCACATTCATTGATAACAGCTGTATAAAATCAAGCACATAGGCATTCCATGTCTATAGACAAACACTGACAGAATGGGTCGTACTGAAGAGCTCGGTGACATAACGTAGCATTGTCATAGGATGCCACCTTTGCCACAAGTCAGTTTGGGAAATTTCTGGCCTGGAAATGGAAGCGACTAGGCGTAACAGCTCAGCCACGAAGCGGTAGACCATGCACACTCCCAGATCAGGGCCATGAGTAGCGTGTCAAAATTGCCTGTCCTCTGTAGTGTCACTCACTACAGGTTCCAAACAGCCTCTGGAAGTAACATCAGCATGAGCACTGTGCATCGGGAGCTTCATGAAATGGGTTACCAAGGCCAAGCAGCTGCACGCAAGCCTATGATCACTTTGCGCAAAGCCAAGTTTTGGTTGGAGTGGTGTAAAACACACACCGCCACTGGAATGATGAATCATGCTTCACTATCTGTCAGTCTGATGGACAAATCTGGGTTTGGGAGATGCCAAGAGGTTGCTATCTACTGGAAAGCATAGTGCCTATTGTAAAGGTTTGTGAATGAGGGATAATGGTCTGGGGTTGTTTTTCAGGGTTTGAGCTAGGCCACTTAGTTCCAGTGAAGGGTAATGTTAATGCTACAGCATTCAAAGACATTTTAGAAATTTGTATGTTTCCGACTTGTGGCCACAGTTTATGGAAGGTCCTTTCCTGTTCCACCATGACTGTGCCCCTGTGCACAAAGCGAGGTCCATAAAGACATGGTTTTGACAAGTTTTGTTGTGGAGGAAATTGAGTAGCTGTAACCTTAACCCCACTGAACACCTTTGGAATGAATTGAAACACCAACTGCGAGCCAGGCCTTCTCAACCAACATCAGTACCTGACCTCTCAAATGCTCAGTTGGCTGAATGGACCCAAAATTCTCAGATGCAGGCTGTTATAGCCGCTAAGGGGTTGGGGGGCAACTCCATATTATTGCCCATGGTTTTGGAATTGGATATCCAACAAGATCATATATGTGTCCACATACGTTTGGTCATTGTGTGCGTGGTGTGAGTGATGAATGAGCGAGTACTAGATACAATGCTGGCATTGATACATTTGTGAATGGCAAACAGTTATTTCTTTGCACATTCAGCCATTCACTCTTTGATTAATTTCAGCCTGTGTTACTTTTCCCTTTCTAAATGGAAATTGACTGCTGTAAATATTTTTTTAAACATGGTAATGGCCCCCACTAGGCTATGAAGAGGATTTGTTTAAAGTAAATTACTGGTGTGAGAGAGTGAGATGAGACAGACTGCAATCTCACATTGTGAGACGTTCGCAGCAGTCAATGTCTGTTCATAGGAAAACAAATTGTATTCATTTTCAAGTAAAACATGATTGAAGCATGACTGTTCAAAAAAGGAGTTTGTTTTTCAAATCTATTTCTAGGACCATTTGTATTTTCTGGTAGAAATCTTCATCGATGTCCAAGTACCTCTTGGTTTTGTAAAATGTAATTTAGAATTGAGTACTTTTGCTTCATGTTAGTGTTTTGTGGAAAGGAAGCTTAATCACCTCTGCTGCCTATTGGTATTGTGTGGAAGGCAGGCAGGCTGGGGCGCCTCTGCTGCCTATCAGGATTGTGTGGAAGGCAGGCATGTGCAATGCATGTGGCATGTGGAAGGCAGGCATGTGGAAAGGAGGGTTGAATAAAGAGAGAGAAACTGTTGTAGCTTTATCCACTGGCACCTCTCTTCTTTAATATTTGCTTGTTTCCTTTGTCCAACAATAGGAAAAGAACCCTGGCACTAATAACAAATAATTGGAGCTCACGGTTTCTAACAATATTATGTACAGCAGATTATCAGTTGGTTAAACAGGGCACTGATTGATAATGGTGCTGCAGTTGCAAGGTAGGACGAAAGATTATTGCCTGTCATCATTGTAGCAGTGTGTGAGTACAGAGATCACATTTGTGCATATTATCTCAATCCTCCTGCTGATAAGATAAGTAAAGAAAAACAAGAATGAGGAGGAGTGAGAGAAGATTAACAAGCATGCTCACTTCTTACTCCTCCTTTCTCTTACATCCATTGTGTAACACAGGAACCATGGGGTAAAGAGGCCAGGGCACTTAAAGGCATAGTAATGTTTCATAATAAAAGCAGCTCTAATTAATCATTATAGTATTTGGACTTTGGAGAGTGTTATTTCAATTCTGTCAAAGTTGTAGGTCGAGAGTAATTCAATGACAAAATGTCCCACTCCTGCCCCTTTTACTGATATAACACTACTCAGCCAGATCAGAAGGGAGGTGCCCAGGTAGGTTGCAGAAAGGGACAATCTTCAATTAAGATAAGGGAAAAACCTGAAAAACTTGTCAAGGGGGGCAGGGATTTCATTGATCTCATAGGAATAGGAATGTCCCCTGCTGTTATCTGTCTGGTCTGTGGACTGCAGTCCACATCTGAGAAGAGATTGCTTACATTAGGTAAAAGGGGCGGGAGGAGAAACTTTGCTTGTGAATATCTCTTAAACCATAAATGTTTGAGAGATAACTTATATCGTTCTTCATGTTTTTTTAATGCCTACAAAATAAAATAAAGTTAAAATGAAGTATTACTATCCCTTTAAAAAAAAAAAAAAAAAAAAAAGCAGGGCATTTGAGGCAGAGACTCCCCTCTTCCCTCCACCTATACCCCTGCTTGTTAGTTTCAAGTGATCTGCCTCAGGAAAAGGGAAGTTGCCGCTGGCTTCCCTGGATTTTGCGTGACCAGTTCACAGGTATATATCTGGACCATTTTCCTGTGGAGGTTGACTTTATTATAAGTCTGTGTCTCACCACTGAACTTCTCTGAGGTTCTGTATTTAAAAATGGAAGGCTGAAGACTGATAACTGATTTCTTGGCATCCACTGAAATGTGGTGTTCTTGCTTGTTTTGTACTCGGTCCTCATTCCACTTGCATCCTATGTTTCTAAAGGTGGCTGCCTATACAGTGTGGGCTTTTAACCCTTTCTGTACCTGGGCTGCTATTGCATTGTTGTAAATGAGCTTTCTCCTACCGTTAGAGCAGATAGCCTTTTTCCATTTAGATTTTTTTTTTTACTTTTCCTAGGTATGTATGTGTTTCTGCCTTACTTCTGTTGTTTATTTACTTTTATTGCATGCAGCCCCTTTTTAAGAATAGGAGCCTGTGCAGCGAACATTTGTTTTCTTTTCTGTTCATAGAAGTGCATGGAGAATCTTTACAAGGACATATATCTGCACCTGTTTTGCTTACAAGGAATCGATGAACCTCCTCTATCACATAGTCAGTGTTGGGACAATGTCCAGAACACTTAAACTTGCCATTTTTAAGTGTCTTGAAAACTACAATTTTCTAGGAATATGCAATTGGAAACAACATTCCCCAGAATCTTCAATTTAACTGGACTGAGCAGAGTGTGCTGCTTTGTTGGCCATTTAACTAATCTCATTGTCTAGGCTACTCAGAGGCTGGTCTTTCTTCTCTACCTTTCCAGATTTTTTTTTTTTTTTCTTAAATTACTTTTTATTGAAGCAAATGTTTTCAAATAAACAACAAAAGTTCAACAAGGCATGTTACCTTTACAGATTAACCTCTTGTAGTCAGATAAGTACCTTTTTACATATTTCTGTGCAATTTTTCATACCTTTCTAGTACTTTTGTTTACTTTGTCCTACTTTAGAGGGGGTTCCCTGAACACGTCAGATCCTAAGGGACATGTGGGGAGATTCAGGGGTCCATTTTAACCCCTTTAGCACACTATTCCTCATGCCACACACACTGATTCATGCACCCTATGATCCTCCAGGGTCAGCCACTGCAGAACAAGAGCCAGTTTGGATTAAGACTCTGTTGCTATCAGAGGCCATCCTTGGGGATGTTTGCAAAGAGCAATTGCTGGTTATGCTTGCCAATATTATGGAGTTCAATGCATATCTTATTGATACTGAGATTATCAATGCCACTAGGTTTTCTGGAAAGGTCTCAGCTCATTCAGTAGACACACTTTGCACCTTGTGGCTGAAGATTTGGTCGGTTGACCAATCTTCTAAAAAGTCTCGGGTGTCACTTCCTTTTGTAGTGAGATGTTTTTTTTGGGGGGCCTGAGCTAGATAAGGTCTTTCCTCAGATTCCACCTAAAAAAAAAAGGAGGTGTGGTTTTCGTTGCTCTCTCCAATTTGGGGTGCCTAGAGTTCAACTCCCTCTGTTCTTTCAGGCCCGCCCTGCCCAAAGCCCAAACAGGTTTGGCAGAACAAGAAGTCTGTTCAGAAGCTTAAAGGGATAGTAATACTTCGTTTTAACTTTATTTTATTTTGTAGGCATTAAAAAAACATGAAGAATGATATAAGTCTTGTCTCTGAAACCTTTATGGTTTAAGAGATATTCACAAACAAAGTATCCCTTCCCTGTTCAACCAGATCAGAAGGGAGATGCCCAGGTAGACTGCAGAGAGGGACAATCTTCAATTAAGATAATGGAAAAAGCTGAAAAACTTGTCAAGGGGGGAAGGGCTTTCATTGTTTTCATACAAAGAAAATTGTCCCCTTCTGTTATCTGTACTGTCATACAACCAGACTCACATTTGAGAAGAGATGGCTTACACTAGGAAAAAGGGGCGGGGAGGGGAACTTTGCTTGTGAATATCTCATAAACCATAAAGGTTTGAGAGATAAGACTTATATCATTCTTCATGTTTTTTTAATGCCTACAAAATAAAATAAAGTTAAAACGAAGTATTACTATCCCTTTAAGACCAACAATCCCACCTATGCATGACTCTTTGAGTCCAGTTCGTCTTTACTCATAGGGAGACAGACTGCATCTTTTTTCAATGTGCGTGGGAGTTTTCTGTGACAGATCTGTGGGTTTTGTGGGTCATTTTGGAAGGGTATAGCATAAATCTAAAATCCTTTATGCCTTACCTTTTCTTTTTGTCCAGAGTTCCTCGAGATATAGTGCATGAGCGTCTTCATAGACTTGGTATCATCTGTGCTGGAAAAACAAGTGTCGGTTCCCATTCCAGCTCAAGAATGCCTCACTGGATTTTACTCCAATTGTTTTGTTACTCTTAAAAAAGGATGCAAAAGCACTAGTGAGAGACTCTCAACTAGGAAGAAACCTTCTATAGAATTTAGCAGGCTCTAAAGGAGTGGTATCATACCGAGGGTGCAGTCTCTTTTAGCTCGCTAGTTCCTTTCTCTGACAAGGCCGAAAATTTATGCCTGGGGTTGGCTGCTTCTCTTGTTCAGAGAGGAATTGCGTGGCAGTTCATGGCTGGACTGCTGTTTTGGCAGGATAAGTATGATGTGCTTTAGGATATTTCCTCTCTGTGAAAGGCACTAGTGAGTTTAGAGACTGAACCCTGGGTAGGATACTAGTCCTTTAGAGCCTGCTAAATTCTATAGGAAGTTAGCTCCTAGTTGAGCATTTTGGACCAGTAGTTTTGCATTCTTGAAAAGGATGGAGCTGGCGTCCTATTCTGGACTTGAAGTTTCTCAACCGTTACGTACACGGGATGGAATGTTTGAGATCTCTTGTTGCTTCCATGTGTCCAGGGGCATTTCTTTCCTCCATGGATTTCAAGGATACCTACCTTCTTTTACAGATTCATCCATACCATCAGCACTTCTTCGATTTGACCTTGAGAGCAGTCACTACCAATTCACAGCTCTCCCCTTCGGTTTAGCATTTACTCCATGGTCCTTTACGAAGGTTATGGCTGCCTTGGCAGCTCGCATCCAGACTCCAGGAATATCTTTGACACCTTACTTAGATGACCTTTTACTCAAGGCTTCTTCAGAGGTTGTTCATTGATTCAAGACCCTTTTCTTATCCAGGAGCAGCATTTGGGTTCTTTGTCTCAAGAAATCCCCTCTGGTGTCTTCTCAGGTTCTGTACTACTTGGGCATGAAATTCCAAGTGAGGGTATTTCTACCTGAGGACAGGATTCATGCTTTTTCTTTTCATATGACTTAAGCGATATCCTGGCAGTCGGCGACAGTAAGGGAATATGAGAGTACTAGGTCACCTGGTCTCCTCTCTGGAAGTTGTTCCCTTTGCTCACCTCCATAATAGGGAGCTGCAGTTGCACATTCTTGGGAGCTGGTGCCTCCACTGTCCCCGCCTAAAGTTGGGGCATCCATTTGTCATGCCAAAAAGGGTTGTTGTCACCAGCCTAACAGGCTGGGGAGCCATCCTGGTTCACCTAATGGCACAATTCTCTGGACCGAGGAGGAGAGTCTTTCACTCAACATTCTGTATGTATGGGCCATTCACTTAGCTCTTCACTAGTGGTCTCTTGTGCTGTTGAGAACACCAGTGTGGGTTTAATCTGCTAATACAACAGCAATTGCTTATAAAAATTGCCAAGGAGGAACCAGAAGCAAGTCTGCTTGGGAGGAGGTTCAAAGCGCCCTCAGTTGGATGAAGCTCATGTGCCAGTCGTCTTGGAGATTCACATCCCAGGTGCAGAAAATGTGGTCCCAGACTTTAAGTCCCCAACGTCTGGATCCCAGAAATTGGCAATACAACCAGAGTGTGTTTGAACAGATTGTCCACCTGAGGTTTTCCATCAATGGATCTTATGGTGTTCAGCAAGAGCCAAAAGGTTCCTGTATTCTGCACCAAGAAGAAGGATCAATTAGCGTTTTAATGAAACAATGTCCATTTCTATAGAATTTTCATATGGCATATGTGTTTTCACCGTTTCCCCTTATTCCCAGGGTGCTGAGAAAGATAAAGATGGAAAATGCTCAAGTCATTCTGATCACCCCCTTTTGGCCTTGTTAGGCATGGTTCTTGGATTTTCTCAATCTGTCAGTCACCGAGTCATTACTCTTCACTCTGAGTCTGGATCTCCTGACCTAGGGTCTATTTTGTTATCATCAGGTGGAAAGGTTGGCTTAGCTAGAATAGCTCTTGAAGTCAATATCTTGAACAACAAGGGCTTTTCAAACGTTATCTGGACTATGGGTCAGGCTAGGAAATCTGTATTGTTTAAGGCCTATCATAGGCTCTGCTCTCTGTTCTACCAGTGGTGTGCTGACTGAGATGTCTCCCATGATCTTTCAGCTTTCCTGAATCTGACTTTCGATCAAGATGGCATCAAAAAGAGTCTCAACCTGTGTTGTATTAAAGTTCAGATTTCATCCCTGTCCTTTTTCAGAAGAGATTTGCTTTTATTCCTGTCTTCAAGGCCTTTGTTCAGTGTTTGGCTCATGCTTACCCTATCTTTATGGATCACAATCCTCCATGGGATTTGAACCTGGGTTTAAGAGTTTTCCCAGTGGCCTTATTCTGAGCTTTTTTCATCTGTTTCTATGCATCTCCTGGTGTTTGACGGCCTTCCTATTGTTTTTGTTTGCAAAGTTGCCAAATTACAAGTTGTGTCTTGTAAATCCCCTCCTTGTTTCCACCTAAATAAAGTAGTTCTTTATATTTCCAGAGGTTTTTTTGCGTCAACCAGAAAAAGTTTCCTCCTAATAAGGAGGAGCTCATCTGGTATATGTGTGGCATGCTGTCTTAAATGGATAGTAATGTCAAATAATCAATATACGATTGATCCATTCAATTTTTTGTAATGCATTGTTTCTTATTAAAATCATTTACCTGCTCTATAATAAAATCATATGCCTGTGTATTCTTCTTGCAAATTCAGTTAAGATTCCCCCTCCACCCCCTCTTCATTACATCATAAAGAGTTCTCTCAGATCCTTAAGCCGGTCTGGACTGATCGCAGTGAGGAAGAATATTGTCAGCTTAAGGAAAATCCTGCTCCACTTCGTCAAGTGGGGCAGGTTTTTCCTTATAGTGACACATACAATCTTGTCCCTCATTGTGATACATTCAGTCAGTCGTGTGCTTTCAGCTAAATTATTTTCTCATACAGCAGTTTATACATAGTGCTAACGTACCATAACATTTACATATAATAAATACAATAAGAAACACCATGTGAACAAAGTATAGAAATTCGCAAGACCCCCAATATAAGGCTGAAACCTAAAGTGCAGACACAAAACAAAAAACAAATCGGCACTCCGCCATACAAATTGTGCAAATGTGTGCCCTGTATAAAGCATATATTCTACCACTGTGTTAATAGATGAGTTTTTTTGTTCCATAGTTTGGCGAAAGTATGTTTAAGCTTGCATACCATGTCACGGTACCCCAATATCAGGAAAGTCATATCTAATACACATATTTAACCCTATCTAAATTAAAAACATTCTGTTAGGATTTCTTGTAAATGAACATGTTGGAAGTTATAGTCTATGCCTATAGAGGGTACCCACATTAAAAACAAGTAAAATACAGCTTTTAAAATTCTGTGAAAAGACTCCGCTGAAATCAATCTGTGTGTTGTCCTGGAGTGCGTGAGTAGAAGCCCTAGAACACTGTGGTTCCACCAGCCCTCTTTACAGGCCCATTTTTCCCACCCCACAGGTGATTTAAATATTACATTGATTGGAAAAAGACATGGTGCATACAAGCCAAACCAATAGACCAGTTACTATGCCTTTTAATAACCTCTAAATGAAATATATCAATAGTGCCACTGAATTATTAGTGTATTTTATTAACCCCTTAACGACCAGCGGTCGCGGGGTTAGTGGTCCTTTAAGGACCAGATAGAGAATTTTGGTGTGCCGCCCCACGTGACTGATCATGTGGTGCGGCACGCCGAACTGAGGGACTGAAAGCGATCGCTCCGGTCTTGGAGCGATCAAATTCAGTCCCCGGTATTACTCACCGCGCTCCTGCAGGAGCGCGGTGAGTAATAGTACGTGACGTACCAGGACCGTCACTGGTCCTTAAGTGCCGGACCAGCGTGACGGTATGGGTACATCACCGGACTCTAAGGGGTTAATGATTGAGAATTTAAATAGAATAAGTAAGAAGCAGCTAGAATGAGCAAAGGAGATGTGCAGAAGCAGAACAAAAAGGAAAAACTCCCCATAACACTTACATATAATAAATAAAATAAGAAAAAGACCAGGTGAATTAAGTATAGATAGCAGCAAGGAATGAGCGGGTTCTCCAGACCCCCAGATATTACAGTGTTAATAAATGAGGTTTTCATTCCATAGTTTAGCCAAAGTATGTTTAAGCTTGCCCCCCCAATTCATGTTACCCCAATATCAGGCAAGTCCTATCTAATACACATATTTAACCCTGTCTAAATTATAAATATTCCCTGAGGATTTCTTGTAAATGAACGTGTTGGAAGTCCTATTATATGACATAGTGGACAAGCTTAAACATACGTGATGTTATTTAGTTCTTGTACTAGTTCCTAAGAGTGAAACCATACTCCTAGATCGAATGTTAAGCGTTCCAATGTCTGAAGACCAAAGGCAGCATGACAGAACACTGTAATTCTTAGCACCCTCTACTACTGAACTGGTCTTCAGTATCTTGAAAGCCTCTGGGAAATGAGGACCATTGTTTTTGTTGTGAAGCCATGCCGAGGGAGTGAGCCATAATCTGCCAAGCTGGTCCAGTGCGGATTGGCAGATTCTGGATCAAAATACACACACACACACACTCTTACTAAAATGTAAGCATTCCATTCTGTATTGAATACCTGTCGGATTATGCACTAAGCTGTGCTAAAGAGGTGATTAATGCGGAGAAGACTTCTTCAGTTATATCACTTCTCCAATTCTTATGTTTTTCTATGGAGCCTATGCACTAAGATCTCTCCCTCTTTAGAATTCTTAGCTCACAGAATCCATAGGAATTGGAGAAGTGGTATTGCTGGTGCCCGATTAGAAGTACATACAGGTAAATCCTATATAATAATTCACTAATGTATGTTTCTCAGAAGCTGTCATGCTCAGTACAGGCGGTTTTGCGCGCTGCAGTCATGCACAGTACAGATTGCCCACGCCACGGCTGATAATAGAGCAGGGAGCTCTGAATTCAGAGAAAACTACGGTCTGAATTCAGAGCGCCCCGCTCTATCAGCCACGCCCGTTGCTGCCTGGCACTGTGGCCCATGTACACAGGCTGTTCAGCTAGTTAAGAGATAAATGGCACTCCTGAAATTTAACCCCTTCGTGACACAGGACGTACATGTACGTCCTGTGTGGCTGTCACTTAGTGACAGAGGACGTACATGTACGTCCCGGAAATCCGGCTCCCCGCGCGGCTGTGCGCCGTTCGGGGACTCCGGATTGTTTAAAAAAAAAAAAAATGTTAGACGTGCGTTAAGTGACGGCCGCGTCTGCACGCGGCCGTCACTAAGGGGTTAATATACAAAATGACATATTTATTAAGCTAGGTTGAAGTTTTGGCCCTTAGTAAGGCCTTTATCAAGACAGTGAGCTAACAAGCAAATCTTTCTCTTATACCATTAAAACAATGGAATCCAGTGTATTTCCTGCTTGAAATAAACAATGACATGAAACCTTCAAGGTGAGATCATAACTCCAAGTCACATTAAAAATCCTCTGTGTTGATGAATAGAAAAATTTCCATTGTATTTTTTCTGTTAAAATATACACTTGATATCAGGGTAGTATGGATAACTCATTCATAAATGTAACTTGTATTAAAGGGTTAGTAATATCCAAAATAAAGTGTATTCTATATGGTAGATTTTACAAAAATAAAGTATTTGCAGAAAGTCCTATCATTCAAACTTTATGGTTTGAGAGACATCATCCACTAAAGCTCCCCTTCTCCTGATGTCAGCAGAGCCACAATAGCGATATTGGAAAATAATTACTTCATTGGAATGGTCTACAAAGTGTGCGTGCAAACCAGGCACACTTTGTAGACCTTTCCAGTGAAGTAATTATTTTCCAGTAACGTGATTTTGGCTCTGTTGCAGAGCCGCTGGCTGGTCCCTGGACCGGGATCTCCTGCTGTCAGCTTGACGCTGACGACAGGAGAAGGGGAGGGAGAGGGAGAACTTTAGCTTAGAATATCTCTCAAATCATAAAGTTTTGAGAGAGAGGACTTTCTGCAAATACTTTATTTTTGTAAAATCTGCAATATAGAATACATTTTATTTTGGGCATTACTAACACTTTAACTCAGATTGACCACATTCTATGCCAACAGATAGGAACCCTCTCTTATTGGCTAGTAGTTACCATCCTCCACATTTTTTTCCTGCATTATATCTGCCTTTTCCTTTATACTTGCTTTCTGTTTTCTCTAAGTCGCTCCTTATCAAAATGAACAGTGGGTTTCAGTAGACCTCAGTTCGAACTTAAAGTACACAGTTTTTAAAATTTTAAACAGAAAAAATTAGCAGAGACATAAAAATCAGCTATAAATAGTATATAGATATAACCAGGTCTGGAAATCTCTATCTCCCCTAGTCTGTGACTTAGTATAAAAATCATGGGCTTCTCTGTGTTTAAAGTGGAACTATCACTCCAAATTAAGTGCCCCCAAATAATCATATAGCGATAAGCACAGAAATATTTGTATTGTACAGAATAATTCCAGTGTTATTAAGAAATCCTACTTGATCCGAGACTGACGGGCAGGCTTCTTGCTTTAGAGGCATCTTCACGCCTGCACCGTCAGTCACTTCCTGTACCTTAAGGTACAATGCAACTCCTCCTTACCAATCCTGGAGGAGACCGGGGCGGACAGCACAGGTGCACAGATGTCACTAAGGCAAGGTGTCTGTGCTGAAGCCTGCCTGTTCGTCTCGAATCAAGTAGGATTTCTTAATAATGCTGGACTTATTCTGTATAATACTAGTATTTCTATGTTTCTTGCTATGTGAATAATTATGTGGGGAGCACTTTATTTGGAGTGATGGTTCCGCTTTCACATTGGCTGGACTAGTAACATTTCACCTCCTGATTAGTATGTTTTTTTTTTTCCTCTGGCTAGTGATCTTCTTTGAGATTTTCCTGGCTTTCAGATATAAATCACTATTATGTAAACACATCTACCTAGGTAAATCCTTCTGTTAAGCAAATTAAATTTTAATAAAATTAAGAGCCCCTTATTCCCAGAGAATAGTTTTGCTGTAACCTCTGGCTGCTAGAGATGTCAGTATATATCAACAAATCTAAAATCACTAGACAAAGAGGCAGCATTCTTGTCATAGTATTTCACACAGTGCTAACAAGCTGTGAACTGTAAAGAAGGAATTATCATAGTGCCTATTATTTAATTTATTAAAAATATTACAACAGTGTTGTACTCATAAGCTCAAATCTTGGTATAAGATATTTCAAAGATGTCCTTCTTCACCACATAAATGCTAGTGATGTTACTGACTCTTTGCTTCACAATGTGTTAGACACCTCTCTAGCATTCCTGGGGTTAAAATCAACTTTTAAATCAATGGGAATATTTTGCTATTTGCTCTTTCCCCATGGAGCAGTTTGTTTTCCCCAGAATTCCACTCATATTTTTTTTTTTTTTTGAAGAGACAGCCCTACTAAGGGCGATATGTTCAGAAAGTTGCGGTAACTGAAATTGTGTGTAATCAGAATAAAAAAGTTCTTACTCCATGGTCCGTCAATTCTCAGGCATGTTTCCTTCATTTTTTGCATCCACGTCCGTTAAAAGGAAAAAGCGGTCTAAAAAATGGGTGTGGTTTCAGAAGAAAATATTCGTTTCAACTTCCCTTTATGTCTGATTAGCGTCATTTTTTCCCAACAAAGTAAAACTGGTCTAAACTTGGAGAAGGCAAATTAAAGTACTGTTAGTAGGAGTGAGAAGCATTTTGTCATTTCAGACAAAAAATGTCTGTTTCTTTTGAAAAATTTCATTTCAAAGACAAAATCAAAGCCATTTTTAACATCAGAATTTTTTAAAAGCAATGTTCAACAAGATCTTGTTACTGTAATTTTTAATTCTTTAGAGACATTTTCAAACGTGACGGATTTACTTTTGAAATTATTGTCCTTTGTTTACCACCAACTCATGATCTCACATTTTTTCATTGACTTTTTGAACATCTTGTCCTAAGTGTTTCCTTTTACTTCTGCCATTGATTTTACCAGGTGAGAGTAGTGTGGGTATTTTAGTTCAGCTACTTCTCTTCTGGTCGGCAGCGGTAGTCTGTTTTGCCCTCTCGTTAGTGTCTACTGATCTTGAGAGTGAAGGTAGACCTGTGGACGCTTATGACTGCTTTGCCAGCTATTTTGTTTTTTTTACTGTTTTTGTATACCTCTATTCAAAGTGGAACAGGTTTTGTGCAGTGTGCCACACATGTGGATACGGTCCTATGTGACCATATATATATATATATTTTTTTTTATAGTACATATGTTCTGTGTATTAATTCTTGCCTCCAGTTTTTTTTTTTTTTTCAAGTTTTCCCTTATTAAGCACAATGTGATCAATCAAAATGACAGAGCCCGTTATCACTCACCTGGGATTAAGCAGGGATACCTTGAAACGCTGACTTGTTGGTATGGCCTGAGGACGAATGTTGAAAAATAATAGGTTTAAGGGGTTTTTCAACAGGCTTGTGGTACAGCTGATAACAGATAAAACAAATATAAAAAAAAAATGACACCAGAAAACATCTGCTGGAAGTCTATTACTTGAATCTGTCCCCCTTTCTACAAAGTAGTTTTTTTTTTTGTTGTTGTTTTTTTTTTTTTTTCCACACTTTGATTTTAGGCCATGTTGTCTTGTTGTAGTATTCCTTGTTATTCTGAAAGATTGTTATGTACTGAACTATATAAAATTCCATTACTATGTTTGAAGATTTAAATGAAAAAAATACAAAAAATCCCACAACCTTTTTTATCAAATACTAGATGAACACCCCGTGTACATGGGCCACAATAGAGACTGCCTGCGCCACAGCGGTACCCAGAGAGGACCACGGTCTGAATTTGGTGCTCCCTGCTCCGTTATCAGTTGCTGCACGGGCAGTCTGTATTGCGCATGACTGCAGCGCGCGCAGCTGTCTGTACTGCGCATGACAGCTTCTGACAAACATACATTAGCAAATTATTATATAGGATATCAGTTTTATGTAATGGTGCACAATGTGAAATGCACCAAAAAATAAATTAGTTTCCCTTAAACTAAAAAAGCCCAGTTCAACATAAATACACCTATACAATTTTCCCTCCTTTTTGTTATGATTTTGTAAATTCCATTTCCAGAATAATGAATCTAGAGAGCAGAGATTTCTCACTGACATTCTGAGAGCATTGCTCTGATGCCTGGTAGCCATGATTACAGAGGTATCAGGAAAGGTGCAAATTAACCCTTTGAGTGCCAGAGGTGTATTAACCCATTGTGTTGCAATGCGTTGGGATACCTCTGTGGCACTCAAAGGATTAAACAAGGTTTCTTTGTCCTCTTTACCTTCTTTCATTTAGTTACAAAGGGAAGGCCTATGAAAGCCTAGCTTACAATGTATTGGTTTTCTCTATAAAATTCTTATTGAAGTCTAGGGAGAAATGCATGAATACAACCAGTGATAAAATTGTAAAATGTATATAGTGTTTTGTGGATCAGAGGAATTTTTTTTTACACACCTGTTATAGTTAATCTGTTACTAAATGCTAATGTGTTTAACCCTTTGAGTGCCAGAGGGGTACAGAACGCATTGCTCTGCAATGCATTCAGTACCCCTCTGGCACTCAAAGGGTTCAAAACATTTACAGTCCTTTTGAGATGCATCAATTGCATCAAATGCATATTTACTTTTGGGAGGAGAGGGGATTTGTAGTGCATTCCAAAGGGGAACCATACCCTAGAAATAAGTGACTCTTAATTTGATTAACTTATTGACTTGCTAAGGTAGCCTTAATGTAGATCTATATTTTTTCCATCGTATATGAAGTTTCCTGTATATAGTGATCTTTATTCAAGCCTGCCTATAGGTTGACCTTTCACGCAGGAAAAGCTGAATGGATTGTAAGGGACACTAGTATTTATCAGACTTTAAACAAACAATGGAATACATGAGACCAAATACGCAAAATAGTTATATAGATGTACCTGTCTGCTGTGTGAAGTAAATTTACCCAGATAAATAATTATTTTAACCCTGTAAGGGCTAAAAGGTCCTTAAGGGGTTGAACTTGCCATGTTCTAGTTCCCCTTTAATGTGCAATTGACCCTTCATGTAATAGTCAAATATAATCTGCTCATGCTTTGAGTCAGAAGACAATGGCAGGTTCCAGAAGCAATCTGAAAATATACTTGTTTGGAAGCTTTGGTGATAGGATGAATAAAAGAGGTTGTTTTGGGGTCATAAATCAGGGAATTCAATAATGTCTGTGATGTATGTATGGTTGTTTAAATAAAGTCTCTGGTGATTGGTTGTGAATCTTGTGTAATGGTAGGAAAGGGATGTTTGACTGTTTGGATGCTTGGAGCAATGGGCCTTATGTTTAACCTGTTAACTCCCGTGTGCCGTGCTATGACCGTCACAAGGTTTTTGCATTCAGGACCAGTGACTGTTATAGCCTGTCACGTACTTTTTACTTACAGAGCTCCTCCGGGAGAACTGTAAGAACGGGGAGTGAAAATGACCTCTCCAAAACTGGGGCTGTCTCTCTCAGTCCCCAGCGTGGTATGCCGGTATGCGTCATAGGTCATGTGTACCGGCACGTCAGAAACATCAAAGTGGTCCTTAAGGGAATGCTTATTCCCAGGACCGTAGACGTTAAGGGGTTAAAGGAGCAATTACATTTTTATTAACTGTATATATTAGAGCTTTTCCCACTGAGTACAGCAAGGGCGTCCCCACCCGTCAGTTTTTTTATTAAAAAATTATAACTGTTCAAATTGTCCAGAAGTGAATTAAATCATGTTTAATTCCTGAAGATTCTACTCAGCTGTTTTTATTACATTCTATGAAGAACTATTTGTCAGTGACTCATCAGCGTAACTAACTGGAATCTTGCCACTAGATGACACTGTTTAAAATAGCAGTCTTTTCATAAAAAAAAAAAAAAATAGGGTGTTTCCTGTTAATTAAAATAAGGTTACTCCCACTCCTGAGAGATGCATATTTCAAGAGTTAGTCCAGTTTAAATCCTTGTTTATTTACATTAGCAGTGCCCTCTAGTGGTCAAATTCCAATTGGTTATTTTGTTACATTCGATTGAAAATGAAAATCAATGACATACAGTTATCCATAGAATGTGATAGAAACTGCTGAGTCACTTCCTGGATGCATAGTAAATTACTTTCCTGATTATTTGAACTGTTCTAAAGTGTGAATAAAACTGACAGCAGTGGGAGTGACCTGGTTTTACTCAGCAGGAAAAGCTCAACAACATACATATTTTCATTAAAAAGGTTTCCTGCTCCTTTAATGCAAAAAATAAAATAAATCATGTTTTTAAACTGTAATAACTCTGGAAATATGAATGTCAGCAGTGAAAGTACCATTGTTTTACTCATCAGTAAATTACCTGCCTTCCTTTTTACTTCCTGTTCATTAAAATGCAGAGTTTAGCCCCTTGAATGCTAGATAGGTTTCCATTGCATTGCAAAGCAAATCTTTGGATACTGCTCTGGCATTCAGGGGATTGCAAGCCCCATTTAAATCAATGAGAATGTGGGGAATTGTATAACAGATTCTTGAGGTACAGTTGGCTTGCCCCAGGACTAGTAAAATTCATTTTCTCTTAGTCCCTATCTGAAAGATAGTTCTGCTACAACAATTCTGTATCAGAATCGGTTCACAAGCCAGTATATATATAGTTCATTAAATAAATATTCCCTAAACCTGAAAGGCAGCCAATAACCTAGTAGGATTCCATTCCCAGTTGGCCAAATGGTTCTTAATTGCATCCATTTTTATTTTTTTTGAGGGGGTGGGGTTTATGCATGTATTGTTTTTAGCACCAGTTACTGCAAATAAGGGTTAGAGGGTGAAAAGATATATTGGCAAGTAGAGGGAAGCAATCTTTCCTTTTCTCATTTCCTGCTGTATCTTATGCAGTGATTGCGGCCTCCTGAATATGGTAAATGCAGAGGGAAAAACTCTCCCACCACTCTCCCAGCCTGGTGAAAAACCGAACATTACACTTCACAATGCATTATCCACCACTCTGGTACTCAAGAAGTTATATAAGAGACCCATATAAACAGCAGTTTTATCATTCTGTTCATTTATTTATTTATTTAGAAAGTGTTTTACCAGAAAAAATACACTGAGATTTCTCTAGTTTTCAGTTATGTCTTCGACCGCATTTACAATACAAACTTACACAAACAGAAATGAGGAAAAAATGAACTTTTATATAAAATGACACTTTTTTCATTTAAATACAACAAGCGGTTATTTTAGAAGATCTGATTTTTTTCGGTTGTTTAGTTTTGGATTTCACAGCACTGTAGGAAAAGGCAGATAGAATCTCGGCACTCACTACAATTTACAAAAAAAATTAAAGCGGAACTTTCATTAACCCCTTAACGACCGGCCGATCGGCGCGGTCACTTAAGGACCACGAAGCAGTTTTTTTTTTTCTTTGTTTTTTTTTTTCCTTCAAATTCCGGTTCCGGACTCTCTGAACGGCATGCAGCTGTGGGGGGAGCACGGAATTCCATGACGGTCATGGGTCATTAATGCATATTGACCCATGACGTACTATGACCGTTAAGGGGTTAAAATTAAAGTGCCCCCCAAATCATTATTTACATAGCGATACACATATCAATACTTGTATTATACTGACTAAGTCCGGCATTATTGAGAAATCCAACTTGTTCGGAGACTCACCTGCAGGCATCTTGCTGGACAGCTCTGGTCAGTTGACCATAATTCTCCATAAGGTGGTGTAGCAACAGCACCACTGTACAATTTCAGGCCACTGTGATATTGCACCTAGAAAATCCAAGTTAGAGTTTAATAACTTTTGAATAAAATACCTTTCAGCAGTGGGAGTACCCTTGTTTTACTCAGGGGGATAAACCTTACAACATATTTTGTTTAACATTTTAATTAATACTATCCCTTGATTAATGACCATTTTATGTCCCAATTAGAAGAGGAGCCAACTAGAAATTAGACCTTTCTGGTCCTAGTGCTCTCAAACAATTCTGACTTGTATTTGAGCTGTAGAAATAAACTTGCTACATAAACACTAAATGGGAAACTACTTGGGAATCCTCGTTAGAGAGATTTAGGAGTACTGATAGACGATCAACTTCACAGCAGTCAGCTGCTGCAAGAGCAAATTGGGTATTATTCTGTATATAGAGGGGTATAGATGCACAGGATGGGAATATTATTCTACCAGGGCTCAAAATTTCCACTAGCCACTGATGAGTAGAAATTCAGCCCTGGTGGGTATGTTATGGCTTGCAGTGGTGAGTAACATTTCAGGTCTGGCTAGTAGCAAAGGACTTCATATTTTAAGCCCTGATTCTACCTCTATATAAATCCTTGATAATGCCTCATCTAGAATATGGAATACAGTTTAGAGCACCAGTTCTTAAAAAAAAAATACATTATTGAACTGGAAACAGAGACTTGCAACAAAACATATAAAGGGATTGGAGGATCTGAGTTCTAAAAAAGAGACTAGCCAAATTGTGTTTGTATATGCACATTAGAGAAGAGACATCTAAGGGGTGATACGATTATCGTTTACAAATATTTTCAAGGTCAATATAAAGAACTCTCAAGGGAACTATTTACTCAAAGATTAGGGGTGCACCGAAATGAATATTCTGAGCAGAAACTTCAGGATGCACTTGGCCGAAAACCGAAACAAAAAGTACCCCCCCAGGCCATCCAATAACCCCCCAAGCTGTTCAGTACCCCCTCCAAGCCATCCAGTAACCCCTTCCAGGCCAACCAGTACCCCCCTGGGAGTTCTTTTGTTTTACTCAGCAGAATAAGCCTTGCAGAATAGATAGCAACACTGCTTTTAAAGCAGCTTCTGGGTATTCGTCACTGCAGAAATTGATTCAAGGGTTAAACCCTTAAATGCTAGACATCTACCAATTGTAATGTACTGACACTGCTAACACCCAAGGGGCTAAAGACATGAATATATAGATATTCAGAGGACAAAAAAAGGGTAGAGGGACACAAAAGCTATATTTAATAGTATTGAAGAAAATCACAATGGTATATGGCTGATAAAGCTAAAAATGTATATTACTATATTCCATAAGCACAATAATATCTATAAAAATGTAGTTAAAATAATAATAATATTGATTTCAAAATACAAAGGTCATGCACAGAAATAGTGCCACTGGTATAAAAAGAACAACGAAAATAAACAAAAAAAAAAAAAACAAGCACCGTGGTTAAAACCAGGTGATGAATATCAAAATTCCGGCTCTACGCATTTTGTTACTGGTACAATGTAAATGTTGCTTCATCAGGAGATTGAATATGAATAAAATTGTGCCTTCGAGTCCATATCACTGTTTATATTCTTTTGTATGGAGCCATGAAACTCCAGAATGGAAGTGCTCGGTCCTGCGATCCTCTTTGTGGTTCTGTTTGCGTGTCAGTGCTCCCCACCTTTTAGATCGCCCTTATGACACACATGATCTCTCTTCCCTTTTGTCGTCCGGCTAGGTAAATACGGGCAGCCCCTCCATCGGCCCATCAAACACACTAGGAGCAAATGGGTACATAGGAAAACAGCACATGTGAGTAGCATGTACTGCCATCACATAAAGACACCCACAAAAGAAAAACTCCCATGAGTCAAACCGAGCCTATCATGAGGGACGTCCCCATACACCATCATACTCCCATTTCAAATGAAGCCATACAGAAAAATAACTACATTACCCAGAATACTAAGGCTAAACTTTCACCTATCAATCTGCAGCTCAAGATCTAACAATAACCAAGCTAAAGATCTTGCGATGTAATAATTAATACAAGCGGGCCTGTCGGCCTCAGTTCGGCCGGGTTTTTTGGGGGGTTTTTTTCGGCTGGCATTTTCGGCCGAAACATTTTGGCTACCGAAATCTTGGTGCACCACTCCCAAAGATCTGTGCAAAGAACAAGAGGTCATCACAAGGAAAGGTGCTTTCCACTAACACAAAAGCAGTGACTTTTTTTTTTTTTTTTTTTTCTCTCCAGTAAAGTTATGGAATTCTTTGCTTCTGGGTGCTATGCTTAGATATACTGTAACTGCTTTCAAGAAAAGTAATGGATATCTATTTAGAACAGAACAATATTGAGAATTATGACAGTTGGCTTCAAAGCAGATAGGATGTTGACCCAGGGAAATATCTGACTGCCATTTCAAGTTGAGAAGGAATTTAACACCTTGTGGCTTAATTGGAAATTGCTTCAAAGGAGTCTTTTTTTTTTTTTTTTTTTTTTTTTTTCTTCTCCTTCCTCTGGATCAACAGAAGTGAAATGATATGGACTGAACTTTGCTTTTTTCAGCCTTATTAACTATGTTACTGTGTAGGAGGAAGCAAGCCAGAGAGATGTAGCTTCACTGGAAGGGGGAGTTGTGGATATCTGAATAACTACAGCCCTGTTTAAATCAAAATAAATTTGGGGAATTTGTATCCTATGGTGCATGCAGGTGGTTGTTCCAGAATAGGCCTTCTTTATCTTCCTGTGATCAATCTGAACACCCTTCTTCCATAGCGTCAGTGATGTATTATATAGCAACAGAATGTCTTGGAACACAAACAGTTTATACTGTCTGCTGGATAAAGTTTTTCAAAATGGCAAACTACAGGCAGTATACTCAAAAGAAACGTGGACAAGTTCTGTGACAAAAAACAAAATCTAATTCCCATTGATCTAAAGGGGATTTAAATGCTAGATAGGTTTCTAGTGCATTGCTTCACAATGCATTGGAGACCTCTTCAGTATTCAAGGGGTTAAAATCCACATTTAAATAAGTGGACTTTGTTGTTCTCCCCTGTAGTGCACACTTCTTTTGAACATAAGGCCCTATGTGTTATTGTAAGTTAAAGAAAACCAACTTAATTCTAATGATACTTTCCCCTTTTAACCCTTTCAGAGCCAGAGTGGTATCCAATGCATTGCTTAGCCCTTTTGAGTGCCAGATTAGCCCTTTTGAGTGCCAGAGAGGTGCGCAACTCATTATTCTGCAATGCATTGTGCACCCTCTGACAATCAAAGCGTTAAAGCGTGAGGTGTAGCAGTATTGTTATTGTTTGGCTGAAAAGCAGTTCTTTGCTAAGGAACTTGTTTTTTCATATATTGGCCAGCAATGAAAGAACACTCCAGGCCAGGGCAATGTGACCCACCAACTGTGTCATCCCTCCAACAAAATTCAGCTTTTTCAGGGCCTGCTCCTCTGGCACTCAGGTTAAAACTAAAGCAATATTGTTGTGGCCCTGTAAGATCTGCATGCAAATGTGTGCAGTTGTACTATATTGTTGAACAACCTTAACTCCTTGTTGACCTTGAATCCTTAACCGCTTGGATGTTGGAGTGTTCTATAGAAATGTAAGGGTTAAAATGTGATTGCAATTTTTTGTAACCCTTTGAATGCCTGAAATGTATCCATCTCATTGCAACACACTGCTTTGGAATCCTCTAGCATTTAAAGGGTTAAAAAACCTACATATTCAACTTCATAAAGACATAATGGTGTGCTTTGGAATTTTAAACATAATAGACATGGCACACACTGCCATTAAATATCAGCTCTGTTCTTCAGAAACCAATATTTATAAAGTCCATCAAAGAGGCCTTTTGGCTTTAAGAGATACTGAAATCTTTATCACCGTTGCTAGGCAACAGCATATTATACTGTCACAGTCTAGTGATGTTTCCATAGAGATGTGGGGTTTATTGCGGTACTCTTGAATTTAAACGCAACTTGCATGTGACATCAGAAATATTACTCAGACATCACTCACTGCTAAAATGTACATTGCACATTCAATTTAACCTCTTTACCTCCATAAAGAAGCAGGTACTTCAGCCAGATATTTATCACAAATTATCTCTATAATGTAATTTGCTAGAATACGAAGCGCTCTGTGTGCATAACATGCACAGTAGAGACTGCCGAAATGATGCAGTCATGTTCAGTAGAGACTGGCCAAACGTGCCGGCCTCCAGTCCAAACGGCCCACCACCTGTCGCCGCTCCAGGGCAGCAGCCGAGGCCGCTGGGTGGGACTTTTGCCCTTGCACACGGGCCTTCAATACGAGAGAGAGATAATATAATATATAGCCAAAAAGAATTGGGCAACATTAGATACCCACCATCGGTCCTGGATTTCCAAGGACCATACCTGGAATTTTGCTTCCTTGCTTTTGTATACCAAGATTTTAGCTTCTTTTAGCTTTATTTTTTTTTTTTTTAAAGCTTCCACAGTGCTCCCTAATTCTAGTTCCTACACCTGTCCTTGGTCTCAATCAGGACCTGAGGTGGCCAGCAGCACAGGACACACTGCAGACAGATGAACTACACATACACTGTCTGATACCCCAACCTTATTCCACTGGTAGCCACAACATTACACACACAATGTCTGATACCCCCAGCTTTGTTTCACTGGTCACTGATAGCCATAGTACCACACACACATTGATACCCCAGTCTTGTTCCACTGGTAGCCATAGAGACAGAATATACTGTCTGATAAGCTTGGAGAATCCAAGTGCACAATCCACTGTCGGATACCCAGCATTGTACCACTGGAAGCACCAGACCCACAGATAGACTGATACATTCCACTGGCCACTGAGAGCCATAGAACCACACATACATTGTCTGATACAGCAACATTATTTAATTGGTTGCTGGTAGCCACAGAACTACACATGCAGTGTGTGAGATACCTCAGGATTGTTGCACTGGTTACTTGTAGCCACTTGTACAATGCCTGATCACCAGGATTGTTCCATTGGCCACTTGTAGTGTCAGAGCATATGGACTTGGGATGATCAGTCTTTTTGTAGTAGAGATCACTGAGTTGAGAGCATTGATATAGAGCATGTTGGTGGATCTGGCATTTCCTTGCTGTAGCCAAAGCCAATGGTAAAGATCCTAGCCACAACACCAGCTATCTAGCCATGGAGGAGCTGGGGTCCGGCCCAGGATGAACACACCCATAGACTGCATGAGGTTACTCAAAATCCCTCTGGTATTTGAACCCCAAGGTGCAGAGGCAAGAATACCAGTTACTGATTGGTGCAATTAACTGTTCCCACAAGACAGATGGTAGAGGGCTAGAGCTGGAACGCTACTGAGCGCTAGTAGGAACAGAAGAGTTCCCTTTAATGCTGGTGAACCTGGTCGCCTACCAAGCACATGCTTATTGCTCAAGACAGTAGAGAGCGTTCCAGAGGTAAAAAATCACTTTAGGGAGGAAGTGGCAATATGATAGCTTGAGAACGCCACTGTAGGCTGAGGTGGTTCAGGACAGAATGGGAGCGACATGATGCAGGCAGACATCAGCACTGGGAATGCAGAACACAGGAGCCAGGATGAGAAGCGAAGAGGAGAATAAGAGCAAGGTCAAGGTTTAAAGCCAATCAGGACACAAAGGAGTTACAGGGAAGAGGCATATGCAGAGTCAGGACAAGGATAGTAACATAGTAATTTAGGCTGAAAAAAGACTTGCTTCCATCTAGTTCAACACTTTTTTCCTATTCCTATTTACCATTGTTGATCCAAAAGAAGGCAAAAAAAACCTCAATGCAGAAATTTTAAATTCTGCCTTGAATGAGAGAAGCAGAGATCAAAAACCCGAGGATCAAGCTCATGACAAAATCAGAAGACTGGAAGCGGAGTCAAATCAAGCCAGGTCTAAACACAACCACTGCCCACTGATAGCAACAGATTCCCCACAAATACTGCATGACCCCACCATCCTTGTTCCTCTGCCCACTGGTAGATCAACCTTATTTCCTTGATCACTGGTAGCTGCAGATTCCCCCTCCCAGCCATACTGTCTGATGCCCCCTCCCTCTTACCTTCTCTCCTGATTGCCCCCACTCTGGTCTCCATTTAATTTTACAGCTCCACACTGCCTCCACTGGTACGTCTGGATGCACTTTGAACACCTCAGTACACCCGGAAGTTCTAGAAGAGGCAGTGTGGAGTTGAGAACAGAACAGGGTCCCACTAAACTAAGAAGGCACCCACTTTGTGTGGGGCCCCAAATCAGGTGACCAACAAGCACCACCACTGCTTGGAATCACTGTCTATAGCAGTACTGCTGTGCCAACTGTGGCCCTTCTCTCCTTTCACTGCTTGGATCACCAAGTAGGAAGAGTGAGACAGTTGCAGGCTGCCCAGTGGAACCACAGTTGCCCTGTCACTGTTGGTCTAGACCAGAGAACCTCATTGTGCATTAACTCAGCAGGAGTGAAGGTGCAGCCTACCGGGCCTGCCCAACTCATTGCATATGTATGACCAAAAGGTGCTGAAATGGCAACCAGCCCCACCTACAATGCCAGCTGACAAAGTGGGAGATAAAGGGAGCTTGCAGCCCACCAGCTCAGATTTTTAACCAGCCACACCAGCCCCCCTGACCATAAGGAACAAATATATGATTTTGAAAGTACTTTCAATATTGCCTATATTTCTTAACCATTTTTTATTTATAAAAACAGTTCTTAAGCTATTTATCTATATTTGTCAGTTTATACAAATTAGAGAGTAGTTGCTGGCATGCCATAGAGGCACTAACGTTCTATTCATTGCTCTCCATCCCAACTGCCAAAACCTACTGCCTGTACTAGCTCATTAGCATAAACTGACAAAGCTATATGAACTCAAACTAGTGATTCCCAAACCTGTACTCAAGCCCCCCTCCTCCTACACTGGTTTTCAAGACCTTCCCTCATGATCACAGATAAATCAATTAATTGTTCAGGTCCTCTGACAGATTCTTCTGAACTAACATCTGTCCTTCATCTTTTGAGTTCCAGAATGGAGTCCAACACATTGCTTAAAGAGTTAATTTAGGATATCCTGACAATATACAGTGGGGGGTGTTAAGGACAGGTTTGGGAACTACTGTCATAAACTATTTTTCGGAGACAACAAATAAAGCTAACATTAGTATAAGGTATTTTGCAACCTTTTTCAAAGTCACATATTTGATAAATTGTGACTGTTCCATTTTAAATGGATCTTTTAAACCAATTAATGCTTTAGAGGTCTTCAATACTTTGAATCAGAATTTCTCCATGTTTACCTGATGCATAAGGCCCAATGTGCTATTTTCAGGGAGCTAAAAATGAGCATTTGTGGAGCTGGTTGGGGATGATATGATTTGTAGTCCCCAACAGCTGGAGAGTCACTTTGCTTTACCTCTGGATTAAACGATATCCTTTCATCACTGCACATTGTGTAAGGGTGAATTATGATACTCTCTATCTTGTAGAACAAAGATTTACATATGCTTATTTTTATTTTAACTGATCCACCATGTGTCTTAAAAATAAGTCGTCCAATCCTGCCATTATACACATATACATATTTGTAATTAAATATATACTTACCCTTGTGTTGTGAAGGGTACTATCATCCTATAATACCTTCAGCTGTCTTCTATGAAAAATAGAGATTCTAAATCTTCTTGCTGAAATCCAATAGGAGTCGTACCAGCTGTACTGAGAATTCCATCAAACATAGGTTGTACACTCAAGTAACACAGAAGAATTTAACCCTGTAATGATCAGACCAGTGTGCAATGTGTTTCAAACACCTTTAGTAGATAAATTACTAAAGATTCAAATGAGCATTTCAACACTGTAAACTGTACCTTTAAAATATATTACAAAGTAAGCCCCCAGTTTCAATAAAACCAAAATAAACATGCATGAGAAATGAATAGTTTCTTTAAACTCTAACACTTAAAATTAAATGGGGTTGTACACTTTTAAATATATATTCCATGTGGTATCCACAAATATTCTGTATTTAATTCTGCTGTCTAGTAATACACTTTCTTTTTCTAATGCATATGTATGCTATTGAATACAAACACAATTTGGTTTATTTTGTTTGTGTGATTTGTAATGAGACAGACACTAACGTTTCTAGCTCATTAAGAATACCCTTTGCTGTCCTGTAAAAAAAAAAAAAAAGCCACTGACATTTCAGACAGTACTATCATTTTGTTGAGAAACTAATCAAGATTGCATATGGAAATCTGTCCTACATTGCTGCACAAAGCATGAATGGGATACTCCCAAAGGGCACGTGATTGTAGGCCCCAGGTAGCAAATAGATACTTTGTGTAGTGTGTTCACGTTCTTTTAATTAAAAAATGCTTTGTTACTTTTACATGCAAATAACCATAGAGCTTAAAGAAGCAATAAACATTTTTTTATACTATATCGTAGGGCTTCTCCTGCAGATTAAAAAATATGTTTGCTTTAGGGCCCCATGTTTTTTACAATTTGTAGAGAAGTGTCATTCCAACTTACCCCTTAATACCTCATGGTCCCTTTTTAAATTATGGACATCAACACATCAGTGGTGTGTTGGTGATGTCACCTGTGTGTGAAAGGCAAAGTGCTGGGCTATGATGCCTTTAACTTAAAGGGATAGTAATGTTTCATAATAAAAGCAGCTCTAATTAATCATCATAGTATTTGGGCCTTGGAGAGTGTTATTTCAATTATGTCGGAGTTGTAGTTCAAGAGTAATTGTTAAAGTATCCCCCTCCTGCCCCTTTTACTGATGTAACACTGCTCAGTTTAGAGCAGCAAGGAGTGTCCAGGTAGACTGCAGAGAGGGACGATCTTCAATTAAGATGAGGGGAAAAAGCTGAAAAACCTGTCAAGGGGGCAGGGGGTTTCATTGCTCTCACAGTAAGAATATTGACCCTTGATGTGAGCTGTCTGGTCTATGGACTGCATTCCAAATCTGAGGAGTGGGGGTTTACACTAGGCAAAAGGGGCATGAAAAAAAAAATTCTTTCAAAGTTAACATGTACATTCCAATCTGATCTGCCTCAGGGAGCAGCTGGTGGAAATTCAAAGTTGATCTTGACAAACCAAATATATTAATTTGTCCTGGAATGCATCTAGCTCTAAACCACCTGTGGGCAACTTGCATCCCTCCAGCTGTTTTTTTTTGTTTGTTTTTTTTTGGGGGGGGGGGGGGTGCGGTTGAAGCTCCCATCATTCTCAGATGGTTAGGAAGTAAGTTTTAACCCTTTGAGTGCCAGAGGGGTATGCAACGAATTGCAATGCGTTGCGTACCCCTCTGGCACTCAGAGGGTTAATCCAGCCACAGCAGGTGGCCATTGGTTACACATCCCTTGCTTTAAAGTGATAATAATACTTAATATGTAAAAAAAATATATATTGTAGTGTTTATCCCCCTGAGTAAAAAAAAAAAGGGTACTCTCACTGCTGAAAGGTGTTTTATTCAAAAGTTATTACAGCTCAAAGTTGAATTTTTTAGGTGCAATATCACAGTGGCCTGAAATTGTACAGTGGCGCTGTTGCTAAACCATCCCATGGAGATTTATGGTCTACGGACCAGAGCTGTCCATAGGATGGTGTAACAACAGTGCCACTATATAATTTTAGGCCACTGTGATATTGCACCTAAAAAATTCAACTTTGAGCTTTAATAACTTTTGAATAAAACACCTTTCAGCAGTGGGAGTACTCTTGTTTTACTCAGGGGGATAAACACTACTGGGACAAAATTGGGAATATACAGTAGTGTGTTTCAGAGGAGAAAATAAATGTGTTCTATTGTCCAATCACTGATTCACAAAAAAAAAAAAAAAAAAAAAAAACTTCTTGGGGGTTATTCACTAAGGTGTGATAAAGAGGTCAGAGATAAATTCTCCAGTGATACCACTTCTCCAATGTCGTCTGTTCTATGGAGCCTATGCACTAAGATCTAACCAAGTTGGAAAATCTTAGTGCATTTGATCCATAGAAAAACACAGGAACTGGAGAAGTGGTATCACTGGAGAAGTTCTCTACGTTATCAGCTCTTTTTCACACTTTAGTACATCTCCCCCCATTGTGTTGCTGTGGCAATGGGCATAGTCTTTGTGCTCAAATCCCAGTCAGCCATCCCTCTTGGCTCATGCACTTCCATCAGATCTCCATAAATGGGTTTAGAAAGTTTAAACCGGAAAAAAAATCAGAAGGAAGAGGGAACTGACTGAATTCAGAGGCCCTGGAGAAACTGAGACAACTATGAAATTATCAAGAACTAACTACAAAGCAGTGACAAAGATAAGCTCCCCAATGCAGTGTTTATTATGAAATATACATTTTTTATTTCTGTTTTATTTTTTTGGGGTGTTTTTCCAGACGGCAGTCCCCCTTTGAAATAGAGTTGTCTAGGTGAATTTAGTTTAACAGAAAATCAAATTCTCACTATGTGTCAGACATTTTTCAGTAAAATAAATCACCTTTTTGAGAGATGAACCTTTGTTTGATGCCACATTGTGGCACTATATGCCAACTCTATGAACTATACCAGTTCAGATTTTATAAACAAATTTGCATGAAGTGCCACACTGTGGTTCCTGCAAATAACAGTTAATTTCTCAAAAACTATGAATATTTATATTGCAGGCAAGTGCACAGTACAACATAAAGGCAATGTTTAATTTTTTTAAGTTAACTAAGCTTATAAAATGGTGACAGGTCAGTTTAACCCCTTGGATGCTAGAGATCATTATTTTTTTAGAGTATGAGACCTTTCTATTGATTGACTAGGTAGATGGAATTTGTAGTTCAACAGCTGGAGGCCCTTGATTGCTTGTACCTGATCTCAAGGGGTTACTAGACTAGATTATTCCTTAAATCTTTGAGTGCCAGAGGGGTGCGCATCACATTGCCCTGCAATGCCTTGCATATCCCTCTGGCACTCAAGGGATAACTGATTGACTTGTACCATTGATTTTTATACCTGAGTGCACTGAAAAGATCTTTGATTGGCAGAGGGGTGATCAGAGAAATATATAGCTCTTTTCTAGCACTTGAAGGGTTAAATATTTGCATCAGATGAGTATTTCAATTTAAAGAAAAAACTCTTTTATAGTATATTCTGAAAAATTCATCCGAAACCGCTAGGGGCCATATCTAAAGAGGGAACATTCTGGAGCAAATCAACTACAACATGGGGGTCAAATGAAGATGTCCAATGAATTTAAATGGGGCTTTTAGCTACGGAGGTCTCCAAGTCATTGCTTCAAATTTTGACAACTGTGTTAATGTTGCCCATATAAACAAACCCTTAGTTTTATATTTTTGAATATTTTCCACAGTTGTTTGTATTTACTGATCTCCATTTCAAATCTGTGTTCAGTTCACACTTTCTAACAAATGCAATAGGCTTCAGCAGTATGAACTGAGAGGAAAGACTGACATATCCTTCAGATGTAAGCACTGTGTGCGCGCGCACTGGGAGGGAATGCACATAAACATGACTTTTGTATAAAAGCCGGATAGCTAGGTGACTTCCTCAAGTAAACACATTAAAAGCAACTTATTCTCATGCCTAGACTGTAAGTGTATGGAATGAATGCACTGAGCAAGAAAGAAGTACAAAAGTCCGTTCCATATATGACTAGGGCTTAAAGGGATAGTAATACTTTGTTTTATCTTTATTTTATTTTGTAGGCATTAAAAAAACATGAAGAATGATATAAGTCTTATCTCTCAAACCTTTATGGTTTAAGAGATATTCACAAGCAAAGTTTCCCCCTCCCGCCCCTTTTTTCCTAGTGTAAGCCATCTCTTCTCAGATGTGAATCTGGTTGTAAGACCAGACAGATAACAGCAGGGGACAATCTTCTTTGTATGAAAACAGTGAACGCCCTTCCCCCCTTGATGAGTTTTTCAGTTTTTTCCCTTATCTTAATTGAAGATTGTCCCTCTCTGCACTCTGCCTGGGCACCTCCCTTCTGATCTGGCTGAACAGGGGGGTGGGGATACTTTGCTTGTGAATATCTCTTAAACCATAAAGGTTTGAGAGATAAGACTTATATCGTTCTTCATGTTTTTTTAATGCTTACAAAATAAAATAAAGATAAAACGAAGTATTACAATCCCTTTAATGCACAATGAAAAAAGGAGAAATGCTGGGTTAAAATTAAACAAAATTGTCTGATTTAGATTTGGATTTTAATGAATTGAATGCTAGTGATGTCTCCAGTGCATTGAGATGCAATGTATTGGAGACCTCTTGCATTCAAGGGTAAAAGCCCCATTTAAATTAATAGGAAATGTAATTTTTTAGTGGTGCATTTGGTTTGCCCCACAATTGCTCCTCTTTTATTGTGCATATAGCCCATAGTAATAATCAACCTGTGTGGCTGGACTACCCAGATGGAAGTATTATTTACAGCCAACTAAGGGCTGACCCTCCCTGACTCCCATTTAATTGCCCTGACACTTATAAGTGGTCCTACCATTTTTCCCTTTAATTGGCATTATACTGGCAACAGTACAGCTTCATAGCTCTTGCACATATTTCCTAAAATGCTTTTTAAGCCTTATTTTACACCTGCTTAGTGAAATCTATTCTGTAAAGTTGTGTTTGGGAACTTCAGGTGCAGCCAATATCAAGCATTGCCTGTTTTCGTCTTCTTATGGATATACATGTGATTGGTTCTTTGTATCTCCAGCTGAATGTGTAATAAAAACATACAAATAAAAAAGAAAAAAATGGTCCTACCAATGATGGCTTGACCCACAGTGTGGGAGACATATAGACACTTCCTTCTTGTTTCTCAAACTGTAGTAGCAAGTCCCATAGAATATGGTGTTCTGTAAATAAGACAACACACACCACACAGATGTATAATTGTGGTTGACTTTGACTCATGTGTTATGTGCACCCTTTTTTACCATTTTTGTGAAGATTTCTATTTGATCCCCCTACCCTACTGTACAGTTGGTTTACTGCAATTGTGCTTCACCCCCTTCTCCTCCATATGACCGTTGCTATACCTTGCTTGCTCCCATGTTTCCCTGAGCCTGCTAGTCTTTTAGGCAGTTTTATTAAACAGGTGTTTCATACATGCATCAAGCTTGTGTTGTTTTCTTAGTTATTGTAACCACGGGTGTCCTCACGGCCTACAAAAAGGCCAGGATTTAAGCATTTCACTGCTTAAGCACAGGTGGGTCAGTCAAAATGTGTGATACACTTATATTACACATTCTGATCTCCTAAAAAGAGGGACACAGGAATTTGGGTCTCAAAGAAGGACTGTCCCTCCTAAAGAGAGACATCTGGAAGTTATTCATTGTGCGCCCTTCTGGTTCCTAAAGGGGACAGAGGACTGTGTGCCAGTAGCAAATGTACTGCACCCCCTACTTTTCCTTTTTGATGAATCTCTAAAACCACCTTCAAGACCACAGCATTGTAAAAAGTGAAACTGTACATCAAGACTGGGTCAAGGTCATATTGTGCAACTTTCATTATAAGATACATCACATACACTACTCTGTCTTGATGTTCATTTCCCAGCTTTGAAATATTAATCCACTTTTCAGGACTGACTCACAAGGATTACTTGTCAAATTGCAGTTGTGACACAGTCCTTTTAGTAATGCCCCAGTTGAGAAATAGGGCAGCTTAAAATACTTAAAGGAACAGTAACATTTTTATGGTATATAGAGCTTTTACTGTTGAGTAAAAACAAGGGAGATTATTAATTTAATTAAAGTATTACAGCTCAATGATGTCGACCCAATTATGTTGAAGGTATTCAAAGGGTTAAAACAAGAGAACCAATCAAGTTGGATATCTTCACATAAATAGATAAATGACAATATTAAATAATTTTGAGAACTTTACACTATATTAGGTATTGACACGCTAATTCACAGTAAAGAATTGATTAAAATAATCAATCCCGCATATTTGTGTAAAAATATATATAATTTATTAAAGTACAATATACTATATATATAAGAAGTGTAAGCAACAATGAAATAAATGAGTGACCTGCAATTACAATAGATATACAATAAGTCAAACCACAGTTATCACCATTAGGATTACCAGCAATTAAAGGGTTAACCATACATAGGTATATTCAGAGGTATTAGATAATAATTGCACTCAGCAGCATAGAAAAGGATAATTGATCCTTGCAATTAATAAAATACAGTTGGCAGCAATGTATATGAATACCTTCTGCCCCAGAAACTGTATAAACTATGTTAATTGAGGTTTAAGGTATATTGTCAGATGAGTCAACTTTAATATAAAGCCAGGTTCTCTGACAATTTTCTTTGTACCATATGCAATAGTCAAATTTTAGAGAAACTAACTGGAATAAAATCCCAGATGGAGACCGCTATAATTAAATAATGTACTGATTTCAAATTTTGTAAACCTGAATAAAACACATAAATTACATTTAATATAGTCAGTAATAGATTATACCAAGAATAGACTTAGAATCAAATCTAATAGTATAGGTTTAGACAGTATACCAAACTTCATGCAACATATATCATAAACATGACAATAGCAATTCTATGTAAAACCTGTAGGGTACTTCAAGGGTTAATCCATTAAGATAGGATGCCACACCCAAGATGGCAGCTTATTTTGTCTAGTGAGAGTTTAAAAACTTTACACTGTACAAAAGTTTATATCCAAAACCAACACACACAAATCCAAGAAACGCCTCAAAATAAATAGACAAATAGCAGTTAAAGGGTTAATAAATTAACTCAAAGAATTCCCCAGATCAAATATTAGTTATTATAACCTTTCCAGAAACACAATATATTATTCTAGCAATATAAAGAATTATATTAACTAATATATAAGAAGGATCTATAGATCTCACTACTATAACCTATTTTACTCTTATCTGGCAAAATATTACAATTTACCAATAATAAACTAATTCTGCTTAATTTCAGAATTTCTATAGCTAATATAGCTTATTATAATTGATCCCAAATGGCTGGCCAATCCAATTAAGACAAATTATAAGAAAATTAAGTTTCTTCAAATATATAAGAATTAAATATTTGATTCTGAATTTTGCAGAATTTAAATAAGGAAAGATATATAGTTACCAGTCCAATAAGTTGTGGATTTCTTATGATTTCTTTAGCAGGCAGCCAGATATATAGCAGGAATTGAAGAGCCAGGAACTAAGAGGAAAAAAAGAACAGCCAAGACTCAAGAGGAAAGACCTCTTTTCTCTCTAAACTTGCATATTCATAATATGAAATTCCTCTTATCAAAATCTGCTCTGATTGGTTAAAGAGCCTTCTCATTATGCAGTGACATCAGAATAAATTATGGAAACATTCCAAAGCATTAGTAATAACACCATGTAATCTATAGATGGCACCATTACTCTACATTAAAATTCATACCTAAAATGATACCTGGTCTGGGTTCTGACACAAATTTGGAATGTGAACCTTGACCCTACGTCACATAAATATGTCACCTTACTAGACTTTCCCATAGGGGGGAGTATGTCCCTGTTTTAGAATTTTGAGATTTTCTCATAAGATACTAATACTGCTTGATACTGTGGTTGTCTGCAATCCCATATCAATCACCATTATAGTCTCTAAAATATTTCCCCCCTCCATTGAGGAGGAGAGGCTCATTGTGTCTGTTACATGATATAATTTAAACACATTTTAAAACACAGATTTTTAGAGAATTTGGTTTAAAAGAAAAATTAACCATTTCCTCCCCATCATGGCAATGTCTGACAATTTGAGTAATTTTATATTGGGATTACTAGTTAGTGTTATTATCACGGACTAATGGATCCATAGTCCATGACTCGACTTCTCTCATAGCGAGCATTATAAATAAAATGCCTTTTGGATGTTTTTATGAGGTGCTTTCTCACTTTCTCTGCTACAGAGATTGAATGTTGAGTTATATGGTTTTGGGATTGCTGCAGTTCATTTTATGACCGTTGACAGGATCTTAGAAAAGGATGACCAGATAAGAGCATTATTCTGCCTCTTGCCATCTCACTCCTAACATAATACTTACTTTATGATTATGGATCCCCTAGTCCAGCTACAGCTTTATATAAAAATAACTAACTGAGAAAAAGAAGCATACGAAGAGACTGGTAAGAGGGTTAGTGTCATTATTGGAGAGAGTTTTTAGGTGGTGATTTCCCTTGTGGGTGAGGAAATTGAAACATGTGGTGTAAGGGAAAGTAGTCGTCGAGCCTGTGCAGTTTTCTGCTCATATGGATAATTGCAAATACGTTTTCTGCCCACTGTTAGGCCCCATAGCTCATTTAAATGGTCTGGATATGAACGGCACATGGCTTCAGTTTTTTTTCCTCAAGAAAGCTGCTTATTACATAGGAGCAAAGTGGACACATACCCTCTTTTGGCCTATAGGCAGCTGTTTACTCCTGAAAACTGCACCCAGCAGCTTTGGTAGTGGCATGTCTCACCCTTAATATTTTAATTGAAACCATCAATAAAGCTCATAGAGCACCATAAAAATTGTCTGTCTCAATTATTTAAAGGTATAGTAATGTTTCACAAAAATAGCAGCTCCAATTAATCTTCATAGTATTTGAGCCATAGAGAGTGTTATTTCAATACTGTCAGAATTGTAGATCAAGAGTAATTGAATGATAAAGTATCCCCCTCCTTCCCCTTTTACCTATTGTAAACCACCTCCCCTCAGATGTGGAATCTGGTCTTGAGACCAGAAAGCTCACAGCAAGGGACAATCTTCTTACTGTGTACATAAGGAAAACCCTGCCCCCATTGACAGGTTTTTCCCTTATGCTAATTGAAGATTGTCCCTTTCTGAGATTCATCTGGACAGTCTTGCTCTGAGGTGAGCAATGTTACATTAGTAAATGGGGGAGGAGGGGGATAATTTACCATTCAATTATTCTTGAACTACAACTCTGACAATATTGAAATAACACTCTCCATGACCCAAATACTATGAAGATTAATTGGAGCTGTTTTTATTGTGAAACATTACTATACTTTTAAGCACGGGGTAAATTGTCAGATCTCTGTTGTGGTTACTCTTCCATTGTCTGACTGGGGATGATGGGAATTCAGGGCCCAACAGCTGGTGAACTGACAATTGACCACACCTGCCTACTAGTTCTGTTTTAACCTTGGCACAGGTAGGCAACCTGCAGCTTTCCAGCTGTTGTTGGGACTTAAATTGCCATCATTCTGCTCCAAAAGTAGGCTGAGGATGATGCAAGTTGTAGCTCAATAGTAGTTGGAGGGCTACAGGTTGTTTACCTCAATTACTAATTTAGTTATTCTTTTTTTTTTATCATAAAGTCGTGAGCACCATAGAATTACATTTTATTTATACGTAATGGAAAAATTGAAAAAGTGTTACATAAATGTAAATATTCTGTGCTCCCAGTCATTGTCTTTAGTACAGGAGCTCTAAACGATTTCCAAGTACTTGCTCTTCCCAAAATATATGGACTGCTGTGTTTTGGCACCAATCCACTGTTTGCTCAGTTTTTAGTGTGTATTTGTGTGTACTGTACATATTTGGGAACTATGGAACAAACATAATAACATAGTTGATGAGGCTAAAAAAAGACGTGTATATCAAGTGTACCAAATCACCCCTTTTGATCCAGAGGAAGCCAAAAACAGAAAACATTGAAGTAGTTTCCAATTAAGCCCCAAGTGGGTAAGAAAATTCCTTCCTGACTCCAAATGGCAGACACACTGTTACCTGGATCAAAAACCTATCTGTTTGAACTCTCTGGGTGACTGGAGCTCCAGTGTCCTTTGGGTGGGAGGGTTCAAATTATGTGATTTGTGTCATGTAAAATGGACATGAGGGTAATGGAACAGAAGAGGAGAATGGGTGAGCTGGAGGTTCTGCCTGAGGGGAAAAAAACTCAGTCACCAGAAACCTTGTACCTTAAAGTGGAAAAATATCTATTTGGCAAACGCAGTATGAGCTCCAGTTACAGAGGTGTAGTAAGAACATTCTCTTTGGAAGGGCCTGTGAACACGTCTGCATCCAAATTAGGTGGGCCACTGCCCTTCCAGGTCCTCCCATGTATCTTCATCCCTGACTTGTGCATTGATTCAAAGGCTTCACAACTAAGCACAATGTAAAAAATGCCCAGTATTGCCAGAGTGCTGATTTAGTGCATGCAAATTACCTGTACCTTGAATTTTACTTAAGGTATACTAACCCATTATTTTGACTACATTTTCTAGAAGTGCATTGTCACGGAAACCATTATGCCCTTGGCTCCTGGAGGAGCCTGGGGGCCGGCCCCCTCCCTAAAAATCCTGGATTCCACTCCCAGGGAAGCTCCTTTGCCCGCTTACCCATCCCCTCTCGGGTCTAAGTCACTGTGCTTATTGGGGGCACAGGGTGACTGGGAACACCCAGTCCGGTCTGCCCTGGCCAGACCCAACGGACTAATCAGCCCGGAGGCATGTTACGAGCCTGGATCAGAACCTGGCAGCTTGGTTGTGGTTACATGAGAAACAGCTCCTCCAAAGGACTAAATTCACGTTGCCTGAGACGGCCAGCAGGACTATCACAAAAGCCGTCCGGCTGTGGAACGTAGGCCAGCTCCTGATTGGCCAAAGCCCTGGGTGCCATGTTTAAAGGTCCCCCATAGACTTAACATGGGGAAAAGTAGGTGTCCAGGGATTGGTCGGTCAGCCACCCGCCCATAGCGTCTGATAGGCTAAAGGCGGGTGTGACACCAGAGGCCAGGATTGGCCGCATCATACTCGGCCCTGGATTGGCTGGGGTTTGAAGGCGGCTGAATCAAATTATGTAAAAGATGGTTTAGCACAAAGGACACTATTATGAATGTGTATTCTGGCCCATTGTATTCAGCCCCAGCCCTTTGTCTAATGTTTACCCACCGCCCCTCACTATTATCAGTTAATGCACTCATGTCTGTCTCCATTGTTCCCTGACCCCCACTGTTCTGTATATAAGTCTGTTGGTTTGTTCAATAAACAGTTCTGGTTACTCTGACACTAGTCTTGCCTGGTGATTCAGAATACATTGCGGTATGCTGCGGGAGCCATTGCTGGTTGATTTTGAGAAGAAGTGATGCTTGACGGTGACACCAACGCTGGGTGTCTGCTGGTACCATCACATCTGGTGGCAAGGGGCGGGATTTGACTTCTTCCAAGGAACTGAGACCAGCATCCAGGGAGAGATATAGCTGCTGGCTTGACCCCGGTCTTAGCAACTCTGAAACCAGCATCCAGGGGGAGATACAACCGCTGGCTTGACCCCGGTTTCAGCAACTGTTCAGGGGAGCAGTGGAAGCAACGGCTGACTCACCATGCCAAAGCGAGCTAAGTCTGATTCAGCGGCCAAGAACGCAGCGACTCAGACCCAGAGGAAGGGAGACAGAAGCAGTAGCTGTCTACCGGCCGCCTCCAACACGTCAGAGGCTGAGATAGAGGCTATGCTTTGCCAAGCCCTATGCAGCTATGAACAACAGCGGGCCGCGCTAGAGACAGAGGAATACTCTCTCCTCCAAGGGTTTCTTCCCTTATGCAAGACGCACGAGAGGGAGAGACAGCAGTGGAGCCCCTGCATCCTCTGGCCGAATCCGGACCGCCAGACAAGCAAGGTACTGGCATCCTGGATTGGAGATATTATTTTCCTGGATCTCCAGTACGGGGCTTTCCGCAACGTAACCAGATTTGAGTGGTTTGGGTTCCCCCCAACTCCTCTCCTGTGCTGCGGCTTTGCCTACCAGTGTCCCAGCTCGCTGTGGTATGCCAAGGCTGAGGAGCCAGACTTTGAGAGCCGCAGCAAAAGCCGGTTCTGGGAGATCCGTGACAAGCGAGCCGTGCAGCTGGGAGTGTCCGAAATACCAGAGGTATGGAGAGAGCTGGAGAATATCGTAACCCAAGAGTGTGGACTTGAGATCGAGTCTCGGGACCTTCAGGAAGGGGTTATGTACACCTCTCCCCAACAGCAAATTGGTATGGATGTTGAAGGTGCAGTGGATGAGACTGCGGTTACCACAAGCACCTTGTCAGTGGAAGTGTGGGCTCTTCCTGAGGTTGGCTCCAGCGACCTGTTATGGTCTAGTCAGCGGGTAGCAGGCGAAGCTACGGCCACCGCTAACCCGTTTGGTATGGATGTCCCCACAGCAGGGAGGTGCTGTATTTCGGGAGTGGATGCAGTTGGCATCACTCCCCAGCGGCTGTTTGTGTTACAGGGAGAGGAGGTAGCTGACCTCTCTCCCCAGCGGCAGATGCCTGATGTAACTGGGGGTGGCGTGGATGAGATTGCGGTCGCCACTAGCACCCCTACCCTACACTTGCCTTGGAGAGTGGGACAACTGTCCTTTCCAGCGGCTTTGCTACCCCAGCCTTGGAGAGTGGGAAAACTGTCCTCTCCAAGGCCCTTGTCGCCCCTACCCTGGCCCTGGAGAGTGGGACAACCGTCATCTGACCACTGTCCTCTCCAGCGACGTTGCTACCCCAGCCCTGGAGAGTGGGACAGCTGTCCTTTCCAGCGGCTTTGCTACCCCAGCCTTGGAGAGTGGGACAACTGTCCTCTCAAAGGCCCTTGTCACCCCTACCCTTGCCCTGGAGAGTGGAACAACCATCCTCTCCAAGGGCCTTGTTGCCCCTGCCCTGGAGAGTGGGACAACTGTCCTCTCCAGCAACTTTCCTACCCCAGCCCTGGAGAGTGGGACAACTGTCCACTCCAGTGACTTTGCTACCCCAGCCCTGGAGAGTGGGACAACTGTCCCCTCCAGCGACTTTGCTGCCCCAGACCTGGAGAGTGAGACAACTGTCCTCTCCAGCGGCCTTGTTGCCCCTACCCTTGCCCTGGAGAGTGGGACAACTGTCCTTTCCAGCAACTTTCCTACCCCAGCCCTGGAGAGTGGGACAACTGTCCACTCCAGTGACTTTGCTACCCCAGCCCTGGAGAGTGGGACAACTGTCCCCTCCAGCGACTTTGCTACCCCAGCCCTGGAGAGTGGGACAACCTTCCTCTCCAAGGGCCTTGTTGCCCCTGCCCTGAGGAGTGGGATTGAGATCCGTCCCAGTGGCTCTGCCACTTCTGCCCTGGAGAGTGGGACAACTGTCCTCTCCAGCGGCTTTGCTACCCCAGCCCTGGAGAGTGGGACAACTGTCCTCTCCACTGTCCCAGTGGAGCCGTTACCCCTACCGTGGTGAGTGGGGCCAGAGTCCTCCCCAGTGATGTCGTTACAGCTAACCTGGGGCATGGGACTGTGGCCCTCAACAACCTCAAGTCAACTGACTTTACCGGGTTCCCCCTGCAGGACAGGATACCATACCGGCAGGGGGGGACAGGTACCCCAAGGATGATGCGGGAGATGAGATGGACTGAGGACATGACTAACCTGCTGGCAGACCCAGTAAGGGTCTGGCCCCAGGTTAGTCTTATTTGGAAGGGGGGGGGGAATGTCACAGGCTCCTGTAGGGGCCTGGGGGCTGACCGCTCCCTAAAGATCCTGGATTCCACTCCCAGGGAAGATCCTTTGCCCACTTACCCGTCCCCTCTCGGGTCTAAGTCACCCTGTGCTTATTGGGGGCACAGGGTGACTGGGAACACCCAGTCTGCTCTGCCCCGGCCATACCCAACGGACTAATCAGCCCGGAGGCATATTATGATCCTGGATCAGAGCCTGGCAGCTTGGTTGTAGTTACATGAGAAACCGCTCCTCCAAAGGACTAAATTCACGTTGCCCGAGACGGCCGGCAGGACTATCACAAAAGCCGTCCGGCTGTGGAACGTAGGCCGGCTCCTGATTGGCCAAAGCCCTGGATTCCATGTTTAAAGGTCCCCCATAGACTTAACATGTCCTCTGAACAGCTGTGGTCTGTAGACCATAAATCTCCATAGGATTGGTAGCAACAGCGCCACTGTACAATTTCAGGCCACTGTGATACTGCACCTAAAAAATCAACTTTTGAGCTGTAATACCTTTTGAATAAAACACCTTTCAGCAGTGGGAGTACTCTTGTTTTACTCAGGGGGATAAACCCTACAACGTATTTTTTTACATTTTAAGTATTACTATCCCTTTAATTTAGGAAATAAAGTGAGTACTTACATGAAACACTGGCTTTGTATTAGTTCTTATATTTCCCAAAGTATATATAATTATACTTCTAAGGATATATGAGCAGAGTTGACTGTGTTTTTCTTTCGGTACATTGGCTAGTAATGATGGTATTCATGAAAAGGCAAAGCTTAACACATCTGATATTTTGAGAGGTCTCCAACACATTGCAAAGTAATGCCTTAGAGACCTCTCTAGTACACAGTAGATTAAAACAAGTGAGGAACAGCACCCTTACACTGGCTACTATGCATAGCTGGGAAGTCTCCAGTTTTGCCTAGGAGACTCCAGTTTGGACACTGCATTACCAGGTCTCTGGGACAGAGTCTGATTCTCTGGATGTGGGGAGTTTCTGATGAAACTCTGCCCACTTGTGCTACATCCCGCCCTGTTCCTCCCACTTTCCGCCCCCTTCTCCTCCTATCCCAGCATATTCTAACTATTTGTTTTTGTTTTAGAAGCCCCACCCCCACTCACAATTAAGGTCCACCCCTTTTATTACGCTAATTTCATAATTTCTCTCCCCTCATCAGCATCCCAGGTATGCTTCTATGGCACTTAACTCCCTATTATTGCAGGTGCCTTCAGTATGTAGCCGCCTTCTGACATCAAGTGGCAGGGACATGAGGAGTTCTATCAGAGGGGCATGTTGCAAAAGGACAAGAGCCCACATATTTTTGATATATTAGAAATATTCATTAACCCCTTAAGGACCCATGACGTGCCAGGATTGTCATGGGTGAACTTGCCAGAAGGACCCATAACAGTACTGGCACGTCTGTATTCAGGGCTCCCACATGGCTGCACACCGTTCGGTAGCCATGAACATGATCTGGCAAAAAAAACAAAAACTCAGTGGTCTTTAAGTGCCAGCCGCGCCCCGGGGTTAAAAGAAGCAGTGCCTCTTTGATGAAAAATGATTTACAGTTCTTAAAGGAAAACACAAACACCTCATTTTAACCCTTTGAGTGCCCAAGGGGTGCATACACCCCTGTACAGATGATCCTAGCCGATGGCCATTTCTGTCTGGACTGATTATCCAAAATTAATCTTTAATTAATACTGGATATCATGTCCTCTGACCTAAGCCTTAAAGCGGAACTATCATGTAGATATAACTGACCCACAATTAAATGTAAGTACACTGAGAATCAGGGAAATAGTGTTAAAATGTTTATTAAGTACCAGCATTAATTGCAGTCATAAGACACTCTCCTCAACATGACAGCGCAGACATATTGGCGAAGAGGGATCTGTGCATCTGCGCTGTATGTCCCTGTCTCCTCACTGATAGGTTATTTGCCAAAGGGGGAGTTGCATTGTACCGCACAGTACAGACAGGGACGGACAGCGCAGGCACACATTCCACTTTGCCAAGATGTCTGCTCTCTCTCGTGTTAAGGTGAGTCTCATACAATGTTATGATTGCTCATAATGCTGGCACTTAACAAGCGTTATGACACTAGTAACATGATTACCAGTATGCTAACAATTAATTTGTGCTCAGTTATATGTAAGTGATAATTCTGCTTTAAGTGGATAGAATTTGTATTCTTTGAGTTCTGCAAGAGAGTGTTGTGTCTCTGTGTACATGATATCCAGTTTTAAGTAAAGAATAATTCTGAAGAACCTATCCACTCAGAAAATATTCATAATGACCATTAGTATTTTCTGCAAGAGATTCTGGTAAGTTGGGGATTATTAGGAGGTGTTCGTTTTCCTTTAAGAAATCTAATATTGGAGGGCCTATTCATCGCACTTCTATGTGCCCACACACACTTTAAAATAAACTTTTAAAAAAAAGAAATGCTGTGTTAACGTAAAATGATATTATCAATTCCCTATTGTTTTATATTGTGTTTAAGCATTACTGTTTGTATATAATAAGTATGTAGGCTATTATTTATTTATAAAACTGCAACAGATTCTGCAACATTATGCAATAAGATAATACATATTTCATGTACAAATAAACAAAAAATGGGCCTTGGTGGAAAGCCATTATCTTGTGACTTAAGTATCTTTGAATATTATGATCAAACAACTTCACAGAGGAACACATTATCTAGAAATGCCCTGTAACCTAATAGTATTTTAAGTCCATTGTATCAGCTGAAAGGTATTGTTTTTCTAGTTGTGACTAATACTCCTTGTGGATCTGCACTGACAATCTTTCTTTCTGTTGTGGGTGACAAGGTGACTTGTGTTATAAGCTAATCTGTTTGGCTGGATTGTGTGACCAATTAAAACAGAGGTTGGCATGTTATCAGTGTTTGCATTTATTTTCTGGTTTGAAGCCTGTACAGTGGCTGCACATAAAAAATGATGGGTAATTGCATTATAAACTAAACTTTTTAGGTATTTTAAATCTTTCACGATAAGTACTACTTTTCAGAAGGATTAATGCACTTATAAGATCCTGTGTGACCTCACAAGGCCTAGCTAAACTGGAGCACATGCAAAGCTACTGTGTAATGATGTCTGATATTGTTATATAGTATCTGTATAAGGTAATAACAAACACGTTGCACTGTGTAATGATGCCTGATATGTTATACATTATTGGTTCAATGCACTGTTTAATGATGCTCTCACACACACAATACCTTGTGTTATGATTCTTAATATCTCCAAAAAGAAATAATAAACACACTTCACTGTGTTATTATATTTAGTATCTGTTTACAGTAATAACAAACATGCTGCACATTGGAATTGTCCTTGGTTTTGCTAGTCCTACACAGCTATTGAACAGTTAGGCAGCCAGTCCTCAGATATGTATCACTTATTTTCTATCTTGTGTTGGCCACTTTGTATGCCGCCTGGCCAAAATCCTCAATTCAAGAAACCTTTAAGGTCATATGAGGTTCCGAGATCCCAAGGAAGAGACTGAGATTAGATGCTGGTAAGATACTTCCTCCAGGGAGTAGGAATTAGAAACCAGTATACTGGATTCAGTTCTCCTCTGAAGAAGAGGGGAACATTTCTGAAGATGCTGGTTCCTTCAGTTTAGACAGAATGGGTCCATTCCTAAAAATTTTAAGCAAGACTGTGGGGCTTGCATACTTCCACAGAGACCTGGACATCATGGATGCCACCTTTGTTGTTAATAAGGTCTTCACCAGTTTTTCCCATACATCCCTCTATTTCTGATCATGGTAAAATGGAGTATGGGGGGGGGTGGCAAGAAATCATGTCTAGAAGATTCCTTGGAATGTACGACTTGAATGAGGAAGAGGTAGTCATTGGTCACCCTTCTAAGATTGATACCCCTATAGTCTACTTACCTAAGAGATCAACCCTGCCTCTGGAAGACAGTGCAATACTGAGAGATTCAGTGGGCTGTAAGATGGATAGTGCCTTTGGCTGACAATACTCCATATGGGTCAGAATCTAAAGTAAGCCACAGTGATTGCTTGTGTAGTTTGCACTATGCGTATTTGGCTATCGGAGCTTGAAGAGAAGATCGACTCGTGTTTCTTACTCAAGGCTTAAAGGAAGTTGCCACTATCAAAGAAGCAACAAACCTTTCCTCTGCTGCTTCTCTGAATTTCATAAAGTTTATCATCAGATCTTCCACCCTCTCTATTACTTCTAGAGGGCAATTATGGCTGAAGGCAGGGGAAGCCAATGCTTCCACAAAGAACAAGCTAGTGGCCCTACCATTTGAGTTCTATGTTTGGAGAACACTTCAAACATATTAAAAAGTCCTCTCAAGGAAAGCACTCCCTCCTTCCACAAAAAAGAAGGCATAGAGCATCCACTCCCAGGCACTCATCTGGGTTTCATTGCAGAGATCAATCCTTTCATGAGGCAAGTAGATAACAGCCTGGAAAAAAGATAATGAGGCAAAGAAATGCCTCTCATGCTTCCATGGGAGGCCTTCTCCTCCAGTGGGCACAGACTCCATTCCCAGTTGGGGGCAAATTGGAACATTTTGTCCACTCCTGGCTGTACATTCCGAACTTGGAGATCAGGGTTTGTCAAATTTTGGAACTTAAGTTACCAGCAGATTTTAAGAATTCCTTCAAGCAAAGTCAACAGCTTTGAAATCAACAGTAACGGATGTATTACAGAGTAGAAATATCCAGCCATTACCTTTTTGGAGCAGAGGAGTTCAAACATCTGCTATTATTCCTTGTAACCAAAGCATAAGGAGGATCCAAAGCATAAGGAGGATTCATTACTAACTTCAATATAGTATCTACTCTTTCAGTCCCTTGAGATAGATCCCATCAGTAGATATACAGGATGCCTATTGCCATATTCCAATAAGACCTTCTCATCAGCAGTTCTTAATCCTAAAGTAACATCATTAGTTCAGGGTTTTGCTTTGCAATGTGTTGGATACCTTTCCTACACTCAAAGGGTTAATATTTGTATACAATAATAAACAGACTGCACAGTGTAATGATGATGATTACATACTTTCACACTTCAATGTAATGATTCTTCATATAGGTTTCCCATAATAACACACACTGCAATGTGTAATGCTTAGTGTCTGTATATGCTAATAATGAATATGTTTCATCATATAATGATGCTTGGTATCTGTCTACAGTAATAAAAAACACACTGTACTGTGTAATGATGCTTAGTAATTCTGAATTGTAATAAACTCGCTGCACTGTGTAATGATGCTTGGTATCTGTATACAGTAATAAACATGCTGCACTGTGTAATGCTTAGTATCTCTCTGCAGTGAAAACAAATATTTCTCTGTCATCCAATACAGGTTACTGGTAACTTTGGGTGGGCGATCTGCCCCTTTAATTAGACAGGAACAATTCTAGAATTGAATGCAGGGGGTGGTGCCTACCTTCCCTCCTTGGCTGCAGCTAGCCAACCAGCTCCAGTAAGATTTGTTCCTTGGTGAAGGCACATGCAAGAGAACAGTTCTGCTATAGTTTTAGCTAATTTTTTATTTTTCTGTTAGATATGGAATACCACAATTAGGCGGATTACCATAACTGACAGTGCCCTTAAATGTGGCTAGCTCAGTATCCAGTTGCTTTTTGTGGACCTTAAAGGGATAGTAATACTTCGTTTTATCTTTATTTTATTTTGTAGGCATTAAAAAACATGAAGAACGCTATAAGTCTTATCTCTCAAACTTTTATGGTTTAAGAGATATTCACAAGCAAAGTATCCCCCCACCTGTTCAGCCAGATCAGAAGGGAGGTGTCTAGGTAGACTGCAGAGAGGGACAATCTTCAGTTAAGATAAGGGAAAAAGCTGAAAAGCTTGTCAAGGGGGGAAGGGTTTTCATTGTTTTCATACAAAGAGTGTCCCCTTCAGTTATCTGTCTGGTCTTCCAACCAGATTCACATCTGAGAAGAGATGGCTTACACTAGGAAAAAGGGGCGGGAGGGGGAAACTTTGCTTGTGAATATCTCTTAAACCATAAAGGTTTGAGAGATGAGACTTGTATCGTTCTTCATGTTTTTTTAATGCCTACAAAATAAAATAAAGTTAAAACGAAGTATTACTATCCCTTTAAGCCCTGGACAGAAGATCTGCAGGAAAGGTGAGCAACCCTTTGAGTGCTGCAGGTCCACATGTCCCACAGTGCCCCTCCACACAGGGGTTTTTCCTTTGGAGTTCCTATTGCACGCTCCGGCATTCATTGGGTTTATCTGTATATCTGTTGGGTGTTTTGGAGCAAGTTTGTGGTAACTTAACCCTTTAGCTGCTGGTTTTGCATCTTTTGGGGGAGTTATTTGCACTTACCCTACTGGGTTCAGTGTTTTTGGGGTCTTCTAACATGTTCTAGTGATGTTTCATGTACTTTTAATTCACAGTTTCAACTTCCCAAAATTTGTGTTCCCTGATTTACCGCATAGACACCATTGCTCCCTTCACTTCTATGGGACTGTGCAGTTTGGGACATATCTCTGCAACCGCTCAACATAGCGACTTCAGGGATGGCTCATTTTAATTGTCTGCCTTGCTCTGTCATCTGGTTCATGTTTTCAGTGTGTTGGGGGACTCAGAGCTTCAGACACTGTTGGGGTACTTTTTTCTGGGAAAACTAAATTTCCCATGAGCACTTGCTTCGCGCGCTCGTTTCTGATTGGCTACCGCTGCGGCAGACATTTTGTGCCTTTTCCAGAGCAAGTATCCTACACAGGGCTTGGACTCTCCTTATCTCCCCTGCAGATTAACCCTTTGCCTGCCAGATGAATGTATTGTAGCGATTGCTCGGGTGAAATTTCAATCTTACACACTGTAGTTGGGTGATTCCTTATACTTTTAAACATTTTTGACACTGTGAGAATGTCTAATCCGTTGGAGCTTGGGGCCAGGCCTAAGACTAAGGACGCTGGGTTCTCTGTGTCCCCTATTACGCATTGCACCTCATGTCATTCAGGGTTACCTAGAGAATACTCAGGTCATTTATGCTCAGCATGTTCTGATGTCCCTGAGTCTCTCCCAGAGACCTCCAGCCATGCATTAGAGTCAGTTTGAGTGCAAGAGTTCAAGGCTGCTACTAGAGACCTTCGGTCTACATTGCAATTCTTTCCATCCTAGTTACAGGGGGTCTTCCACTCATGGTAGACCCCTTCTTCTGTCAGATCTTCCCTGCTGAAACCACAGGGAGTAACTGACATATCAGATTCCTCTGAGGAGGAACTCTTGGTGGATTCAGATGTTGAGGAATGTTCTGCTATGGGCTCCTCTCAGTTTTTTGGGGACCCCTTTGAGGCTGATCCTGAGCCCTCGGCAGAGGGCCTGATCAGGGCTGTCTTGACTACCCTAAACATTCTTCGGATCCCTCTGATGTTTTTCAGGAGCCTAAAAAGCCCTATACTTGTTTTCCACCTAACCCCACTCTTGACCGCCTTGTGTCTGATGAGTGGAAATCTCCAGACAGGAAACCCTCTGTTTCCAAGAAATTTGCCAAGTTTTACCCCTTCTCTGAGGCAGTGCTTGCTCAGTGGATTCATCCCCCCAAAGCGGATGCTCCTATCTCCAGGCTATCTAAATCTACTGCCTTGCCAGTTTCTGGCACTCTGAAGGACTGGACTGACAAGAAACTTGAGGTGTCCCTCAAGTCCTTTTTTGCCACTGCTGGTACTGCCGTGCGTCCAGCTTTCGCTGCAGCATGGGTTAACCGGGCCATTGCAGTCTGGACTGAACAGCTCACTCTGGCTGTTCGTCAGGTTGCTCCTACTTCGGATATGTTGCGGCTTCTTTCCAACATTTCTGAGGCCCAGCACTGTTTCTGCTGCCTTATTTGATGCCATCCGTTTGGTGGCAAGGGTTTCCACCATGTCTGTGGTTGCCAGACGAGCTCTTTGGCTCAATATCTGGTCTACTGACACTGCTTCCAAGAAAGCCTTGCTCTCATTGTTTGGGCCAGATCTTAAGGATCTGATTAGTGAGGCCACAGGTGGTAAAAGTACCCTTCTGCCTTGGCTGCCCAGGAAGAAAACGCCTCTCAATCGTAATAGTTTTTTTCGTTCCCTTCAGACTGAGACACGTCCAGCGAACCAGGCGGTTCCTTCAGCACCGCGTGCCGCCTCCAAGCCCAAACAGCAATGGAAGCCCAAGGTCTCCTCCAAGCCTAAGGCTTCCAAGTCTCCTTCGGCATGAGTCGCCAAACCCAGGTCACCACTCAGCTGTGGGTGGCTGGTTGTGTCATTACCACAGCGTCTGGAAGGATTCAGTGGCGGACCCATGGGTTTTACAGGTGGTGGCGGAAGTGTACAGGATCCCTTTCGTCTCTCTTCATCCCTTTTGCATTTTTCCCTCTCATACGCCCCAGGGAGCAGAGAAACGCTGTCTGTTCAATGGCGCTATCCAAGCCCTTCTGGACAAGGATGAATCCTTTGCTACTATTCCTCTACGTCTGCTGACGTGGAAAATGGCCTTTCTCCTGGCGATCGTTTCTGTTTGCCATGTCGCGGAGTTGCATGTTCTGTCTTGTAGACCACCATTTTTGGTGTTTCACAAAGACAAGGAGTTTCTCCCGAAGGTGGGCTCTGAGTTCCACAGTAATCAGGAGATTGTGCTGCCTTCTTTCTGCCCTGACCCTACCTCTGCCAAGGAGAGGGATCTCCACTTGTTAGATGTGGTGCATTGTCTCAAGTTTTATGTACATTGCACTGAGTCCATCAGACAATCTGACGCGCTGATCAGTTGTGCAAGGCTGCCTCTTGGTAGTCTGTGCACACATTTTCAAAGCACTACCGTGTTGATGTGCTGGCATCGGCTGAAGCCGGTTTTGGGAGGAAGATCCTGGAGGCAGTCTTGCCTGTCTAGGATCTTCTTCGGTTCTTCCTTCGCTTTTGAGCCCTGTTGGCTCTAGTTCCGTGTGCTGTGTAACCACTCTTGGGGTATTGTTACCCCTGTTCAGTGTCAAGTTGACACTTCATTTGTTTTGTTGGGCTGTGCTCTGATGGTTCATATCTGGGGACTTTGGGGGCCTTGCGCCTGGTCCTTGCCTTACTTCCCACCTCTGGGAAACTCAATGATTGGACATCCCAAAGTTACCAGTAACCCGTATTGGACGACAGAGAAAAGAGGATTTTAGTCTTACCTGTTAAACCTTTTTCTCTTAGTCCATGCAGGCTACTGGTCTCCCGCCCTGTCAAGGGACCATGCTTGGCTCTCCTGTGGCAGACCGTGGGGGTCCTTCAGGGTCATGCTCACAGGAGTCTTCTTTCCCTTCACTATCTAGTCAATAGTTAATGTCTCAGATCTTACTGGAGCAGGTCGGCTAGCTGCAGCCAAGGAGGGAAGGTAGGGTCCACCCCCTGCATTCAATTCTAGAATTTTTCCTGCCTAATTAATGGGTCGGATTGCCTACCCAAAGATACCAGTAACCTATCTGGACTAAGAGAAAAGGATTTAACAGGTAAGACTAAAATCCTCTTATTGCACTGTTTAATGATGCATGATATTGTTATGCATTAATGATACAATGCACTGTCATGAAGCCTAGTAAATGTATACAGTGATAAATTCACTGCACTGTATAATGAGGCTTTGCATCTTTATACAGAGATAAGTCTTTACAGTCTAACTGTATATAGTACTGTGGTTCTCAACCCATGCCCTCAGGTCGTACTAACAGACCAGGATTTGTAGAGTTCTTTGGTAGAGCACAAGGGAGTTAATCAGGGGCTCGGTCTTTTTGATTAACTCAACTATACCCTAGCAAGGAGATCTGTTAGTGGTCCCTGGTTAAGAACCACTTGTTTAGTATATATAAACAATGATATTAGACACTGCGCACTATCAAATTAATGATGCTTTGTATCTCTATACAGTGATAGCAAATACACTTCACTGTGTACAGTTAAGTATACGTATACAGTGATAACACTGTATTTGTATTTGTGCAGGTTAGTTGTGCATTGTAACCTTCTATTCATGTTTAATGTATATTAAAGTGCATCATTTTTATATTGCTGCACAATTTTTACTTTCACTTGTATTTTTTATTCACTTAAGTTTTAGTGGCTGCACTCTTATTGCTATCTACTAATGATATCAATGATGCTTTGTATATCTATACAGTAATAACAAACGCATTGCACTATGTAATGGTGATGTGTAGTATCTCTATACAGTGGTAAAAACATACTGCACTGTTTAATGATGGATGCCCGATCTATGTGAACAGTGATAACACACTGCACTATGTAAAAGTCTAGTATAAATATGAATACAGTGATAAAACACTGCCCTGTGTAATAAAGCCAGGCTTCACTATACATTGATGACAAACACAGTGTAATCTGTTTTGTATATAACTGCATTGATAATACTATGACTGCATAGATAACACGCTGTATCTCGTAACAAAAACACTGCAATGTGTATTTATAGTACATTAATCCACTGGTAACATACTCCACTGTGTAATGATGCCTGGTATCTCTATACAGTAATAAAATGCAGTACTATGGAATGTGTAGTGTATGAATATATATTGATAAAACACTGCACAGCGTAATGATGCTTAGTATCACTATACGGTGTTAAGAAATACATTGCACTGTGTAATGTCTATAGGAATACAGTGATAAAAATACACTGCTGTGTGTAATAATGCTTTGTATCTTTATACAGTAGTAGCAAAAAAATTGCACATTGTAATGATGCCAAATCCCTCTACAGTGATAAAAAACATAATGCAATGAACAAGAATGCTTGGTATTGCTATACAATGATAAAACACAGTACACAGTGTAATCATGTCTGATATTGCTATACAGTCATAACAAACGCACTGTTCTGTGTAATGATGCCTGGCAGGGTGACAATCAAAGGGACACAGGGTGGGGGCTGGTGGCCTGGGTAAGAAGGGGGGCCTGGAAAGTAATTAAAAAATCTGAAAGGATCATGATTTTATACAGTCAACTGGGACAGGCCTTTCATAGAAGCAGTGGTGTGGCCCTCTGTCTGTGAACTGTGTCAGAGCATTGAGGTGACCTGCAGAGCTGCATCAAAGAAACTGGGGTGGGGCCTAACTTCATACTGGCTCCATACCTCCCAACATTTCAAATTGCCAAAGAGGAACACTTGTGTTTTAGGGGGTGTTTTTGGGGGTGTGGCTGGTGGGCGGGGCATTACCAGGAATTTTTAAGCTATTTCATGACCTATTGTCACCTCCGTGTGTAATCTAATAAATGATTTAGAACAAGACCAAAGTATTTTATTTATACAGACTAATTTATAATCACATATACTGACATTTATACAAACATTAATGTGAGTTGTATTGCTGTAGAGCGATATTATACACTTACATACACACCACACAATCTCATCTCCTAAAAAGAGCGACATCAGGGTGGGAAAGAGGGACAAGAGGGATTTAGGTCTAAAAGAGGGACTGTCCTTCCTAAAGAGGGACACTTGGGAGGTATGTGGCTCTAAACTGGTTGGCAGGAGTTGCATCTAACACCAGCCAATCCAAAGGCTGCAGGGGCTCAGGCTCACACCAGTTCCTTTAGTATACCTTTGTCCAAGCAACTCAACAGTAGCATCGACATACAGTTCACAGGCAGTGGACCTGTGTTAAAGGGATAGTAATGTTTCACAAAAAACAGCAGCTCCAATTAATTTTCCTACTATCTGAGCCATAGAGAGTGTTATTTCAATACTGTCAGAGTTGTAGTTCAAGAGTAAATGAATAATAAAGTATCCCCCTCCTGCCCCTTTTAACTAGTGTAAGCCACCTCCACTCAGATGTGGAATCTGGTCTTGACAGACAGCTCACAGAAAGGGACAAGCTTCTTACTTTGAGCATTAGGAAAACTCCACCCCCCACACAGGGACGGGAGGGGGATACTTTATCATTCAATTACTCTTGAACTACAACTCTGACACTATTGAAATAACACTCTCCATAACCCAAATAATGTGGAGATTAATTGGAGCTGCTTTTATTGTGAAACATTTCTATCCCTTTAAATAGTGCCCTGTGCAAATAATGCTGAGATTGTTTTCTATGTATTTGTTAGCCTCAGCAGGGCACTTAATATATGTAGTACTTGTGTGACGTTTCTTCCTTTTCTTTCCACTTCTGTTTATTTCATCCATTTGTCCCCTGCTTCCTCTCTTGTCTTTCTTCCTCTCCCTGCCCAGCGTCCTTTCCTTGCCTCTTTCTGTTTATTTGCTTCTTACTATGTACAGTGATACTAAATACACTATGCTGAGTAATGAAGCCTGTATATGAATGCAGTAATAACAAAAACACTGCACTGTGTAATGATCAATAGCATATGTAAACAATGACCACTAACACACTTGTGTGGAATGTCTAGTACAACTATGCAATGTGCATCAAAGCCTTGTATATGTGTACAGTGATGACAAAACTCGCTGTTTTGTGCAATGTCCATTATCACTATACAGTGATAATAAAGATACTGTGTTGTGTAATGATGCTAGTATATCCATACAGTGACTGCAAACACTGTACTGTGTAATGATAAACTGATAGAGGGGGAGAAGGAAGAGTCTGTTTGAAAGAAAGGAACAAAGACAGAGTTACTGGGGTGAGAGAGAGGCTGATGCATCAGAAGAAGGATCATGCAGATAGAGGGAGGTTTGCCAAGTAGTTGATAAAGTATTGGAAGGCCTTTACGTTTTTGACTTGGAGCCAATGATATGATATGTCAGTGGCAGCAGAAGGAAGGCCTGTTTTTTTTTTTTTTCTTTTTTTTTTTGGGGGGGGGGGGTTCCAAGCAAAGCTGACTCCTGTAATGCCTATATTTAAATACGATAGTCATGAAACAAACCTCAGATATACAGTTGAAGTTTAAAGCTGTAGTGTTCAAACCTGTCCTTATAGATCAGTCATGCCAGAATTGAAAAATATCTCTTATTAGAGGCAATAAAGGATCAATAAAAAACCTTTTTCAATTATTGGCAGTGCAATGTGAGCAATAGGAACAACTTATAATTCACCCCTTCTCTAACAGTTTGCTGTACAGATCACGGAGATCTTCAAAGCTGGGTGACCTGTGCCTTACTCTCTGTTCATGGGAACTTTCTTTCCTCTCAATACAAACCCTGTACCAGCGAATCAGCTGAAATAGGGCTGCTGTGAATGGAGAGCGAGATCCCATGAGCTCCGAGTAGAGAGCTGACATCGCCCAGCTGCGCAGATCTTCATGTTCTACACAGCAAACCACGAGATAACTAGTGACTTCCAACTTATGGGAACTGTGTGATGATATTTTAAAGGGATCATTTGTAGAACTTTGCCCTTTTTGCCCTACTCCATACATATTTTTCTGGACTAAATGATGCCTTATTCAGGGAAGAAAATCCTTATGGCCTTCATGAATCAATTCTAAATTAGTAGTACTGGATATCGTCTGTAGAAGCTGGCATGATTCTATGTTACAGGACTCAAGGACCCATTTCATTTAAAGAGATAGTATTACTTCAAAATTACTATCTCTCATATTGTAGCCCTTAATAAACTGAGTTAAATGACACCAGTGGCATCTCTCAGACCTTTATGGTTTAAGAGATAGCCGCTTTCAAAGTTTCCTCTCCCCTGCTGTCAGCGTTCTGCTGCCAGCAGGAGAATCCGGTCTCTGAATCAAGAGGAGGCTCTTCAGCAGAGCCGATATCTCGTTATGGAAGGAAAAATGATTAATTGAAACAGTCTTGGTAACAGTCTTGGTAACCAAGCACACGTAGAAGACTGTTTCAATTAATCATTTTTCCTTCCATAACGAGATATCGGCTCTGCTGAAGAGCCTCCTCCTGTCCCGGGACCGGATTCTCCTGCTGGCAGCAGAACGCTGACAGCAGGGGAGAGGAAATTTTGAAAGCGGCTATCTCTTAAACCATAAACGTTTGAGAGATGGCGCTGGTGTCATTTAACTCAGTTTATTAAGGGCTACAATATGAGGGATAGTAATTTTGAAGTAATACTATCCCTTTAAGGCATCCTTAAAAGAAGAGATTGATTTCCTGAAGTCCAGCAAAAAGAATCACCTCTGTGTCCATGGGTATGATATCAAGTACTAATATATGCATATGCATGTTTTATAGGGGCCATTAAAGTTTCTTCTTGGATTAAGGTAAGTGAGGGTTTATTATTCTGAGATGTTAGTTTTCCTTTTATCCAAAATTTCCTATGTTTAACTATTGGATGAAACTAAAACATATTTATTTTATAGTCATTTGTTCTAAGCACAAAACCAAGAAAATGTTGTGTACACTAGAACCCAGAAGAAAGACACTAATCTGATCAGTCTAATCTTTTCACTGCTATGTGTGCTGTAGGGATTTCAAACTGATAATTGCACTATAATTACTGTAGGATAATTGTACTGTATTAGATTGGCTCACATTATGTAGTTTTGCACTGTGTGGTTTCTGTAATGTGAACATGAATAATGAACAAGCAGTTACACAATATAGACATTTTAAATCTGTAGCACACATATATTATTTAATGGGCTACTTTCACTATCAGACCTTCCATAGAAGCCAGGGCTGTATTATGACCCCTGCAGACCAATTGGGGAGCAAAATGGGGCCATTAAGCGCGTGTCTGTGGAAATTATGCATTTTTCTTTTTTTGGTCCTGCAAAACAAACTGCACTGCAATATTCTGAAATGTCACAGTTCATTCTTACAGCCTGTTCTTGGCCAAGGGTGCTATTTATTTGTTTTAAGCACCACTTGATTAGCTGAGAAGACCCAATTGGCTGCATGACACACAACCATGGTTTTTACCAAGGGTGCTTCCATTGGAGCAGACTTGGCAAAACACAGCAATTGCTCTATAACATCCTGGAACAAGTTTGCATCATGTATCAGTACAGACCTAAGATGTGGTTCACCACTGAAGGATTTCTGTAGGTTGTTTGTGACAGAGAGGAAAAGCAATTTGTTTGCAGCACTTTGGAAAGGATGATCATAGTTCATGACCCGCTTGTTAGCTGTCAACCCTTTTAGTGCAAGAGTATTCCCCATTGCATTGCTTTGTAATGCATTAGACACCTTTCTTGTACCCAAATGGTTAAGAAAAGTAAAGGGACTTGCCAATGTTCTTTTTATGTACTGGTTTTTAGAGGACAAGTATAATGACATTAATGGCCACTAACCAAGATAAGGAACTGGCCTGGTTTAAGGGGTTGCGGGATAGTGCAGAACTGATGAGACCCATTGTTTGTCAGGTTCCATCACAGCTATACCACCTGTAGTTATTTCCCCACTCTCTGGCATCCAAAGGCATTACAGATACCATGTATAGGGTCGGACAAATCTTTCTAGTATTCTCTGGTGTTTCTTTAATTCACCAGAATTAATCTTCAATTAGTGCTTGATTCATGGTTGACATGATCAAGGTAGAAGATCATCAGACTTACATTAATACCTTATGTGTCAAGGGTATTTTGTATATATTCAGGTTTTTTTTTAATGTGTTTAAAACAAATGTGATTTATATATATATAATTTCTCTGTCGTCCAATACAGGTTAGTGGTAACTTTGGGTAGGCAATCCGCCCCTTTAATTGTAGGCAGGAACAATTCTAGAATTGTATGCAGGGGGTGGAGTCTACCTTCCCTCATTGGCTGCAGTTAGCCAACCAGCTCCAGAAAGGTTTGTTCCTTGGTGAAGACACAGGCAAGAGAACAGTTCTGCTATAGTTTTAGAAACTTTTTTTTATTTTTCTGTTAGATATGGAATACCACCATTAGGCAGATTACCATAACTGACAATGCCCTTAGATGTGGCTAGCTCAGTAACCAGGTGCTTTTTGTGGACCTTAAGCCCTGGGGGGAAAATCTTGGGTTCAAGTTCTTTCCTCAGGAGTTGCCCACTGAGGCTTCTTAACACATGGTAGGCTGAAGACAGAAGATCTGTGGGAAAGGTGAGCAACCCTTTGAGTTCTGCAAGTCCACATTCCCACAGTGCCCCTCCGCACAGGGGTTTTACCTTTGGAGTTCCTATTGCACACTCCTGCACTCATTGGGTCTATCTGTATGCCTGTTGGGGGTTTTGGAGCAGGTTTCTGTGGTACTTTAACCCTTTAGCTGCTGGTTTTGCATCTTTTGGGGGGTTTTCTTACACTTTTCCTACCGGTTCAGTGTTTTTCGGTTGTTCTAGTGATGTTTCATGTCTTTTAGTTTTACACTTTTAGTTTTGTAAAATTTGAGTTAAAGGTGCGCTTTACCGCATAGGCGCCATTGCTCTATTCACTCCTATGGGACTGTACAGATTGGGACATATCTCTGCAACCAACTTCACCCCCAACGACTTCAGAGATGGCTCATTTTTATTGTCTGCCCTTGCTCTATCATCCGGTTCATGTTTCTAGTGTGTTGGGGGGCTCAGTGGGCTTTGGGCACTGTTGTGGTACTTTTTCTGGTAAAACTAAATTTCCCATGAGCGCTTGCTTAGCGCACTCGTTTCTGATCGGTTGCCGCTGCGGCAGCCATTTTGTGCCATTTCCAGAACAAGTATCCTACATGGGGCTTGGAATCTCCTTCTCTCCTCTGCTGATTAACCCTTCGCCTGCCAGATAAGTCTGTTTTAGCAATTTCTGGGGTGAAACTTTAATCCTACACACTGTAAATGTTTTTGACACTGTGAGAGTGTCTAATCTGTTGGAGCTTGGGTCCAGGCCTAAGACTAAGGACGCTGGGGTCTCTGTGTCCCCTATTGCACATTGCTCCTCAAGTCATTCAGGGTTTCCTAGAGAATTCTCAGGTCATTAATGCCCAGCATGTTCTGATGTCCCTGACAGTCTCCCAGGGACCTCCAGCCATGCATTAGAGCCAGTTTGGGTGCAAGAGTTCAAGGCTGCTACTAGAGACCTTAGGTCCACATTGCAACTCTTTCCATCCCAGTTACAGGGGGTCTTCCATTTTTAGCAGACCCCCTCTTCCATCAAGTCTTCCCTGCCAAAACACTAGGTCTCAAACCCTGCAATAATGTTCCTTTGGATAGATCCGGTCCTGGCTCATCTGCCAGGTCAGTGTCATGTAGGATCAGGGGAGTTTTTCTTGACCAGTCTGTTTTTTCCTTCCAGATTGTATAGAGACCTTATAAATGAGATGTCTCAGTTCTTTAATACACCAGCTGTAGAATCAGACCATAGGTCACAGTTTCTAGTACCAGCAAGATCAATTCAGCCTTTCATTCTTCCGAAGTAATAAATTGTACCATTATAAGTGAGTAATTATACCTATAGCCCAAGATATATTGGCAGATGAGAGACTATCTCTATGTATCCTTCCATGTAAAAATACCTTGATATCATTATTATATGGGAGAGTACCTAGGCCTATCTCATACTCAATAAGATTTGGGTATCTTACATGGGCCTTTAGGGGGAATAAAGAGCTTATTTAGTCAGTACTAGTATAACCAAATACCTTCCAATCTGTGTCCATTTTATAAGAGGATATTTATTATAATAACTTTCCTAACATCATTCAATTTTTCTTTATAGAAGGAGTATTTTCTATGAGAGGTGGCTCTCTTCTCAGGAAGTGGTGGATAAGTAAATTAGTTAGATTCCCTCTATCACAGGCTAAAATTCGACTTAGCTTCTGCTTTTAGCCTGCATTTGCTAGAACCTTCATTATGATTCAAGTTATGATAAATTGATTCTTGAGTTTTCTTCTCTCATTTAGGTCACATTTCTCAAGGAAGAGGTTATCTTTTCCTACAATGTATCATTTATTCAACATTATACTTGCGGCTAGGTTTCTGCCTTTTTCATGTCAGCCAGACGAGACTTGTGGCTGTGGTCGGGAGGTGCAAAACCCCTTTTGGATGAGAATTTGTTGCTCCTCCCTTCCATGAGGCATATCAGGATGGTCCAGTTGGTTATTACACCAGTTGTAGAATCTAATCAAGCCAGCTCAACACACACACTCACACACACCCTCACACCCTGAGGTGGATAGGGAGTCCTGGACATACTTGAACATTGAGAGGCTATCTCTGTGTATTTTTACTGCAGAATTTTTAAGAGGCCAGATCTGGCTGGGCACATCTGTTGGAATTATACTGAAACATGAGTTCACAAATTTCAGGCAATAGGTTCAACTAGAGTAGACAGTCAGCCTATCAGTGATCCATTTTGAATATAATTTTGTAATTGGGTCCATACTCTTACTCTTGTCTCTGTGGGGGTTCAGCAGGAATCTTTTCTTCTGTTTTATCAGATACAGTCCAGTACTGAAATGTTTACCAGATATGAATCTGAGTAACCGCTATAGTTCTCTATATCTTTTAATCAGTTTTTATAGATTACATCACCCTTTCATTGCCTGGGAGCTCAGCATATGTGGGCTATGTCTAGTTGGGCAAGGGGCTGTATGCCAGTTCCTCTATGACCTATAGTTCCTATTTTCAGTCACTCCTGATGGTTCACAGAGTTTGGTCCACTCACCAGGCAGACCTATAGTTTCTAGGATAGGATCGCTCACGGTTTGCCAGTTATCCGATATAGAGTGGTGAGCAGGCGTATTTTGGCTTCAGCGGATGTTAATGCACTGTACTCGTCTATTCTTCATAGTCTGGGGGATTGAGGCTTTGCAGTATCATTTTGAGAATAATATAGAATTTTGTTCTTAGTTTCCAGAATATTTGGGAGCCTCAAAGATATCTGAATTCGAAGGTGCTAAATGCCCTTCTCAAGCTTCGACTTTTTAAATGAAATCGGTAATCATTAATTTAAAGCTATCCCATTAGGTGCATTATATCAACCATATGCTTGAAAGATGCATGCATCTTTCTAGTTTGGTATCTAATTTATACTGGAAGATTATCCTTTCCAGCTTCAGGTTTTACCATTGTTTCCTCTCATCAGCACCCAGAGTTTTCCCCCAGGTGTGGGCTAGTGCTTCTCCAAACTTTAAGGTTGAGTCAAATGTCTGCTCCCTTTCTGAATATCAAAAGGTCCAAGAAGCAGGCCTTAGACCACTCTGTTCAGTCTCAAATATTTCTGCCAACCCAAAGGATGGTTTCTGATAGAAGATAGAATTCTTGCCATAAGGCACCTATCCTGAATCTCACAGAAATACCTGGGACTGCAGTACCCAGAATCATTACCATAATATATCTAATTACCTGGAATTTCTCAATGTGTTATATAGCCATGAAGAATTCTCCTAATTAATAAAGTAAATGAGAGTTTCTGCTTGCAAATGGGATGCAAAATACAGTGGGAAAGTCAGCTTCTACTCCTTACAGACCAGAAGAGTGTGCAGCACGGTGCTTCACAATGCATTCATTACACTCCTAGTCCTCGAGGTGTTAGTGGGATATTTCATGTAATAATTCGTTTCACTTGTAGTAACTTAAAGGAACACGAACACCAAAAAATTAAATTGGTTGCTAAAATGTTAAATATCAAATATTAACAGGTTGTTTATGTAAAAATAAACTATTTACATTATATCCGTAAAATATAATCCTAAATTTGTTTTTTACCTTTTGTATGCCAGAAATGTATTCAACGCATTACAACAAGTTTATTTAACCCTTTGAGTGCCAGAATGGTCCGCAACACATTGCTCTACAATGTGTCGAGTACCCCTCTGACACACAAAGGGTTAATCTTTTGTGCTATTTGCAATGAGAGAGTTGAGTTAATGTCAGTTGATTGTGATCCTACTGATGTTGCACTGTTATAGTATCTCAGCCCATCCTATATAATAATTAGCTAAATCGTGTGTAACGCCACGACATGCGCAGTAGATACTGCTGTGCGTGCCACACTCATGCGCAGTAGAGAGTGCCCGCGCCACGGCTGATACACAGCTGGGAGCTCCAAAGGAGTGTCCAGCTCTGTATCAGCCGTGGCGCGGGCAGTCTCTACTGCGCGTGACTGCCCCGCGACCGGGTGGCAGTGGCACTGTGGCCCGTGTAACGGGCTGTTCAACTAGTTGACCTATAATCCTGGAGAATCAATGAAAGCCCTGGTAAAAGGCAGGAATGTCTGCTACTTCAGAGCATATATAAGACTAGATATAAGGCCTCACAAAACCAATAGAAAATTATTTATAACCCCAGTTCATTTTTCGGTGTTAGTGTTCCTTTAAAGGGATAGTAATGTTTCACAATAAAAGCAGCTCCAATTAATCATAGTATTTGGACCATGGATAGTGTTATTTCAATACTGTCAGAGTTGTAGTTAAAGGGATAGTAATACTTCGTTTTAACTTTATTTTATTTTGTAGGCATTAAAAAAACATGAAGAATGATATAAGTCTTATCTCTCAAACCTTTATGGTTTATGAGATATTCACAAGCAAAGTTCCCCTCCCCGCCCCTTTTTCCTAGTGTAAGCCATCTCTTCTCAGATGTGAATCTGGTTGTATGACCAGACAGATAACAGAAGGGGACAATTTTCTTTGTATGAAAACAATGAAAGCCCTTCCCCCCTTGACAAGTTTTTTCAGCTTTTTCCCTTATCTTAATTGAAGATTGTCCCTCTCTGCAGTCTACCTGGGCATCTCCCTTCTGATCTAGCTGAACGGGGGGGGGGGATACTTTGTTTGTGAATATCTCTTAAACCATAAAGGTTTCAGAGATAAGACTTATATCATTCTTCATGTTTTTTTAATGCCTACAAAATAAAATAAAGTTAAAACGAAGTATTACTATCCCTTTAAAGAGTAACTGAATGATAAAATATCCCTTCCCTCCCCTTTTACCTAGTTGTAAGCCACTTTTCCTCAGATGTGGAATCTCTGGTCTTAAAGGGATAGTAATACTTCATTTTTACTACATTTAATAAGGTTTGTATTCAAAATCTACGTGCAATGCGTCCTTTATAATTTTCTGAAAATGTCTGGTTTGTCATGGAAAATACTTTAAAGTTTCCCCTTACCGCCCCTTTTCTTAATGTCATACATGGAGCTCATTGTTCTGAAATCTGGTCGCAGAGAGAGACCAAAAGAAGCGGTTTACATACTGGAACCCAGCCCCCTTGAGAGGATGTCCTCTCTGTAAATCTCCTCCACAGCTCTATCCAAACAGCGACGGAACTTGATTCAGTCACGTGAGCGGAGGACAAGCAAGTGAAGCATATCGGATATGAACAGAGATTTCCTTACTTTGTATAATTTGTATGTATTTTATATTTTTATATTATTTACATTCATCGGCCATGGAGGAAAAAAAAAGCATTGTAGCAGAAATCTTTAACCCAGTAACTATCATTTGTAGTCGTTCATGTAGTACCTTTCCACAGGAAATGACTGAAAAATCCCATATTCCCTGGACATAATAACAGCACATATATAATTATATAATATTCTATGCGCTTTGATACCTCTTGGTGATTTAAGAGAGATATAGGCTCTCTTCTCTCGCGGGACTTCTCAGCTCCTCGAGCGTGATGCAGGCACCCCCTCCTATCCTGAAATGTGTCAGGAGCGCTCACCTTTAGGAAACAGTGGCAAGAGCGAGCATTTCCTTAGGGAGAAAAAAGATGGCTGAATTTTTTCAACACAAAGGTGAGAAAAAGGTTAAATATGTATTCTACAACACTTTTTTAGGTAACCATGCTTGATATTATTGCATAACCTACCAGTTTATGCTTACGATACACAACGCATTACTATCCCTTTAAAGACCACACAGCTCACAGCAAGGGACTTACTGTGAGAACAATGGAAACCCTGCCCCCCTTGACAAGTTTTTCAGGTTTTTCCCTTATGCTATTTGTCCCTCTCTGCAAGCCATCTGCACACTACCTTTCTGTTCTGTGGTGAGAAGTAAAAGGGGCAGGAGGGGGATATTTTATCATTCAATCACACTTGAACTACAACTTGGACAATATTGAAATAACACTATATATGGCTCAAATACTATGAAGATTAATTGGAGCTGCTTTTATAGTGAAACATTACTATCCCTTTAAAGCTGGGGTTTAACACAAATCATCCATAGGTAAAGCAATGCATTGTAGAGCTCTCCATCATTAAAGGGGATGTTTCATCCAAAAATGTTTTATGATTAAAAAGTAGTGTAAGTTAAACTATATACATCTTTTTTAAACAATTTGTTTTTTTATTTAAATCGCTATTCTACGTAATTGCGCTCCACGGTACAGTACGTGCTGTACCGAAATGTAACAGAAACCAGCCCCATTCTCTTCTAAATGCACGCCCAATCACCCTCCCACTTTCCCTTTACACCCAGAGTGCTCTTTCTGCTGTGACGTTTTGTTGTTGGCCCAGCCCCTTCCACTGACTGTGTCCTGGCATAATAACTAGAGCGCGCACCTCGTGTCCTGTACAATGCTCATAGGCGTGCAGGACGCTGTAGGCTGCAGGTAAGCATGGGCTGGGGGTTGTCCAGTCATGAAGTTTAAAAAAAAAAAAGTTAAATAGGATCTAGTAACCCATTATTGTTCCATTTTAATAAGCTTCTTTTTAACCCTTTGAGTGCCAGAGGGATACTGTAGAAGCTGCGACTAGGACGCTCTCTAGTTATTATGCCAGGACACAGTCAGTGGAAGGGGCCGGGCCAACTACGACACATCACAGCAGGCAGAGAGGACTGCTAGGGATCTTGGGACAAGATGGCACTGCTCTGCCCGGACAACGCAACGAACTTAACAAGTAAGTATTAAACAATGAAAGACATTACAAGCAAATTGAAGTACACTACTCGCTACCTTAGGGGATGTTGCACTGAATGAGATATAGTTTAGTATACGGTAAACATCCACTTTTAAAGGGATAGTAATGTTTAATAATAAAAGCAGCTCTAATTAATCATCATAGTATTTGGACTTTGGAGAGTGTTATTTCAATTCTGTCAGAGTTGTAGTTCAAGAGTAATTCAATGACAAAGTATCCCCCTCTTGCCCCTTTTACTGATGTAACACTGTTCAGCCAGAGCAGAAGGGAGGTGCCCAGGTAGACTGCAGAGAGGGGCAATCTTCAATTAAGATAAGGGAAAAACCTGAAAAACGTGTCAAGGGGGGCAGGGCTTTCATTGTTCTCATAGGAAGAAGATTGTCCCCTGCTGTTATCTGTCTGGTCTAGCAACCAGATTCCACATCTGAAAAGAGATGGCTTACACTAGGTAAAAGGGGCGGGAGGGGGAAACTTTATCATTCAATTACTCTTGAACTACAACTCTGACAGTATTGAAATAGCACTCTCTATGGCTCAAATACTATGAAGATTAATTGGAGCTGCTGTTTTTGTAAAACATTACTATCCCTTTAAGGTATTTACACGCCTCATATAACCCTTTGAGTGCCAGAGGGGTAACGTTGCATACCCTTCTGGCACTCATAGGGTTAAATCAGTGGGGATTTTTGTTTGTTCCCGCTAGTGCAGATATAATGACTTGGTATTGCTCCTCTTCTCACTCTGTATGTATAGCTCTAAGAATCAAGAGATTCCATTGGCGTAATATAAAAAAAAAAAAATACATTTTTGGAAGGCTAATTTCTATTATTTGTCTTTCCTGTTTGTTTGTTTTTTTTTTAAATCAAAATAAATGACCTCCACAGTATTTACCAATGTCAAAACTAATTTAATTAAGTAGAAGTGAACCCTCTGTTAGTGCTTTCATTAATCCTCTGTCCTTAACAATAAATGCTGTGTTGTAATCAAGGTGAAAATCCTCACAGTCAGACTGCCAGGTGCAAATTATCAATCTCTGTACTTAACTCAGCTGCACCCAATAAAAAAGTTTAAAAGTTAATAATGTCAGTGTTCCCGCGTGAATGAGGTAAAACTGAATGAAATAATTTAACTGATCTTTGTAATGTTACTCTTTTTTATCATTATTACTTTCATTATTGTAATTCTTCATTGATATGGAACTCTCACTGTAACATGACTTTTAAAAGGATAGTAATGTTTCACAAAAAAGGCAAATCCAATAAATCTTTATAGTATTTGGGCCATGCAGAGTGTTATTCAATAATAATAATAATGTCAGAGCTGTAGTTCAAGAGTAATTGAATGATAAAGTATGCCCCTCCCGCCCCTTTTACCTAGTGTAATCCACCTCCCCTCAGATGTGGAACCTGGTCACTTCACTAAACAGCTCACAGCAGGGGAGAGTCTTCTTACTGTGAGTATAAGGAAACCGATGCTCCACCTTGACAGCTTTTTCAGGGTCTTTATTTATGCTCACTGAAGATTGTCGCTCTCTGTGATCCATCCAGACAGTCTTGCTGCTCTGAGGTGAGCAGTAAAAGGGGTGGGGATACTGTATCATTCAATTACTCTTGAACTACAACTCTGACAGTATTGAAATAATACTCTCCATTGTCCAAATTCTATAAAGATTAATGGGAGCTGCTTTTATTTTGAAACATTACTATCCGTTTAAAGTAGATTTCAGAAGCATCTGTGTTTGTCTTGGCACATTTGTACTTAACCCATTGAATGTCACTGGCACTCAAAGGGTTAAAACATAGGCATCCAACATACGTCCCACCTGAGATTTATAACAAAATACTTTATGTAAACAGATAATAAAGATGAATTAGTATGCCAATAAGGCCTAACCACCTTCCTGCCACAGTTTCAGAATTGTCTGTTAAAAATATGTATTCTCACTGACTTCATCAATGTCTAGCACTAGGCCTATAACTGGGTAACTTTTTACAAATACATTTTACTAAACTCTTTTTAGTGCTCCTTTGTTTAACTGCTAAAAAGCCATATTTTTGAGTAGCTGGCATTCTAAATCACCATTGTTATCAATAAGAAAAAGTAATGGGGCCCTTACATGTATGGGTTTCTTTCTAATCATGACGCCCATAGTCGAAAAAACATGGACGCCCCTGACTTAAAACTAAATATCTCTAAGTATTGTTTTATTTCTTTGTTCTTGCAAAATAAACAGCGCTGGCTGGCATGCCAGAGAGGTACTGACATTCCACACTAATCTCCATCTCACCTGACATTACCTGTCCTTCAGTAGTAAGTGATTTTCATAAACTAAGAAAACCATAAAGCTAAATATCTCAAACTATTATTTGTAGTAAATAAATCCCTAACAGAAATATGTGATTTTGAAAGTTCTTTCAAAATCAATTGTTTGCTATAAAATGACAGTTCCACTTTAGGCTTTAGAATTCACTTCCTACAGAGTAAAATTAGGTTATGACCACTGCAGGGACATGTTTCTCTCAAAAGTTATTACCGATAATTGGGCATTTCCTGCTAGTTGATTTTGTTGTTTTTCAGCCAGTTGGCTCTGTTGTGGCTGCTTGTGAAAAGCAGAGTATCTCTGATGCAAGCTTTCCATAGACAGATGTAACAAAAGCACCACCTGGTGGCAAGATCTTTAGATCCAGCTACCCAAAAAATGGCATACTCTGTTTAATAATGTTGAACGTAACTTCTCCCAGTTATGGGAGTACCCTTGCCTTAATCTGCAGGAAAATCCCTACAACATATCTTTTTTCATAATTAGGGTATGCTGCCCCTTTTAACCCCATGGATACTGAAGAGGTTCCTAATACATTGCATAGATGCTTCTTTTAAGTCTATACAGAAGAAATCTTATTAATTTTTAAGTTTGAGTTTAACGCTTTGAGTGCCAGAGGGGTACGCAACGAATTGCTTTGCAATGGGTTGCATGCCCCTCCAATATATCATCTCCTGGCAGAGGGAGTATCCTAGTATTGTTCAGCAGGACAATATGTACAATACAGATTTTTTTTATTCAGTAATACATTTTCTTTAACCCCTTAACACTTTGATTGCCAGAGGAATATGCAACACAATGCATTGCTTACCCCTCTTCCCCTCAAAGGGTTAACTCCAGTGGTTCAGGGGTTGGATTGCCAATAAAGACCGCATTGATGTAATTCGGCTGTCTTGGAGCAGTCAGTTTCAGACTCTTGTAGCGTTCCTCATGAAGGATTTATACAGAGGTAGAATTAAATTCCCATCACATGCATCTATAACTCTCTTTATACATGATCGTACCATATTGCCTCTTGTTTATCAGTACTCCTAAATAATTCTCTAATGAGGATTCCACAAGTAGTTTCCCATTTAGTGTATGTGTAGTGTGCTTGATTCTGAAACCCAAATGACATCTATATTCAACCACATTTGCCACTTTTCTGCCCATTTATTCAGTTTATCCAAATCTTTCTGCAGAGAAATAATAGCCTGCTCTGTTTGTTTTCCCTTCCACAGCTTATTGTCAAAAGATTGAAACACCTTTTTCAATATCCACTTCTAGATCGTTAATAAACAAGTTAAAAAGTATTGGTTATAGAACTGAACCCTGTGAGACTCCAATTACAACTTTGGACCAACTTGAAAGGTTCCAATTACAACAACTTTCTGCTATCATTTAACCAGTTCTCTATCCACACACAGATATCACCATCCAAATCTCATTCTTCTTTCACTCACTCGTCACTAAGGCCCCTTTCATTTGGGTGATACCAGAGCAGAGAATCTTCATTGGTGATGTGAGAGAGTGCTGATCTCATGGTGCCTTTAAATAGGCGATTGTCACCTTGCATGAATGCACCAAAGTGACCCTTTAGTGCATGCACACAGAAAAGTGGTAAAGATGCAGCAAAGAAGATCTGCATAGCAACCTTTGGGGCCACCAACAGACCTATCATACAAGCATTGCTGAAGTTTGCACTGCTCATCGCAACCTCCAATGAATGGCCAGCCCATGCGGGCTTAACAAAGGAAATCAGCGGCACTATATTGTAGGCTGTATACCAAACAGATAAGTCAATACATGCCAATGCTGAAACCAAAACGCTCACAGCCAATGCTCACTTCTCATCATGGAGCAAGTCTTGGGCATTCCATTCCACATACAAGAATCAAAAGGAGACTGCAGTAGAAACAGATAGTGCACATATACACTGTTACTATGTGTGCCATTTATTTCTGCTTAACCAAATAAAGCTGCCCTCTGTCTGATTGTTGGTGGAGTTCAGGAGAAAGGTGAGGTTATAACAAAGGCAACAGAACTGTGGCAGTGGGCAGCTACATGGGTAGTTCCATCAATACTTTAGTCTATGATGCAAGCTGGGTAATATACTGTTGAGTCCAGTGGAGGATTGTATGAGACCGGCAAGGCTAGATACCATTACTATAAAGGTTTATGGCTCTGCCAGTTTCATGTAATGGTGTATTGTCCTGTAGGTCTCATATAATACCAGGTAAATGTGGTAGCAGATCATCAGTCTTGCATGACATGGAGATTGTAGAGCAATGATTCCCAACCAGGGTGCTGTGGTAGTTTTGTAGGTCACAGACATCCACTTAGGGTGACCCTTGTTTATTTTATTTATTTATTAGGGAGAGTTCAACAAAAATATGAAAGTTGAATTTCAGTTGTGTATTAGGGAAAGTTTTATGCCCAATATATTTTTCTGTTCTGATTATTTATACCCTTCTTAATGTATTTGACAAATTACATATAAAATGTTAGGCTACCCCAAAAATTTACATTGTGTGTTAGGGGTGCCCTGGACAAAAAATGATTTAGCTATAGAGTTGAAGAACCTGATGAGATTGGGTAGCAATGTACAGTGAGTCTCGGAAACGTTGTAATCCGCTGAAACATGGACCTCAAACATGCAGTATGAGAGACTGATGTTCAAGAGATTGGGGAAACAGTCTTCACAATAAACAATGCCATTGACTGAGCAACTAATTACCCTGTGTTCACATGACTAAATACCTGAACCCTACATCATTCAGTGTCTTGGACATTACCTGTGAAAGTCATGTAACAAACTGAAGCACACTGTACAAATGTCATTATCATTGTTACACTTTTGATATGCCTTCATCCTCTGTACATTCCAGTCAAAATGTATAGGTATTGTGTTTACAAACAGTATTTTCCATTAAACCACAAGAATTTCCAACTAGCTAGGGTAGCACGTCCCTTTGTCTTATTTTGTAGCCTCCTGGCCTCGTATAATTGTTTTTGGTGCAATATTTGTTTTAACTATTCATTATTGCTTTTCATGTCTTTAGGCCACAGAAATGGACCGACAACTCTCTCAGCAGGTGAATGTACTGAAGGAGGAATTCCGAGAGAAGAGTCTATCTACAGGCCAGCACATTTTACGACTGGAAAGTCTCCTAGCAGAGGTGAGCTTTAACTTGCAGTATGCTGTTAATGTACCTCTATGATGGCTTGTATGAAGATCTAAAGCAGGGGTGCACTACATGAAGCCCTTTATCTACTGCTAGAATATGGCTGGCATGGGATGTAGTCTGGCAGCAGCAGGAGGGCCACACGTTCCACACCCTTGCTTTTAAATATACCCCCATAACTGTCTAATATACATTAACCCTTTTAAAGCGGAACTACCAACGCTAAACAACTTGATATCTAATAATTCTCCATCTGGAGACTAGCTGCTCAGTAGCGCTAGTCGCCAGAATTATTACCCTATTCAATAGAATTCTTCCCAGCCTGAGAGGCAGGACAGGGCACAGACACCTTTCAGTAGTGACGTCTGCGCGCCTGCGCTGTGGGTCCCTTTTGGAGCCAGATGGCTACTAGCAATGCCTCATAGAGCCGGCTGGGACTGACAGCGCAGGTGTGCAGACATCACTATGGAAAGATGTCTGTGCTCCGTCCTGCCTGTCAGCCTGGGAAGAATGGAGAATTCTATTTAAAGGGATAGTAATACTTTATTATTACTATCCCCCATATTGTACATATTTGCAAAATAATTTAATAGCCCCCAAGTTCAAGAGATAACCGAAGGCAAAGTTAAACCATAAAGGTTTGAGAGATGAACCTGGGGGCTATTAAATTATTTTACAAATATCTACAATACGGGGGATAGTAATAATAAAGTATTACTATCCCTTTAACAAGGTAATAATTCTAGCGACTAGTGCTACTGAGCAGCTAGTCGCCATATGGGGAATTATCAGACATCAAGTTGTTTAGCGGTGGTAGTTCTGCTTTAAGGACCAGTAGGGTACGCAACACCTTGTGAAGCAATGCATTGCACATACACCTTGTCCTTAATGCTTTCTAAATTTATAAATTTGCAGGATAATAGGCAGATCCCTTGTGTGCTAAAGGCTCCATTAATGCATTACCTAGCAAGGCTATAGATGGAGATGACTTTAGCATCCAAGGAGTTAAAAGTTTATTCAGTGATATTCTCTCCCCCCCCCCCATGGTAGCCATGCTATCTCAATTAGTTGCCCAACATTAGCTGGTATTTGTCTTATGGGGACACAAAGCAAAATGTACATATTCTGTTCCTCTAGTCCAGTGGTTCTCAATCTTTTTTTGTTCGGGGCACCCCTCACATGTAATCTTGAACATTCGGGGCACCCCTAACATATTTAATGTACTTTATCAAGGGCATAATGAAGGTTCCATACATAAATATAGTTATTATTAGGTCTTACAATCATAATAACACAATTAAACATAATGTGCATAACAATTTCTATAAATCTTTATTTAAAAGTCAATTTTTGTTAGTCTTTATAGAAAACACAGGGCACCCTAAGTTGATGTCCATGGCACACCAAAGTGTCATGGCACCCTGTTTGAGAATTACTGCTCTAGTCCCATGGAAGACCCTTTCTTTAGATCTATAACCTACAGAAACAGATGCACTTTTAACACCATGGTTTAAACTGACCTAATTAGTAAACAAATTGAACATTGCAAAAATGTCACTGTCTGTTAGTTGTGTAACTATTCAATAGCGGCCCCTGGTGCAAACTTTTTTGGAGGTTTTTTTGGGGGGACAGACTTAACTCAGACTTGTAACTCCTTGAATCCTAGAGTGGTCTCTAACTTATTGCAAATCGATGTGTTGGACACCTCTCTATCATCCAAGGAGTTAAAAACCCAAGCATAATTTTTATATTTCCCCTACATTGAAGTTGGTTTATTCCAATTTCTTAGTACATCTGTCTCTTTGCCTTCCTCTGCAGTCGCAATGGACAGGTGGCCAAAATCAATCTTGTAACCCTGGCCTAAATCCTATTTAAAAGGAATGATTCATGTAATTGACTAGATATCCATTCCCCATGCATTTTCTTCTACATGAGAAAGTCCTTTTTCGAGTGGTTTTACTGTGTAGCATGAAAACGCCCTGTCCTCTGCACCTGCTCTACGTCCTTCGCCCCCATCTTCCTTCAATCCAATGTATAAAGATAGATAGATAGATAGATAATAAATATAGTTGTTACAGGATTACATGTGCACATAAATATATACATATGTATACACATTCACATCCCACCTACCTTGCTTTTGCTGACAATGTTGATATTGTAGTAGATATTGCTAGAGGGGCTGAGAACAGCTCTTTTTGCATTTTTTGTGTGCTGTGCTAAATACTAAAACATAGATTTTGATTGCTGATTAGAACCATCTGGCTAGTCTAGTCAGTCCATCTTCCTATCTTTTAAAAAGCTGTCTAATTTCCCTCTCTGACAGTGAAATGAATTGGCATGTTACCTATATGACTGTTGTCAAGCTGAGTAAAAGTAGTGGACATAGGGTTGGCAATGTTTGGGTTTGGGGAGGCTAATAAAAAAAAAATCCTAAACACATTTTATATAGCACCACTAAAAATATTTCTGTGGGTGTTTTGAAGAAGGTTAAGCCTGCTCAATCATCATTCTTCTTCTCCTACAGCAGTAGGTGGGGTACACTGCCTATTACTTGGGCTATTTTAACCAAACCAAGGAGTATATGCAAACTACAGATTATAGGTTTGATGGATAAAGACTTGCTGCCGGGTAGTACTAGTAGGCTGTTGCCAGTGCCTAGAAGAGGATACCTCCCAAGCAAACTTTGGTGGTTGTTGAACATCAAAAAGGACTATCAATATGGTATAAAATATGAAGATGGAAATTACCTACCTGTAGAAGGCAGTGAAAACTGGTTAATATTTTGGCTGTTAATCAGTCCTTATTGGGGCAATTAAAACAAGTCTGGGGTATGAGACAGTGTATGTGTGATTTTGTGACTACCAGTGGAAAGCAGAATAAGGCTGGGGTGTCATAACCACACATGGTGGTGACTACCACTGCAAGAGTGGAATAAGAAAGGAGCAAAATAAGTACACCATGTCAACAAAGATTTCTATTATTTGTCACTTTTGTTATCATGTTTGAAAACCTCGTTCAAAATTGCATGTGTTATTTTAACCATAAAACCAGTAACATTCACATTTATTTTTCTGGGGAAAAGTGAAGGTCTCCTGGTGAGGCACAGTGATTAATTAGCACATGAAACATCACTGAAAAGATTAATTAGCATATGAAACGTCACTGGTACTGCATGGGTACCTCAGTAAGCACACATCCACATACGTACCAAGAATGGATATCACCTTAATCCCTTAAGGACCCATGACTCCTGGACCGTCATGGAATTCTGAGCCCCCCACGCGGCTGCACGCCGTTTGGGGAGTCTGGAATCAGATTCCTAAAAAAAGAAAAAACAAAAAATTCTCCGTGGTCCTTAAGTGACCGCCGCGTGCGTGCGCGGCCGGTCCTTAAGGGGTTAAGTGTAAATTTGCTGGTCTTTTGGCTAACAGGACAGTTTTTAATAAAGTTTTCAAATATGCAAACTTGAATCAACATGGGGGCTTTTTAACCCTTAGATTCTAAAGAAGTCTCCCTGTTTATGCTGGAAAAAGAAACCCCAAGGTTAAATAGCTGCAGAATCCCTCAGCGGGTTAAGGGGGTCATAAACAATACAAGGAGGCCCTCACGTTGTCAAGAAAGGTGTGACGTATATTTTTGGAGTAGGGGGTGCAGGATATACTTTGAATGCAATATGCATCTCACAGCCATAGTACTCCCCATTGAAAAAAAATGTGTGTATGTATAAAGGGCCTTTATCAAGACAACCAGAACCGTGACTGGGTTATAATTTATTTATTTACAACTTTTTTTATTTATTTATTTTGCATGGAATAGTATTGAGCCCACTGTCTGTGTAAGAAGAGTCTCGGATGTGCTAGCTTGTTTGGGGACCCAAGCTGTGTTTGTTTTTGTTTTTTTAAATAACTTTAAACTGCAATTTTTGATTGTGGTCACCAGGGGGTACTGTTATTGTTTACTATGGAAAACCATAGTCAGTGACTAAACATCTCCCATAGAGTAATATATTGCATTTCATACACAGTTATTGATCTTTTTAACCTGATTATTTTTGATCCATTAATAAGTAGTATTGCTTCTCTTCTCTGCATCTTGGTTCCTGTTAAGCTGTATTTCATCACCCAATTGAACTCAACTGCTTGAGATTCAGGGCTTTTTGATTAGTCTTCACCTTACACCTGTAGTGTTTCAGATCTACTTCAGCTTGATTTCAGAACCTTTCCTTTCTCTGAAGAACCTGATTGCTCATGTTCATCTCTGAAGCCTTGCCTGTCTGCCTGTACTGGACATTATTTTCATTATTTGTTTTCTGTTACTATGCCTGCATCTCAGTCCTGCCCTCCTGTGGATTTCCAGTCTACTTTTGCAGTAACAGCCTTTCAGTTAGCCACATTCCAAATTGCTCCCTGTAGCAGTGGTGGTTTTGCTAACTTGTGTACTCCAGCATTCTAGCTGCCTGTGGAGTTTTACTGCTTACCTCACGATACCTCTTCCTCATGACCCTACTGCTATATCTCCCAGATGCTAATGCTGCAGCTGAGTTTATGTGCTAATGACTCAACCAACAGCAGTGTTCAAGTTCTTGCCCCATCTGGTGACAGCAGTAGGTACACTCTAGCTGAGGGACCAATGAACGGTGGTTCTTTGCTCTTCACACATTGGGTCCCTCAGCCTGTCTTGCTTAACTGGATATGTGCATGTTTTTCTTGCACATCATAAGGCAACCCTTTTCCAGTTAACCTTGCTATACACTTTACAGGTGAAATGTTTTTTGAAAATTTTTGCCTGTGCATCTTTGCTGTGCAAGATTCCTATGCATCCATACTATGCACATTGTCTGTGCATCCTTTGTTGTGCACCTTTTGCTGTGAATCCTTTGTTGTGCACCTTTTGCTGTGCATCCTGGCTAGGCACTTATCTTGTGTATCTCCTGTGCACCCTTCTTTTGCAGTGCATGTTTTTTGCATGTACCTGCACATTTTGATGTTGCGCTTTGCCCAGCTTAGCACTTAGTCTGCAGTTTTAGGTTTTTTTTGACTAGGCTGGATATAAAAGTGATAAAATAACACAAAACTGTGCCACACGATATGCACATATAAGAGGCTGGAGGACATAAAATAACTCTTGAGTGAATCCAGAATAAAATATAAATTCTGTAGAACCTATTCAATGGTGATGATTATGAGATTAGAGAAATAAGGGAAAAAAAAGGTCTAGCATACTTAGTTGTAATAGTTGAAAACCAGCAAACATCTTCATTAAAAACATACCTTTCCATATGTAATTCTGTAGCTGCAGACAATAAAAATATTCAACCTAAATAAAAATGAAAAAATGATTTGCTTAAAAGTTAAAGTAGTAATGGGCCTAGATGGTAAGAACACATACATATTGATAGCATCAATGCATAACAATATTAATATCTGGCACTCAAAGGGTTAATATAAATTTCATGGATTAATGTGAAAGATGCCTTCAGTCTCCTCTATATTGCAAATACTTTTCATATAACTGTGTTAACCCCTTGGCTACAGGGAAAATCCATACCATGTATCTCTCGTTATTTGCAACCTATTCCAAGCCAAATAATTCTCTTCAGACTTTTATGTAGGATATTTCCAATAAAATCTTCTAGATTGAATATTACTCTAAAATTCCATTTAAAATAAATCGTTAGTGCTACCTTTGGAGCTCTAAAATCTGATTGTTCACAGATGATTTAATGTATAGTCCACCGTATAGCTAAAGAAAATATAGTCTTCAATTAAACATACTTTGAACTACGTATAAATAGAATGTATCATATTTTTATTAAAGTCTGTTATCTCACTGGCTATGTGTTTGCCTGTGTATCCTGGCTCTGCAATTTCTGACTGTGCTTTGTTTCTGCAGCTTGGATGCACACTTTACATATACATATTGTCTCTGCTTTTTGTCTACATGTTTTACCTAGGTATCCTGGCTATGCTTGTCCCTGTGAATTTTGGTTCTGCATCTTTATCAACAATTCTTGGCTATGCATTTTTTTCTCAGTGCCTTTTGGTGCCCCTTGGTTATGTTGTGCCTTCTTGATATGCTGATATGTAAACACCCATACACAAATTTATTTTTGTGCATCTTTGGCATATAACTTTTTCTGTACATTTTGTCATGCAGCCCCCTTTTTTCTGGTTCATCTTGGTCATGCACCCCCTCTGGGATATCTTTGCCATGCATTTTGTGTTTCATGTGCATACTTGCTTTGCACTCTTTCTGGGGCATTTTGGCCATATTTCCGTTGCGGCATGGCCAGTCATTTTTTCAGTGATAACTTGTCTATGCATTTCTACTGTGCCTGTCTCGAGTAGCCTTGTTTTTGGGTGTGCGCAATTTCTCCTAGGCACCTGTTTTTGTGTTGGTGCTGTTCAAGATTTCTTTGCATGAAGAATATTGTTTGACCTACTGTTGATACTTCTATCCGTATGTTCAGTGTATCCTAGAAGACTGGACTAGAAGTAAACTTCTGTACACTAAGAAGAAAGTCGTAGTTTTGCTTTGATGAAATTCAGCATTAATGGGTTTGTTCCTGAACTCTAGTGAATGTTATCTTATCCAGGAACTGCACTTGATGGTAAAAGATTATCTCACAGGCAAGGTCACTACTATACCTTTCCCAGCTTACTTGTAATACTGAAGTTTTTACAGACGTCAGTAATATTTTATGAACAGTTTATGGTTTTCTCATTCAAGGCAAGTCATTTGGTTCCTTGAGTGTGGAGTCCCCATTGCCAGTATAAGTTACTGTGTAAGTGAAGCACATAATGATGCAGCCTGGACTTCCTCTTGAATATTAAGGTTCACTTCACAAGAACAGTGTCTACTTCCTGGGCTAAGAAGACAACCGCATCACCAAAAGAGATACAGGAAAGCAGCATGGGCCTTAATCATTACCTATATAAAAAATTACCAAATGGATATGCAAACTTCAGCAGAAGCCAGACTCAAGAGGACGGAGCTCCAGTAGGTGGTACCAGTTTGTCCAGTAGGAGAATGCCTCTGTATATTTTATATTGGTAATATATATTGTGTTATTTACATATATTCGGTTGCTTGTCACAAACATTACTTAGTGATATGTTGATGCCCATCCTGTTGTGGGTACTGCTTTTTGAAGCCCCATTGTTTATTGCCATGGATTGGACACAGAAGAAAATATATTTTGAGTTTCTTCTGTGACCCATCAACGGCACACTCATTCTTTTGTTTAGTACTAACTGTGCTTGGTTACAGCTTGGACATTATGACTGAGAGCATGCTGGGAACTCCCTTATAAACAGTCCTGATTGACCCTCCCCAGTGGAGACAAAGCCCATTGTTTGTTTATTTTGCTGATGGGAGAAGAAGAAACAGAAACATCAGTAGGTAAATGTTCCCATTTTTCTAAACACAATTCTAAACATAAAAAAAGTGTTAAAGAATTCATAAAAATACCAATAGTTTTATTATCGAAACAAAATTCTTAATAGCGAAGGCACTACTTTCCTTCATGCCACCCTTTCTGAAAGCCGTACATTTTTGCTGTTAGTGATTTAATCTGTTTCAGTGCAACAAACATACAAACCTTTGATGTTAAATGGCAAATGCTGCTAAATAATTCCACTGTTAGACAGTTATAGGAAAATCAGACAAAAGGTCAGACATTTTAGCCACGTTCACTTTTTGAAAGGCATTCATGGGTTGGGAAGAGCAAACCTTGGCCATTCCCTTAAAACCATGAGCATACCTGGGAACTTTCATTTGAGGGCTACCCGGAGGGTAGTCCTCTGTTCAGCAGGGGGTAACAAAAATGACGCTAATCGCGTCAAAAAGGGGCGGGGCTTGGCTCGAGTGTTGGGGGGATTTAACCCTCTGAGTGCCAGAGTGGTACGGAATGCATTCCGTACCACTCTGGCACTCAGAGGGTTAAAATGTGTCACACAGAAGGCTGGGGACGGAGGCACAACGGGAGAAAAAAGCGGATGTGGCAGAGTTTCTATAGAAACTCTCCACATCCGGAGGAATCTGCCTCTGACCCGGTAAAACTCTGTCAGAACCGGAGTCTCCGGGGCAAATCCGGAGAGTTCCCAGGTATGACCATGAGCAATTCGGTAACATTATGGAGCGAATTATTATTATTTTTTTTTTTTATTAAAAGTACATTGTAGGCAATGCCTCCCTTTCTTTAATGTAACCGGAGACTCCTGTAATAATCTCTAATGTTCTTGTCCTTGAAGATTTAACTAGTTGGTGTTCCAACCCCGCTATACACAGAAAAGAAGCATTTCTGGTACAAACAAACTGCCCCTGATGGAATAAATAAAAATTCCAAAAATGTTAGTTTAATTAAATGGGGATTTTAACCCCTTGAATACTAGAGATCTCCTACACTTTGCTTAGCCTAGCATTCAAGGTGTTGAGTACAATTTTAAACAACAGCATTTGTACTTGGCAGTTGCTTTGACCCAGAATTGCACCATATCATCGCAGTGCATTGCATTGATGGTTTCTGTAATGTACAATGCATTGCTAGTCTCGTGTAGTGATGATTTACATGTGTATGACAATAGATTGCACTATTACATGTGACCAGCACTGGTATAACTAGACAGTCAAGGGCGGAGTGCAAAGATTCTGGACCCCTAACATAAAAATAATCTCCTGGAAGTGTAACTCGAACTTTTTGAGCTCTGGGGCAGATGGGCCTCTTTGGATGCTGGGTTCAATCACAACTGTATGCCTTCCAGTAATGCCGCTGGTGGCCAGCAATGAAGTACACAATTCAAGAGACCAGCAATTCAATGCATAGACAATATCTCATTACTGTATGAGGTGACCTTTTTTAGAAAATCACCCCTACTTTTGAGATCCATGGGATGTGCAATGTTTTGCTTACCCCTCTGTCACTCAAAGTTAAAACAGACTGTTTCCCTGCAATCCTTCCTTGTCGTCATCAATTCAATCCCGTTTTTTCCTCTTTTTTTTTTTTTTTTCCCCTGATATGGAGCAGCAGATCCTAGAAGTAAGTATGTGCGTGCTTGATGCAATGGCAGTTCCATCTTTATTTTATTTATTTTTTGCTGTCAACCATTGTCTGCATGGTACCTTCATAATATTGCATGCTACATTTAGTTCTAACCACAATCCTTTTTATTTTTTTTTTCTTGCTGAACACAGTGTTTCCAGTGATAAAAGAAATGTGAGCCATCATTAAAGAAAAAAACTGAATTGTAGGATAAAAAAAGTAGCACAGAAATAGTAGTACCACAGGGAAGCTAATGTTGCTTGTTTAGGAATATTTTAGGCATGAATAAAAACATTTCCTGGGAGGTTAAACGCTGTGGTGATGACAGGGAATGTGCTAGGTGACCTCACCTGCTATCATCCAGTAGAAAGCAAGAACAAGTGTATTAGTCATTACTTGCCTGACTGACCAACCACAAGATATGTGGAACGGAATTTCCAAGTGACATCTGTTCCACACATAAAGGTCATTGTATATGGTTTGCAATCTTATTTGTCTGGCTCACACAATGATAGGCAAGTGGGGGTTGGTTAGTGGATTTAGGAGAAAAAAGTAAGACACTTATGTGGAAATGTACTACTGTAGGCAAAATCGCTTATATAGCAATTCTGGGACAAACCAATTGCACCATAAATAACAAATTAAAATAAACTTTGATTTCAATTGGGAATTTTTATCACCTTTGCATTGCTTGACTATCTCTCTAGCATTCAGTGGGCTAAATACCATTTTTAAAGTGAAAGATGACCTCCTTTTTGACTTTAAATGTTGTTGTTTTTTTAAACACATCCCTGACAGAAAGCTCCCTGAATTTCTGTTTTCACAGAGCTCTCTATGGGGACTGCGAATGCAGAGATAGTGATGCAATGTTGTAATCACACAGTAGCAAAAATTCCTTCCTCCACTGCAGCATACACCCAATGCAACAGAGATAGTACAGCATTGTATCACTGTCTGGCTTTTACAGTTTTTGACTTTTAGGAAAAATAAAGGGATAGTAATGAAAATAAACTGAGCTTTGATTCAACTTGTAGTTCAAGAGTTATTAAGTTATAAAAAGTCCCCCTCCCATCCCTTTTACCTGTGGTAAGCTGCCTTCCCTCAGATGTGGAAACAGGTGGCATTACTGAACCTCTTGCAGTGAGGAGGGCAGGTTTTTCCTTATGCTCACTGAAAATTGCACCTTGCTGCTCTCCATCAGGACCAGTTTGGAGAGGCAGCATTACATAAGTAAATGGGTGGAAGGAGGATCCTTTTTAACTTAATAACTCTTGAACTACAAGTCAGTACAATTGAAATACAGCTCAACAGTCTAATAGTTCCTGATTCTCTGTAGGCCACACACAGAGTGTTACAAAGGTGGAGTTATGCAAAACTCGGCCAAGAAATAATGTACACTTCCACTCGCCCAAGCCTTTTGCCTCATCGCCTACACTTTCTCCATTTCAACTTTCACCGCAATGAAGGGGAGGGGCTATCCATTTCTCCCTGGTGAAGGGGGGAGAGCCACGATACACATTCCCTTTCCTCTGGCGAAGGGGACATGGTGGCCCCTCCCCTTCACCAGGGGGAACAGGATCGCCCTTCCCCTTCACCACGGTGAACACCATAGCCACTCCCCTTTGCTGTGGTGAAAGTTAATGCCAAACACCTCATAGCTTCCTAATAAAAAAAAAAAAATCAGACCCAATGCCCCCCAAGCTGATTCGGTTGAGATCAATAGAGGCAACAAAGGGGAGCAACAGAGCACCCCTGCTTCTATCCTGCGCAAACTACCAGGTAAGAGTGGGTGGGAATGGGAAACTCGCATCAATTAGGGAAAGCCACCTACATTGGCGTGAAAGGCTTTCCTGATCCCACTAGTATATAATAAGTACAGAGCTCAAAATTTCCACTAGCCAATGGCGAGTGAAAGTTTAGCCCTGGCGAGTAGAAATTCAGCCCTGGTGGGTATGCTATGGCTTGCAGTGGCGAGTAACTTTTCAGGTCTGGCTAGTAGCAAAGGACTTAAAATTATAAGCCCTGATAAGTATGTAAGTAATTTGACTTTACTTGCTTAAGTACCACTTTAAATAAATGGGGGTTTTCATGTTCCCTAGAGGGAGGTGGGGTGGTATTCACCCCAGAATTGCTCCTGTTGTGCATATAGTCCTGTGTTAGTGGTGCTAGTAAACTAACTCACTGGTTTGTAAAGCATTGGAAAGTTCTCTTTTGGAGTTTTCTTCTCTGGAAACAATATTAGTAATACAATTTTTCTTCTCTCTTAGCCTTTTATTACAGAGTATTGTAAATATATTCAACTTTTTTTTTTCATTGTGAGTTTTTCCTCAGTGCATTTCATTTTTTTTTTTCATTCACCAAAATACATTTATTAACCCAAAGATAAGTTTAGTTTTAAAGATAATTAAAAACTTCCCTTATGTTGTACTAGAGCATACCTCCCAAGATTCCTCTTTAAGATGGTCAGCCCCACTTTGAAACCCAAATCCCTCTGTCTTTCTCCTACCCTGGTGTCCATCTTTTAACCCTTTGAGTGCCGCCAATGGGGTGTGCAATGCGTTGCTCACCCCTCTGGAGCTGAAAGGGTTTAGGAGATCAAAATGTGTAATGTGTATAACATTGCTCTTCAGCAATTAAATAGTAATGTTTAGGTATGACAGTAAACTTTTTTTATGAAAACACATATTTTATAGATCTTTTCCTGCTGAATAAAACAAGGGTCCTCCCACTGCTGTCAGATGTTTTATTCAGAATTTATAACAGTTCAAATAATCATGAAGTGAATTTACTGTGTTTACTTCCTGATAGTTCTAACTGACAGGCAGTGACAGGCAGTTTCTATCACATTCTATGGAGAACTGTGTATCACTGACTTTTCTGACTTTCCTCTCCATTAGAATGCAACAGGAAAAACTAATTAGAATTTGACCACTAGAGGGCACTGCTAATGTAAAAAAACATGGGTTTAAACCGTAATAACTCTGGAAATATGAATCTCTTGGCAGTGGGAGTACCCTTATTTTACTCAATAGGAAAATCCCTACAATATATATTTTTTCATAAAAAAAGTTTACTGCTCCTTTAAGCTTCCCCCTGCCACCCCTTTTACACATCATGAATCTTCCCATAAAATCAGAAGGCCGATCGAGGCAGAAAACCTGCCCTCCTTCATCATGAGGCAGGGTTTTCTTTATACTGATAGACAGAAGATTGTCCCTCTCTGCAAAGTGTTCAGTCCAATGACTGAATTCCAGATCTGAGGGGAGGCTGCTTAACGTATGTAAAAGTGGCAGAAGGGGGAGACTTTGTTATAGAATGAAATGAAAACGGCAAACTTATGGCTGGTTCTAAAGCTACACATTGTTCTACAAATGTATTGTATATAGAAGACTAGATCTTACTGTAATTCCTAAACATTACTATCCCTTTAAACATGTTTTATTTAAACATCAGTGTGTTTATTAATTAGTCTGGTGAAAATTAAATATTTTGGTCTTGTTCTGTATCATTCTCTTACATAAAGAGCCATGTGATCATCTAATATTCTCCCTAATGTTACACCCACCAGTTACAAATCCACCTCTTTGGCCAGTTGAAGTGTTAGGAGGCTGGCTTTGCTAGACACTGTTTTTAAAGGGATAGTAATACTTAAAAATTACTATCCCCCGTCTTGTAGCCATTCAAAAACTGAGTAAAATGAGCCCAGTGGCATCTCTCAAAACTTTTTGGTTTGAGAGGTATCCGCTTTCAAAGTTCCCTCTTTTTGCCTTTCCCCTGATGTCAGCATTCTAGCTGAGTGCAGGGGAATCCGGTACAGGCAGAGGCTCTGCAGCAGAGCCATGATCGCGTTATGGAAGAAGAAATCCTTACCTTAAAAGGTCTTCTATGTGTGCTTTAACAAACCAAGCACACATAGAAAACCTGTTTAGTGAAGGATTTCTTTTTTATTACCGTGATCTCGGCACTGCTGCAAAGCAGCCGGCTGATCCCAGGAGACGAATTCCCTGCTCTCAGCTAGAATGCTGATGTCAGAGGAAAGGCAAAAAGAGGGAACTTTGAAAGCAGATATCTCTCAAACCATAAAGGTTTGAGAGATACCGCTAAGCTCATTTTACTCAGTTTTTGAAGGGCTACTAGATGGAGGATCGTAATATTTAAGTATTACTATCCCTTTAAGAAATGAAACTTTATAGTTGGTTCAGTGTGACACTTGCAAATTCTTTTTTTTTCTGACCAACTATTACATGTTCACTGTGCTCTGAACGACTGTAGACAGTAATTCTCAGCTCCAGTGTTTGGGGCAAACCAAATGGTCAGGTTTTCAGTGTATCTCTAATTTAGCACAGAGGAGTCAATCATAATGGCTGAGCCAGTGATTACTCACCTTTTATTAAGAAGGGATGTCTTGAAAAGATGCCCTGTTGTGCACTAAGAACTAAGGTTGAGAAACAGTGCTCTAGACCAGAGGTGCCCAAGTTCTCAAGGGCCACCAACAGGCCAGTATTTAATAATTTCCCTGATTAAGCCCAGGTGAGTTAATCAGTGGCTCATTCATTCTGATTGACCCAAGTGTGTGGTAACAGGGAAATCCTTATTTCCTGGACTCTTGGTCACTCTTGAAGACTGTACTTGGACACCCCTGCTCTAGGCAGACACCACATACTGGATCATTTCTGATAGCACAGCAACTGATCAGATTGGCCTTGGACTAATGAGCATACTGTGCAGAGAACAGACATAAGTTGCCACACTGGTCCCCCAAGACAATAAAGTTAATTTCTCAACTATTTAATTTACAAGAAAAAATTGCTAGTACAACATATGGTCAGATTTTAACTCTCTGTAAAACAAACTTGACTTAATGTGACAGGTCTATTTTATCACCCATTCAAGTCCGTGTAGCACTATCTGGTTTGACCCCTTAATGACCCATGACGTACATGTAAGTCATGAGGTGGATGTCCCTAAAGGACCAAGGACGAACATGTACGTCATGGAATTCCAGGCTCCCCGCGCGGCTGCACGCCGTTTGGGGAGTCCGGAATCAGATGAGCAAAAAAAAAAAGAAAAAAATGCTCCGTGGTCCTTAAGTGATGGCCGCCTGCGTGCATGGCCAGTCCTTAAGGGGTTAAAGGGAAGCTGTTGTGAGTAAATGCTTTTTCCTGTAGTATAAAGTGGATTGTGTCTGTTTTTTATTTTGATCTTATTTTTTTTTTCTTCTTGCTTGGCGGTCATTAGTTCATGTAAATATATGAAGCATGTCTGCTTGAAAAAAATGTCTTGTGAATCCTGGTCAAGCTGCCCACAGAGCCTCATACACCCACCTATAGAAGAGTTTTGTAAATTACCCTTCCTTAGACCCTGACATTCTGCTATAGATAGTAGTAAAGGAAGATAAATCCTGAAAAGCACTATTTAGCAAATAAAATGAAATCTAGATAGAATATGATAGTCCAAAACAGAAAAGCCAGTAATGAACAGGAAACTACCATAAACTGTTTAAAAAGATAGTAATATTTCACAAAAACAGCAGCTCCAATTAATCTTCATAGTATTTGGGCCATGGAAATTATTACAGAGTTGTAGTTCAAGAGTAACTGATAAAGTATCCCCCTCCTGCCCCTTTTACCTAGTGTAAGACACCTCTCCTCAGATGTGGAATCTGGTCTTGGAACCAGACAGCTCACAGCAAGGGATAATATTCTTACGGTGAGCATAAGGAAAACCCTGCCCCCCTTGACTGGTTTGCTCCCTCTCTGCGATCCATCCGGACAGTCTTGCTGCTCTGAGGTGAGCAGTGTTACATCGGTAAAAGGGGCGGGAGGGGGATACTTTATCATTCATCTACAATTCTGACAGTATTGAAATAATAATCTCCATGGCCCAAATACAATGAAGATTAATTGGAGCTGATTTTTTTGTGAAACATTACTATCCCTTTAAGAAAGTGTGATACAATTTCCATTTTAAATTCAAATACTAGATCCTGTGCTTCCTATTATAACGCATGTAGAGCTGTATTCAATAAGCTAAAGAGCTGCAGCGTGCAATTCAGGAACAAACCAACTGCTCCATAGGCAGAAATGTAACCTTCCCGATTATTTCAATGGCAGTTTTAACCTTCTGAGTGCCAGAGGGGTACGGAACACATTGCCCCTCTGCTACTCAAAGGGTTAACCCCCTGAATGCTGGAGAGGCCTGCAGCGCACTGGAAGGCATTGGCAACCTCTCTAGATTTCAACACTGAGGAAAGCCTTGGATTACACCAGGCTTTGGCAGCCTATGGCTTTCTAGCTTCAGTTTGACTAAACTCCCATCATCCTCAGCCAGCTTTTGGGAGGATGATGGAAATTAAAGTCCAACTTCAGGTGAAACAATGCAGGATGTCCAAGCCTGTCCGATTCTATGCACGTTGGTAAATACAAGTCCTTATTGATTAGATCATCAAGATGTAGATTGCTGATGAAGTACAGTTTTAGAACATAGGCTGTTTCATGCTTGAGGTCAAGGTAACGGATTGAGTTCATGATACAGTGTACGCAACACTGCTTTATCTCCTGACATTCCTCAGCCCTCCTACACAGCCTGCCTGTTTCTGGTCCCTGGCTTCAAGGCAGCCTGCATTCCTTCCACGATTGAACTCCCCCCATCTGTGCAGGCACCTGGTAGATTCTGGGTAGTTCACTCCCTGCTGTTCCAAGCAGGAGACATTTAGAAGCACACATGCATCATTCCATGTACTTTTCCACAGTCCTGTTTACCTGAACTCTCCTTTTGACTTTCAGATAAAGATGCTTTCAGATAGCAAACGGGAACTGGAACAGCAGCTGAGCACCATTATGGAGGAGAATGTACAGCTTCAGGGAATGGTGGAAGAATTGCATAACCGAGAGTTAACCTTGAGCCAACAGAGTTGCGAGAAGGACATGCAGGTGATTACACTGAAGGAGAAATAGAAGCCAACTAGGCTTTTTAGGAGGGGAAGGGCTAATCCTTTGGAAGGAGCAGTATTTCTTTATCACGTCAGTGTGCAACGTTCTGCCCTTTAGCTGTTGCTGTGCCATAGCTCCCAGGATCATGAACTGTTCTTTTCAGCTGTTGTTGGACTTCAATTCCCATGATGCTTGGCTTGCCATCAGCTAGAGGGTCACAGGTCAGAATCTAGAAACGCTGTAATCAGCTGTGATTTTGGAATGTTCGACTCTAACGGCAGTTACGTATGAAGAGGGAAGTTACTGGGGCCTTTAGACTGTACTAGGATCTCTAGACCAGTGGTTCTCAATCTGTTTATGCACAGTGCACACCAGCGCAAACTCTGGAATTTTAAGGGCTCCTCTAATAGTTTATAGGTAATTTGCAAGGCAGTAACAAAGTCTACATTAAATTCAATCACATTTTTGTGATTGTAGGAGCCTATGCACCCTGGTGGAGAACCACTGCTCTATACTTTATTTATTTTTACATGATTTTGATTGGATTTACTTTATAATATGCGTAAATAGAGCTCTGACATTTGCGATACTTTCTCATTTATTATGTACCCCTCTGGCACTCAAAGGGTTAACGCCTTGTATACTATAGAAGTCTCCAAGGCATTGTTTTGCCACGCATCTGAGGATATTCTACCTCTCATGGGGGTTAAATACAAATGTAGATATTTGCTAATCATACCACTTTACCATTTTGATGTTTGTATGATGCCTGTGAGGGTGATATAGGGGAAAAAATGGCCCCCTATTAAGTAGCATCAGGTGAGGAAGAGCTGCTTTGTTTTAGTTTATAATACAAAACAATAGATGAGTGCTAAAAAGTGAATATATATATATATATATATATATATATATATATATATATATATATAGTGTGTGAATAGATAAAAAATAAATGAAAGGTCTCAATAAGCCTCTGTCTATGGACAAGAGAAAAATACTAATTTAACAAAAAGAAGCAAGGGCTATATGTGCAAAAAGGTACATTTTTTTACAAAATGAAAATATAAAATCACCATATGGTAAAATATATTAATTGTTTTATTTTGGGGTTTTTTTGCATTATTTTAAAGAACAGAAATGGCCTGATAGGACTTTGTTTATCTTGTACTTACTGTTAGCATATGTAAAAAAATATTTCTGTGTTACATTCCTAAACTTTTAACAAGTTTGTAAATTTTCCTGTTAAGAGAACATTTATTTAATGTTGTTTGTGTAAGTCAGTTACTTGATTGTTATTTGTGCTCACTGCTCTTCCAGCCAGAAAGCTAATAGGAATATGGGCAGACTAGATGGGCTGAATTGTTATCTTCTGTCAACTTCTATGTTTAAGGCTGTTCTCTTGTCTCGGCCCATTCACTGATCATCTTGAATAATCAAAGGCAGGAATGTATGCTCCTTCAGAGCATATGTAATACTAGATTTTAGGCCTCAGAAAACAGAAGTTTTACAGATGCTACCATGACGTACAGGGTATTTAATTGTATATAACCCCAGTTCATTTTTAGGTTAGTGTCCTTTTAAATGACTTAAACAACTACATCCACTGCCTCTGTGCAGTGCACTTAGGAACCTTTAGCCTCATCCTTAATTACACTCTCGCCACTCACATGACCCTTCCCACAATCCCACCACCGATTTCAGGGCACAGAAAATATGCTTAAAGGGATAGTAATATCAAAAAAAGTATGAACTATATGGTAGATAAAATTAAAAGAGAGTACTTGCATTTATTTGTATCTCTGAAACCGTTATGATTTGAGAGATATAGGAAAATAAAGTTCTCTGGTCCCTCCCCTTTCTGCTTGACGAGCTGTAAAGCTGTCCGAAGCAGATTCTGGTCGCGCGACCAGATGTGGCTCTTCAGCAGCGCCGATATAACGATATCTAAAGACAAATACTTCATTTAGAACGGTCTAAAAAGTGTGCCTGGTTTGCAAGCATACTTTGTAGACTGTTCCAATGAAGTATTTATTTATAACTAGCGTGATTTCAGCTCTGCTGAAGAGCCTCTGTCTGGTCAAATGACTGGAATCTGCAGCTGTCAGCTAGATGGCAGACTTCAGTGAAACAGCCAGGAAAAGTTAACTTTAGCAAGTTATATCTCTCAAACCATAAAGATTTGAGAGATAAGAGTTACATAGATGTTAACCCTTTTTTAATGTCTACAATATTAAATAAACTTAAAATTAACCATTACTATCCCTTTAAACCAGGATTGTGCAAACTGTGGGCCTCCTGCTGTTGAGGACTACAACTTGCATCATCCTCAGGCAGCCAGTGGGAGTTGTAATCATCAACAGCTGGAGGGCCTCAGATTACTCAGCCCTGCCTTGCACTAAAATTTACAAACACAAAAATCCTAAATAAACTGGCCACAGCAAGAGTAGGTAAATTACCAAATAAACTGCCAAAATTAGCATATAAATGGTACATTAATGCCCTAATGACTAAATCATTGCATTGAATGCCTCTCTGGACCTTAAAGGGGTAGTACGATATATATGAAAGCTAATAAATTAAGTAGACACTATAAACTAGAAAAAAGCATCTGTTGCAGAGGCAGTGACCACACCCACAAGTTGCAATGGTAGACGTTGACAGCATAACTAAGGCTCCCATAGATATTTGCTACCCTAGGCAGCTGCCTATCTTTCCTAATGAGAGATCATTCCCTGATTCACAGTCCTGGTATCTATATTTTCTGAGTTTATTTCACACAAGTGTTTTAACAATTGACTTGTCAGTGAGTTTCTGCAGTGGGTTGTGAGTCTGTGTTTATGCTTCATTGACAGTTGGGAGAGAGTCAGCTGGAGTTGGAAGAATTGCGACTTTCTTATCGGCAGCTTCAGGTAAAGATGGAGGAGCTCAGAGAGGAGAAGAGTCTCCAGCATCTAAACAGCACAAGCACCTCACTGCTGTCTGAGATTGAGCAGAGCATAGAGGCAGAGGAACAGGAACAAGAACGGGAGCAGGTAAATACAGCCTACACTCACAGAAGTCCAATTAGCACGATTCGTGTTCAGAAGAAAGTTGGAGGGGTGCACTTAGGGCCTTATTTAACACGATACAGGTACAAATCTGGAACAAACCAACTGCACCGTAGGTGGGAAATGTACTTTCCCATTGATTTAAATGGGGAGTTCAACCCTTTGAGTGCCAGAGAGGTACACAACCCATTTAACTGCAATGTGTTGTGCACCCCTCCGAGTGTACCCTTGAATGCCAGAGAGTTCTCCATTACATTCAAAGGGATAAAAGCTACATATACATCAAACTGAGTTATCTGTATGTTTTTCTCCTATGGTGTAATTGGTTTGCTCATGAATTGCACCTTTTTTGTTTGATGTATAAGGCCCTAAGATTCATTGGAACTAGGATTTCTACTGTAACTACTTTTCCTGAACACTGTAATCTAATTGCATTGGACTTTACTTTAGGTATCTCAAACAAGATTGTAAGTTAACTAGTGTCTGCAATTACCTGTCTGTGTTCCTAGTTGAGGTTGCAGCTCTGGGAAGCACATTGCCAGGTCCGATCCCTCTGCTGCCAGCTCAGAGGGAATGATAGTGCTGATTCTGCTGTCTCTACCGACTCCTCCATGGACGAGTCTTCTGAAACCTCATCTGCCAAAGATGTGCCAGCGGGCAGTCTTCGTACAGCTTTGAGTGAGCTGAAGAGCCTTATACTGAGCATCCTGGACACATGTGAATCAGCGGTACTTATAGTTATCCTTTATCTCACACCCAGTATTGCCACATTCAGTGTACTCCAGCTGTTGTAGGACTACAACTGTCATCATTGTTGGCCAGATAAGGATGGTGGAAATTGTAGCCCAGCAACAGCTGGCAGCTGACTGAGATTCATGGCGAATTGAAGCAATAACCCTGCCGTATATTGGTCATTCATTTTCTGGTACAATGCTAGAAAATGAGTCTGACACTGGCCCCATGGTAAAACTTCAGCAGTTCACTGTGTGTGTGTGTTAACGGTCTTGTAGAGCTCAAGAAAATGTGAAGATGATGGATTAGAGGAGCAAATCAAACGGACTAGCGAGGACTCCAAAGCTCTACGGGAGCTCTTACAAGGAGAACAAATGAGAATGAAGCAAACCTTTGAAGAGCTGCAGCGGCTTCATACACAGGTGAAAATGTAGCCTTTAAAAGGGTACATGCTTGAGTGAGGCGTAAATGTTAGCTGCAGCATTAAGATGGTTTTTATGAAAAAAAAAATTCCGCTAAGTAAAATGAGGGCACTCCCACTGCTGTTAACTTTTTAATTCAAAAAGGTATTTATTTATTTTAAGATGTCAGTTGAGTCACAATATCTGTCGTGTGTGTGTGTGTGTGTGTGTGTGTATATAAAATAACAAACAAAATTAATATCTTATAATACCTTTTTATTGGACTAACAGAATTTTGGATTGACAAGCTTTTGGGATAAACTCCCTTTCTCAAGTCTGAAGCATTTGTGAGCACAAGGACACAGAATTCACAGTTTAAACAGTTATAACAGTTAAAACAGTTAATACATTGAATTCAAAGTTGTGTTGTTTGCTGTTGTTTCCAGCAAACAACACAACTTTGAATTCAATGTATTAATTGTTATAACTGTTTAAACTGTGAATTCTGTGTCCTTGTGCTCACAAATGCTTCAGACTTGAGAAAGGGAGTTTATCCCAAAAGCTTGTCAATCCAAAATTCTGTTAGTCCAATAAAAAAGGTATTACAAGAAACTAATTTTGTTTGTTATTTTACATCTACATCACTGGACTAATACGGCTACAACCTTAACTATATATATATATATATATATATATATATATATATATATATATATATATATATATATATATATATATATATATATAATAATTCGCTAGGATGTTTGTCACGATGCAGTCATGCACAGTAGAGACTGCGCATGATTTGCATCCCGTGACTGAGGCGACACAAGACTGCATTGCTTGGAGTAGTGAGGTAACTGCCTCTTAAACCCTTTGAGTGCCAGAGAGGGGTATACAACACATTGCAAAGCAATGCTTTGCTTACCCCTCTGGCACTCAAAGGGTTAACATTACCCCTAGTATATATATCATTTGAAAGTGTAGTGCTGCTCACTTTTAGGGTTGGCAGCATTCAGATTTTTAGGCTCTAGCGTAGACTATGTGGCCTATCATTTAAAGGGCTAGTAATGTCCACTAACAATGTGCCCTAGTATGAATCCTCAACATTTTTAATGATGTGTAGCGCTTTTTGTTTTGTCTGTACCTTGCCCGTTCATCCGCAATACTTTGTTGAAGTCTTCCCCTCCCGTCCCTTTCCATCAAAGTGCCTGTAATTCTGCTGGAGCTGAATTCGTGTCGGCCGACACGATGGATGCTGTACAGGCACAAACTTCAGTGCAGGCTATAGGAAAGCCTGCCCCCTCAGCAGAGAGCAATTTACCCCCTCCCATCGGGTATTTTGTGGGAGCGTGTGTCCAGGACAGCAATAGAACGAGCACACGCTTCATCAGGAGATTTTTAAAGATGGCGCCCGGGCTTCACTTGCCAGAAAACTTTAAGAGGCGATATTTTAAGAATGAAATAACGATGAGCAAAACTATTGATAGCGATTCACTTTATTGAGCATCCACTATTGAATTTTGGAAGTAGGACATTGCTAACGCTTTAATCCTTTGGATGCCAGAGGAGTATTCATTGCACTGGATACCCCTCTCACACTTACAGGGTTAGGAACAGTAAAATTTAATTACTGGCAGATGCTCAGTTCAAATGTTATTACAGTTCAAAGTGTTACAAAGAAATGGAGCTTTTTCTACAATGTTTTCTTTGTCGTCCATTATGGAACACAGGAACCATGGGGTAAAGTCTCCTCCTCCAGGAGGGCATGGCACTTACCTCCACTTTACCCCCTCCTGCTACATTCAGCTCATGTGACCTCCTAAGAGAAGAAGGGCGTATGGGTAATGCTCTCTTAGTTGGACGCCCATGGTTTAGACGCTTTAAATGGTACCAAATCTTATAACAACTTAGGTAATTTTGAAAGCGCTTTTAAATCTCCTATATTTGTTTAGCCTTAAAACCATTTTTAGGATATATTTATTTGTCATTTTATGCATATTATCAATTATTGGCTGCAAGCTAGCCAGATACTAACATTCCACACTGCTCTCCCTCCCGCCTACTGGCTAGTACTAGCAAATTTGCATACTGACAAACCTGCAGACCCTTCCAAGATGGATGTTCCCACTGAGATGACAATATGGACAGTTTTAAAGGGATAGTAATGTTTCATAATAAAAGCAGCTCTAATTAATCATCATAGTATTTGGACTTTGGAGAGTGTTATTTCAATTCTGTCAGAGTTGTAGTTCCAGAGTAATTCAATGACAAAGTGTCCCCCTCCCGCCCCTTTTACTGATGTCACACTGTTCAGCTAGAGCAGAAGGGAGGTGTCCAGGTAGACTGCAGAGAGGGAGAATCTTCAATTAAGATAAGGGAAAACCTGAAAAGCTTGTCAAGGGGGGCAGGGATTTCATTGTTTTTATAGGAATAAGAGTGTCCCCTTCTGTTATCTGTCTGGTCTGTAGACTGCATTCCACATCTGAGAAGAGATGGCTTACACTAGGTAAAAGGGGCGGGAGGGGGATACTTTGCTTGTGAATATCTCATAAACCATAAAGGTTTAAGAGATAAGACTTATATCATTCTTCATGTTTTTTTAATGCCTACAAAATAAAATAAAGTTAAAATGAAGTATTACTATCCCTTTAAGGAACTGGCTCCATAGAATGAAACTAAATTGCAGAGATTTTTCAGTTTGGTGCATGCTCCACAGGGGCTAATAGATGACAAATAGAGATTGTAATTGTTACTTTTTACTCTATTTACTCTATATAAACCTTTTTAAAGACCAGAGGGAACAATTAAAAATTGGAAAATTTTCATTGATTTTATTTAGGACTTTAACCGTGCGAACAGTTAGAGAGGTCTCAAACACATTGCAAAGCAAAAATGTACCATTGATTGAAAAGGGACTTTTATTTGTTCTCTGTGGTTTAGTTTATTTCAGCTGCACTTTTCTTTGTTACTTACTGTGTATGGCTCTGATTACTAGCCTTTGATTTAGATGACGTGTGAATTGCAGTGCAGTTGTGTGACTACTTACTACTATGACAGAAGTGGCCTTACAGTGCAAGTAAAGACACAATAGAACAAGGCAGGTCAATCTGTACATATGTTATTAATGTGAATGTGTGTAATACTAGAGCCATGTATAGAGCTCTAATGGGAACAAACTGACCTGTATAATGAGATGTATTTCACCCAATTCAAATTATATGAAAAGAAATTGGATCTAATTTCAGGGCTAGATGTAAATAATTTTATGACTAAGCATAACTGAACACTTGAAAGCGTTCTAGATTATTAAAGTTTGGGTATGCTAGGAAGGGTTTTAGTCATACCTGATAACTTTTGAAATGAGCTCACCCTGAGAGCTTTGAAATATTAACCCTTAACGCTCCAGGTGCTATGTCATTGTATGCTCTAATCCAGAGATTATCCAATCAACTCACAAGAACACTTTAACATGCTACAGTTCTGAGATATCACAAGACAAGCAGGACTTCTTCCTCTGCCTTTCTAGAAGAAAGTTACTAATTTGGACATTAAATAATCAATAAATTGGTGTAAATCATATAGTAGGAAACTCTGGACTTTTTTCACTCTGAGAATTTGGCCCTTCACCCTGAGACCTGGTCAAAATTCAGAGAATTATCAAGTATGATTTTAACCCTTTGGGTGCTGGAGATCTTGCAACACTTCCTCACTATAGATGGAGATATCACTAGCATCTAAGGGGTTAATGGAATACTAAACTAAATTGAGGTAAATACATTTAAATACCATTTAAATAGCCGTTTGTTTAATGCACCAGCTGTAGAATCTGTTCAAACTGCCAGGTCACAGGTTCTAGTCCCAGCAAGGTCAGCTCAGCCTTTCACCCTTTCTGAGGTAGATAAAATGAGTCCAGGACATACTTGAAAACGAGAGACAATCTCAATTCTTTCACATAAAAATATGCTAAAATCTGATGAGAGGAAGAGAGGGTAGGACAGTATCTAAATAATGTATTATACAATGACATAAAAATATAACATGAAATTCATGAATTTAAACTGTGGACACAATATAATCTCAGAATCACATGGATAGAGTTCCTATGTGGTCTCTGTCACAGAGAGACGATGTAGACATAGAACATGCTGTAGCTAATAGCCATACATGGTGTAGGTATAATTGGTAAAAAAAAAAAAAAAATCAACGGTAAAAAAATGAGGATGAGGGAAACAGCCTCACTATGGCTAATAGCAATAAATAATGGTGGGTGATGCTATATCCAAGGTATTGTACGACTACATATAAGTGGATGTCATAATCAAGACAGGAATAGGAAGTGCAGAAAGATTCTGAATCAACACGAATAATATATATGTCGAGAAAATGAGAGAGTCTCTCATAACAGACAAAAGCCTGTAATCACCGTTTAAATACAAGGAACATGGAAGAGAGTCTATCCCATTACACACAAGTCTTGTTAACAGCATATAATTGACCTGCTCAAAACAAAATCCCTCAGGTATTAGATGTATGTTTACTTTAGGTCCAAGGAAAATACGCTTCTCAAAATATCAGTGTGAAGGGTCTTTGTTCTTTGTATATCCATGGTGATTATATGATGTAATTATATGATGTAGACTGTAAGCTCCTTGGGGCAGGGACCTCTCTCCCATTGTTTCTATGAATGTCGCACTTATTTCATCCCCTCTTATTTATTGTACCATATGTCGATTGTAAGGCACTGCGTACACTGTGTGGCGCCATATAAATAAAGATACATACATACATGTAATCAAGGCTTATGTCTGTACATAGATGGATCCTCATTCTCTCGACATATGTATTAATTCAGGTTGATTCAGTTTCTTGCTCTGCAATGCCTATTCTGTCTCAATTATGACATCCATTTATATGTAGTCTTATGATACCTTTGGTATAACATCACAAAGCATCAGTTATTGCTGTTAGACATAGCGAGGTTGTTTACCTCATCCTCATTTTCTCCATTTGATACATTTTTTTTCCAGTTATACAGGGAGCCTACACCATTCGCTACAACATGTTTTATACCTCTGTATCTCCCTTTGATATAGATTACAGAGGGACTCTATCCATCGTGATTTGGATATTATATTGTTTACAATTTTTGCTTGTTTTTATGACGTATACCAAATTATTTAGATACTACACTTAAAGGGTTCTGCTTTACCCCCACCCCCTTCTTTATTTGCATTTATACCAGTGGAGTATCTGTATATTATCTGAAGGATTAACAGCAAGGAAGTTATACAAGGGGACAACATAAGACTATTAATAGGGCGCGTACACTATATATGGTATTTGTACCTTTTGGTTTCCTTCTATATAGTCATTGAGTGTTTAGTTCCTTATCCTTCCCTTCTTCTCCATCCCACGTAGATTGTTTGCCCTTTGCATTGACTTTAACCTTCCTCTGTTTATACTAAAATCCAATGTAATAAGTATCTTACTGTAAGAGGTCTTAAATATGACTTGTGCAGGGCCTGTGAACCCTTTTGTATTTAAAGGAGTAGTAAAGTTTTATTATGGGTTAAAGGGGAACTACCACCCCGCAATAACTTTACCTTAAATGTCTTCATCTGGCAACTAGCTGCTTAGTAGTGCTAGTCGCCAGAAATATTACTCGTTTCAAAAGATTTTTGCCTTTTTCTGACGGTCACAGGAGCAGGAAGCACGGACATCTCGTCACAGTGACATCTGTGCGCCTGCGCTGTCAGTCCCTTTTGAGCCTGCTCCTGTGACCGTCAGAAAAAATCTTTTGAACCGGGTAATATTTCTGGCGACTAGCGCTACTAAGCAGCTAGTTGCCAGATGAAGATTGATTTAAGGTAAAGTTATTGCGGGGTGGTAGTTCCCCTTTAAACACATATTGTAGGGATTTTTCTGCGGAGTAAAATAAAAGTACTTCCACCTCTGGGATATGCTTCATTTTAAATGTGTCCCTGCAATAGTATCAGCTCCGCAACTTTGTGAAGTTTTGAACTGTAATAACTTTAATAACCAAGAGTGGGATTATCCTTGTTTTTCTCAGCAGGAAAATCCCTACATTGGATAGGTATAATTTTATTTAAAACAGGAGGTGGTTACTAAGATTAATACATTTCCTTAAAAGTGGTTACTCCTTACAAGGTACTCAGTGACTCTCTAGATAAATAATATAGATTTGTACAACTGCATAACAATTACATATATGTATATTTTTTCATTTATATAGTGCCACCAGGTGTACTTAGCACTTTACAGTTGACATTTTGTATAGAAGTGGCAAAATAAGTGCAGTAATTAAGTATTAAATATAGACAATCATAAGGGGAACACCAGGTGAGTATACATTAGGATGGGAGATCTCTGTCTCATAGAGCTTACAATCTAATTATAGGATAGGTGACATACAGATACAAGCAGGTAGAGAAACAAGTGCAATTTTTTTTTTACAAATTAGACAATGTTTATATATTACGGTAGTGCTACATTTAAAAGGTGCTCTTTTAGATTGGATTTGATGTTGAGCCTTGGCGAATGTTGGCTGGTAGCGAGTTTGAGGTAGGGAGCAGCAAGGGAAAAAGGTCATCAGTCAAGATACAGAAATATTGGTTAAAGGAGCAGAGAGACTTCAGACATTCATGGTCAGAAGTGTAGGGGTGAGTGCTGTTCTGGAGGGGAGGAAGAGTGTTTTAGTGGCCGAATTAAGAATTGATTGGAGGGAAGCGGTATGGCTAGCAAGAAGACCAATAAGTAAAGAATTGCAGTAATCCAAGCAGGAGAGGATAAGAGTGCATGAGAGTTTCTGTTATAGAGTGAGAAAGAAATGGGTGGCTTTTTGCTGTATTTTGAAGAAAGAATTAGCAAATTTTAGTTCATTAATGTGGGTGGTGAAGGAAAGACAAGGGTCCAAAGTTACCCCAAATGACATTGTATGGCTTTATAATATTTTATTTTTGCAAATGTAGCCTGTAGTACGTGGTCTTTAAATGTGCTCAGTTTTTGGTGTAAATGGTCCATTAAAGGGCTACATTGAGAGTCCTGGGGCACCATCATGGTGGGGGGTGCGAGGAGGGCATAACGGACACTGAGTGGTGGACCTGAGAGGAGACTCGGTCTCCTCTCAGGTCCGCCTCTCAGTCTCCTCTCAGGTCCGCCTCTCAGTCTCCTCTCAGGTCCGCCTCTCAGTCTCCTCTCAGGTCCGCCTCTCAGTCTCCTCTCAGGTCCGCCTCTCAGTCTCCTCTCAGGTCCGCCTCTGCCTCTCAGTCTCTTAAACGCAATAACACTTACTCTCTTTGTGTCATACCTACCTTCCTCTAGACTGTAAGCTCTCACAAGCAGGGCCCTCTGATCCTTCTGTTCTGCACATCTGATTGTACTATTTAATATCTCTGTATGTCTATTCCCAATTGTACAGCGCTGCAGAATAAGTTGACGCTATATAAATAAAGAATAATAATAATAATCAGTCTTCTCTCTGGTCTGGTCTTGCACTGAGAGGCGGACCTGAGGCTGAAGGACCGAGCTGTGAGAGGCGGACCCGATTTCCCAGCAACAAGACAGCGGCAGATGATATAAGGAAGGGAGAAACCAGAGCAGTATGGCAGTGACAGTTTTTTGGTATTGTTAAATAGGCACAACTTTACATTTACCCTTTAAGTGCCAGAGGGTCTGCAACACATTACTCTGCTATTTGTTGCGTACCCCTCTGGCAATCAATGGTTAAGATGTACAGTTCAAACATTAACTACATTGTGCACGGTATGAGCTACAAACTATGCACTCGAAAATAACTGGGACTGATCCCCTTAACCCTTTGAGTGCCACATAGATATCCAACGCATTGCAATGCGTTGCATACCTCTCTGGCACTCAAAGGGTTAAGGCAATTTGACGGATAATGATGACCACCAGCTATCACCAGGAGTGGTGTTTGCCTTCTTATAGAAAACATATCCGGATGTCAGCAAGTAAGATCAGGGTAGGCCATTACATACCCACTTCACGGTGCTCCAAAGCCAAATTCCGTATGTAAGAAGCTGATTCATATCAATCAGCAGAATATTCCTTGAAATAACGGTGGAAGGTACACTTCACGAACACACAGAACGAGAGATGCTCTTTCAAGTGTCCTGTGGCAGCAAGGACTTGAAGTCTTTATACAAACCCTGACTTTCATACCCTATATTAAGCCTTTGAGGGCCAGAGGGGTACGCCACACATTGCAATGCATTGCGTACCCCTCTGGCACTCAAACGGTTAATGTGTACTTTTTGTATGAACAGCTTAAACTTTGAACTCACCGCGTCTAATGTGTTGTGGTCCTCTCTGGCCCTCAAAGGGTTGACTTAAGAGTGACTATTAGTGTCAGAGGTGTCCACAACTAATGTTTTACTCGGAAGGCAAAACGGCTTCACTGGCATTACTCTAAAGGTTAAGGCATTCAGCATATTTATTATTTACTAGTTGAAGAGCCCGTTACACGGTCCACAGTGCCACTGCCAGCCGGTCGCGGGGCAGTCATGTGCAGTAGAGACTGCTCGCACCGCGGCTGATACAGAGCTGGACGCTCCTTTGGAGCATCCAGCTCTGTATCAGCCTCAGCGTGGGCAGTCCCTACTGCGCATGACTTCATCGTTACACACGTTTTATCAAATTATTATATAGGATATGTTGCCTTATATTTGGCAACCTTTAACTATTGAAAATTAGAATCTTTGTGTTTTGATTCTGCCGACATTCTGATATCACCCTTTTGAGTTACATGACATTTTAAACTTGATGTTTTGATGGTCGCCCTATAGATGGTGACAATTCAACAGGATACCTTCCATATTGCTGTAATAAATTAAGGTAGAAAAAGAACTGCAGTAACACCCATTTTTGACTCCAGTAAGTTAGAAATATTTATATGCTACTCCTACTGCATGGAGATGATGCATTGGAATGAAGGACTGGTGTCTCCAGAATGGCGGAGGATCTTTAACAAAATACTTAAAGATCTCTTAAGCTACACATTGCAAAGGAAAATGAACAGTGTATGCAAAGTGTATTGCTCTTTCCAAAAAATAGAATTTTACTTTGCATGACAGGTTGGCTTTAAATTTATTTTAATTGTATTATAAGATGCAACTTAGTATAATACATCACTTATGTTAGATTGTTATTCACCATGCATAGGATTATCATCAAACCAGGTTTAAATTCCTTACGTAAAACATTTTAGCAACAGTTTGGATGCTAGAGACTTTTATGTATCGTTGACGTCTCTAACATTCAAGAGGGTTGAATTACAAATGTCTACCTGTCCTTAAGCTAAATTGTGTGCTTAAAAAGCCTTCTTTTACTTAACATTCCACTCATGGGTGACTGCTGGGGGAGAGGGCTTGCAGCAAAAGGGGACACTTGCTACCTCCTACATTTTACCACCCCTCCAGATAAACATAGGGGCTGGGTGAGCTAGCTTGGGTGCATATTATGGCTTGCCCCCCCCCCCAAAAAAAAAACAAAAAACATTTATAATATATTGTATAAATTATTCTGCAGATGCCCATGATTCCACTATGCTAATTCCTCCAACTTCTACAACTTTCCTCCTACCTAAATTAAATTCTGGTTCAAATCCATTAGTTACATTGCCTACTCTTACATGTTATAATCACGGTATATCAGGTACTTCCTTTACACAAGTAATCTGCGTCTCTCATGATCGCTCACCACATCTTCCCACATGCAAATACAAGTTTTGGTGTTGGTGCATTTATCTTTGGAAGATCAAACCTTGTCCAATTTAACTTTCCTTCAAGGCTGCACACATTCCGAAAATGACTCTTCAAAAGAGGCCTACTAGCACATGATTTATCATGTACAAAGCTGAATTGGCCTCAAGGCAATCTAAGCACCTGCATTGGACTTCAAGATAGGAGAGGGCTGTGTCTGTGCAAAAACTATTTTTATGATTGTCCTCAAACTACTACATTGCCTAGTGCCTCAATTTCTGATCCTGTTTTCTACATATAAAAAAAAACATAATTTATCTTAAGGTGGAGCTGTCACCTTGAATTAAGTTTGCATATCTGAAAAGGTCTTTCAAGAATGCCTTTGTATCATTTAAACAGACAGAAGTTCCAGAGTGAGGAGTTTGTGATCCAGTCGTACAACTAACAACTGACATAAGGATAAAAGGACAAGGGGAGGGGGAGAATCATAGTGTAGTATATTTAGGCTGTGATTGCTGGTGTCAACAGATCAAAAGAATATGCCTCACATTCTAACATGGCTACTAGGATTATATAGTAGTGGATGCAGCTTGTGGGGGATATTGAGACTGCCTGCACACAGATCTTTGAATAGCGAACACTCAATATCTCGAAACCGATTACCCACCTGCAATGGGACCACACAGAGGTGCACAATAATGTCCACGATATCCGTAATATGAAAAGACCCACAAAGGTCATGTTTTTTCCCTCCTCTGAAGTGGCAAGGGGACCACGAAACATGTTAGGATCTTTGTTTTTAATCTCTTGACTAAATATTCCAATCTTTTCACATCAAGTGTTTTTTTTTTTCCTTTTTGGGTCTTTTCATACTAAGGAAATTGTGAACATTATTGTGCACCTCTCCGTGTGGTCCCTTTGAGAGGAGGACTGGCAACGCAGTTCCCTGCTTTCTTTCATATCGGCTTTCTCACATACAGGCTGGTTACACATTGTATAGTGAGTGTCATTTTATGGCTTCCTGCCATTAATATTATCTATATCGCAACATGTTTTCTTTGTGTTAACAACTGACATGTCTATCACCATGGTCATGCCATCCAGTGCTGATTGTAAATTTGTTCAAGAGGTAACATCTTCAAAAGCAAACTTCATAGTGACCATTAGGTTTTTGTCAAGCCTTAGTAAGGCAAGTGAAAATTTTATTAGGAGGTATTAGCGCTCCGTTGATTTTGAGCTGTCTGGTTTGTGAATACATTTATTTTCATTAATGTCTGTGTTGCTGAATTTCTCTTATCTTTACTTAAAAGGTAACAATGCTGAGCGTTGAAATGACAGCACTTAAAGAGGAGAGAGACCGTCTCCTGGAACTGACCCAAAATAATGAAACCCAAGAACAATTACTGAAGGCCATCAAGGACCGGGATGAAGCTATAGCCAAGTAATATCACCTACGTATTCAGTATAGCTTAGGAGACGTGGGGCTTCTGGACCTCTTTATAGGGAGCTTAATGTGTGGAAAGTGATCTGAGTAGATGTGGTTATTTTTCATATGTTTGTGCAACTCGGGCTGATTTATTAAAGAGAACTCTAGTGATTCTTGTTCATGATTCTTGATAATGTCTCCAATGCATTGCATAAGAATACACTGGATACCTCTAGCATTCAGGGGGTTAAAAGTAAAATTAACCCTTTGAGTGGCAGACGGGTACACAACGCATTGCTCTGCAATGCGTTGTGTACCCCTCTGGCACTCAAAGGGTTAAAACCAATGAACTTTTAATTTGGTGCAGTTGGTTTGTTCCAGAATGACTACTTTTTCTTGGTACATCAGCTTCTGTTTTGCCTATAGGTTAACTAGCGTATTTAACCCCTGCAGGACCAAGGGTTGTGCAACATCACTCTCTTTAATACTATAGAATTTTGATTACAAAACATTTTACACTATTACTATACCTTCAAAGCCACTGAGAAATGATGAGAAATTTTCTTTGCTAATAAAGAAGAGCTGATGTGCCAGATAGTATACAATATGTGTATATGTCGCTCTGTGTGCTTTTACTGTCACTGGCATAATGTGTGGTTTGTTTTTTGTATTTGTTTTGTAGGAAGAACGCAGTGGAACTAGAGCTGGCAAAATGTAGAATTGACTTGGTGTCCTTGAACACCCAGCTATTAGATGCCATTCAGCAAAAGCTGAACTTGTCCCAGCAGTTGGAAGCATGGCAGGTAGGCTTGTTTATGGCGCAATTATGTAAGGAGTGACATTAACCCTTTAAGTGCCAGAGGGGTAATGCGTTGCATACCTCTCTGGCATTCAAATGACTCATTAAAGTTGTTAATGTGAAATTGTACATGCCAGCCACTAACAGGAATAGAAATGCTTAATATGGAAATATATATATATATATATATATATATATATATATATATATATATAAATATATTGCAGGGTTTATCTTTGGTACTTCCACTACTGAGTGAGGTTTTATTCAAAAGTTATTGCAGCTCAGATGTTTATATTTTTGGGTGCAGTACTTCCATGGCCTGACATTTTATGGTGGCTCTGTTACTAAAGAACAGTATGGTCAGTTGAATATAAAAGTCCATAGGATGCTTTAGCAACAGCACCACTGTAAAAAATCAGGACATGGAGGTTCCAAGAAATGCAAGTCCAAGCTTCAATAACTTTTAAATAAAGCATCTCTCAGCAGGATAAACCCTACAAAATATATGTATTTTTTTATTTCAGTATCGCACATTACTATACCTTGTAGTACAAAAACACTTTTTTTTTCTTACATAAGGGGTTTTAAGTCTTTGCTTTTTGAAAGGGAATGCTACCCTAATAAGTGTTTGTTAACCCTTTAATCAACAGAGCCCTGTGTTGCACACCACCTCTGATGATTAAGATTGTTAATGGGATAGTAAGTTTTATCTTTATTTTATTTTGTAGGCATTAAAAAAAACATGAAGAACGATATAAGTCTTATCTCCCAAACCTTTATGGTTTGAGAGATATTCACAAGCAAAGTTTCCCCCTCCCGCCCCTTTTACCTAGTGTAAGCCATCTCTTCTCAGATGTGGAATCTGGTTGTAAGACCAGACAGATAACAGAAGGGGACAATATTCTTCCTATGAGAACAATGAAAGCCCTGCCCCCCCCCCCCGACAAGTTTTTCAGGTTTTTCCCTTATCTTAATTGAAGATTGTCCTTCACTGCAGTCTACCTGGGCACCTCCCTTCTGATCTGGCTGAGCAGTGTTACATCAGTAAAAGGGGCGGGAGAGGGATACTTTGTCATTGAATTACTCTTGAACTACAACTCTGACAGAATTGAAATAACACTCTCCAAAGTACAAATACTATGATGATTAATTGGAGCTGCTTTTATTAAGAAACATTACTATCCCTTTAATTTGACAGGGCTTACCTAGATAAGTGTATATAAAGCAGTACAGGACAGCCATATCCTCGTTTCATCCAGGTCTGGTGAGGCCCATTGTTTGTCATAAGAAGACGTGAGCTAGATTGATTAACACTTAACCCCTTCAGAACTAGATGGCTTTGCAGTGTAATGCTTTGCATACCTCTCTGGTTCTTAAGAGGTTAAAGGGATAGTAATACTTCATTTTAACTTTATTTTATTTTGTAGGCATTAAAAAACATGAAGAATAATATAAGTCTTATCTCTCAAACCTTTATGGTTTAAGAGATATTCACAAGCAAAGTTTCCCCCTCCCTCCCCTTTTACCTAGTGTAAGCCATCTCTTCTCAAATGTGAATCTGGTTGTAAAGACCAGACAGATAACAGCAGGGGACAATCTTGTTTGTATGAAAAGAATGAAAGCCCTGCCCCCCTTGACAAGCTTTTCAGCTTTTTCCCTTATCTTAATTGAAGATTTTCCCTCTCTGCAGTCTACCTGGGCACGTCCCTTCTGATCTGGCTGAACGGGGGAGGGATACTTTGCTTGTGAATATCTTTTAAACCATAAAGGTTTGAGAGATAAGACATATCGTTCTTCATGTTTTTTTTAATGCCTACAAAATAAAATAAAGATAAAATGAAGTATTACTATCCCTTTAAGTATTACAAGTCCCTATATTAAAGCCCTAGTAAAAAAAAACGTATTGCTCCCAGTGTCATCTCTTAAACCTTTATGGTTTGAGAGATGAACGCTTCTAAAGTTGCCCTCTCCCTCCCCCTTCCCCGTAGTCAGCATTCTAGCTGACTCAGGGAAATCCGGTCAGAGATCATCAGGCGGCTCTGCAGCAGAGCCGCGATCGCGTTAACTAAAAAAAAAAAAACTTTCACTAAAAAGGTCTTCTACGTGTGCTTGCAAAGCAAGCACACGTAGAAGACCATTTCAGTGAAAGTTTTTTTTTTTTTTAGTTAACGCGGTCAGGCTGTGCTGGAGAGCCGCCTGAAAGTCGTACGACTGTTCGCTGCAGTCAGCTAAAATGCTGACTACGAGGAAGGGGGAGGGAGAGGGCAACTTTAGAAGTGTTCATCTCTCAAACCATAAAGGTTTGAGAAGATGACACTGGGGGCAATACGTTTTTTTTTTACTAGGGCTTTAAAATAGGGATTTGTAATACTTAAGTATTACTATCCCTTTAAAGAGTGCATGTTTTTTTTTAACTCTTTGATTGCCAGGGGAGTGTTGGACACCCCACTAACACTCAAAGGATCTACTCACGTGAGCAAAAATGAATGGGATTAGCACTGGTGGATCCATCAGAGATGCAACTTCATTGATTTGATCCCCCCCTCTTCTCATGAAAGGTGATCTGGGTACTACTGTTCTATACAGAATATCCATAGAGTATTGCTCCTAGAGAAGTCTACAGTAGCATATCTGGCAGAATAATAGGTTATAATTTGTGCTATTTTTACAGCATAGTTGATGAGGCTGAAACAAGATATGTGTCCATCAAGTTCAGCCTACCCTTGTTCATCCAGGGTTCTACCACTTGTTTTGCTCAGCTCTTTCTGTAAATAGTTCTTTAGAGTTCTTTGTTTTTTTTTTATAAAACTGGTGCCCAAAACTGTACTCTGTATTCTAGACGAGGTGTTAGGGTTTATATAGAGGTAGAATTATATTCCCATCCCATGCATCTATACCACTTTTTATACAGGATACTTCCATATTGGCTCTTGCAGCATCTGAGTGACACTGCTGTAAAGTCTATTCTCTTAGTACTCCTAAATCTTTCCCTAATGAGGATTCCCAAGTAGTTTCCCATTTAGAGTATATGTAACATTTGTTTCTGCTGCCCAAATGCATAATCTTACATTTACCTTCATTTTTTTTAACCTTTTTAATGCCAGAAACATATTGAATGCATTGGGTTGCAATGCCGCAGATAATGCACATAATGGCAACTTTAGTCATACATACAACTGCATGTGACTTTTTGTTTTATTTTTTTAATTTGTTTTGTTAAACTGAAGGACAGCTCTCGCCAGTCTATCATTTAACCAGTACTCTGTTCATGCACAGATATCTCCTCCCAAACCGAAGCCTTTTAATTTGTGTGGAAACTTGTCGTGTGATGCACAGTATCAAATGCTTTTGCAAAATCCAAATATACTGCACATGAGCAAAGTCATAGTGATGGCCACTGGAGACAAGTGCACTCTTCAGCCTCAGGTTTCTTTCAAATGTCACTTGTTACCAAGGAGATGCTTGAATTTCTTCCCTCCAGCCAGTTTGGTGTGCAGAGGGTTCAACTTCCCAAAGCCTCCTAGGCCCAACAAAATAGCAGTGGTTCCAAAGCCCAAACATGCTTGGCAGGACAATAAGTCTGCTCAAAAGCTGGCAAGCCATTCTCCACATGACTTGTGGGGGCCTGATCCCTCCTTGCCTGTAGAGGGTCACCTTCATCTGTTTGAAGACTCCAGTGGGTTTCAGAAGGGTACTGTATAGATTAAGTCCCTCCCGTCTCATTTCTTCTTTTTGTCAAAGGTTCCTTGGGACCCAGAGTGTGTTTGTCTCTTCATAGACGCCATCTCATCCCTGTTGGACAAGCGGGTCCTGGTTCCTGTTCTAGCCCAGGAACTCTTTTCAGGTTTTTATCAAAAATCTTTGTGTTTCCCAGAAAGGATGGCAGCTGCCGTCCTATCTTGGACTTCGAATGCCTCACCCACTACATGATGGCAACACAATTAAAGATGGAATCCTTGTGGTCTGTCGTGCGATGCTTTAGCAACATCTGTTCTGAGTCACACAACTAGTACAGTAAAAATGATACCTTTATTGAACCATATGGGTTTGTTTGGCTGTTTGCTGTGTCAGTGACACCTAAGGTTACCCATTGCCCGTTTAGTCCCGTAGAACACTGGTATTCTTTGGGGAACCTTCTTTTTTTTCCCCTTCTTCTCCCTCCCTGGAATCTTTATGGGTGCTTTGGTATATCCCTATAGTTCCTGTGCTCTATATAGGAAGCAATAGAAACGCCATTTCCTTCCCCCGGCAAAGGAGTCCTCTTGGGAGGTCTTTGTTCAGGTACTTTCTCTGTGCCACTTTGCTATATGTGGATAGGTGGGGGGGTTGAGCTGAAGGAAGAGGAGGGAGTCTGTGCCTCAAACATCCTGTCTTTTGAGAAGTGCAGTGCCCTCAACCCCATGGTTCCTCTGTTCCATATGGACTAAGAGAAAAGGATTTAACCATAAGTTCACTTCAGTTCTATTTTGCAGATATTGCAGATTTAAAAAAAAAATGTATACCTTTCTAGCTTAGAATGATATTGAGATTTATGACTTTGGGCTTCAAAGCAGATAGGATATTAATCCAGGGTAATATCCAACTGTGTTTTGGCGTACCGAAGGGTTTTTTTTTTTTTGCCCGCATTACTCACCCCACTCAAATGACACTTTCAGTGCTAGGAGCGGTGGGAACAAATTGCTGAACGGGGCAGTTATAGTGCATTCCATACCTAAATTAACACACTATAAAACTAAATAACTGTAAAAATCTAGATTTCCATTTTAAAAAATACCTAGTACAACATGTAGGCAATCACCAAAGTTGTTTTTAGATGATAGTCCCTTTAAATCTAATAGCTTCGCTATTGTGACTGACTTACATACTTTCAGGTTATGACAATTCAGGTGATTTAAATTATATTTCTGATTAACATTAATTTAAGACTTGTAGACAAAACAAGTTCTTGAACACCCAGTTCAGTTGCCACGGCAATACCCAGAGATATTAATTTACTGTAACTCGAGTTACATAATATGTGTGATGTGGTGTCAGAATAATCTAGGCAGCACTCTCTTGGTTACGAAGCTACAGTAATTACAACTGCATTCATTAAATCCTAACATATTGTCAGAGTGCACATCGGCTTTTGTAACCACTTCTACTGGTTTACCAGTTTAACAAACTGAATTTCTCCCATTCAAGGTGATGTAATGCTTAGTCTTACGCCGAACTCTTGTCTAGCTTTCTTAAAGGATAACCAGTCATCCAAGCTACCCAGTTTTTTTTTTATTTTATTTTATTAGTTCATTAATCTCATTCCCCTATGCCAGTTACTTTAATTTCAATAATTTTCCCGAGGTCAATGAAACGAATAAGACAAGGGTTACCGTTTTGCATTACCTCCTGGACCGTCATGGAATTCTGGGCTCCCTGCGTGGCTGCACGCCTTTCAGGGAGCCTGGAACCGGATCGTGGAAAAAAAAAAATAATAATAATGCCCTGTGGTCCTTAAGTGACCGCCGTGTGAGTGCGCGGCCGGTCCTTAAGGGGTTAAAGAAGCAGTAAACATTTGTTTTGAAAAAAATATACAGGTGGTTCATAACAACCAACATTCCAAATGGTCAAAGAAGGAGACTTGAGTTTTAGGTAGGGGGAGGGGCACTACCAAGAATTTCTTTAGGGTATTTCCTGACCTACTGACACCTCTTTGTGTAAATTATTAAATAATTTAAAGAAAGAACAAAGTGTTTTATGCACATAGACAAACACACAAACTGAAGTTTAACCTGATAACGACCCATGACGTACATGTATGCCACGAGGTGGATGTCCCTAAAGGACCAAGGACATAAATGTACTTCATGAAAAAAAGAAAGCTCTGTGGTTCTTAAGTGACGTCCGCGTGCATGCACGGACGGTCTTTAAGGGGTTAAACAAACAATGTGCGTTTTATTGCTGTGGAGCAATGTGATGCATCCGACACAGTCGGATCTCCTAAAAAGAGGGATACTAGGGTGGGAAAGAGAGACTGTGCCTCCTAATGAGGGACACTTGGGAGGTTTGGTGGTGGGCAAAAAAATAGAAACATCATGGAATTTAGCAACATGTCTGTTGTCAACACAAATAACATTTCTAATGGTTATCTTTTTTGTTCTGTATTTTTAGGTTATGTGGCTTTCTTTCTAGCTAGTTTCATTGAATTATTGTCTGGAGTGGATGAGTATGTAAATGTGGGAGATGTCGCATTCAAAAATTACTTCAGAGTAAACTGAATTTTCTGGTGTGGTATATTTATGGTGTGTCCATTTTATTGGGGAAGTCCGGGGCTGCCATAACAGATCTTCCATAACATGGACAGTCCATGAATACAATGCATCCCAAGAGTTTTTCTCTGTAATAACTTTTGAATTAAGCGTCTTTCAGTAGTACTGTTTTACCAGGAAATACACCGTTTTCAGCACAAATAACGGAGTAAAATAGTGTAATGTGGTAAAATCAAAGGGACTTGCGTATCAAGGTAAAAGTGTAGCAATGCAGGAACACGTGCACTGTAAAGGACTTTTTTTGTCCCCTATAGTGCAGTTTGTTTGTTCCAGAATTTCTCCACTTTATACATGAAGTTCACTTAGTAGGAAATGTCCTACGAAGATTTGTGTTTTTTTTTTGTTTTTTTTTTTTTCCTCCTTTAACCCCTTAACGCCATGTGACGTACTATGACCGTCACGGTCCTTGAAATACTGAAGGACCGATGACGGTCATAGTATGTCACGTACTTTTTACTTACAGCGATCTACCGGGAGCGCTGTAAGTAAAAATAGGGCCTGAAATTGACCGCTCCAAGATTGGAGCGATCTCTATCAGGCCCAAAAGTGATGCGCCGATACACGCAACAGGTCACGTGTACCGGCGTGCATCAACGTGGTCCTTATGGGACGGAAACGTCTCGGGACCGCCGGACGCTAAGGGGTTAAAGAGATAGTAATGTTGCTTGATCATTCACCATAGTTTGTCAACAATGCAGAGAGTTATTACAATGCTGTTCGGTCTAGACCATGTGTAATTAAATTATAAAGTCTCCCCCTCTTGCCCATTTTACATACTAATGCTGCCTCCCCTCAGATCTGGAATCCGGGCTCCGGCCTGGACAGATCACAATGAGGGACAATCTTTTGTCAATCAGTATAAGGGAAACCCTGTGCCCTTTGACAAAGGAGGGCAGGTTTTTCCTTATGCTTACAGAAGATTGTCCCTTGTCATGATCCATCTGAACCGGCTTGCTGCTTTGAGGGGAGGCAGCATTACATATGTAAAACGGGTGGTAGGGGGACATTTTATAATTTAACCCTTTGAGTGCCAGAGTGGTATGGAATGCATTGTAAAATAATGCATTCCGTACCACTCTGGAACTCAAAGGGTTAATTATACATGAATAAGCCCGACTGTCAACAATGAATAGCGTTATTACAAAGTATGAGGAGTGTTCTTAGCTTAATTTATCAAGATAAATTAATCCATTAAACAAAGTTTTCTTAATATATGTATGTACTAGTTGAAGAGCCCGTTACATGGGCCACAGTGCCACTGCCAGCCGGTAGTGAGGCAGTCATGCGCAGTAGAAGACTGCCCATGCCGCAGTTGATACAGTGCCAGCCGGTCGCGGTGCAGTCATGCTCAGTATCCTGCTCTGTATCAGCCTCATCACAGGCAGTCTCTACTGTGCATGACTGCAGCACACGCAGCAATCTCTACTGTGCATGTCTGTGTCGTTACAAACTTTCTAGCAAATTATTATATAGGAGGATGTGCTAAATCCTGAAGCTGAGTATATACTTTGGCTGCACTGAATGTTTAAGCAGAGCGCACTTTTTTTGCAGTGTGCTATATATATCCAAACCACAAGATCTTCACTTCTCTTTTGTCTCTGGGCTCTAGTTTGCATCCTCAGGGCTTTTTACTATCTGGCTCCTTTGGTTTCTGATCTAATGGCCTTTCTCAGTTCCTGTACTGACAACTTTAGTCATACACCCCTCCTGCCTTAGAGGTGAGATCTTGTACCTACACAGGCATAATTAGCCTTTCCATCACATCAGCACCAGAAAAAAAAAAAAAGCCGGCTTTTATTCACTAATGGGCGGCCATCCATTTGTCATGTGTATCTTGTGCCCATTTCCATAATCACCTCTTCTTCTGAGAATTCGTTCTATATCATCCCACCATTTAAATTCTGCTGTTCTATTTTGATCCATCATGTGCATGTACAAATGCCTGCATTTGTTTTTGTCACTGGGGGTTATGTATTACAATAGTGCACATTGCACCTTAACATGCAAGAATGGTTATTGTTAACCTCATATGAAGCAGAGAGTTGCACACCTCTCTGGTTCTTAGGGGTTAATCTGGTCTTTTTACTGTAGCTCTGTTGCCTTAAGAAGACACTGATCACCTCAGTCATGTTCTAAGATTTGGCCTTTGTGTCTAATGTAACAACCAAGACCGTGGGTACCACGTTTTAGGGAAATTGCTGCTTTTGCTTAGGTTTCAGGTATTTAGTGATTTTAGGAAGACTATTGTTTAACACTATGAAATATACTGTAGTGTTTTATCCTACTGAGTAATACAAGGGTACTTCACTTTTTTAAGAGAAGTTTTATTCACAACTAATGGTGGGAGCAGTATATAGTTTTACAGTAGAGCTGTTACAGGAGGCTTAACCCTTTGCTTTGCAATGCATTGTGTACCCCTCTGGCACTCAAAGGGTTGCATTCACTTGACCAGAGCTATCCACAGACCGCTGTCAAAACCACATTATTGTAAAACTGTAGCCCCCCCCCCCCCCAAAAAAAAAGTGCAAGTTTGAGCTGTGATAACTTTAAGCCTCTGAGTGCCAGAGGGGTATAACATTGCTTTGCAACATGTTGTGTACCCCTCTGGCACTCAAAAGGTTAATAAAATATTCCTCAGTGGTGTAAAACGAGTACACTTCTTAAAAGCCACAGGTTAAACTGTGCAGTACATGGTTTTCACTATTAACCTTTTTTGTGCCAGAGGGATATGCATTTCTTACACCTCTGGCACTCAAAGGGTTAAGCATTACTATCCACTCAACGAGAATGTCAAAACACTGCTATTACGTTAATTTAAAAAAAAACAAAAAAAAACACACACAACCTCCATGGTCTCAAACTGCAGTCCTAGACTGACCAGTGTTAGCAGTGGAAATCCTAGGATATGTGTGGGCAGGCTCTAGCTCAGTAATTTTCAGCTCCAGCTGTCAGGCCATACTAACTGGCCAGGTTTTAAGGACATCTCCAATTAAACACAGTGCAATCAAAATGGACTGAGATGATAGTCACCCACACCCTATGGTCGTTAAAGTTAACATTTTGTATGATACTAGCACCTTTAATTCAGCTTGAAGTGCATAATGAGACCCCTTTGGCGTTTAAGAAGCCCATTTAAAGCAGTAGGATTTTTCTAGCTCCCCTCTGCTTTTCTATTGCACATATGTCTAAATTGGAGATATGACTACAATTTTATGGGTTAAATGTTTACCAAATAAATGGTTATTCTAGCCTCACATTCCCAGACCCGAGATATAGTTAAAGGTGTAATTTTATAGCACTAGTCTAACGCCTCCTCAAATACTTATTATACATGGAGCAATGCTGGTGTTTACATCACCCCCACACTGAATGCAGTGACTGGTACCAGAGCTTGGCACAAATACAGGCTTTGGAAGTGTGGCCAGATCTGATAAGGGCCCAACATTAACTGTGTTGGCAGAGTACCCAAGTCAGCATCTGAAGTATTAATCCTACACAGTGGGAAGAGTACAGTAAGTATATGCAGTACTCTTCCTACTCTAGGCTCAAAACAAAGGTGCCCATCTCCACACCTTAATGGTATTATGGATTTAACCCTTTGAGGGCCAGAGGTGTACAGAATGCATTCCATACCCCTCTGGTGCTCAAATGGTTAAAGGTTTCCCTGTCTGAACACAAAAGGATCAGTCTGAATGTCTGAGCCACTGGTTAACGCTGCTGTCACAGAAATCATTAACCTTTTAATGACCAGATGAATGTGCAATGCATTTCACACACTTCTGGTCCTTTAAATTGATAGAACCTGGCCTGTTTGGTCCTCTAAAGGATGGAAGTTGGACACTAGTACTCCCCAGTGCAGCCTGTGCCTTTAAAACAAGAGAGGGCTGCAAGTTACCAACAGCGCACGTTGTAGGGTGTCTCTGCTTGGATACAAATGGATGAGTCCCTTTAAATGATCCACCTCAACCTAAGATGGCATATCCAGAAAACATGCCCTGTTGGTCACTTTTAAGGAGGGTTGGTTACCACAGATGTTAGAACATTGCCTCAGACTTCATTCCTACAAGGTAAGAGTGCAGATTTTTTTGGGATGGCCCTGATTTTGCTCAGTGATTTTGAATAACATTTGTGCAAGTGAGGTGATAGCTTTCTCCCTGTACTGTTACCTGGAGGAATGCAGTTTGGTATCCATCAATATACAGAACAATGTATTTCATATTTGGCTAGTATATTTAGCTGAGGCCCTGGTCCTCTGTAGATTTTATTTTATGTCATCTAGATCATAGTTCAGCAATACTCCAGCTCTTGTGGAATACAACACCTACCATCATCACTGCTACTTGTATGCATAGCTGTAGCTTTTAAAAAATGAGAGTATGGACAAACTACTCAGTTTCCTTGCTGAATTTTGGTGCCCTGGTAGCTAGCTCCTGTTAACAAGTCATTGGAAATGTAATGTTTCTGCACTTAGAGATAGCATGCTAACTGCCCCAACAAGACAAGAAAGCCATTCTGCATTGTCACTGGGTGGGAGGGATTGGTTTGAGGAAAGGTCCTCTTGGGTTTATGGTCATCTATATAACTACATCTTGTAGAATGTGAATATTCATTTTAACCCTTTGAATAGCAACCTGCTCCTCAAGGTGTTTGTCTTCAAGAGATGCCCTTCAGCAAAACTTACAACTTTTTCCAGATGCAGAAAATTCAGTTTAGCTATGTTCGTGAAAACAACACATAATGAATACTTTCTCTCTGCAGCGAGCCAAAGATGTGCAGTGCTGGGTCAAAGTAACAATTCCTATTGGTTGAAGAGGTTTCCAACACAATGGAGACCTATCATTCTGGGGGTTAGAAGTCCTTCTTTGAATTAACTGCGCGGTAGTGTCAAATATACACAAAGAAAGAGAAGAGTAATTCTTCAGTAAAAGTATTTAGTGTAAATCAGGGTACTGAATTGTTGGACCATCTAGCCTTTGGGGATTACAACATTCTAATGATTAGTTTGAGACAATGGGAGCTGGAGAGAGTCAGGACACAGACAATGGCAAATGTAAAAAAAAAGGTAAATCCAACTGCTTTGTAGAAACTGCTTGGACAAGACAGTTTATTACAGATACCTATGATCCCTACAAGAAGTAGCACAAACATAACCATAAACCCTGGAAGGCTGTTGTCATTGCATGCCAGTGAGATGTGCACTTACATGTCCATTGTATAGGAAACAAGACTCTTCCATCTGTATGTAATGAATTCCAGGGTGTGTTTATATATTACAAGGGGACAGATATTGGATTTTATGTATAAAGTCAAAGGCAGACAATTCTGGGGGTACACCAACTGCACTATGGGATGAAACTACCATTTATTGAAACATTGGGTTTAAAGTCCCATTAAAAGGAATGAGAAATGTTGGGTTTTTTTTTTCCCCATATGGTGCATTTGGTTTTCTACACAAGGCCCTTTGTATTATCCAGAAGTGTATTCATAGCACTTACGTGAACCCTTCCAGCTGCTGAACTACAACTCCCACCTTACCCTGGGAGATAGGGGAAGATGGGAATTATAGTCTGGATGCAGCTGCAAGGCCTCATGTTGGCCACCCCTGTCTTTGTTGGATACAGTTTCTCATTAACCCTTTTGTCTTTGCAACAGGATGACATGCACAGAGTCATTGACCAGCAATTGATGGACAAACACCAGAAGGAATGGAGCCAGCCTGCATATTCCTTCTCCAGTGGCCACCATGTCAAACAGTGTGGCAAAACTACCACTCTGAACCATACAGAGCGTGGTTCTGGAGAGGACCCCATTGGGACAGAAGGGAGGCGCCTTTTCTCATTTCTAAAGAAAACAGTGTTGGGGCCTTCTTCTATAGAGTGAAAAGCAGATGTGTGTTAACCTACATCACTGTGGAGATAACAGGAGAAAGTTGTCAGTCCTGCTGTTTCCTCCTATAGAAAAAGGGCTTCAGTGTTAGTTTCTAAGCCTCCTCTGGAAGAGACATTACTTTGGTGTCATCATGTTACTGTGAGTCCCAGTTATATGCTTAACGCTTTAAGGACAAGAGGTGTGAATAAAGCATTGCAAAGAGACATGTGGCACATCCCTCTCCTCCTTAAAGGGTTAAGGAACCAATATTAAATAGGAAGTTTACCTAAAATTGGATACACTGTGATATCACTAATAGATACACAAATCCATTTGTGGGTGAACAGATTTCTTTCTGTAAGCCAGTGGGACACATAATTGAAATACATACCAGGTAACAGAAGTACCTTTCCACACAACCCCCCCCCCCCCCGCAGAGGTATTAGTATTTTGTTTGATATTAAAGGAGCAGTACTTTATGAATCAAATGGTACATGGCTTTTCCTGTTGGTTAAAACAAGGGTACTTAATGTGAGATTAGATTCAAAATTTCTTATAGCCCGAACTGCTACCAGTCCAAGGCAAGCTAATTTGTAATGCACACTAATACTCGTATTTTGAGTCACTCACTACAAGTTTGTAGTGAGGACATCACCACCTGGTGGTCACAACAGAAAAGTGCAGTTTAAACACATCACACGTATGTGAAAGCACCAATGTTTGGAAAAGCTCTGCACTATTTTCATAAAAGTTGAAACTGCTCCTTTAAAGGGGCAGGTTGAGATAAGAAATAGTGGAACAATTCTGCACAGTATTAAAAACAAACCCCTCAGAGTCTAGGTATCTACAGTGCATTGTGACACCTAGCATCCATTTTTTTTTTTTTGTAAATATTGTGCAGAATTGATCCACTTGACTTCATAAAAATGCCCAGTCATACAAATGTATTTTATATTTGTGAAATCCTGATGCTCTGTTTAGAGGATCTTGCACTTTGACCCACATGTTCCTATCCACATTACATCTTTCTTGATTAATGGAGCAGCACACACTGCAGGTTCCTAGAAGGTCTGCGCTGCTCCTGTTGCAGGGACCGATTCCCCTACCTCTGGTCTTCCAGGCAGAGCACAGCACAGAGGAACCAACACTCCACTGTTCCTGACAGCTCCTGTACTGAGAAATGCTCCATGTACATAGTTGTGTGGTTTTTTTTATATATATAAAATTAATATTGCAGACAGTTGTTTTATAATATACAGATAATGTCATATTTTAGTACAAATTACGCTCTTTTTATTGTAAAGCCTCTCAAATAAAATATTTCTATGACTTCATGTTCCATATGTACTATATTCCGATAGATGCTTCTTACCAAACAAAGAGCCGTATGTTCAAAAGAAAAGTGGCAGACTTCTGGGGCAAACCAACTGCACTATAAGGGAGAAGTAATATCTCCCAATGATTAAAAGGGGAACCATCACCAGTATTAATGTTGCCTTTATTACAAAGCTCCGTCTGTTCCCCTTTTAGCACCATCTCCGATGACAGGATTTCTCCCTGTGAGCTGGAGCGCTCTTGCCAATGAGACTGCTCCAACTTACATGGAGGAAGCCTCAGTCAGAGGAGGCTTGAACGAGGCTCTACTTGGGGAGGGGAACAGACAGATTTACAGGCTGCAGGGTAGAGATGTACCACAGCCTGTCCTGAAGTGACATCACTGCATTCAATTTAAAAGCAAATATGAGGAAAAAAAAAAAAATAAATAAGCTTTACATGTTTAATGCAAAGACACCATTAATACTGGTAATGGTTCCCCTTTAAATGGGGCTTTTAAAAACTTCAGTGCTAGGTTTCACAATGCCTTGGTGACACATCATTCAAGGGGTTAAAATTCCTTTTAAATTAATGGGAGTTTTATGGAATTTAGTTAATTTAATTAATTCCCCCACTTTCCTTTTGAACATACACCCCTAAGACAATTCTCCATGCACATGGATTCTACCACATCCTAGAACAGGTGGTGAGCAACCTGAAGTCCTCCAGCTGTTGGGGAATACAATTCTGCACTGGTCAGGGGCAGTGGTCTCCTCAAAAGAGCAATGGGCTGCATAAGGATAGATTATCTCCAGCAGATAAACTGACCATCTGAGGGTAATTATTTCAGAGATAAAGAGTAGGCTACACGTATGGCCAATCACTTAGCTGCAACCAAGTGGTCTAAAACACTTTATTTACATGTATAAAATCAAATACCTTTGCTAGATGGGTCAGTAATAGAATCACCACCCCTAGTTATATAGTTAATAATTGCTTCACTCAATTATGCATATTCCCATCAGAGAAAAGCAACTTCTGATGGTTGTAGACTCCTAATAAAGTATGTTTTAAATAACCACTCACTTCCTATGCGATTGTCCGGAACAGAGGCCTAATATGTCTCTATTTTCCTTATGCTCACTGTAAAAAGATCCCTTACTGCGACCTGTTCATTCAAGAAACCAGATTCCACATCTGAGGTACGATGGCTTACACTTTTTTTAATCAGGACCCAGAGGTTCACATTTTATTTGTTCCTATTTATGAACAAGATGGTACAAAAATTTGGCAGATTTCATAATTTTTTTTTTTCCATAAATTCACAATGGTTCTTGGACAGATGAACCAAGTTGAGGATCAATCCATCTTTTCGTTAAAAACAAAATTACTTTTGTAGTCCTAAATCTTGCCCTGGGCAATGGGATTAGATGCTTTGTTTACTTGAGCATGGTTTTTAAATATTCTGACAAAATCTAAACAGCAGGAAAGCAAATTAACAGCAAGGCCTAGTGAAGCTTACCCTAACAGGTAGAACTGAAACCAGGCGCAAGCCACGGTTAAGACGCCATCTGTACTAAATCTTTAAAAAGTTGATCAGTTCATATTCACTCATCTTGACAGACTGGCAATAAGGAGTAAGCCAAAGCAGAAGGAAGGAGGCGAGGCAGGTTAACGCAATATACAGTATGTACAGACTTGTTAATCAGTCCATAGGGTAGGCACTGCAACTGTCCTTTCCTAGCAGACGCCCTGGTAGAGCAGGGGTGACAGGGGGATGACAAGAATCCACAACACCTTCTTGGCACAGCAGTAAAAAGGTGCCCACGCCTCAATAGAAAACCTGGAGAAAATTCTTAAACGGCACAAAAATGAGAAAATGCCCCTAGCCAGGAAAGCTGGGCAGTGCTACTCTTCTGTCCCAGGAGCGAATGTTTGGAGTGAGAGCAGCCTCTCTGTGCTGTCCCTGCACCTAGCAACATCGCTTCTTCCGTTTACTGTTTTTGCTTAGTTTCACCACATCATTCTGTTGCTGCTGCTGTTGCTTTGCCAAGTTCTCTTTCTTTGCTCGCAAGACTAGTTCAGTAATGCAGTTAAACATCTGCAAAAGGAATAGCACAATATTAGATGGAGACAAATTCAAATTAGGCATTCGAGAGCTAGGTGTCTCACAGTAGTAAATTGTGGAATAATAGACTAATTTATCCTGTATAAATGCAATAAGAAATACAGATGCACGTGCACATAAGGATAGAAATGAAATGGTGCAGGTTGATACAGCACAAACAGTAGAGAACTCATCGTACATCCCATCCGATGAAGTACTTTGTGCGCATGTGAAACAAAAGGGTCTTATTCAGCAAGGTAAAGTGGTGCATTTCTGAAACAAATTCCATTGGTCTAAAGTAGACAACTTCTTCAATGCTAGACACATTTGTTCACTGTTTGAGATCTGAGCTTTTAACCCCTTAAATGCCAATTTAAATAAATGGGAATTTGTCTCCCCCCCCCCCCCCCCCTACAATTGTACCTCTTCAGTTTGAGGAGAAACTCCCTTAGGACCTTTCATTAAGCTGAAGTGGAGCACTTCTGGGACTAACCCATTGCACCATAGGGGATAATGGAAAATCTTATTAAGTTGACATGTGCTTTTAAAGGGACAGTAATGTGCCATAAACATTGTTTTGTAGATTAAAGAAAAATAAGTTCTACACAGCAAATACTCTCTCTCAAACCTTTACGGTTTGAGAATATTTGCCACTAAAGTTCTCTCTCTCCTGATGTCAGCTGTAATTGCTGACAGCAGGAGATACGTGTCGGCCGACACAAGGAGGCTCTTCAGCAGTGCTGCAATAGAACGATTTAAAAATAACTACTTGCAAACCAAGCACACTTTGTAGTCCTTTCCAATTAAGCATTTCTTTTAAAACCGCACTATTGCGGCTCTGCTTAAAGGGATACTAATACTTAGTTTTATCTTTATTTTGTAGGCATTAAAAAAAAGTGTAATTCTTATCTCTCAAACCTTTATGGTTTGAGAGGTAGTCACAAGCAAAATTTCCCCTCACTGACCAAAACGGTCAAGTCTACCATCTAGCTGTCAGATTTGGAATCCGGTCCACAGATCAACAGCTGGCTCTTCAGCAGAGCCAAGATTGCAAGATCGAAAAATAACCATTTCATTGGAAGGATCTAAAAAGTGTGCTAGTAAACCAGGCACACTTTGTAGACTATTTAAATGAAGTAGTTCTTCTTATATCTCGCGATCTTGGCTCTGCTGTAGAGCCAGGGCCGGTCCTCTGACCGGGTTCCAAATCTGACGGCTAGATGGCAGACTTGACAGTTTTGATCAGTGAGGGGAAACTTTGAGAGACATTCACAAACAAACCATAAAGGTTTGAGAGATAAGACTATTTCAAAGATTATTTTATTTTGTAGGCATTAAAAAAATGAATAAAGAAAGTATTACTATCCCTTTAAGAGCCGCCTGTCGGTCCCCGGACCAGGAACTGTTGTCCGCTTACAGCTGACGTCCAGAGAAGGGGAGGGAAGAGGGGAAGTTTAGGTCCGCTTACAGCTGACGTCCAGAGAAGGGGAGGGAAGAGGGGAAGTTTAGGTCCGCTTACAGCTGACGTCCAGAGAAGGGGAGGGAAGAGGGGAAGTTTAGGTCCGCTTACAGCTGACGTCCAGAGAAGGGGAGGGAAGAGGGGAAGTTTAGGTCCGCTTACAGCTGACGTCCAGAGAAGGGGAGGGAAGAGGGGAAGTTTAGGGCCGCTTACAGCTGACGTCCAGAGAAGGGGAGGGAAGAGGGGAAGTTTAGGGCCGCTTACAGCTGACGTCCAGAGAAGGGGAGGGAAGAGGGGAAGTTTAGGTCCGCTTACAGCTGACGTCCAGAGAAGGGGAGGGAAGAGGGGAAGTTTAGGTCCGCTTACAGCTGACGTCCAGAGAAGGGGAGGGAAGAGGGGAAGTTTAGGTCCGCTTACAGCTGACGTCCAGAGAAGGGGAGGGAAGAGGGGAAGTTTAGGTCCGCTTACAGCTGACGTCCAGAGAAGGGGAGGGAAGAGGGGAAGTTTAGGTCCGCTTACAGCTGACGTCCAGAGAAGGGGAGGGAAGAGGGGAAGTTTAGGTCCGCTTACAGCTGACGTCCAGAGAAGGGGAGGGAAGAGGGGAAGTTTAGGACCGCTTACAGCTGACGTCCAGAGAAGGGGAGGGAAGAGGGGAAGTTTAGGACCGCTTACAGCTGACGTCCAGAGAAGGGGAGGGAAGAGGGGAAGTTTAGGTCCGCTTACAGCTGACGTCCAGAGAAGGGGAGGGAAGAGGGGAAGTTTAGGACCGAATCTCTCTCAAACTCAACAAAACATTTTTATGGGACATTAGTTTCCCTTTAATCACTTAAAAGCTAGATCTCAAACACACCACTGCAGTATGAGACCTCACTGGCATTAGAGGGGTTAAGCCATTAGATAAAATCAAAGGGAATTTAACCCTTTGAGCACCAGAGTGGTACAAAATGCATTGCTTTGCAATGCATTCTGTACCCCCTCTGGCACTCAAAGGGTTTAAGAATTGTTATTTGTCCCCTCTGGTGCAGCTGATTTTGCTCCAGAATTGCACCACTTTAGCTTCCCAAGACTGATAAACAACCGGAGTAAATAGAGCAGTTTAACTCCTTGAGTGTCAGAGAGATACGCAATGCATTGCATACCTCTGACACTCAAAGGGTTATCTGATGAATTCCTTTTGGGTGTGGTTCACCACCCTAGTCCCCTGGGCCCATTTACAGACTAAGGGGTTATACGCTAAGGTGCGACTGAGCAGATAAATGTGGAGAGGACTTCTCCAAGCCCTGTGTTATTCTATGGAACCTACTCACTAAGATCTCTCAAGTTAGAGAAATGTGAGTGCATTGACTCCATACATAAGAAATGAAAAAGTTATCTCCTCTGCATCATACATTAGTGCATCACTCCAAGACTTGGAATGTCTCTCTTACATAAGAGTAGATTAAACACTACCGAGTGCCTGATTAAAGTAACACAAACACCTCATAACACACCTTAATAGTGGCCATTTGGCTTTTCTGCCCAGATTAATTCCACGTGGACTAGCTCCCCAAAATTAACTTTTAAACAGTGAACATGATGTACGCGGAGGAGGTGGAATGAATCTTTGTTGCTGGAATCCAGGCCCACATGAGTTTTCCCTTCTTCTGTCCTAAGACTTCAGTGGGTAATCTTTTGGGTCCTTAATGTAGGCATCAAAGAATCCTATCTGCCTAAGTGGACATAATATCCAGTGCAGATCAAAGATTATTTTTAGGTAACTAATCAAATCTAAATTGATTCATAGTGGCAAACAGGGTTTTCTTGTCCTGATTAAACTTAAGTTGCAGTTTATTAGTATGAGATTGTGTTCAAGCAGGGGAGTCCTTAAAGGGATAGTAATACTTAAATACTTACTGCATCTTGTAGCCCGTAAAAAACTGAGTGAAATGAGCCCAGCGGCATCTTTCAAACCTTTATAGAGGTTTGAGATCTCCGCTTTCAAAGTTTTTAATTTTGCCTTTTTCCCCCAGATGTCAGCGTTCTAGCTGATAGCAGGGGCATCTGGTTCCTGAGCAAGCAGAGGCTGTTCCTCAGAGCCCAGATCGTGTTATGGAAGAAGAAATCCTTCACGGATATGGTCTTCTACGTGAGCTTGGTTTGCAAGCACACGTAGAAGACAATTTCAGTGAGGAATTCTTCTTCTATAAAGCGATCTCGACTCTGCTGAAGACCCTCTGCCGGTCCCAGGACTGGATTCCCCTGTTGTCAGCTAGAACGCCGACGTCAGGGGAGTGGGAACTTTGAAAGCGGATATCTCGCATTTAACTCCGTTTTTTACTGGCTATAAAATGCAGGATAGTATTACTATCCCTTTAAGTTCCTCTCCTGAGGAAAATGCATATGATCAAGATAAATCACTTTAATGTTCCGCTTTCAGCAGTAAAATGCACATTAGGATCAACAATCCCATTGCCCCATAGGGGACAAATAAGTTTGCCAAATTCCCATCGGTTTAAATGGCTCTTAACCATCTTAATGCTACAGGTTTCAAAGCATTGCTTTGCAAGGTTTAGAGGCCTAGCATTTAAATAGAAACTTTCATTTAGCTCCTATGGAATAGTTTGTTCGCTCCAGAATTACACCATTCATATTGAATAATGTAAACTTTGATAAATCAATTAAGAATAACTTAGGGTATAGTTCCCCTTTAAAACCATTATAAATAAAAGAGGATTTTAGAGAACTTACCATTAGTTTTCTCTTAGTCCAAGTGCAACAAAAGGAACCATGTGGTAAAACTCTCCTCCTATGGAGGGCAGGGTACTAAACAAAAACCAAGAGCAGGGCCTCTGAGGTGGAGGCTTTGCTGTTCTTTATCCCCATCTCCCCAGTTTTAAAGTATAGCAAAGATAAGAAAAAAAGACTCAAGAGAAAAAGAGGAAAACCAGTGAGATAGCTCAGTTGGTTAATGCACCAGCTGTAGAATCTGTTCAAACCTCTGAGTTGACCTTGCTGGGACTACAACCTGCAACTTTGCCATTCATGTTTCTGGAGGGAGATTTGAGTACCCAGGACATGCCTGAAAATGAGAGAATCTCAAATGTATTCTTCCTGGTAAAATACATTCATAAAACCCTGAAGAGAGACTCCAAGGGCACCCAAGTACTTAAACAGGCACCATCATCTGCAGACCTTCTGGCTCACAAGGTAGTGTATAGTGAAGGTGAGCAGGGACAACCATGCTGCCGCCATATATAGCTGCTGAACTATATAAAGGAACAGGTTTCTTTCTGAGCACATATGCTTGTCTGACGGTCGTCTTGATTCATGAAGCGATAGTAACCTTGGATGAAACCCAGCCCTATGGGATGACAAAGTCAGATTTCCTAACAGGCTGTATTTGATAAACAGTACTTTAGACAGTGTACCACATCCAACAAATTAAACTCCCTTCTAGTAACCAGGAGCAGATCAGTGCAGAAAGAAGAATTTTCTGATGGGATCCAAATCCAAAACAACCTTGGGCAGAGCGCCTCTTGGGAGTATGTAGGACTGCCTGGCCCTAGTTAAAGGCCAGGAAATGGAGTGTACAGGACACCTCTTGTAATTCAGAAACTCGGCAGATTTAACAGAAGGAATACCATCTTACACGTCAGAAGACGCAAAGTAGCAGCTGAGAGATGCTCAAATGGAACATCCTGAAGAGTTAACACCAAAATTCAGATCGGCGGAGGTGCAGGATCCCTAAATGCAGGGGGCATGGGAAATCACCTGAACAAAGTTATTGACATCAGGGAGAAAGAGCTCTCCTTTTTCAGAGGCACATTGCCTAATATCGGGACCTTCACAGAACTCAGGCTGAGACCCTTGTTGGTGCAGTCTTGAAGAAAGAGCAAAACCATAGGAAAGTTGAAGGGCTATGAAGGAGCGGCACAATTTGCACACCACTGATGGTATGCGGACCAAACACTATGATAAGCCTTGGACGAAACTGACTTCCTAGTTTGGAGGATGGTAGATATAAGAGCTTCTAAAAATCCCTTCAAGATGTTGGCTTCAATAACCATGCCTTCAAAGAAAACCTCTCCACCTGATAAACATGACACTTGGTCAGAAGATCCGGCCTCTATGTAAGGTGACAGAGTACCGCAATCCACAAACTGAGCAGATCCGAGAACCCAGCCAGACAGGGCCAGAAGGGAGAAATCAGGATAACTTGAGCTCTCTCAATCCTGCCCCTCTGAACACCCTTAGAATCAGGGAAATTGAAGGAAATGCCATGGTATGGAAATTGCACCCATCACAAAGGTTACAGTGTTCTTTAACGTGGCACAAAACAGAGGAAATGTTTGCTTCTTGCAGGAGACCAAAAGATCAATTGATGGTAACCAGTGGTGGGTGATAATGTAGAAAATACTCTGGTTGCATTCCCAATTCCAGAAATCTAGACACTGGTGGCTTAGAAAATCTTCAACCACATTTTCCATGCTTGGAATGAGAGTTGCAGTCCACTCAAAAACCTCCCAACCCTCTGCCCAAGTAAACACACTTCTGGTTCCTTTTTGCTGAATGATGTATGCAACTGCTGTCGAGTTGTTCAAATGGATCCGCACCGGAGTCCCTTTCCATACATGGGACCAGTAATGAAGAGTTAAGTGAATGGCCCATATAGCCAGAATGTTGATTAGAAGAAAACTCCCCTCTCTGGTTCAGAGACCCTGTGACATCAGGGAGCCCAGGGTCACCCCCCAAGCACATCAGACTAGAGTCCCTTGGTGATCACTACCCATTCCACAATGACAAGTGGGCATACTAGATTTAGAAGAGACCATTAAAGCCACCAGCAAAGATGATTCGTATGTTCAGACAGACATGGGGTGAGACACAGAAGAGTGCTGTCTTGACCAGCTTCTAAGTATGTCCAGTTGCAGCTACCCTCATATGAAGGGGACTGCTTTTAATACAGACACCAGACAGCCTATCACTCATGTATCCCTGTATTGTCGCTGAAGCCCTGGAAATTGCTCGATTAGCCCGAATGGCCAGAGACTAAATCTTGACCTCTTGACAAATACCAGTGTTTGAAGGCTATTCAGTCTCATTCTAAGAAATGCAGAACTTGGGAAAGTACCAAGGAGCAGTTCTTGAAGTTGAGCACCCAATCATGTTGCTACAGTACATGGACACATTCCTCAATATAAACACAAAGCAGCCTCCGAAGAAGCTCTGAGTAAAAGGTCATCCAAGTATGGACTCAAAGATATTTCTTGAGAGCAGATGTGAGCTGCCAAAGTGGACATTACCTTCATAAAGATTCATGAAGCAGAAGCTAGACCAAAGGGAAGGGCACCAAACTAAACTGCAAAGGATTACCCACAAAGGCAAAGTGTAGGAAGTGTCAATGATCAGTATGAGTCGGAATGAGATGGTAAATCTTTTGGAGGCCAAAAAGGCAAGGAACTCCCCCAGACACATTACCACAATAACAGAGCACAGAAACGATTTTGAAACTAACAAAGTGGTTGAGGCACTTCAAGTCCAGAATAGGGTAGTAGCCATAGTTCTCGGGAATTACAAAAATATGTTAAAAGAATCCAGTAAAGTGTTCCTGGGCTGGAACAGGAACAAACACCGGCTCTTCCAGCAGAGCGTATACTGAATCTATGGATAGATATTCCAAACCAGAGAACCCTGGACAGAAAGACACCCTTCCAAAATGACTCAAAACCCACAGGTCCAACACTGAAGTATCCCATACATCTTGAAAAAGACGTACGCGATCCCCAGGTGGGCATGGACAGACAAGAATCCCACAAGTCATGTGGAGTTGGGCTGGTCAGCCTTAGGCTTCAAAGGAGACTTCTTGTTCTGCAAAGCCTGTTTGGGCTTTAGGGTGGGGCAGGCTTAAAAAGCCTGAAGAGGTAAAACCCTAAGCCACCAAATGGGCAAGTGGGGGGAGGCATGCCTTGGAGGGATGTGAGGCAAGAATGTTTTTGCCTCCATTATAGCTACTGCTGACCTTGTCAATTGCTCAAGCTACCTCTTGGTCTTTAGTAGAGAGCCCTGGGGAAGCAGTAAGGGCCACAGTGCAAGACAGACATTAGGTACCTGAATACTCATGTGGAAGCCCAGATTGCCATAAGGAGCAATGCATTAAAGGGGTTAATGGGTTTGGATTTAACCACGTGTCCCTTGAAATCTGACATTCACAGAAAACCACCTAAATAGGACCAAAGTAGTCTAAAGTGGCAGGAAAGCATGAGAAAATAATTGGTAATACCCAGTTCCTAGCAGTTAACCCCTTGCTGTCAGATGAGATCTGACCCTGTGTAGAATGTGCAATGAGAAAGAAAGATGGATGCCACCCAAATGCACTTTCATGAGACGAGGACACTTGAAACTGAGGTAGTGTGGGATAAAGCTGGAAGGGAGTCTCCACCTCAAAAGTCCTGTTTTTTTTTTTTGTGTGTGTGCCCTGCCCACCGGAGAAGGGGCATTTTACCTCATAGTTCCTGCATTCCACACTGGACGCAAGAGAAATACTTTAATACATGTCTAATATACACCCTCGTTTCCTCCTATCCACCTTAAAGGGGACCTATCACCCCTATATAAGGTTAGCCTTAATAGTTAGATTATATAGTGAATATGTGTAAAACTGTATTCATTTTTTTTTTTTTTTAAATCTCCATTTGGCCAAAATTGAATAAATGCTGCTCTGCACCTACTTCCGGACAGACTGAGGTTACCTGCTCTGTATCACTCTGCCTCTGCTGCTCCCCTTTCTCTAAACAGCCTCCTCCAATGACAGAGGCTTTCTGCCTGTAAGCTGGAGCGATCTCTGGCCAATGAGAGCACTCCGGCTTACAGGCAGAAAGCCTCTGTCATTGGAGGAGGCTGGTTAGAGAGAGGGGAGCAGAGGCTGAGTGACAGACTGAGGTACAGAGCAGGTAACCACAGTCTGTCCAGAAGTAGGTGCAGGGCAACATTTATTCTTTAGATTTCAGCCAAAAGGAGATCTCAGAAACAAAATGAATACAGTTTTACACATATCTGCTATATAATTAAGGCTAACTTGTATAGGGGGTGATAGATCCCCTTTAATATGTGCCTACCTACATCACGCTGACCTCGAGGCGCAACAGGGAGATCTGTGCAGCAGACAGCATTGCTTGTATTTGCTACCCACTTCCTGCTTTGCCCTTTGAAGACCTATTCTAATTTAAACTAATTCAAGCTAAAAAGGCAGTGCCCAGTGAATTCAGGCCCTCAAAGGGCACTACTGCTCATCTAAATTAGTGTCAACGAGAACGGATCTTAACAGGGCAACGCAGGAAGCTGGTGGCAAATTTAAACAAGCTGCTAGCTGCCTGGATCTCCCAGCTCCCTAAGGGGAAGTCAGTGTGATGGCGGTAGGTGTAGGAAGGAAAGGGGGCGATTGCAGAAAATACCTTTTTTTTTTTTTATTCTTTCTATCTTGTATATAATGCAGCCCCCCACTCCACATGCACTTCACCATAAGGTGAAGGGTATAATATGTACATTTTTGCCCTGAGATGTTATGGTACACACAAGCAGCAACAATGCAGGAGAGGATTTCCACTGGCTATTACATCAGGGATCACCAACATGTGACTCTTCAGCTGTTGGTGGACTACAAGCAAGCAGCCTGAAAGCGGAAAGTCAGATGTTAATCAAACCCCTGGTTTAGAGACACCCAAGTCTATTGCTGTATGTGGGACAAAAAGTTCAGGCAAACCAAATGCACCACAGACAACAAACGGAACGTCCCATTGAAATAAACAGAGCTTTTAATCACTTGAATTCATAATGTGTTGAAGACCTCTAGCACTCAAGGGGTTAAAAGCCCCACTCAAACAAATTAGAATTTTGTTTGTTCCTTGTGATGTAGTTTGCCCTAAAATTACTCTTCCGTGCTTTTCACATATGGGACATATTCACAAACAGTGTAATTAGGTTGATACACCCACCTCTTCAACATTTAGATTTTCTTTGGCACTAGTCTCAAACAACTGGATATCCATTTGTCCAGCAAACTTATGGGCATCTTCAGTCTCTACTACTTTCCTGTCAGGGTCATCGTTCTTGTTCCCCACTAAAATAATAATAAAAAAAATATATATATAAGAAAAATAGTATAGTTACAGGCCTGTTTTTGCATTAACTCAACATAAGGTAACCAGGACAGATTTCAAAAGGACAAAACTCACCTAATATCCTACATACATCATCACAATTCTGGTTTATTTCATGTAACCATCGTTTAACGTTAACAAAAGATTCTGCACTGGTTACATCGTAAACAACAATGACACCATGGGTCCCCCTGTAATACCTGCATGGAAGGAAGGACAACTTATTAACCACATAAGAGACAACTACATAGGGATACATGGATAACAGAACAAATACATAAATTATGAGGCAAACCAGAGGTAATAAACATTCCCGCCAACTTAAGAGGTTTTTAGACTTAATTGCTCTACTTTTCCCTTAATGCATAGTCCCCACATAATTACATCAAAATTGACACGCGCATACACAAACATGTTTTAAACCGTAATACAGGTTGTTGAATGGCAATTATTTTCTAGGAGGCACTTCCCTTTTTAAACAGAAAGAGATATTACATTTATGTTAGTGATAGGAAAATATTTTTTTTTTTTCACTTCTGGAAGATTCCTTACTGTATATCCAAGAAGGGGGATCTTGTTCTGGTCAGGACAAAAGTCTATTAACCCTCTGAGTGTCTGAGGGGTACAAAACCGCTGGCACAAATATTAATGGGAAAATCCACGAACAAATCTTGAACAGATTGTTTACCTGCAAATATTCAATACCCCTTCACCAAAACATACCTCTAATCACCTGGTGAAATTATGAGAGTTGCAGTGTTAGGGGCATCCTTTTAATTCTTGCATCAGCCTTAAAAGAGGCAACTGCTATTGTGCTTGCCAAGTTGAGCTTTAGTCTGAGTATCAATTAAGCCTGGGACTTAAAGAATAATGGGGCATATGTACAAATATGTGAAGCAATTCTGTGAGAAATCAACTGTACTGAAGAGAATAAATGCAGATTCCACCTGTTTTAACTGGGGATTTTAACTTCTTGAATTCCAACTATAGAGTTATCTAATGCATAGCAAATTAATGAACCGGAGACCTTTCTAGCATTCAGTGGGTTAAAATCCCTATTTGGGTCAAGGAGAATATTTGCAGGCTTGTTCAACTTTTGTCTTTCTGCATATGGCTCAATGGAGAGTGATAATTCTCTGCCCCATTACAAGGGAAAACATATATGAATCACCCACTGATATTGGCAAAGCATACCTCAATTCCTCATCTGAGGTAACAAGAACAAATGGATACTCTCAGCACTGCAAATGCCACAGCCACACCAGGTGATTGTGAAGGTGTGTCAAAGATATTCTCTAACAGTAAAGGTGGCAAATAACCGTTCCAAAGTCGAACAACAGATTGTCACTTAATTGTCAAAACAGAAAAGCTATAATTCTGAAAAGTTTTTGTAACTACATATTAACTTCAGTTACCATGAGACAGGAGTAATAATGGTTTCTTAAATCATGAAGATGCCAGTGTGTGAATACAAGATTAAATTGTAACCCACACTTGAAACATATATTACTGTTGGGCTTATCTTATTGAATTAGTTACATTTAACACTGTGTGCTAGACTTGTATCCAACACGTTGCATTGTGTTGGATACGACTCTGGAACTCAAAGGGTTAAAGACTTCCTGGAAGTGGGGTCCAAATGTATGGAGAAAGATGCACTAAGATTAACCACCCCAATACTGGGTAAATGTGCAGCACTGTGGAGGACAAATATTATAACTCACAACTAACTGAAGCAATGTGTTTGAAGACTTAGGGGTTAAAAGCCCCATTTACTTTAATGGGAATGTTTAGTTTTCTCACAAGGTAGAGCTGATCACTTGGCCAGAATTGATCTAAGAAGAACATGGTGTGTTCCCAATCTAACACTTGGGCATTATGTGCAAAAGGCATCTGAAAGAATTCTAAGGCAAACCAACAGCACCATAGGGGAATAAAGACATTCTCACTGGTTGATATCGATTTAAGTGGAACTTTTACCACACACCATGCTAGAGAGGTCTCCAATACATTACAAAGCAATGCATTTAAGACCCCTCAGGCATTCAATGGGTTAAAATCCCCATTTAGATTTCTGGTTATTTGTCCCCATGGAGCAGCTGGGTTTCCACAGACGTACGTCTCTTTTGACTATATAACCCTTTGGGCTTTAAAGTAACTGCTGACCAAAAGCCTTGAACCCACATCCTGTATGAGGAGTCATGTAATGATCTCACTTCCTGTGCCAAATTGCAGTGTAGCAGAACATGTCCTAAGTCTAACACAGCTCGGGCCTTAAGCTATGATGCCACAAACACAATGACCGGACAAACAGCTTCCTGTAAATTTGTTCCTCACAGTTGATACTTACGTGGATGTTATGGTCCTGAATCGTTCCTGCCCAGCAGTGTCCCAAATTTGAAGTTTCACTTTCTCTCCATTAATTTCAACTGTCCGGATTTTAAAGTCAACCCCAATTGTTGTAATATAGCTGCCTAGAAAATAAACAAACAGTTGAAGCACAGAAAAGAACAAATTAAAACTCTGTTCAGTGAGATGCATGCATGAACTACAGTGCAGGTGTTATGGCATTTTAACTTCTTTAACCCTCTGAATGCCAGAGGGGTAGCTAAACATTGCAAAGCAATGTGTTTGCTACTGCTTTGGCATTTAAGGGTTAATCCTAGGTCTCCAATGCATTGACCTAACTAGCATCAGAGGTACTAAGTTCATGTATTACTAATATAGGAGAGAACAAGCAGAAAACTGGTGAAGCTAGTTTATGCAATATACGTTTTAAAGGGATAGTAATAGATCGTTACCAAAGCAGCTGTTTGTTCATCAGAAGGAAAACTACTGCCGGCTGCTACTCTTATTGTCTAAAACAGTACAATTACAATGTGATTTTAACCTCTTAACATCCAAGGCCGTGCCAGGACCGTCACACAGCTGTCCCATCAGTTAAGGACCTGGCACGTCATGGAATTCAGAGCTCCCCGCTCGGCTGCAAGCCACTCGGGGAGCCCTGAATCGGATCTACAAATAATAAAAAAAAATGCCCCATGGTCCTCAAGTGCCAGCCGCGCATGCCTGTGCCTGTCCTTAAGGGGTTGAGTATAAGTTTACCTCTCCATTCCCTTTTCCAGTTCTAATGCAGTCTCCCCTTAGATCTAAAGTCCTGTCACATGACCGGACAAATCAACAGCTGGACATTTGGACAACATAAAACAGGCAGTAAACTTGAATCAAGGGGACAGGTCCACTTCAGCCTTTGAATGAGAGAGGTATGCATTTGTAATGCTTTGGATACCCTTCTGGCATTGAAAGGGTTAAGAAGTAATGCAAACGTGGAGCAAACATGTAGCAAACTCCCTGCACAGAACAAAATAAAATTACCCATTTATTTAAAAGGTTTTTTTTAACCACCTAAAGGCCACAGAGGTCTCCAACATGTACCCCCACTGTGTGAATCTAGCTAGGCTGTACATGACTCACACAGGTCATATGCACAAAAAGTGGATGCATTTTACTGCAAACAAGCTGCATCACAGGGGACAAACAAATCCCTACTGATTTAAGTGGTGCTTTTAAGGTCTTGAATGATAGAAAAGCAATGTGCTGGACCACTAGAATTCATGGGGTTAAAATGGGAATTCTGTTTGTGCCTCATGGTGCAGTTGGTTTACTCCAGAATTGCATCTCTTGCCTCCATCTTGCCACTCAGCCATTTTGGGACTTCAGTGCGCTTTATGCTACCCATTCAAATCCAGCTGATTGTTAGAACTTTGGCCTTCACAGTGTACACTTCCAGGTCATTTATGTGTTTATAAGCCAAAGAAATGGTTGGTGTGTGCGCACATATCCATACAGTACGATTTGAAATGTGGTCTTTGGCAAGACCCGCTCAAACCCAGGCACAGACATGCATATAGCCTGCTTAGCATTAAATGGATCCTAGGGAACTCAAAAAGAATAGATATTCCTAAAACCAAAGCATAAGAACATCTGGCAGAGAAATGAGATTGGGTCCCTTATGGTAAAAGAATCCAGGAAAGGAGCTGAAGTTTTGAGAGACTTGGACTTCCCGCACTTAGTGAAAATGGAATTGGGGGGGGGGGGCTACTGCCGAGAAAGATGGACATGTAGTTAGCTGCTCTGTGGCTGGGACGCCGTTTGTTATTTTATTGGTGTTCAAACTTCTTCGGTTGAGTTTTTGTGATCAGGACGCTTTGTCACCCTGCCTCATGTTGTCTCGTAAGAAGAAAAATAAAACCGGCAAACCTGTTATCAAGATAACGGAATTTCTTCCTGCGCGTTGTGCTGACAAGTCAACCCCGACGCACAATATGGCTGACACATGAGTCCCAGAGGCCTCTGGTGAGCTTTCCACTCCATCGTCCCCTGGGTGATCAGAACTTCCCGATGGTGGCAGTTGCTACTCTACTCTGTTTCTCCTAACAGAGGACCACAATATCTAGTTAAGGAAGATCTTAATCACCTCCCAACCAAGACTGACTTGAGGGCCCTAGTGTTGGACGTTAAAGCGGCTGTCCGCGAAGAGCTAGCGGATCTCTGCAAGGATATAGGTCAATTGGGCCAACTTATTGCTTCCTAATACAGGTGCGTGAGGATATCTTTCTGCAACATGCCAACTTGGAACAAGTTGCTGCTCAACAGGATGAAACATTGGAACGTCTACTGGATCTAGAGAATCTTGGACGGAGATCTAACCTAAGGCTACGGGGCCTGCATGAATCCATGCCAGGGAAGGACCTGCAGGCTGCACTGAATTCTATTTTCCATGATGTCCTAGGGATACTGGCAGATCATGACCTCTGGACCAAGTACACAGAGCGCTTCGACCTCGGGGAGGCCGTAGTGACCCGCCACGTGATGTGGTCTGTTTTTCTCTGTTCCAGGAAAAGGAGCTGGTAATGAGGAAAGGAATGGAAATGGGGTCTATCCGCTACACTGGTTCGGAGATTCAGCTGTTCCAGGGTCTGGCCCCACGCACGCTTTAACAAAGGAGGGCTCTAAAGCCACTAACGGATCACCTGAGGAACCTCCAGATCAGAAACAAGTGGGGGTTCCCTTTCTCACTGCAAGCTACTCATATGGGGCACACTGAAACATTATGTGATGTGGAGGCTATCCCTGCCTTTTGTATGAATCTGGGAATTACAAATCCTATTGTTCCAAGGCTGGATGTAGCATCGGAGAAGGCTACTGCTTCGGTCCCTCTGGTTCCTAAGGAGTGGCGAGACAGATGGTCTGAAGTTCCAGGTCCCTATCACAAGAGGGCTAAGTCTGACGGGTCTCTGGTGCGGGAAGAGGGTACCTGAGGCATTCATTCCTGTGTGAACCTTCCAGAGATGTGACTTTCGACGTGGACCTTTTTTCTCAGTTGGCTGTGGAGGTGAGCAGTGGCAAGGCATGAAAAGGTGGATAACTTGTACTGTTCTACTCTGCAGCCTACCTCACTAGCCTGTGTTCCTGCTCCATTCTCCTTTTGTTTGCCATCAGACGATTGAGAGCTGGAGGCCTACATACTCCTTGGCATAGGGGGTGTGTGTATTGTTTGTTTCTCTCCCTTTTTCAGCATCCTGGAAGGATTTGACTTTTTTGAATGTGGGGTGGGGGGTGTGAGGGAAGGGGTGGGGTTATGTTTTGCATAAGGCTCAATATCTTTGCCTTTTTTATCTCTTTCACCTTTGCCTGTGCCGGTGGGTGCTGGCTTTGAGCCGTTACCCTTTCTATGGTTTAGCTATGTCATCCTATATAATAATTCGCTAAATCGTGTGTAATGCCGCGACATGCGCAGTAGACACTGATGCGCGTGCTGCAGTCATGCGCAGTAGAGACTGCCCGCGCCGCGGCTGATAGAGCTGGGCGCTCCGAAGGAGCGTCCATCTCTGTATCAGCCATGTGGTTGCCCCCTCTCACTGATCATCTTCATTTTGGTACTTGAGCCTCTGCCTGCTTTAGTACACTGCACTGATTCGATCTGTGGCCTCCCTTTTACTGTATCTAACACTAAGATCACCAGCTTCACAGATGATATGATCTTTTCTGTTTTTCACCCCGTATCCTACCTTTCCTCCTTAATGTATATTTTGCACTTATATAGTGAGATCTCTCACTTTAAGATGAATCTTTCCAAGACAGATTCTCCCTTTACGTCTATCATCCTCGATGGAATCCACACTGAAGCGTGACTACCCCTTTTCCTGGGCAAAGGATCATTTAACTTATCTGGGCATCTTGATTACGCCTGACATCCACAGTATAGCCAGGCTTAATGGCCTCACGAATGATGAAGACACTAGAAGCTGATCTGAGTTTTTGACGACCTCTTCCTATATCATGGTTTGGGCGCGTGAACATCCTGAAGACGGTGGTTCTTCTGAAGCTGCTATACATGTTTAAATGTGTTTCTTTACGCCTCTCAATGTCTGTTATTAAAACCTTTCAGCGCATGTTGAATGCTTTCGTTTTGTCTAACCATCACCCTAGGCTGCCATCTGATACCTTGTGCCTCCCCGTCAAAAAGTGCGGCCTGGGTCAGCCGAGAGTCCTTTGGATTTATTAAGCTGCTAGCTTACAGAATTTGATGGAATGTTATTATTTTATTTTACCTCCAAGGACTGGATATCGTCTTTTTTTCTAGATCTTGTTGCTCTTCCCCCGCACAACGTCTTTTGGCGCTCCAAGTACCTTCGTTACCCACCTCTTCGCGATCATCCCATTGTAGGTCAACTTTTTGAAATATGGTGTCATGTTAAGGGGCCCGAGAGCTTAGCTACCCACCCCTCTGCGTGCCTCTTTATCTTCGGTCACCTGGACTTCCCTCCTGGCGCAATTTCTTCTCCTTTTAAGAGATGGAAGTTGGCTAATGCCCACACGTTGCAGGTCCTTTTCCCTCAAGGTTGCCTGATTTTGCATCCTGACTTGCTGCTTATTTCACCTCTTCTTGCAGACAGTCAGTGGGAGTACAGGAAGTTGAAACATTTTGGCTTATCCTTGGCTTGAATAGGATATGAGTCTTGCTCTCTCACTGCTTCTGAAAGTCTTCTGGCTGAAGGGAAATTCAAGGTGAAAACCTTTTCTAAACTATTGGCTCTTAGATCTTTTGTCCCCTCTACGAAGCCTTGGTATTTTGAACAATGGGAAGCTGAACTAGGGTTTGTTTGGTCACAAGATACTTGGTGCGGAGTTTTGGCTTGACTACTATATTCCTCCAGAGACATTCCCCCCATTGATGGGAAACGAACTATAAGCTAGTGACCTGCTGGTACTTCACCCCCAGTGACTGGCTTGTGCCTTTCCAGCTGAATCTCCCTTATGTTAGAGATGTAGAACTGAGGTTGGTACCATGACCCATATCTGGTGGTCATGTCCTTTGCTCTTTCCCTTTTGGTCTTCTCTATGCTTGAAGGTCTTGAAGATAACAAAGCTTCCTCTGACTCTAGGCCTTGTTTCAGGGTTATTCTTTCACCCCTTTCTGTCGTCAAATCATCCCTCTATCGTGCTGTTCTCTCACCTTCTGAATCTGGCAAAGTTGTGGGTTCCGTTGGATTGGAAGGTTGTGACAGTTCCCACACTGATGGAGTGGAGGCTCTTGGTGAGACACTTGGCAGCTCTGGAGAAGACTCATGCACTGGCTAGCCTTTGATCGCTTGGTGCCTTCCGCCACTTAGATGTCTTGGGTGAGGTAACCTGGTACATTGTCTTCATGGGGCCATCTGTATGGTCTCGTTCTGAGAGTTGGACCTTATGAGGCCCCTCGGGGTCCTGCCCTCCCCTCCTTCTCCTACTACCTCTTTTCTTATTCTTTTTTCTTGGTCTTTCCTTTACTTTTTCTTTCCTGCTCTTCATCATTAGCCTCTCTCAGGCTGGTTACTCTTCGTTCCATGTGTAGATTGTTAGATGCCTTTTGCAGGTGCTCTTTTTCATTGATGTTACACTTGCTAGCTCTCTAGATCTTTTATGACATGCTGATTATGCTATTCGAACTAGATATTCTGAATGTGTAACTAAACTGCTGGACTTGGTGATATGATGCACTTTGTTCTGGTTTCTGCCTAGACCTTGTTTCTATTTTTGTATGCTTCTCTTTGTATGCAGTACCAATCTAAGGTCCTACCATAACTCAGACAGGATCATCCCATTGAAGACCAATGCAAAAATCTTGGTGCCCCACCTGACGAGACAGAAATCACACAAAGGCGTATGGTCTGGATGAAATTTCAAGCAAATCTCATCAAAAGCAACTTCTCTCTTGCCTATCCCAAATGTTCAACACCACAGATACAACTCATATAGACCACGCTCTCAAATAAATACAAATATCAAACATTTCTCAAAAAGTTTGACACACAGACCTTCCCCCAATCATCCATCTGGACCACACTGGATTTGTTTACCGGCATCATGCTTCACTATTAGACGTACAAATCAACCCAATCCATTATGCACAAGCACAACAGCCAATCTCCTGCGATCTCTCCCTTGTCACACACACAAAGCTTACAGACTGAAAGTACATGTGAACTACCCTCTGACAATTATATTTCCTTAAACATTTCTTACTACCACATCTCCATATCCAGCATCACCTCAGATCCCTTCCCCATTGTAAGGGGGGGGGGGGGGGGGGGGGGGAAACAAGGCAGGTTTGTCCATAATCACTTCATAGTTACTCTTGAATTGTTTGCAGTCACAATACTTGGATGATATCCACACCATTGACGTCACTTCCCGTCATTATGAATGAAGTTCACAAGTACATGAAGACTTCATGATCAATGGTCATCCGAAGTCCTTAACTTAAACTTACCTGTACATAAACACACAATAAATGTGTGCACTTTGACTATGACAGGTTTCCATGACTGCACCTGACCAGACGATTTGAGAATTCAATATAGTAGGATAGACAATGGTCACAGGGCCCACTGCACGTGGAGCATATCAACTGATTGCATTAAATGTAAGTTTAACTTACATGACAGTAATTACAGCCTTATCAACCCCACACACACACACACAAAATGTATTATATATTTAAAAAAAAAAAATCAGAGAAAGATGTACAACTAATGGGTATAAACTATCCATATGCAAATTCCTCCTTACAAAACAAACAATAGTCTGAACTCTGCAGAGCTCTCAAATGATGCATTGGAAAGAGTAGCACTAAGTCATTTTCATGGGGGGGGGGGGGGGGGGAATAGCTGCATCAGAGCCCAGTTAAATAACAGGAAGCAGAGAAACCCTACTGGCCATAGACAGTGACAAGTCATGTGGCCTGTCTGTACTACGGTTATGCAATAAGTAGATCCTAGTTGCCATTTACTTCCTGCATTTCAAAATGACCTGACCAAATCCATTTTGCTGCATCATGTACACCAGTCTGTGAATACCTCCATACCAGTGATGGACTCAGTTAACGTTGAGTGCCAGATGTGTATCCAACGCATTGCAAAGCAATGCTACCCCCATTTGGCACTCAAGCGTTAACAAATTAAATTAATCAATGAGAGAGGGGTTGTGGGAAAAAAAATTGAAGACTCCAGCTATGACTGTAGACAGGCGGGCAAGACAGCCCAATATATGTTCCTGTCACTGGTTTATACAGTAAAAGAGCAAACAGTCAAATCAGATGAGAACAATGCAGGCATATTGAAAGAGTTTCATACTGTTCTGTACTCCTTGTGTTACTTATGGAACGGCATAGTGCTTCATGTGACAGTTTATGTCACCTCTGTCGTGTGCAGGGAAACCACAGCAAATGTCTATGTTCTAAGCCATTCCAGTATGGTGCAGAGCTCTTTTATAGCATTATTGTAAGGAAACAACACGTTTTAAAGGGAACTTTCACCTTAATTCTAGTTTGCATATTTGAAAACTACATTAAAAACTGTCTATGTCAACATCCTTGCTGCATAAGTTACATTTTCATATGCTAAGGAAGCCTTTTCAATGATCTGTCATATGCTAATGATTGTTTCAATGGCGTTTCATATGCTAATGAAGGTCTATGCCAGTGATTCTCAACCAGGGTGCCTTGGCACTTTTGGCGTGCCACAGACATCAGCAGCTTAGGGTGCCCATTGTTTTCTATGAGGACTGAAAAAAAAAAAATGGACTTTTAAATAAAGATTTTTAGAAATTGTTCATCACGTTATGTTTAATTTTATTATGATTGTAAGACCTAATAATAGCTGTATATTTATGTACTGTACCTTTATTATGCCCTTGATAAAGTACATTAAATGTGTCAGGAGTGCCACGAATGTTCTAGGTAACTTGTTAGGGGTGCCGTGAACAAAAAAAAATTGAGAACCACTGGTCTATGCAGTACAAGTGTTTCGTTTCACTTTACCCAGAAACTAAAAGTGTTATCGCCTAAACTATACATCTGCTGGCCTTTTGAGTAACCCTTTGAATGCCAGAGGGGTACAGAACATATTGCTTTGCAATGAGTTCCATATCCCACTGGCAGTCAAAGGGTTAACATGACATATAGGCAGTTTGTAATGTATTTTTCAAATATGAAAACTTGATTTAGGGTGAAAGTTACACTTTAATGATACCTAGAGAGATATCACAGTCTACTACAGATACTGGAATGAAATATCCACCAGCAGTTGCAATACAAATAATTAATGGTTTGGAAGGGGGTGTGGTAAAGGAGGACAGAGATAGGGAGGAGTTTTAGTTTGTCAATTTAAGTTAACTACTTGATTTAGACTGTATGCTCCTTGGGGCAGGGTCATCTCTCCTATGGTTTCTATGAATGTGACTTATTTTATCTCCTTTATTTTTTGTAAAATATTTTTAACCCTTTGAGTGCCAGAGGGGTACACAACACATTGCTTTGCAATCTCCTCGAATCTCCTGCTGTCAAGCTTTACAGCTAACATCAGAAGAAGGGGAGAGGGGGGACTTTGAAAGTGAATATTTCTCAAACCATAACGGTTTGAGAGACAGGATTTGTAGCATATAGTTTCATTTTTAACATCTACAAAACTATAACATTTTTTATGGGACATTACTGTCCCTTTAAAGGGGAACTACCACCCCTCAACAACTTAAGCTTGACCGATTGTTCATCTGGCGACTAGCTGCTTAGTAGCGCTAGTCGCCAGAAATCTTACCCGGTTCTGCAGATATCGGCATTTTACCGATGGTGACAGGAGCAGGAAGCACGGACGTCTCGTCACAGTGACGTCCGTGCGCCTGCTCTGTCAGTCCCTTTCGGAGCCAAATGGGCATATGTGATATGATAGAGGGAAATGAGCTTCTCTTACCACTGAAGATAGTGGAGGCAGAAAGAAGCCTCTGAGACATGTATGAGGCCCGGGGCCCACCCACTGCCTACCACTGCTGAAAACAAGGCTTGAGAAACCTGGAGACCTCTACCTGTTGAGGACTACAATTCCAATCATCTCCAGACCACAAACGTTGGAAGCCCTCAAGCTGCCCAAGCCTGTTGTGGAAAACGCTAGTGCTCTGTGCCAATATTGCTGCTAATGCTCCATTCCGTAGCACTATATCAGAGATCGAATGGAGTTATACCAATTTAGACTAAACCATTTACACAAAGCTTTAGCATTTTATGAAGCAACTTTACAACTCATGAAGCTTACCTGAAAAAGTGTTATCTGCGAACCTTAGAAGTAAACTGCTCTTTCCAACACCTGAAAAGGAAATATGGTAGATTAAGAAGAATCACAGAAGATGTAGTAGTGTGTGTGTGTGTGTGTGGGGGGGGGGGTATTATCAATTACTTGCATCCATTAGAAAGACCATCAGTACAGAAACAGCAATAAAACAACATAACTCCATAAACAAAGCTAAAAAGTAGGCTGTAAAAAAAATAAATAAATAAAAATTACTGGACACAAGAATTTGACCTAGCGCACAGCACACCCATTACACGGGCAGCAAAGATCTAATATGACAAATGATAAAGGCAACTTTAAAAATGCTTCTGTTATCATAAAAAGCATGTCATAACATTCTGAAAACAAAAGCATCTCAGATCGAAAAATGTACTCTACTCAAGACTGCTTTATTATTCTTCTTTAGTTATACAGCACCAACTTATTCCATAGCGAAGAATTGATTATTTGTTCTGAAATGTGTCATAACCAATTCTGGTGTTTCTGAATGTGTCCTCAGAGAAAACAAAAAGGACAGGTAATCACTGGATCAGCGATATACTGATGCACTTTTGCTTTATTACGGAGATCCTTAAAACCTGAACTGCTCACGTGATCCTAGGATTGATGTTGGGAAAAACTGGCAGACTACAGGTGAGTAACTTGAGGCCCCACAGCTGTTGTGACTACATTTTCCATCATATTCTGCTAGCCACTGACTGGCCAATGATAACAGGAGTTGAAGTCCAACAACTGGAAGCCCTCAACTTGCCCACTCCTGCCTCACACTGTAATGAGTGGGCCTGTCACCCTAAGAAAAGTTTAAATGTTTAACAGATAATTCAAAATATGCCTAAATGTTGTACTAACCACTTTTTGTAAAATAAATAGTATTTGAGATGTTACCCTTCATGTTTTTGTGGAAGTGTGGCAATGTGTGTCAAATCCCTGAACAGTATGCCAATTATCACAGGGAGAAGAAAATTTGCCATTGAACATCCCCTCAATGTGTAGGCCCTGCATATATTCATTCATAGCATACTGTGTGGTAATACTGGCCCACCACATTATCTAATTAGCATAAACTGCCAGCCTGTGCCACCAACAAATAAAGGTTAAATTCTCAAAAATGACATAATACAAACAAATCGCTAAAACATGCAAGTTATCTGCGCAAAAATTAATGTTTAAAGGGATAGTAATGTTTCATAATAAAAGCAGCTCTAATTAATCATTGTATTATTTGGGCCTAGGATAGTGTTATTTCAATACTGTCAGAGTTGTAGTTTAAGAGTAATTGAATGATAAAGTATCTCCCTCCTGCCCCTTCTACTGATGTAGCACTGCTCAGCTTAGAGCAGCAGGGAGTGTCCAGGAAAATTGCAGAGAGGTACAATCTTCAATTAAGATAAGGTAAAAAGCTGAAAACCCTGTCAAGGGGGACATGGTTTTCATTGTTCTTACAGTAAGAATATTGACCCTTGCTGTGAGCTGTCTGGTCTATGGACTCGATTCCACATCTGAGGAGTGGGGGTTTACACTAGGTAAAAGGAGTGGGAAACGTTATCATTCAATTACTCTTGAACTACAGCTGACAGTATTGAAATAAAACTCTCTATGGCTCAAATACTATGAAGATTAATTGGAGCTGCTGTTTTTGTGAAACATTACTATCACTTTAAGAAGTGCCCAGCAGCCTACTTCCGCTTGCCGCAGATTGCCGCACAGAAGCTGCTTCGTCCCACTACCCAGCATCCTCCAATGACGGAGGCTGTCTCTAAGATGGAGCGATCTTATTGGCTAGATATCGATCTCTGCCAATGAGATCGCTGCAGCTTAGAGAAAGAAAGCCTCCTTCATCAGAGGATGCTGGGTAGTGGGACGGGAGCAGAGGCAGTGCTGCAAGCTGGAAGTAGGCTGCTGGGCACATTTTAAACAATTTTTGCGCAGATAAAAGGTTTTTTTAAAAAAATGAGTAACATGTTAAACTTTTTCGCATTCGCTAAATGCTCTAACTAATGAGCATTACTGCTCTATATGTGATAGATCCACTTTAAGGGTTGGTTCACAGTGACAGTATTTCTTGTTACAGTTTCATATGCTAATTAAGCTCTGAGCTGCACTGCAAGATTAATTTAAAAAAATATCCACATGGTACAGCATTTGGAGAGGGTCACAATACAAAAATAAAATTCGCAATATTTCAAAATATGCATCTGCTAAAATTCGACTAACATGCTAGTCACTCAATGAAGTCATCTTAAATGCAACTTGCATTCAATGTGACAGGTCTGCTTTAACCCACTGAATGCTAGAGAGGTTGTGAGAGTTGTGAAGCAATGCTTTGTAGCCCTCTCTAGCATTAGGTGGATTAAAAGCCCCATTTAAACCAGTGTACGTTTTGTGTATTTATTTGCTCTTTTGCACTGCTGCCTTTCACCATAATGCAACTGCAACCCTTAGCTTATTTAATATGGCCTAGGATGTGTCAACTACAGAATCTGAAAAAATACACTACATGATTATATCAATATTTGTTCATGCATGGTTAATATAAATCTTCATAATCAAGACAGCTGTCATGAATTGGTTTGTCCTACGTGCGGCTGCAGCAAGAAACTGCAAAATATGAACCAGCACACTGCCTCTTCTTGGGACCAATTTTGTAGCATACACCCTTTATATAAAACAAGTGTATACAGTTTGTTAAACCACCAAACCTAAACTACACTCACAGAGCAAACTGCCGCCAGGAAACTTCAAACAGAGGACATCGACAGATGCAACAGTTACCATATCTCTCTCTTAAAAGAAAGATACTGTAACTCCTTGCAGAAAGATGCATAAAACCTTGCAGAAATGTAAAATGATAGTGAATCATGTGACACCACGTTATCAGCTTTTATGTACTGTAAACCCTACTAAAAAACACAATAGCAGGTGCACCTGCATCAAGCTGACCATGTCAGACAGAACTTCTCCCATGACTATTCCTTTAAACGCAATCTTTTGCTCAAGTAAAAGTCCAACTTTGATTATGACTGGTCTGATAATTCCATACTTCTGCAGTTTAAATATCACAAGATTAAAAAAACAAAATGACAAGTACAACCATAGTGTAAGTAATACAGGGCTCAAAATTTCCACTCGTCACTAGCCAATGGTGAGTGAAAATTTAGACCTGGCGAGTAGAAATTCAGCCCTGGTGGGTATGTTTTGGCTTACAGTGGCAAGTAACTTTTCAGGTCTGGCTAGTAGCAAAGGACTTCAAATTATAAACCCTGGTGTAATATACCAAATGTATATTACAAAAAGAAAAGACAAGTGAAAATGCACAAACTCGGAGGCGGAGAGCCACCAATTCATAGATCAGTCAATCAACAGACTCTGGTAGCTGTCCTCTCTCTCATCAGCGCACTTTTTCTCTAAACAACTGAATCTGGATGACACTGACTGTCATCCTCTCAGTACTCAGCTCCATCATTAGTAGAAACAGCCAATAAACACAATACCTGTGGTAGTCTCTGCTGGGTAGCAACAAAAATCTTAGATTGCCCAGTGTTCTATGTTGCAGCAATAGGCTTTAAGTTCAAAAGAACATCAAGCAATCTTGGCATTCATGCTGATGCTACCAGGGTACCCTAGGCAGTATCGGCAGAGGTCAAAATTGCTTGATGTGGCAGTGGCTCAGTGGTTAGCACTGTTGCCTTGCAGCGCTGGGGTCCTGGGTTCAAATCCCACCAAGGACAACATCTGCAATGAGTTTGTATGTTCTCACTGTGTTTGCGTGGGTTTCCTCTGGGTACTCCGGTTTCCTCCCACACTCCAAAAACATACTGATAGGTGAATTTAGATTGTGAGCCCCAATGGGGACAGGAACCAATATGAGTGTAAAGCGCTGCGGAATCTGTGTGCGCTATATAAATAAAAGGATATATAAATAAATAAAAGGATATTAATAGGATTTATGTTCCTGGACAATATAGAACACTGGGCAATCCAATATTGTGTTAGTCAATACTTGTCAGTTTACATGTTGTGAAGTGGATAGTTTTAATGATGGACTCCTAAGTACCGACAAGATGTCAGTAGAGAGAGCCAGTAACCTGACAGGAGGGGATGGCCACCAGAGGCTGGCGACTGGCTGCTTTTGTATTTCATTTCTTTAAGAATATTTAAAATCAAATAGCATATAGGTTTTATTTTTGTTTTTCAAATTATGTAATTGACAATGAGCTCTCTGGATCTGCTCACAGAGGGATTTCAGACAGGAAAAATAAAAGCAGGTCTAATGATTTAATATTTAAAAGAAAGCACACAGAACAATCAGTGCTGCAGAGAGTCTAACATTGTATTACACACTTCTTTGTTGATCTATCAACCAAGGGGACTCTCTTGAACTGAAATCCAGGTGGCCGCTGTCAGGCATGGGTGAAGATGAGGGAAACTATAGGCAATTTAACTGTACATATTATGTACTTGCAGAATATCTAAAGCAATAATAAATGGTTACTGTTCTGGTAAGGCAGGCAGACTAAGAACAATTAATAGAGTCCCAGACACTACCATGTGTTTCAAGGGCCCTTAAATCCAAGCACAATTAGATTATACGACCACTGGATGCAGTTATGAGTAAACCAATAAACTGCATTACATTTCAACTAAATGTATATGCATATTTAATTTCTCCCTTATAACTAAGACTCGAGTAAGGATGATTTTGTTTTGTAGCAAATTGCATATTTACTAATGAACTACATTTGCACGAAGGATTTAATTTGCTTACATATGATTTAACACTGAGTGCCAGAGGGGTACAAGAAGCACTGCAATACATACCCCAGGCATTCAAAGGGTTAAAGGCCACAAAGGCAAAAACAAGAGAGTAATGTGAGAGCAAGCCAACAGCACCACAGGGGAAAAAAAAGTTACTTAAACAGAATGTTTAAACACTTCTATGGTACAGGGGTCAACAAAGCATAGTTTTCTAATAAACCGGAGACCTTTGTAGCATTCATGGGGTTAAAAGTAACATTTAAATAAATGGAAATGTGTATTTGTCCCCTGTGGTGCAATATAGCTAAAGACAACATGGAGAACTGGGGCAAAGCAGCTTCACTAAGTGGACAAATATAATTTTCCCTTGGATTAAGTGGAGCTCAAATACTTGAATCTTTGTTTTTCTTCAATAACATGACCCCATAGACCGGTATATGGTGTTGTTCAAACTAACACAGCAATTACATCTCTGTGCTCACAAAACTATAACTCCTGGCCGCACTGTGGCTAATACTGGTGACTACTGTCACTCCAGTTTGCTGAAACTTCTCTGTTGACAGGGAGCTGCCATGCATATCATTCATACTGGTCACACTGGAAGTTGGAACTCGTAATTTCCAAACAATGGCTGACCCATGAGTTAGTTGGCCAAACATACAAGGTTGATGTCCATATGGGATAGACATCAGTCACATCAGCACCATGTGATAGGATTACTGGTGGAACGCATGGACAGCACAGTTAAGCTAGTAGTTTGAATGGAGATGTACCGCATATCTGTTCAAACTACCAGAACAGCCTTATTTATAAAATAAGATTTTACTGGATTTATAGTTTTGATATCAAAACAAGAAATGAAAAAATAAATAAAAATTGTTGTGGGGCTGGTCAAACAGGTAACCACTGTAGATAATGCTACAGGCAAAAAAAAAAAAAAAACTTGCTGCAACAAATGTGTAGTATGCGGTTTCAATGAAATTGCATTGGAAGCTCAAAAATATTGAAGATACTTGCTTTTACCATGCCGTACTAGAAGAGCTGTTTATATTACAATAAAAGTGGGTGGAGAGAACACTTGATATACAATCACAATAAAACAGCATTTTCACATGCTAAATAGATGCTGTGCAGTCCGAAGCAATTCTGGTGTCACACAGCAATGAACACTTCATGTGTCAGGTTGGGAGTGCAACTCTGACACTCAAAGGGATGATATGTAAACTTGCAAGCCTTCATTTGAAGGTTATGCCACTGCATTATTATGAGAGACCAGAACATGATTAAATGAGAGGGCGATCACAGGAGTGTACTTTTATTCAAAACCAAGACTCTAGTTGTAATGATTAAACTCTAGATATTAACCCCCTCTCAACACATCCTAATAACTTAGTATGGATATAAAATCCTAATGTATCTATGAGTTTTGCCTTAGTGCCCTTATTCAATATAATCAGTCCTGGATATTACGTCCACTGAGGTGGACATGACAGATGCTGGCAGTTTTTCACACTGAGGCAAGCAAAGTGCATTAGCCTATTTAACCCTAAGGAACAGAGAGGCCTGCTTAATCCTTCTGATCATTAAGTTTTAACTGCCATATGCAGTGAGCAGAGTCTGGGGTCCTGTGTGATCATGCTAGGAACGGTCATGGCTGTGCCCGTATACATGATATCCAGAACAGATTGGAGAGGTTCTCATGAATGGAAAAATTAAACATTCATAGGGGCCTACAGTATTTTCTGGCAATATAAAGGTAAGCGGGGAGGGGGCTGTTATTAGAAAGTGTTAGTTCTTTAACAAAATGACAGAGAGCATCTATACGTTGTTTGGACACCTTCTGTCAAACAAAGGCCTTCATATCTCGGTTTAATATTTTCTAATATCCCTCTATGATCAGTACGGTCTTCTCTCGTTTGTAAGACATTTGCGCTAACCAAGAGAAAGCTGTTATCACTCCTTATCACAAGTGTAGAGTTAACACCGGTGTCAGTGTATAAAAGTGTTGAAACCCTGACACCTGCGGTCACCGTAAGCCCCAGACACACCTATTAGAATGCAAGCTTTTGGGAACATGAATTTCACAAACAGTACTGCACCTTACAAAACAAACTAACTAAAGCAGTTCTGCATCCCTGTGAGTGCAAAACGGTCACAGCTAACTAGAACACATTTTATTCAGTTAATACCGGCTGGCTTAAGATATGGGAGCTGGTTCGAAACCCGGCTGACATTAGGACCTATTTTATAATATATCCATAGCCCCGCCTTGACACTGACACCCCTCCGGGTCTCTGCAGCCTACCCTACATCGCAGTCACCTCCTCTCCGGTACTGACCCCCTACCCGGCCTCTCCTCAGCCTCCCCACGCCCAAGAAAACCTTCTCACCGCTGTCTCCGATTATGAGCAGCTTGAAGAGGTGGTCATAATCCCGGGCCATGACTGTGACCTATACAGCTACTGGGCCCGGTCCCTCCGCGCGCTCCGCTCCGACCGAATCCGCTTCCCGGACAAACAGCCGGAAGTGACAGCGACACCGAGCGCAGTGCGCACACGCAGATCCGCCTCCGAGAGCCCCACCTGAGCGCGCGCATGGGCACGCCCATCGTGCGCTTGCACAATCCCAAAGAGGCGTCCCGGCTTTTTCCTCTGTGTGACTATTGCGTTAGGCGGGCTGTATGAGAGATCAGCTGTCTTTGTAATTTAGGTACAAGAAAACGAACGCGAATGTTAGTGTTAAATTCACGTTATACTAATAAATTGTACGTCAGCCGATTTTTTTTACCACGCTGTAACAACAGAAGGTGCATTTGTGATTGGGCTCAGCATCCATTTGCCCTATCTGCCCCAATAGCTTCTCGTTACAAATATGTGGAACAATTGTGATGGGAGCGCAAGAATATATTTGCGATTGATCTCTCCATGACCAGATCGATCTTTCTCAGAGTGCCAGTAGATGTCATCAATCATGTGTGCTGGCACTCCCATCGTCTTCAAAATAGCCTTTAAGGGTGGCTCACATCCTTGATCGCTTATCCTTAAGGGGTTAAACTTAATCAGTATAAGTATTAATAAATTAGTCTGTAATTAAAATACTTTGATCTTGCTGTGACTCATTCTCTCAGTTACACAAAAAGGCATCGGTACATCATGACATAAATTATCTGTACTACCACCTATAATAAAAGTGTACCGCTTTGGCCATTTGAAATGTGGGGAGATACAAGAAATTCTGTGATTCTCCCTGTTTGTCCACAGCCTGTCGTTGTTTCCTTTGCGTATGTGTGTATATATACAAGAAAATAATGTTTAAGGTGTCAGCCATTGCTTAATCATCAATAATTAATTCACCTATCTAAATTTGTCCTCTTAAAACTTTTTGCCATTTATATAATTGTAGAATTGTTTACAATTTTTCTTGCTCTCTTTTGCAATACTTTTTTCATTTTCAATTTTAGCAATTATGTTTGCTGATTCTGATACGCTTTATGTTATTTTAATTCATGCAACTGAACCTATTTTAAACAGTTCAAATCCTGCTTCTTATTCCTTCTTTTCTTGTAAAACCCATTTTTAAGCAACATTGGTTTTAATTTGCTCCTTTTGTATTTGTCGCAGGCTGCTCTGGGAAATAATAGTCAGACAAAGGAATACAATGAACATAGCTTTATTAAAATAATATAGCAAAACTAAACAGAAATGCAGGATACAGCCAAGAACAGGATACCAGGAAACTACTTAAAGGGATAGTAACACTTCGTTTTAACTTTATTTTATTTTGTAGGCATTAAAAAAACATGAAGAATGATATAAGTCTTATCTCTCAAACCTTTATGGTTTATGAGATATTCACAAGCAAAGTTCCCCTCCCCGCCCCTTTTACCTAGTGTAAGCCATCTCTTCTCAGATGTGAGTCTGGTTGTATGACAGTACAGATAACAGAAGGGGACAATTTTCTTTGTATGAAAACAATGAAAGCCCTTCCCCCCTTGACAAGTTTTTCAGCTTTTTCCATTATCTTAATTGAAGATTGTCCCTCTCTGCAGTCTACCTGGGCATCTCCCTTCTGATCTGGTTGAACAGGGGGGGATACTTTGTTTGTGAATATCTCTTAAACCATAAAGGTTTCAGAGATAAGACTTATATCATTCTTCATGTTTTTTTTAATGCCTACAAAATAAAATAAAGTTAAAATGAAGTATTACTATCCCTTTAAGCCAGCCAATGGTCAGAGGACTATAGAGGTAGCCGGCCAAGCCAATGGTCAGTGGGCTATAGAGGTAGCCAAGCCAATGGCCAATATCCAAAGGAGGTAGTCAGCCAAGCTAATGGTAAATAACCCAAGGAGGTAGTAAGCCAATAGTCAATAGCACAAGGAGGTAGTTAGCCAAGCCAATGGTCAATAGCTGAAGGAGGTAGTTAGCCAAGCCAATGGTCAATAGCCCAAGGAGGTAGTCAGTCAAGCCAATGGTCAATAGCCCAAGGAGGTAGTCAGCCAAACCAGTGGTCAATAGCCCAAAGATGTAGTCAGCCAAGTCAATAGCCCAAGGAGGTAGTCAGCCAAGCAGTGGTCAAGCCCATGGAGGTAGCCAGCCAAGCCAATGGTCAAGCACAAGGAGGTAGTCGGCCAAGCCAATGGTCAAACCCAAGGAGGTATACAGGCAAGCAAATTGAATACAGGCTAGAGCACAAGAACTAAGTCCACACAGGAGCACCATGTAAGGGCCACTGGTAGAGGAATCGGAGCAGCAGATAAAGCCCCTGTATGTGGGCAGAGAAAGAAGCCACGCCCCCAGGAGAACTAATAAGAAGAGCATGCACACGTCATAAATCTCCCAGTGATGCTGTCACAGGACTATGGAGGTAGGAACCTGGAAGACGAGAACATATGCGGCCGTCTCTTCCAACGCTGCAGGGTGCGATGGCCCAGGTAGAAATTGTAACAGTATTCCCCAGTTTTATATATATTGACACGTATATTTGTCTAAGATAATTTTTAACAAATGCCATCTTTCTTGTGCATTTTTATCTTTTAAGATTACATCCCAATGAATATCCTTTGATAGTGCTTTTAGCCTTTTTTTCAGGTTGAATGTTTTGGTTATACTCTACATTTCAAAGGATGTCATATAATGGTCACCGCTGCTCAAATGTTCCCTTATCTCTGTATATTGTAAAATAGTTTGGAATTGTTTGACATCACTAGGTCCAGCAAGGCATCATTTCTTTTAAACTACTCTACTAGTTGCTCTACTAACTGCAACATGAATTTGTCATTAACATACTTAGAAAATTATTTATCTGTGTTGTGCTAAAAGTCCTATTTCTCCAGTCAGTTTCAGGGTAGTGGAAATGTCCCATTATGAATAGATTTCATGATTGAGATGCCTTTTTCCATTTTCATTAACCGTTTGGCTTCTTGTAACATATGCCCATTACTATCTTTTCACAATGTATGTCCCCAGTGTGTGTCTCAGCTCAAAGGGCATCTACATTTTCAATGTACCCTTCATTAGTATAGTAGGTTTTAAGACATGTTTTGCATATAGGCATGCTCCCATCTCCTTTATTAACCCCTATCCCTCCTAAAAAGTGCATAACTATCTAGATTGACTGACCAGACACACACCATCTAACCAGGTTTCAGTAATACCAATAAGATCATACTGCTAATTCATTGCAATCTGTTCCAGTTTTCTCAACTTACCAACCAGGCTAGAAGCATTTACATGCATACATTTTATGTTACTGCCATTCTGAAAAATTACATTATTTGAAGTATTTGCTTTTAATCAGCCTTTAATAGGAAACTCCCTGTTTTATGAACTAGATCACCTCCCCCTCCACCACCATGCCCCTTCTCTAATACCATTTCCTTTTCTAAACTGCCTACCTCATCCTGTGGTGTATTATCCCCCTTTCCTAATATAAAGTCTTATTTAGCCATCCTAAATCCTTGCACAGTAGCCCCCTTCCACTAAAGTGCAATCCAAGAGGCTAGACAGCCCAGTGCTCTATAAACCCCAAAATCTCCTGCTTACACCATCTTTAGCCTTGCTTTTACCTGCCTAATCTCTGTTTTTTGTTGCACACCGTGGCACAGGTAGTATTTCAGAAAATACAACCTTAGAGATCTTTGCTTAATCTTATTACCTAAATCACTGAAATCTTTCTTAACGAATCTCCATTTCCCACTGACCTTGTCACTAGTACTAACGTACCATGACAGCTGAGACATGCCTAGCCCATCTGACAATCTAATCTACTACATATTGAACCCAGGCTCCTTGGAGACACATCCTTGTAAAAAATATTACCCTATCTGTCTTTGTAATTATGGAATTCCCTACTACCACCACCACCTGTCTGCTTGAGTCCCGGATCCCAACAGTGTTAGAGATGCTGTTATTGTGGCCTTTACAGAGAACAGTACTCTCCAGCAAGAACATTACTATAACAACACATCAACATCATTACTCAATGTAGCAAATCTGTTTGGGTGAGTAAATACAGGTATGTTGTCCTTATTCCCCTATCCCTCCTTGCTATGTCTAACTGTAATCTAGTGTCATGTTCTGCCCCTTTTTCTTTGTTTTTTTTAATTCCTTGTCTGGTTTTCCATTTGTTTTCCCTTATTATCTGGATCTTTGTTCCCTACCTTGCCGTTTAACTGTTACTCTGAGCCTTTATAAAGACTCTGCTTTTGGGCTGGGCACGATAAAGCATTTCAGGTTGTAACCATGAGTTTCCTGTCTTGTTCTTGAGTTTTATCTTGTGTATTGACCTGGCTCTTCTTGCAACTTTCCTACTGTTCTACGATTTGGTACCCTGCTCATCTGATATCTTGTTACCAACTTTGGCTCTGTTGATACAACCATTCCTCCATCTGCTGCCTTGAACAGCATTGCCTGTCCATTCCTGATCTGGCTTGTATGACTTTCTGTTTTGTCTTGACCCGGGTGGGCTTCTATTACCTCGACCATCAGACAATCATAGGCCACCTTGGCCACCAGTTGGTCTTCGACTATCCTGTTCTCAGTTTAGCTCCAGGCCTCTGGGTCCCTGTACAACAACTACAATTATACTACAAATGGGTTATTTGTTAAGCATCCTCTTTAACCTCAGTGGGTAGCTTCTGTTTTCTGGGCTGTCATCCGGGGTGTCAGCCTGCACCTCCAGTGAGCACTAATATGGCCTTGCAGCTAGTATCTCTAACCTGGCCTAGGTGTCACGGAATGACTGAGGAATAACGACACTGACAAGTACACATACAGTAAAACCAATATCTTTATTAAAATAAGAACAGAATAAATATGAATAGCACTTCCCCAACCCTCACAGGACCAGGTGTGAAGATAGTGCCTAAGTATTTCCCCAACTCTCACTAGCCAGGTATGGAGACAGCACAGGATCCACCGACTGCACAGAGGCTAATATGACTCTGACTATAGTATGCAATGGTAGCAAGGATAGCAGTAGCTACTAGTGCAGGAGAAGCTGAAATGCCCAGGCAAAATGAAAGATATTCCCCTAGAAAGCTTGGGTAGTACAAGGCAACAGAGACAGGAATCCCTAGAACACTAGGGAGAGAAGGCATTGGTGACTGAGCTCCCTAGAATGTTAGGGTAAACCTACAGGCAATGGTGACTGAGCTTCCTAGAACGCTAGGGTAAACCTACAGGCAATGGCGACAGAGAACCCCACACTGCGAGGGTAAAACAGGCAACGGTGACTGAGATCCCTAGAACGCTAGGGTATACCCAATGGCTCTAACCGGCAACGGGTAGAACAGGAATGCCAAAGACAAGATCTGACGCAGTAACTGAGCACTGCTTGAACCGGAGGAAACAACAGAGCATGGTAAGCGCAAGCGGAGACAGTAGGCCAGAGTAGAAAACGATCAGATAGTCAGCCGGAGCCAGTGTCAGCACGGAGCGGGTAGTCAGCCAAAGCCAGGAGTCAGACTGGACCAGGTAGTCAGCCAAGCCAATGAGTCAGACCGGATCAAGTAGTCAGCCAAAGCTAAGAGTCAGACCGAATCGGGTAGTCAGCCAAAGCCAAGAGTCAGACTGGATCGGTTAGTCAGACGGAGCCAAGGGTCAGACCAGAGCGGAAGGCAACTAGTCAGGGATCAAATGTAGCCAGGAGTCATACACAGAATCAGAGCATCAGAATAACACAAGAGCTTAGCATACAGTTACACCACAAAAGGGCAAATGAGTACTGACAGGCTGAGGCCTATAAGGTCTAGCATGTAGGCAGAGACTCATTCTGGCAATTACCATCAGCCTATAAGAATAGAGAATGCGCCTAAGAGCGACAACCAGGGAGTAATGGCAATATCTCCTGCAGCACAGCACTCACAGAGGGCAGTCACTGGCACCGTGATACTAGGCCTCAGCAAGGCAACCCAGAGAGCAGCCACCTCCAGCTAGCTACATACTCTAGTCTTCGTTCCCAAGCATCTGGCCCACTGGAGCCTGCTTTGCAGTATACCTGTATTGTCTATTGTGATTTTTATAATTTTATTTATATCAAATAGCAGTCTGTCACCTCTTTGTTGGGAATCTACTTCACAGAGTCTACCAAGCATCTTCCATTGGGTGCTTAGTCTGTCATATCATCAACATACAGCTACCTGCTCATCCTTTCTGTAGTCCCCACCCCCACTACTTCCTATGCCATCCTCATCCTGTGTCACGGTTTATTATGACTCTCAGACACAAGTTTTAGGTAAAAAAAATCAATTTTATTGAAATAATAAATGATAACTTAGGATGGCAATAACATACATATATATATATGCAGAATATAGCACAGACTCTACCGGTCCTGTCAAAATACCGGACAGGACAGTCTTTAGGCTCTACCAGCCTTGCCAATACCGGGTAAGGCAACCTGCAGATGGAATAGCATAACGGTTTTACCGACCTTACCAAATTACTGGGCAAGGCAGCCTCAATAGATACACAATGTAGGCTCTACCGGCCCTGCCAATACCGGGTAAGGCAACCTCAGATGGAATGTGGTAAAAGGTTCTACCGGCCTTACCAATACCGGGCAGGGCAGCCCAGAGATAATAGCAGCAGTCAGATGGAACTGGCAAATTAGCAGAATCGTTAAGCAGCAAGGCTTTGGAGCAAACCAGCGTCCGCACGCTGGAAACAACACAGCTTAGTATAGCTGATAGGCTTTGGAGCAAACCAGTGACCGCACACTGGTGTAACAAGCGAGTGTGTATAGCCGCAAGGCTTAGGAGCAAACCAGCATCCGCACGCTGGGACCAACACAGATTTGTATAGCTGAAAGGCTTTGGAGCCAACCAGTGACCGCACACTGGTGTAACAAGTGAGTTTGTATAGCCGCAAGGCTTAGGAGCAAACCAGCGTCCGCACGCTGGGACCAACACAGAATTGTATAGCTGATAGGCTTTGGAGCAAACCAGTGACCGCACACTGGTGTAACAAGCGAGTTTGTATAGCCGCAAGGCTTAGGAGCAAACCAGCGTCCGCACGCTGGGACCAACACAGATTTGTATAGCTGATAGGCTTTGGAGCAAACCAGTGACCGCACACTGGTGTAACAAGCGAGTTTGTATAGCCGCAAGGCTTAGGAGCAAACCAGCGTCCGCACGCTGGGACCAACACAGATTTGTATAGCTGAAAGGCTTTGGAGCAAACCAGTGACCGCACACTGGTGTAACAAGTGAGTTTGTATAGCCGCAAGGCTTAGGAGCAAACCAGCGTCCGCACGCTGGGACCAACACAGATTTGTATAGCTGATAGGCTTTGGAGCAAACCAGTGACCGCACACTGGTGTAACAAGCGAGTTAGTATAGCCGCAAGGCTTGGGAGCAAACCAGCGTCCGCACGCTGGGACCAACACGGAATAGTAGCAATGTCACCAACGCGACCAGGCAGAAGGTCGCCAGGATACTGAAGACAGGTGATGAGATGACAGGAACCAGCAACGATCAGTCAGGTCAGAAAACAGCAGAGAAGTTCAGCAGGAACTGCAACACCAGAGACTAGGCCGGAACCAGGACTGGAAGTACTTCAGCATGCAGGAAACACTGGAACAGTAGAGATCAGGAACTCAGGAACACATGAGATCAGGAACACTGGAACAGAGGCCCAGCTATCACTAGCATAGTGATAGCAAGAAGGTCAGAAACAACACGAAAGGGCACTCAAAGGGTGCCCAATCCAGGTTTAAATAGTCAATAAGAGGCGGGCTATCTGCAGACAGCCAATAGAAGCCCCCTACTGGTGACAGACAAGTAACTGCAGCAAATCACGGGCACCGTGATAGTACCCCCCTTTCAAAGACCCCCTCTCCTAGAATAGGGTTTAGGTTTCTGCGGGTAATTGGCATGAAAGGCCCTAGTTAACCTAGGTGCATGAAGGTCCGTACTATCCACCCATGACCGATCCTCAGGACCATACCCTTTCCAATGTACCAGGTACTGTACCCTTCCTCTAAGCCTACGGGAATCAATAATGCTCTGAACCTCGTACTCCTCCTGGCCCTCGACCTCAACAGGTCCTGGCACCACAGGTGTGGTAGTATAGCGATTGCAAACCAGAGGCTTAAGAAGGGACACATGGAACACATTATGGATACGCATGGATGCAGGTAGGTCTAGTGCATAGGAGACAGGGTTAATTTTGCGAATAACTCTGTATGGACCAATAAACCGAGGAGCCAACTTATTAGACGGAACCTGCAGCTTGAGATTTCTGGAGGAAAGCCATACTCTATCCCCAACCTGAAAGGAAACCGCTGGAAGCCTTCTGCGATTAGCATGGCGCTGATGACGCTGAAATGACTGACCAAGTGCCCTCTGAACTTGTGCCCATGTGGAACGGAGTTGCTCGATATGCTCATCCAGAGCTGGAATCTGTTGCGTCTGAAATGAGTCTGGAAGCAAACAGGGCTGGAACCCATAATTAATCAGAAACGGAGAGCTCCCAGATGAAGAATTGACCGCACAGTTCCTGGCGAACTCTGCCCAAGGCAACAAGTCGGACCAATTATCATGATGGTCAGTAACGAAACAACGGAGAAATTGTTCCAAGCCCTGATTAGCTCGTTCAGCGGCTCCATTGGTCTGGGGATGGTAGGCAGAGGAGAAGGACAGCTGTATGCCCATCTGTTGGCAAAATGCCCTCCAAAATCTAGACACAAACTGGCTCCCCCTGTCAGACACCAGTACCCTAGGCACTCCATGCAACCGGAATACTTCTCTGGCGAACACCATTGCCAATTCCTTCGCTGAAGGAAGACCACGGAGGGGCACGAAATGAGCCATTTTAGAAAACCTGTCCACCACCATGAATATAAAGGAGTACCCCTTCGACATAGGCAACTCTCCCATAAAATCAATGGAAACATGAGACCAGGGGCGTTCGCCATTAGGCACCGGTTGAAGCAAGCCCACAGGGAGATGTCTCGGGGTCTTAGCGCGGGCGCAGGTGGCACAGGCATTCGTAAATTCGGCACAATCGTTTCTCATGGAAGGCCACCAAAATAGCTGAGAAAGGGACCATAACAATTGGTCTCTACCAATATGTCCCGCAGCCTTAGAGGAATGGTAGGTTTCGAGCAGCCTAGTACGAAATGATTCAGCGACAAAACATTTGCCCACTGGGGTTTCATGGGGAGCGGACCCCTGAGAGGCCAGGATCTCCTCCCCTAGAGGAGAAGTGATACTTGTGCGTATAGTAGCCAGTATTCTATCAGGTTGGATGATAGGAGCTGGTGCTTCCACTCTGTCACTGTCGGCCTCAAATTGTCTTGACAGTGCATCAGCCCTGATATTTTTTGACCCTGGCAAATATGATACAATGAAATTAAATCGAGACAGGAACAGTGCCCACCTGGCCTGACGAGAGGACAATCTCTTGGCCTCCGAGAGATAGGTCAGATTCTTATGATCTGTCAGGATTAAGACAGGATTCTTAGTACCTTCAAGCAAATGACGCCATTCCTTAAGAGCAAGGATAATGGCCAATAATTCTCTGTCACCTATCTCATAGTGGCTTTGAGTGACAGTCAACTTTTTAGAGAAAAACCCACAAGGTCTGAGAGTTCCACCTTTCTCGTGTCGCTGCGAAAGTACTGCCCCGACCCCAATATCTGAGGCATCAACCTCTAACGTAAATGGAAGTAAAGGATTGGGGTGGGATAACACAGGAGCCGCAGCAAATGCCAGCTTCAAATTCTCAAAGGCTTTCTCAGCAGATACCGGCCAACAAGAAGGATTAGCACCCTTGTGCGTAAGATCGGACAGAGGTTTGACAATGGAAGAAAAGTTCTTAATAAACCTCCTATAATAATTAGCGAAACCCAGGAAACGCTGTATGGCTTTAAGACCCTTGGGTTTTGGCCATTGTAGGACAGCTGACAACTTTTCTTTGTCCATGGCAATGCCATCATTGCCAATTATGAACCCCAAGAATGGCACACTGGTTCTATGAAACTCACATTTTTCCATTTTACAAAATAATTTGTTCTCACGGAGTCGTAGCAATACTGCGGATACATCTTTGATGTGCTGTGCCATGTTTTGGGAGTAAATCAGTATATCGTCGAGGTACACCACAACACATGTCTGTAACATATCTCTCAGAACATCATTTATCAGTTCCTGGAAAACTGCGGGTGCATTACACAGCCCAAAAGGCATTACTAGATACTCGTAGTGCCCAGCTCGAGTATTAAAGGCAGTTTTCCACTCATCACCTGCTCGAATGCGAACCAGATTGTAAGCGGCCCGTAGGTCCAACTTGGTAAATATCGAAGCGCCCTTAAGCCTGTCAAAAAGCTCGGTGATGAGTGGTATTGGGTATGCGTTTTTTGCCATTAGTTTATTCAAGCCCCGGTAGTCAATGCATGGTCTTAATTCGCCATTTTTCTTTTTTACAAAAAAGAACCCAGCCCCAGCTGGAGAGGTAGATTTACGTATGATCCCTCTAGCAAGGGCATCAGAAATGTAATCCTCCATAGCCTTATTTTCATCACAAGATAATGAATAAGTGCGTCCTTTCGGAGGTACTGCACCAGGCTGCAATTCAATGCAACAATCATAAGGTCTATGCTGGGGTAGCATACTAGCCTCTCCTTTGCTAAAAACATCGCCAAACTGTTGGTACACATCCGGCATAGCAGAGGAGGTGCACATGACCTTAATAGGCTGGATGACGCACTTGTCCATACAAAACTGGGACCAAGCAGCAATTTCACACTTTTTCCAATCGAATTGTGGGTTATGTAACTGTAACCACGGAAATCCCAATATCACCGCATGGTGCGGGGAATTAATCAGTTGAAACTGCTGCTCTTCTCTGTGAAGTGCCCCAATAGTCATAGACAATGGCATAGTTTCAAATATAACCTGAGGCGGTTCTAAGGGTCTACCATCAATCGCTTCAATAGTCAAGGGGTTTTCTCTTTCAATGCGTGGAACTCCGTGCAATTCAGCAAAGGTATTATCCATAAAATACCCTGCTGCACCGGAGTCAACCAAGGCCAAAACCTCCACAGAGCGTTGTGCCCAAGACAATACCACCTGTATGGTGGGTTTCATTATGCCCGACACTGGGGACGATTGTACACCACCTAGGGCCTGTCCCCCAAGATACCCTAGGTGTGTGCGTTTCCCAGACAGGAATTTAGCAAGTGCCCTTTTTTACCGCAGTATAAACATAACCCTTGTTTTTTGCGATATAGTCTCTCTGCCTTGGATAGTCTAGTGAAGCCTATTTCCATAGGTTCACTTGTTTCCCGTACTGGTTCACTAGACTTCAATGCCAAGGGAGGGATGGGTGGGCAAAACATGCTACTAGGCTCATTATTTTTTGACCGTAACTTACGATCTCTGGCAATTGATCTCTCACGTATTCTGGAGTCAATTATCATAACATACTCAATGTAATCATCTAGATCAATAGGTAGATCTTTAGCAGCGATTTCGTCTTTAATGTGGTCATTCAGGCCTTGAGAGAAGGCTGCCAATAATGCCTCGTTATTCCAACCTACCTCTGCTGCCAATGTGCGGAATTCGATGGCATAGTCGCCCACTGTACGCCTGCCCTGTTGTATCTCCATAAGGCGTTTGGCAGCAGAGGTGGTTCTACCAGGAGGCTCAAACACTCTTCGAAAGGAACGCACAAATTCACTAAAGTTCTTAGTACAAGGTTTAGCATTCTCCCACAAGGGGTTAGCCCAGGCCAATGCTCTGCCAGTGAGCAGTGATATCGTGAACCCCACTTTACTACGATCATTAGGAAATGCGTGTGCCGTCAATTCCATAAAGATTTCGAGTTGATTGATGAACCCTCTGCAGAGACTAGGGTCACCATCATATCTTAGCGGCAAGGGTGCAGAAGCCGTTAACCCTTTAACAGTACCCCCTAGGGGTCTGGTATCACTTTCCGGTGTCTGACTTGGCGAGACCACCGGGCTAGAGCTAGATTGGTCAGCAGGTACCGTGCGTTCAAGGATCGTTTGAATTGCAACTGCCAACTGATCCAAACGTTGCTCGAGTACATCCATCCTCCAATGGATATTCTGTGCGTTACCTTGACCCTTGCTGTCTGAGGTCATGGCCCTTTCGTACTGTCACGGTTTATTATGACTCTCAGACACAAGTTTTAGGTAAAAAAAATCAATTTTATTGAAATAATAAATGATAACTTAGGATGGCAATAACATACATATATATATATGCAGAATATAGCACAGACTCTACCGGTCCTGTCAAAATACCGGACAGGACAGTCTTTAGGCTCTACCAGCCTTGCCAATACCGGGTAAGGCAACCTGCAGATGGAATAGCATAACGGTTTTACCGACCTTACCAAATTACTGGGCAAGGCAGCCTCAATAGATACACAATGTAGGCTCTACCGGCCCTGCCAATACCGGGTAAGGCAACCTCAGATGGAATGTGGTAAAAGGTTCTACCGGCCTTACCAATACCGGGCAGGGCAGCCCAGAGATAATAGCAGCAGTCAGATGGAACTGGCAAATTAGCAGAATCGTTAAGCAGCAAGGCTTTGGAGCAAACCAGCGTCCGCACGCTGGAAACAACACAGCTTAGTATAGCTGATAGGCTTTGGAGCAAACCAGTGACCGCACACTGGTGTAACAAGCGAGTGTGTATAGCCGCAAGGCTTAGGAGCAAACCAGCATCCGCACGCTGGGACCAACACAGATTTGTATAGCTGAAAGGCTTTGGAGCCAACCAGTGACCGCACACTGGTGTAACAAGTGAGTTTGTATAGCCGCAAGGCTTAGGAGCAAACCAGCGTCCGCACGCTGGGACCAACACAGAATTGTATAGCTGATAGGCTTTGGAGCAAACCAGTGACCGCACACTGGTGTAACAAGCGAGTTTGTATAGCCGCAAGGCTTAGGAGCAAACCAGCGTCCGCACGCTGGGACCAACACAGATTTGTATAGCTGATAGGCTTTGGAGCAAACCAGTGACCGCACACTGGTGTAACAAGCGAGTTTGTATAGCCGCAAGGCTTAGGAGCAAACCAGCGTCCGCACGCTGGGACCAACACAGATTTGTATAGCTGAAAGGCTTTGGAGCAAACCAGTGACCGCACACTGGTGTAACAAGTGAGTTTGTATAGCCGCAAGGCTTAGGAGCAAACCAGCGTCCGCACGCTGGGACCAACACAGATTTGTATAGCTGATAGGCTTTGGAGCAAACCAGTGACCGCACACTGGTGTAACAAGCGAGTTAGTATAGCCGCAAGGCTTGGGAGCAAACCAGCGTCCGCACGCTGGGACCAACACGGAATAGTAGCAATGTCACCAACGCGACCAGGCAGAAGGTCGCCAGGATACTGAAGACAGGTGATGAGATGACAGGAACCAGCAACGATCAGTCAGGTCAGAAAACAGCAGAGAAGTTCAGCAGGAACTGCAACACCAGAGACTAGGCCGGAACCAGGACTGGAAGTACTTCAGCATGCAGGAAACACTGGAACAGTAGAGATCAGGAACTCAGGAACACATGAGATCAGGAACACTGGAACAGAGGCCCAGCTATCACTAGCATAGTGATAGCAAGAAGGTCAGAAACAACACGAAAGGGCACTCAAAGGGTGCCCAATCCAGGTTTAAATAGTCAATAAGAGGCGGGCTATCTGCAGACAGCCAATAGAAGCCCCCTACTGGTGACAGACAAGTAACTGCAGCAAATCACGGGCACCGTGATATCCTGTTCATTAAGCAGCAAAACCCTCTCAAGATTGTCCATCTCCCCCACTGTTGCAGCTTGCCCCACCAGATCTCTACTTGCTTACATATGTAAAAGTGGTATGTACCCTTGTGTAAAAGACTGAAAATATGTGATCCCTCCTACTATGTTTCATTTCTATCAACTGTGTATTATCTGATATAGTAATATACCCTAACAGTGTTATCCCAAGGTTATTTACATTCTCCAACTATTTGCCATGGATTAATAGACAGAGACTTGGAGGCAATGGGGCCACTCCAGTGCCAAGTGTATCATTATATTGATGATGTTATGATATCTGGAGATACGGAAGAGCAGGTAGCCAAGGATTTGTATACCCTATTAACCTGGATGAAACAAAAGGATGAGCTACCAATGAACAGACTTTGCAAGGGCCTACCCAACAAGTGAAATTCTTGTGTATGATGTGGTCCAGGCCCCAAAAGACTATTCCTCAACCAGTACTGGACACTATTGCCAATTTGGAAGATCCCAAAAGTGTAAAACAAGCACAAGCATTATTGGGCATATTTGGGTTCTGAAGGTCATTTGTTCCACACCTGGGAATATTGCTATGACCAATCTATGATGTAACCCAGATGAAAACTGTTTTCCTCTGGCAAAAAGAACAAGCAGATGCTTTAGTTCTTGCAAAAGAGGCAGTCCGCATTAAAAACAAATTGGGTCCTATACTTCCAAACCAGCCATTCGTGTTAGATGGATCAGTGACTAAGCATGGCACGTCTTTTGGATTATGGCAGAAAGCAGCTACCGCAGGGTTAAGAAAGACTCCTGTTGGATTTTGGTCTAAGTAATTCACACCTGGTCAATGGAAATACATTACATTTTAGAAGCAATTACCGGTGGCATTTACAGCATTGCAACATTCGGAGGGTACCTCAGGACCCCAACCAGTAACGGTTAGGACAGATCTGCCATAAGTGACTGAGTACGTCACGAAGGCCTTGCATCTCGTACTTCAGTTGCTCATAAGCAGACTCTGCAAAAATGGAAGTGGTACCTGGCAGAAAGATGCAATTAATCAGGCCAAGACATGGCTGATATCAGTACATGTGTGGCAGTAGCAGTGAACTTTGTATCTGTGGAGGATGAAGAACCATCTATCCAGGTGGATGGAGGGTCTTATCAAGAGGCTGTTGCTTAGGAACTCCTGACCAAGGAACAAAGGATCCAGGCCTGGTTTACTGGCGGATAAGCTATAATTAAAACTAAAGGCAGAGTTTAGGTGGCTGTTGCTTACCATCCCCATAGAAAGACTGTATTACAGTCAGTTGCCGGAACTAAAGGCAGATGCCATGGTGATTGAAGAAACAACAGGACCATTGAATATTTATACAGACAGTTGGGCTGTATACAAAGGAATGACTACATGACAAAAGGATCAATGGACACTAAAGGGAAAACCCTTGTGGAATGGTCCTACCGTGAGACTGAATTCATGGGAACAAGGTACTAAGCAATGCATTGCCATAGGACATGTGGATGGACAAACCGGACTTCCACGAAATGAAATAGCAGTTAATTTGACAAAAATCTCCACTCAATCTCTGGAAGAATTGCAACATTTGGATGGACACACTCCCAGGGTGGACACAGAGGTATACAAGCTACATACCAGTGGACTCAGCACAAAGGAATCCTGCTAACTATGGATCAAGCCAAGGATATAGTGACTAAGTGTCCTACTTGTCAAGCTGTACAGAGGAGAAAATTAAAGACAACACCTGGACAGATTTGCAGAAGTAACAATTGTGGACAAGTCTGGCAGATTGATTTCATAGGCCCCATGCCTCCTGGTGCTGGGCAGGTTAGCTATTGTGCCACAGTGATTGATACATAATCTGGGGTGCTGGTGGTGTGCCCATCCAAGGTGAGTCAAGATACCACACCTTTAGAGAGAATGTTGGGACAGGACTGGAAGGGAAATGTACCACAGGTAGTGATATGAACAAAGCGGATTCTCAACAAAGGTAAAGAAAGAATTGATGTGTGTACAAGTGAGGAGGGAGTTTGGGAGGCTGCAGAAGGGAGTGAAACTATTTGTTATACTGGTATAACTGATATCACTCTTGCATTTAAATTGCAATTCTCACCTCATATGACAGTTAGCACTTGGTGTAAATGGGAGGAAGATACGAAATTGGATAGCCTAGAGGAACACATTGTGATCCTAAAACCGATAAAGCCAGGGGCTTTTAAAAAAAGATGAAGTAATAGGGTGGACTGACATTTCTGTTGCCTCACAGGGTATTACAGAACAGATGCAAGTGCTAGAAGTAGGAAGTAAGGTTAGGGTAATACCTACCACAGGCACAGGGAGACACAGAGCATCTGTGGGGAAGATTTTGTCATGTGGACAGGGAGCTACTAACACTTTTATGTTCCTGCTTCTAGGTTATTGTTAATTCCTTGATTGTGGTGACATCATGCCTGCAGCAACAAAACAGCGGGCTAGTCCGTTCCCTGGAGGTCTTACTGCTGAGGAATACATCACTTGAGCTCTGTGCTTTTGAGTTATTTCCTTTTTCATTTGTGTTTTGTTCATCCATGTGGGGATATTTCTTACACCAACTCGGGTACAGGATGCATTGCAATCTAATGTCTCACGGGGCTAGCGATTTGTTACTGGTATCCCGGATAATGCTTTCTTTTGAGAGCAATTTGCTATGGCAAAGACAATCAACCATACTTACTATTGGGTATGTTCACATGTTCCTGGTGTTGATGCAGGTAGATTTTATGCCATACCAGCCAGTCTGAGGGATATCAAACAAGCATGGGACAGTGTGCAGTATAACATTACATGGTGACTGAGATTAAGTATAACCGATCTGCATTGTTGATCAGATTTGGTATCAGGCAGTCATACAAGAATGGTGTTATAATCCCAATACAATATCATGGGGAGACTGGTTAATGTAGGAAAGTCAGGTGTTTGTACCAAGGGTAAAGTAAATGTATTTCCAAACTACACTGCCATTTCAAGGTTAACATGGCAGTGGAGATTTTCCAGGCTACATAGGAAGGGATGGTGTGGTCTGTACAATGCCCATCTTTGTTAGTTTTGGAGGGATGCTATCTCTCCTGGGTGGACTGGTATAACTCTCTTCAAGTGTGGAAGTGTGCCAACATCAAACCCAAAGGAAAAAGACAAGCATGTTTTTCACAAAAGAAGTGCAGGGGTGGCAGTTTATTTGGCTGGATACACTGTACTGGGTATGTGGGGGGGAGGCATGTAAATGATTACCTTTAGAGGCCATGGGTACATGTTGCGTGTGAAAGATACTGCCAGGTATGTTCTTAACCCCTTAACGACCGGCCGATCATGCACGTTGCGGTCACTAAAGGACCACGGAGCATTTTTTTTTTTTTGGTTATTTGGATTCCAGACTCCTCGAACAGCACGCAACCGTGGGGGGAGCCCAGAATTCCATGACGGTCATAGTACGTCATGGGTCATTAAGGGTATAACAACCCATGACATGCTATGTCCGTCAAGGGTCGTTAAGGCGTTAATACATCCTGATACATTATCCCCGTCCCAGTACACATGCTTCATGAGCAAGACAGTGCTGAGCCTCTGATCTCATTTATGAATCAGTTGGCTATCAATTTGCAATGGCCCTGTTAAATGCCACTAGAATTATATTCGAGATTTAGCCAGGCTTATTGATAATATCACTGACATATATGATGATACATTTTGTTTTCTTGAGATTGAATTAACGATGATTTATACTCAACTGGCCCAACACACTTTTTTTGTGTTGGATTATCTTACTGCCAACCAGGTGAGGTATGTGTACTATAGTAGGGCCTGCTTGTTGTCACCATATTAATCAGACTGAGGATATTGAGGATTCTATAGAGGCACACATACAACAGGTGGAGTGGTTAAAGGATCGATTTGCCGCTGAACATCACGGTGCCTTCTCAGGGTGTTTTGATCATTCCAATCCTGCTAATTGGTTTAAGGGTATAGGAGGATGGTTTGCTGGGCTCTTAGGTGTTAAAATTATTTATTGGTTTGAAATGTATCACCGAGATTGTTACATGTTGTTGCTGGCAAGCATTCACTGGCAATATTACCTATTAAGAGCTTGAAGCTTGATCACATGTCAACCCAGTTGGTAAATAGGGACCTCCTACTAAATGTGTTTAATTTCTATCAACCGTTTATATTCTCATATAGTAAAATGTAACTAACATCAAGTTTTGTGAACATGATGTACAAGTGTGGTGGCTGTGTTGGAAACATGTTTTTGTACAAAGGTAATTTCTAGGTTTTACACACAGTACTATTTGCATAAGTTACTAATTTGTGCTTCACACAATGCTTATTGAATGGGAGTATAAATAGCTGTGACATCCACTTATTGCTCAGAAGCTTTCCTGGAACAAGAAGAACAAACTCTGTGTCCAGCTGAATATACTCTTATTTATGGGCGTTGGTTTGTATTACCATGGGGCTTTCCTATAAGCTTTGAAGACGACTAAAGATATGTTCAAATATATCTATTTTTTTGCTTGATAACTGTTTCAGTGTGTTCCTTCTTTACTCTGGAATCCAAATAATTTTTATATGGTTTGTAAATCATTTGTCATATTTGGCAAGATATCAATGGGATTATTGGAATGAATACAACTAAATCTGTTATATTTATTGCTTAAGAGTTATAGTTGTTTGTGTGTTCAGCTTGACCGTTAAGCTGTGTGCTATAACTTTGTTGTAATTACCCTTTTAGATATATTGCTTTAACACCCAATGTTATAGTAAAGTATATCACCAAATTTAGCAACTGTTTTCTGTGTATTCATTCTCATAATCAACTGATATACCGCAAATCAAATAAATATTAATGTTGTGATTAATATCCTAATTAGAATGTTAATATTTGCATATGAATATTCATAATTCAGGCCATGACCACAACAACCCTGAAATGTTTTTCTTCTTGTACAATCATACGGCATCATGTATATCGAGTAAAAATGGACAGTTATCATAATACTCATATTACCCCAGTTACCTCAAGTTAAAAGGCATACAAAAAAAAGCATGCACAATTATTTTTAATAAATATTTGTTCCCCTGTTTACTCCATCATGGATTGAATTTCTGCTGTTTAACCCCTTAACGACCCTTGACGGTCATAGTACGTCAAGGGTCGATTTGACTGACCGATGATGTACTATGACCGTCATCGAATTCCGGGCTCCCCCCGCGGCTGCATGCCGTTCAACGGAGCAATAAAAAAAAATTGCTCCGTTGTCATTCAGTCGCGTACGTACGCAGATTCTCCGGTCGTTATGGGGTTAAATTCCCAATATTTATCCCACTTATACTTATATACACTGCTGCAAGGTGCACACTTTCAAGTATTTACTTTCCCTCTGTTCTGTAGAGAGGAAAGCCATCAAATAGAAGCCAGCAATCAAAAAGAAACACACCCATCACAGACACTAACTGCAATCACGTGAAAACCTGTAAGGGGAGGGGAAATAAACTGTAAGAAAAAAACATTTTGTCTCAGTAGGTATGTATAATTATCTTAATAAATTAGCTGACTTAGATCTTTTCATGCATTACAAGTTTGTGAAACAAAAGTAATTCTGTGTTCCTGTACTATATATACAAATGCTCTCTACACATGCATTAGAAAAGCAAATTTAAGGTTAGATTTTAGAGATCTAGAAATACATATTTGGTTTTCTCTTTTATCCACTGGGAGGCACAGGGACCATGGGTTAAGGTCCTTTCAATAGGATGTAAGGAACTTTCAGAAAAAAAAGCCTCTGGAGGAGGTGATGTCACTCTTCACACTGCCTTACTCCTACCTAGCTGTAATGATTTACAGGGGTGGAAGGTCTTGTCAGAGCTGTTCTTGATATGTTACGTATCTCTGTAGATTAGGTTAATGACAATCCCAGCAAGGATATCTTCAAAAACAACAATATATAGTTTGCTGTGTTTCCTTCTTATAAGCAGTCAGATCAGAAATTGTCTTGGATGAATGGAAGCACCACGACAGGAAGGTTCTATAAGCTAGATGCTTTGATCTTCTGTATTCTTTTGCTAAGGAATCTGTGGAATTGTTGGATTCCCCACAGGAGGTGTATTCATCAATGTGCCAACTTTCTATGGGCAGTATGTTCAAAAGTCAAATTGTCTTTGAAGTGGTATTCAAAATAATGTTCTATCACATATAACATTTTAAATATGGATTCTGTCAGTTTTGTCCTATCTTCCACCTTCACTGATAGTATGAAAGTGTCATTCTGGTGGGATGGTCTGGCGCGGTGCAATATTTCTGTCAGAAAGACAACAAATTAAAAAAAAATGTGTCTCCAATGTTACAATTATAGTGACAGAAATGGTCCATTATGAAAAAAGTGAATATATGTCTAATAAATAAAATGAAAAATTGGCTAAATATTGAATTTTAATGTAATCTTAAATTAAAATATTGAAAACTAAGTATGGTATTTAGTCTTGATTTATGTATTGTTAGTAAAGTGGTGCATACATTGTTTGTATAAGTGGGTTAATGCATGTAATTTGATTAAAACTTTTCCTAAAAAAATGTAGACATTAAAATTTGTTGATTGGTAAAGATATTGTAAAATGAAAAAAAAAATGATATCACGTCGAGTAACAGTAAATTAAAGATACATGCCTTAATTTAAAAAAAGCTATATATTTTGGAACAAAGTTTAATATGATTTCTCATAATCATGAACCAGCAACATTGGCACAACTTTTCCCGCACTGTTAATAAAATAAATAACCCCTACCCAAAAAAAAAAAAAAAAAAAAGTCCCATGCAGTTGTCTGCATGACTAAAGAAACCCAGAATGCGATACCTGTCTGATAGTAATAGGGTTAAAACATTTAAGTGGATTTACCTGTCGGATTATTTTCCCCTGACATCCAGGTAAATCCAGAAAGGAGAAAATGTTCTTAATGACTATATTGTTGAATTTGTGTTTGTTTGTGTTATGTGTGTGTGTTTTGTACATGTGTGTGTTATTGTGTGTGTGTGTTGTGCCTCTGTGTATGTGTTGTGCATGTGTATTGCATGCCTGTGTATTGGTTGTGTGTGTTGCACATGTGCATTGTACATGTGTGTGTTTTGTGTGTTGTGGTGTATTGTGTGTGTGTGTGTGTAGTGTTTGCGTGTTGTGCATGTGTGTATTGTGTGTTGTGTGTGTTTTGCATTTGTGTGTTGTGATGCATTGTGCGCGTGTGGTGTGTTTGTGTGTATTGACAGCGTGTTTGCCTACAGAGTTTCTTTATACCAGGTAAGTTCTCCATTTATACCTTTTAATCAGTTGTATGTCTTCTGTTTTAATTGCACACACTGGGATCCTAGAGCATTACAAACATTATATTTAAAGGGATAGTAATGTTTCATAATAAAAGCAGCTCTAATTAATCATCATAGTATTTGGACTTTGGAGAGTGTTATTTCAATTCTGTCAGAGTTTTAGTTCAAGAGTAATTCAATGACAAAGTATCCCACTCCCGCCCCTTTTACTGATTTAACACTGTTCAGCCAGATCAGAAGGGAGGTGCCCAGGTAGATTGCAGAGAGGGACAATCTTCAATTAAGATAAGGGAAAAACCTGAAAAACTTGTCAAGTGGGGCAGGGCTTTCATTGTTATCACTGTAAGAAGATTGTCCCCTTCTGTTATCTGTCTGGTCTTACAACCAGATTCCACATCTGAGAAGAAATGGCTTATACTAGGTAAAAGGGGTGGGAGGGGACACTTTGCTTGTGAATATCTCTCAAACCATAAAGGAGATGAGACTTACATCGTTCTTCATGTTTTTTTTAATGCCTACAAAATAAAATAAAGATAAAATGAAGTATTACTATCCCTTTAAAGGATACCCCTCCAACGCGTTTACTATAACATCCCATCAAGGAATTTTTTATTTTAATTTAGATAGGATTGTATAGGTGTATTAGAGCAGGACTTGCCATATATTGAGGTACTTTGATGGGGTGGCAAGCTAACATGGTTTGGCCAAATGTGAAACTAAAACCTCACATATTTACTAAGAAGTATTACATATGCCCAATACAGGATACACATTTGCACCTTGTATAGAGGAGTACAGATTTGTCTTTCTGTGTAAGTGTATATTGTGCATGTGTATTGTTTATGTGTTGTGTGTGTGTTTTGCACGTGTGCGTTGTGGTGTATTGTGTGTGTGTTGTGCCTGTGTTGCTGTTGTGGTGTGTTGTGAGTGCATTTTTTGTGTGGTGTGTGTGTGTGTTGTGTATATTGTCTGTGGGTTTTGTATGTGTGTGTATTGTCTGTGTTGTGCATATGTATTGCATGTATGTATTGTGCGTGTGTATATTGTTTGTGTGTTGTGAGTGTGAGTGGTTATTGTGTGTATTGTCTGTTTGTTCTTTGCATGTGTATTGCATGTATGTATTTGTGTGTGTGCATGTGTGTATTTTGTGTGTTGTCTGTGTGTGTTGTGTATGTGTATGTATTGTGGTGTGCGTGTCTGTATTGAAGGAATTGCAATTCCTTACAGAGCTTATCACAGGAGTGGCAGGGGGTGGAAAGGGTATGTTTTTGGAAGAGGATAGTGCCAACTCCTTGCAGAGAAAATCACTTCCCTCTGTATGTCCTGGACAGGCAGTATAGAGGAGATGTGAATATCTCCTCCATATTGCCACCCCTGTGTGTGTGTGCCAGACACGCAGGTTAGACTCTGTGAAGTAGATTCTTCACAAAGAGGTGACAGACTGCTTTCTGATATATAAATAAAACAAGAAAGCACAACAATAAACAACATAGGGCTAGAGTGCAAGGTAGGCCCCAGTGGGCTAGAAGCTAGACAACAAAGACTGAGGTTTCAGGCTGGCTGACAGTGGCTGTTCTCAAGGTTGTCTTGCTGTGGCCTAGGCTGGGTTAGAGATGCCCATCAAAGCACCTTATCCAGAGGTTCTACCCTCTCATATGCATATTTGCATCATGGACACCCTGCAAGTTCACTGATGGGTTCTGAATCTCAAGAAATTTAACCTAGTTCCAACTCAATGTACGTGCATTTTATTTCTAGGTATGAAATACAACACACTCCACCAGCAGATCTTCCTCCCAGATGACAAAGTATAGTTCTTTACTGCCAGGATCTCTCAGAAACTTCTTTTAAAATGCACTTCTGAATGGGACTGCATGAACTTACTGGGGATGATGGTGGCTACTGTAGAAGCAGTCCCCTATACTCAGTTTCACAAGAGGCTCTTTCTAGTACAGATTCTGAGTAAGTGGTCTCGGTGGCCCAACCATTTGTGTAGTCTGACAGCATAGTTGGACCTACTATGTTGGCTGAAGTAAACTATCTCTGGGAAGCCTTTCTCACTGGGAAGTGATAATGATAAAGGCTGGGTCTGCCCGGTTGAGGAACAGTTTTTTAGAGATCAATGCTCAGGGTCAATGGACTCAGTCAGAGAGGTAGCAATAGTTATACTGGAATTGTAGCTAGTTAGGCTGGCAGTGAACTGGGGGACCCATTTAATGAAGAATTACCCTGTGCAGGTTCAGTCAGACAGTGCTTCAATGGTGGCATACATTAAGCATCAAAGAATCACCAGAACAAAGCATCTGGGAAGAGGTCCAGATAATACCTCTGTGGGCCTAGCTGTACACACTCTGTCAATATCAGTTACTAGACTCAGGGCAAATCGGGAGTGCCAGGAATGAACTCAGTGGCATCCTGAAAAAAAATTACATTTCAAAATGTCTGCTCAAGATCGAGAGATCTGCTGGTGATGGCTATGTAAGCTGTGATGATAGTCATGTTCATGTTTCCTCTACTTATCACACAATAAATGCTCTGGACGAATGAGCCATGACACAAAAGGGAACCAGCTTCACATGAAGAACACAGGGTGATTTGCAAGATAAAGATGGACAAATCACTTAATTATCATATCTACCACATAGCCCAGACAAACTTGATATACGGACCTGTTCAATCTGGCAGCCAGTGATCCATGGCACCTACTTCTCATTCCACATTTTCTATCCCAATGTCCACTGCATTATCCAGATCTAGACAGGCTAGTGTAGACTGCATGGCACTTGAAGCTAACATATTGAGCCTCCAGGTTTTCTTCACTGTGGTTATTTCGGCAATGTATAATGCTTATATGCTGGCCTTACGTAAAATGCATCACAGGATCTTGTTACTTTACTATGGTTGAGGTTGGAGTGAGGAACAGCAGTCCTCACTGTTGTTTCATATGTCCAGGCTGTTAAGATTTCTCTGGGAAAAACTGCAGAACGGGATGTACCTTAATTCTTTTAAAGTAAAAATTTAAGCTTTGTCTGTTTTATTTAATCACTGAATCACACTTATTCCAGATGTTCAGACTCATTCAGGGAGTTGCTTATGTTATTCTGTGTTTTAAGGCATGTACACCCTGCTAAGACTTGACTTTGGATGATGATTCTTTTGAGGGAGGCTTTCAAGTCTCTTATGAAGGTGGCCATCACATGGCTTACTTTAAAGGGGATCTATCACCGCTATACATTGTGGGCTACATAGGTCGTTTATGTAGCGACTAGCTTGGGTAAGGTTTTCATTTTTTTAAAAACTAAGCTATTTAGCCAAATATAATCCATTAAATATTGCCCTGGACAGACTGCAGGTACACATTCACTAAACACTATGTCGACAATGGGCCTTATATTGAAAAGCAAAATGGAGCAACTCTAAGGGAAACCAACTGCACACAGGAGATAAATAAACATACACATTGATTTTAGTGGAACTATTTCCTTAAGTGCTAGAGAAGGAGACTTCTCTAGAATTTAAGAGGTTAAAAAAAATTTAAATCCATGGGAATGTTGTGAATTTATATTAGCCTTTTATGGTGCAGTTGGCTTGCCCCAGAATTTCTATACTTTGCATTTATATATAAGGTCCTATAGTTTTTAGAGGAAAGTGCTACAGACTGCAGTACCTGAGTAGCCCATCTTCCTGGTCTATATTCTGTCTTTTCTTAAGTTTGTTGGCTTTTTCCTTCTGTTTCAGTGTGCGTTAGCATAGAAGGTTCATGGGTTTGCGATATTTGCCTTGTTGTGGTTGGCAATTACAGTGTCTGAGCGTTTTCTCTCCCTCTGTAATATTTTGTTGTGTGGTGGGGTGGGGTTGGGATGTCCCTATGGCCCCTATGTCCTGCATTGGATGAAAGACAAAAGGGGATTTTTGTGCTACTTACCAATTCATCCCTTTCTCTTAGTTCATGGGGGGCACCGGACATCCCTCTTGGAGAAGACTTCTGTAACCTCTCTGGCAGGTGTGCCCTGATGTATTAGCATATCTGGAATGGTGAACTTCCTCTGTGTCCTTTTTCTTCTGGTTGGCAGCCTTTGGCCTTAGTCTAGATTTGTTACGTTGTGTGACCTTAACCCAATTGTGTGAACTTAACCCATAAGATTCCTGTGCCCTATGGACTAAGAGAAAAGGATTTATTGGTAAGTAGTACAAAAATCTGCTTTTACAGATGCTCAATTAAAATGCATGCCAGTTAAAGGGACAGTAATACTTCATTTTGGCAGTAAATAATATTGTATGAATTAAATAAATAAAATCATCAATGTATTTTTTCTGTAACTTGAATAGTTTAGGAGCAAATGCTTTTTAAAGTTTACCCCTCCCACCCCTTTTATGCATATCACCTCTCAAGCTGTCAGACTTGGATTCTGGTCTGTGAACCGGAAGGAGAGTGGATACCAAGGGAAATCTTCATGACGATGGTCTACAAAGTGGGCATGGTTTGAGGCAGTAGATCACCATCATGAAGACTTCCTGGGTATCCACTCCTATTTCAGCTCTCCAGACGCTCCATCCGGTCCATACACCGGAATCCAAGTCTGACAGCTTGGCAGTGACGTGCATAAAAGGGCCTGGAGGGGTAAACTTTAGAAAGCAAATGCTCCTAAAAGCTGCAAGTTACAGAAAAAATCCATGGATGATTTTGTTTATTTACATATACATACAGTACTATTTACTGCCAAAATGAAGTATTACTATCCCTTTAAACCAATGGCTGCTTGATACATCGAAATGAACCAGAGACACTTGTTGAATGATAGAACTAGCAAGATTTTCATTGCAATGTCTGAGGCTGAGCACTGACACTTGCATTGTAGATGTATTATGTGTGCATCAGGCCACAGAAAAGATAACAAATGTAGAGCTAAAATTAATTCTGGATGTAAACTGAAAATATAGATGACTAATACCTCCCATAGTGTATGTGAAGAAATATAAATGTAGTGTTGTATGTTCTGTTTCGTTTTTTTTGTTTTCATTAGTGCATGTTTGTCTTCAGGGTGGCTGCAGCTTGCAGTGGTTCTGTGCACACAAGGACAGTCACTGCTATATGACTACTAAGGGCAGTATGTTCAAAAGAAAAGTGGAGAAATTCTGGTTCCCATTGATTTAAATTATTTGAATGGAGATTTTAATCTCTTGAATACTATTGAGGTCTCAGACATAATGCTTTGCAAAGCTTTAGAGACCTCTCTGTCATTTGGAAGGTTAAAATCCTCAATTTAAATCAATGGGAATTTTTCAAATTTGCATTTTTTCCCTATACTGCAATTGGTTTGACCCAGAATTCCTTTTATTTTGAAGTGGCCTAAATGGGGGCTTCCTCTGTTACAATTGGTGGTTGTGTTTTTTCCTCACGGTAACCTGTGCGCTATAGCTCTTGTGATTCAGATGCTTGATTCCCATGCATGACTCCTGGTTTCTTCTGACTTCCGGTTTGACTCCTGACTCTAGCTGACTACCTGTTCCAGTTTGACTCCTGGCTCACTGGCTGACTATCCATTCCGGTTTGACTCCTGGCTCTGGCTGACTACCCGTTCTGGTGTGACTCCCAGCTCTGGCTGATTACCCTCTCCAATCTGACTCCTGACTCTGGCTGACTAACGCTCCGATCTACTCCTGGCATTGGCCTACCACCTCCGCTAGCACTCTCGGTGCCTAGGCTACTCCTCCATCTAACGGGGCTTAGTTGCGTCAGTCCGTGTCACTGACTTTCAGTTGCCAGCATTCTGTACTGTGCCAGTTACCCTAGCGTTCTAGGGCGAGTCTGTCTCTGTTGCCTGTCTAGTCACCCTAGCGTTCTAGGGCGAGTCTACCTCTGTTGCCTATCCAGTCACCCTAGCGTTCTAGGGAGAGTCAGTCTCGGTTGCCTGTCCAGTCACCCTAGCATTCTAGGGCGAGTCTGTCTCTCTTGCCTGTCCAGCCCCCTAGCGTTCTAGGGGAGGTCACCTTGGTTTCCAGGGGCTTTACAGCTGCTCCTGCACTAGTAGCTACTACCATCCTCACTACTAGTATTTTATGGCAGTCAGAGTGGTACTCTATCTGCCTCCAGTCTGGGGATCCTGTCCTTATCCTAACCTACCCTTTGAAGGTTGAGGAAGTGTTCAATCACTGTCCTTATATCTAACAATTTTTCTTTTTCCTGAAATTATATTTTTTTTTACAAAGGCTAACCAATGTGTAAATGCTTTGAAACGTCTGCAATGCTGCTGGCTAACCCTTTTGTAAATCCTTCCCTGAAGTTAAAATTTTTATAAAGGGGCTTGATTTAAATGCACAAATAAAAAAAAAAAGCAGCATCGGGGAGAGGGAATAGCTTGTATAGGAAGTAGAGACACTGGTGGCAGGCTTTTAGGATCTATTTTTGTAATGTTACTTGTTTTCTGACAGGAGATGCAGGAGGACCAGTACGTTGAGGACACCGGTGGAACTCCAATATTAAGGTAAATGTTATGACTGATATAATACACAGAATATCAGTGAACGGATTTAATCTGGGAATGAAAATCTTCACCGAAGTTTGAACTTTTCAAATGGGGGGTAAATTAATTTAATCTGAATTGGGGAAAAAAAGTACATAATAATTTGACAAATCAAAATTTTTTGCTGTGCGATAGTCTATTATTAACAACTAGTTGAAGAGCCCATAACACAGGCCACAGTGCCACTGCCAGCCGGTCACAGGACAGTCATGCACAGTAGAGACTGCCCGCACCGCGCTCTGTATCAGTTGTGGCACGGGCAGTCTCTACTGAGCATGACTGCAGCACACACAGCAGTCTCTACTGCGCACAACTGCATCGTTACACATGTTTTATCAAATTATTATATAGGATAAATGGCACCTGTCCCTTTTACTCCCTATTTTACAAATTACGCTGAATTGTGACTCATGCAGGGAGGTTGTATAAGTGGCATAGAGAATGGCATTTAATGAGGGCCATTCTATAATGACTGCACTAACTGCCTGCAAACAAAATCATGAATAAAATGTCTAGGTGTTTTTTGGCATATTTCTGCATACTACCTATATTTAACAAGGTGATATATATTTAAAGATGGTACTAAAGACAGTTTATTCTGCCCCCCCCCACCCCACCCCAAAGGCAAAATCTGGCTTGCATAGGGGCACTTATTAATACGATGGCAAAACCATGTTTAATACAACCTGAAAATGTTCAGTCATAACAGAGGAAATAGCCCGGTCCTCAAGGGATTAATATTGCTGCAACTAATTTTTTTGTATGTTTCAGATTTTTTGCATTTTTTTATTTTATTTTTTTTGGGAGGGGGGTTTATATTATTATTGGTAGTTAAGTTAATAAGTTTACCTTCTGTTGGGGATGATGGATAGGAAAATGGTTGGAAGCAACAGTGTCAGTGTCACAGTTTGTTTTGACTCACAGACACAGAGTTAAGATAAAAACACAACTTTATTGAAAAGTTTAATAAGAACCCTCACAGGTCCTGAACATACACATATGTTACAGACACACTACAGTTTCAAGTAGCATAGTATACAAAGATACAATAGATATATAGGCTCTACTGGCCTTGCCAAAATACCGGGTAAGGCAGTCTGGAGACTGGTACAACGAGATGAAGGAGGCTCTACCGGCCTTACTAAAATATTGGGCAAGACAGCCTAGAAGTAGCAAAAGAGGACTGAGGAGGCTCTACCGGCCTTGCCAATATACAGGGTAAGGCAGTCTGGAGACTGGCACAACGAGATGAAGGAGGCTCTACCGGCCTTACCAAAATACCGGGCAAGGCAGCCTAGAAGTAGCACAAGAGGACTGAGGAGGCTCTACCGGCCTTGCCAATATACCGGGTAAGGCAGCCTATGACAAAAGTGACACCAAGTCTTGAAAGCCCCACCGGTGCAATAACAGATGTAGCATCAGCAACCGGTGATAGAGTGGAGCAAACCAGTACCGTGTACTGGACAACACGGAGGCCCTACCGGTGCTATAATGGTGGTAACACAAGCAACTGGTCTAGAGTGGAGCAAACCAGTACCGCGTACTGGACAAACACGGAGGCCCTACTGGTGCTATAACGGAGGCAGCAAGCGACCGGTGTAAGAGTGGAGCAAACCAGTACCACGTACAGGACAAACACGGAGGCCCTACCAGTGCTATAACGGAGGCAGCAAGCAACCGGTGTAAGAGTGGAGCAAACCAGTACCGCGTACTGGATAACACGGAGGCCCTACCGGTGCTATAACAGAGGCAGCAAGCAACCGGTTAAAGAGTGGAGCAAACCAGTACTGCGTACTGGACAACACGGAGGCCCTACCGGTGCTATAGTGGAGGCAGCAAGCAACTGGTTAAAGAGTGGAGCAAACCAGTACCGCGTACTGGACAACACGGAAGCCCTACTGGTGCTATAAGGGAGGCAGCAAGCAGCTGGTTAAAGAGTGGAGCAAACCAGTACCGCATACTGGACATCACGGAGGTCCTACCGGTGCTGTAATGTAGGTAGCAAGCAACCGGTTAAAGAGTGGAGCAAACCAGTACCGTGTACTGGACTATACGGAGGCCCTACCGGTGCTGTAACAGAGGCAGCAAGCAACCGGTTAAAGAGTGGAGCAAACCAGTACCGCGTACTGGACTACACGGAGGCCCTACCGGTGCTATAACGGAGGCAGCATTAGCAACCGGTGTAAGTGGGGTAACCCAACCTAGACAGTCAGTGCAAACTCAGAGGCCAGACGCCTGGAATCAGCAGTACCACCCTAGGAGGAACCCAGCAGTCAGAATGTCGCCGAGGCCACTGGAGTCTTGCAGAATGCATCCAAATCAGGATCCAGGAACAGGAGCGACAGCCAGGCTGGAACAGGATGACGGAACAGCAACAACAGCCAAACCGGGTCAGGAACGGAGGCAGGAACGTCAGCCAAACCGGATCAGCACACAGGAACAACTCTGGAGTGTATACTGGTTCTCTGAGTAGGTACACCAACGCTGGAACAGTAGAGGATTCAAGTTGGCCCCAGTTGACACAGGAATCCATATGCAGGCGATCACTGACATAGAGACACCACGAAAGGGCAGTGAAAGGGTGCAGGAACCCAGTCTATATAGGCAATACTGGGCAGACTAATCACAGGCATCCAATGGAGCGCCCCCACAGCTAACTGACAGAAAAAGCCAGCAATCACGGGCACCGTGATAGTCAGCTACTCAAATGTAGCACAGCGGCAGCAGAATCTCTCTATGTGGCACAGAAGACAAAACAGAAATGCAGCCTCTGGATGAGCAACAACACATACAAGCTACTCATTGTAAATATAAGGGTGTTACTGGTGCGTGAAGATTTTAAGCAGGCCTCGCTAGCTAGCTACGTGGTGACGTAGCACGCAGCTGCTCAGTATAATGTCACCTTGCCTCAGCTTACTCGCCTTTTCATCATTTCTCTTGTTGCTATAATCATTTTAGTATAGACAAGTCATATTTGGAAAATGCTAGAATGTATTTGTCGTAGTTTTATGCTTCTGGCTCCCACTAGAAGAACCTCCTACAGTATGTCAACTCATACCAATAGGATGCCATTTTGCTTGGAAGAGTAGTAGCTAATGATTACAATCAGAAATGCCATGATTTTTAAAGCCATCTGTATCTCTGAAGGGCAATAAATATCAAATAGAGTTAATTTTGTTCTATAGTGCTGCCATCTGGATGTGCTTGATCACACCAGCCTGGGTTAAAAAGGCAAGTGACTCCTCATTTGATGAGGAATATCTACTTTTCCAAAATGTTATACCTTGTTTATCTTTTCTGCATATCTGTCATGGTTATTTGATCATAACAGGAAAGTAATTTCAAAAGAAAAATGTCAGGTGTATGTTAGTGTTCCTGGCACCCAAATACAGTATGTTAACCTACATAAATGGGATACCATTCTTCTCAGACTAGTAGCAGGTACTGAATACAGTAGGGAATACCATTATTTATTTATTTAAAGATTTGAATGTATTTGTAGTGGTGGTGTAAAATAAATATATATTTGGAAATATTTTTCACACCAGCAGTTAGAAAGGCATACAGACCCTCATTTGATACAGGAGAATGTCTAGGTTTCAAAATGGTATACCTTGCATACTTTCTTTCATATCTGTAATAATTATAGTCATTTTAGTACAGGTAGCCATTTTTCTGGCACCCACTAATCTATGTCAACTCATACCAATGGGGTGACATTATCTCTTAAGAGTTGAAGCTAATGAATACAGTAGGAAATTACATAATCTTCAAAGATTTTACTACATTTGAAGGGATGGCAATGTAAAAAAAGGTTTCCTTTAGCTCCACCTTCTGGAAGCATTTGTGCACACTAGACTAGGGGTAGAAAGGTAAGTGACCCTTAATTTGAGCAGTGGGATATCTACTTTCAGAAATATATTGTTTTGTATAATTTTTCAGCGGATTTATGGTAGTTTTAAAATGTAACCAATGGAATGTGCGTTTTAATTCACAAAGTTGAAAATACCTTTTTGAGTTCCTAGTAAGTAATTAGGGGTCTGTGTAGGCCAGGCATGTTGATAAAATTATAAATAAGGGGATTTTTTACTTAACGATAAATCCTTTTCTCTTAGTCCATGAAGGGATGTAAGGACATTGGGGTTAGAAGCATGTCTTTAGGAGGCAGGGAACTCTGATCAAAACTTCTCCCATTTACAGGTGTCTATCTCCTTCCACTTCAGTTTAACAGTTAGTTTTCATTTAGCAAAGCCAGTAAGGCAATAGACAGAGCCACCAAGAACGGCTGGGCATTCTCACCCAATTAGTTTTCTGTGGGGTGGATGCCCTGCATCCCTCAGTGGACTAAGAGAAAATGATTTATCAGTAAGTAAAAAAATCCCCTTTTCGCTATCATCATAGAGGGATTCAGAGACCTTGGGGACATCCCAAAGTAGTCCCAAAACATGGCAGGAGGGAAAAAAACTGATGAACAATGGGGATTTTATTACAAGCTTAAAGGGATAGTAATGTTTCATAATAAAAGCAGCAATAATTAATCATCATAGTATTTGGAGTTCACTGTTATCACTGTGCAGCTCTCCCTCATCATCTGATCAGTCTTGTAAAGAAAATGTTTTATCCTTAGAGAAACTGTTTAGGTAGAGGTCTTTTTAGCAGGTACATGTGGAGCCTCTGCCAACAATCTAATACTCTCCAAAGTATTAGCTATTGAACTGGCCCTGTTGGTAACTGTGTCTAAGCATTTTACACACAATTTAGAATTATTTTAAAGATACATACCACAAGATGAACAAGAGACAGTAGTGTCTTTATTGCCCTTAATTTTTTTCCCCTCCCTTTGCTCTGCCATAGTGTTCAATTCATAATAAGAAAGGACAATGAGAAATATATTAACTCTATAAATATTGTCCCAATGAAACTGTAGTCAAAATATGTTTATAATGATAAATGCTAAAAGCGTTTCTCCAACGGAGCAGTTGCTTAATGGGACTGTGGAAAATATGTTTAGGGTGGTAAATGGTAATAACATTGTCCCAACAGAATGGCTGAGCAAGAATTTTCACAGTATAAGCAGAAAGTGCTGTACCAATGGGACTAGCTATGGTAATGGGGAAAGTATGATCCTGTCAGAGTACCTCTGTCGTGGCCACCTGAGCCAACCACATTACGCATCCAGCAGCTCCAGCCGCATCCTGCTTTGGCACTCTGCCACTTGCTCCCTGGCACGGCTTGGCCGCGTCCTGTGTCCTAGCAGCTTACCGCCTCCTGGATCTATGCGCGGCTCCAGCCGATTCAGGCATGGCTGGTGATGCCATCTATGGGCACACATCCAAGGGCGTAGACGTGCGCTTCATTTAAAGGGACATCCACCTATTGGTTACTCCTCCTCTTTCTGTGACTACACTAGTTATACTGCCTGGACACAGGGCTCAGTTGCCCTTTCGTTGGTGTCCAGTGCAGTTCTATATTTTGGCGTTGCTTGCATTACCTGGCTTGTCACGACCTGGTGCTGACCTGTGGCTCTGTCTGACTATCCGCTCCGTGTATGACCCTTGGCTTAGTTGGATAACCATTCTGGTGCAGACCTGCGGCTCTGGCTAACTACCCGGTCCGTGTTTGACCCTTGGCTTGTCTGACTACCCATTCTGGTGTTGACCTGGGGCTCTGTCCACTGCGTATCCAGCATACCAACGCTTCAGTGGATATCCTATCTGGTGCAAACCTGTGGCTCTGGCTGACTACCTGCTCCGTGTATGACCTCTGGCTTGTCTGACCACCCATTCTGGCGCTGACCTGTGGCCCTGACTATCCTCTAGTGTGGCCTTCCGTGACGTTAGATATCCAGTCTGGTGTGGGCCTGTGGCTCTGGCAGGCTTACTCCTGGTTGCCTTTGTATTTTGTCTGGCTTCTCCCAGGTGCGGACCTGTGGCATCGCAGACTCTCATTGTCCCATCGCTGGGACATATCTGAAGAGAATCACACGGAAGTAGTCTTCTATTTCTGGTAGTTGTCGCTTGCTTCGTTGTGCGCTTCTCTGTCATACTATCTATTGTGATATTTCTGTTTCATGGTTGCTGCCTAATAAAGTTGGTGTTACCCTTTAGTACTTGTCCCGAGTTTTCTTGCCGAACCGTGACCGATCCAAGGACTCTCATCACTAAGTGAGGGCCCTGAATAAAGTAAAATATACAGAAGTGAAAAATAGAAAAAAAAAAATTCTTCTCTGAAGAAGGGAATCCCTGTACCAAATGCCCTGCCTCCTACCTCATGGTACCTGCATCCCTCGATGGACTGCAGAGAAAGTTGTTCTTATACTTGGAGACTTAAAAATAAATAAAGTTTCACACTTCTCAGTAAAGCTTTTGATATATAGTCTGTGATTTTAGCAAAGGAAAAAAAAAAAAGAATTTTAAAAAACGTTTTGGTATTTATAACATCATAACTTGTCACACAATGAAAAGTTTACTTCACCCATGAGGTACCATGCAAAACTCAATTTGTTCTGAAAACAAAACAAAAAAAACAGTAATATATAGTTTTCCAAATATAACTAGAAAGTTACCTATGGAATCACTCCTAAACAGATGGATAGATAAATGCTGAAAATGTGTATTCCTTAACTGGTACTCAAAGGGTTAAAGTCTTGCTTATTTAACCCCTTAACGACCGGCTGCAAGGCTGGCAGTTAAGGAACATGGGGCATTTATATATATATATTTTTTTTTGGCCCCATGGATTCAGGGGTCCTCAAATAGTGTACAGCCGCACAATGACCCCTGAATTCCACAACGTGCCAGGCCCATCATGAGTCCTTAACGTGACTTTTTCTATGACGGTCATAGCAAGTCTTGGGTCCTTAAGGGGTTAAAGAATCGGTAACATTTTATCAAAACCATAATGTAGGACTTGGACCAGGGCTGGATTTACATTCCAAGTGCACATGGGCAAGGTACTCTAGGTGCCCTTAGCTCCACCCATTGTCTCACCCCCAGTTCAGTTCACTGTTTCCTGGCACAGAAAATAAATACCCTTGGCCTGTAACAAGCAAGAACAAAAAGTGTTTAACCCCTTGGTTGCTAAATAGATCTCCAGCACAATGCATTGGAGATCTCTATAATATCCAAGGGGATAAATAATAGCCTGGAGCAGAGACATTGAGTTTTCTCTGGCCACACCCACAGTTCAGAAAGTGGATGTAGAACAGCTGAGGTGCCCCTCAAAACTTGGTGCTTTAGACAGTTGTCTACTCTGCCTGTTGGGAAATCTGGCCCTGGTTGATTGTTGACTAAAACATGGATATTCCCACTGTTAAAGGCAATTAATAATTATTACAGTACAAACTATCACAATGTAACTTGGGACTTATTTTTCCCGCACAGTGCAGTAGAAAAGTTTTATGGACACTTTAAACTGTTTAAAACTTTATATAGTATGGAAGGCCTTTTTCACCTTTAATATAGTCCGTTCTGTTCTACCCTCCTTACTAAACATCTTTCTAGAGGGGACTTGATTGGGGAATCTCACAAAGTCAGTGCAAGGGCTAAATCATTTGCCTCACAGCTCTACTGGCGATTGGCTCCAGGAACTCACACCCAGAGTTCTGCAGCTGAATCACTAGCTCTGCAGACTACTCTGGAAAACCATCTGGCACTCAAGTGGTTAAACCAGTGGATCTATAAAGTTAAAAAGGAAAAAAAAATTTGATTCTGGTGGGGTCCCCCTCCATGTCATTCCCTGATTTGGTTCTCAGCACTGCCCATTTATGTCCTCTTGGATAGGCATGAGGCTACAATGTCATGGTATAATGCAAACCCTGCAAAAACTGAAGCTGAATTAAGATGCAGGGGACCCCGCCACCTTCAAGACTTAAGAAATTATTATATATATGTGTGTATATGTAGTAGAGGAAGGGGACTTCCACTGTCAGACAGGCGAGGCCAACACAGGTCCCTTTCTCTGGGTGAGACCTGTGTTCCATATGGACGAAGAAAAATAATAATAAAATTAAAAATAATGTAAACTGGTATTTTCTCTATTGTCCAATATGGAACACATGTACCATGGGGATTTACTAACAGTAGGCTGAAAAAGAGGTAGGAAGAAGGAGGAAGGACCTCATGACTGTCCCCAACATACGGGAGATCCCTAGGACTATCCAGAACCAGAACAGCCCAAACCAGAACCAAGTGTCAACAGACACTAGAACTTGCACAGCACACAAGAGCAAATGAGCTCAAAAGAACAGTGGAACAGCAGTAAGGCCCAAGAAAAAAAGACAGGACCCTAGACAGACAGAACTGCCTCAAGGACCTTCTGGCCAAAGCTGGCTTCAGCCGAAGCTTGGACACCCACAAGATAGCGCTTTGCAAAGGTATGCAAGGAGGACTAAGTCACTGCCTTACACAAATGCTCAGCCGAGGCCTGATTCTTATAGGTCCAGGAGGCAACTACAGACCTATTGGAATGCGCTATGACCTTGAAGGGAACAGGTTTCTTCACAAATTATTATGTCTGTCGAATAGCAGACTTGAATAAAGTAACCTTGGAAGCAGCCTCAACAAAGAAATGTGTGCTTCACATGTCCGAGACTCGTTCAATCTGTACCTGGGCGTCCTCAGAGCACTTCAAAAGGAACCATGGGTGCTCAGCTGTCCCGGTCTTTCCCCGACCGTAGAAACGTAGCAAACTAATTTGAAGATTGGCAGCTGCACTCCAAATAATTAAAGCCACAACATTTCAGCAGATGGTTAAAAAGAAACTCCTTTATTGTAAAAGTTAAAATATGAAATCGACATCTGATGGAATGAAGATAGCAGAAAAAGACAAACGGAGGAAGGGAGACTCCGTCTAACGTGTTTCACGCCCACTGGTGCTTACTCATAGACCAAAAGATAGATCGCTATCAATCACAAATTTCAAACCTCGCAACACTGAGCTGATTGGCTAAAAGCACAAAAGTACAAAACATTACATGTCCTTCCTTCCTACTACACCATTCACTCGCTCTCATAATTAACCCTAAATCTAAAAGACCTAATGGTCACATATACATGGACATTATGTAAACCAGATGAACAATACAAAATTAATCTTCCTTTTTATTTAAAGGAGCAGTAAACTATTTTTATGAAAACACATATTTTATAGACCTTTTCCTGCTGAATAAAACAAGAGCACTCCCGCTGCTGTCAGATTTTTTATTCAAAATTTATAGCAGTTTAAATAATCAGGAAGTGAACTTACTGTGTTTACTTCCTGATCGTTCTAACCGACAGGAAGTGACAGGCAGTTTCTGTCACATTCTATGGAGAACTGTATGTCTCTGACTTTTCTGACTTTCCTCTCCATTAGAATCTAACAGGAAACCTAATTAGAATTTGACCACTAGAGGGCACTGCTAATGTAAAAAAACACAGGTTTAAACTGTAATGACTCTGGAAATATAAATCTCTCAGCAGTGGGAGTACCATTATTTTACTCAGTAGGAAAATCCCTATGATATATATTTTTTCATAAAAAAAAGTTTACTGCTCCTTTAATGGTCTTTGAAAGAAATGTATCTAGTCTTCTCTTAAATGTATCCATTGTATCTGCCATAACCACCTCCTTGGGCAAGGAATTCCACAATTTAACAGACGTTACTGTAAAAAAAACCCTTCCTCTGCTGAAGTCTAAACCTCCTTTCTTCTAATCTCAAGGGGTGTCCCCTGGTTATCTGATCAGGTCTTGGAATAAATAGCTCACCGCAGAGATGACCTCTCATATACTTGTACAATGTGATCGTCTTTTCTCTAGAGTAAATAAACCAAGTTTGTCTAGTCGTTCCTCATACGCCAAGTCCTCCATTCCCTTAATTAATTTTGTTGCTCTTCGCTGTACCCTCTCTAGTTCTAGTATATCCTGTTTCAGAACTGGTGCCCAAAACTGCACTGCATACTCAAGGTGAGGTCTAACCAATGATTTGTAAAATGGCAAAATAATGTTATCCACTCTTGCTTCAATACCTCTTTTTATGCAAGACAGGATTTTGTTGGCCTTTGCTACTTCTGTTTGACACTGGTCAGTTTCAAACTCTGTAGTTGACAAGGATACCTAGGTCTCTCTCTAGCAATGAGTCCCCTAAATGATTCCATAATGTTTATAAGTAACCTTGGGATTATTTCCTCCCAAATGCATGACTTTACACTTCCCCACATTAAACTTCATAATCCATTTGTTTGCCTAATCTGACATTGTATGCAAGTCCCTCTGTAGAGAGAAAATATCCTGTTCTGAATTAATGACCTGGCATAATTTAGTGTTATCTGCAAATATTGATATTTTGCTTTCTAGATCTATTTCCAGGTAATTTATAAAAAAGCGGTGGACCTAATACTGAACCCTGAGGTACTTCACTCTCCACTTTAACTGTATTAGAGAATTGTCCATTTACAAACACACACTGTTCCCTATCCTTCAACCAGTTTTGTATCCAATTGCAAAAGTTATCTCCTAGCCCCAATTTCCTTATTTTATACACCAGCCTTCTGTGTGGCACTATATCAAACGCCTTTGCAAAATCAAGATCTGCTACATCTACTGCTTTGCCATTATCAAGGTTGCTGCTTACTTCCTCATAGAAGATGAAAAGATTAGTTTGGCATGATCTATTTTTCATAAAACCAGGTTGATTTGTGCTAATGATCTGATTTTTTGTGTTGTAATCCTGAATATAGTCCCTTATTATCCCTTCTAGCAGTTTTCCCACTACGGAGGTCAAACTCACAGGTCTATAATTCCCAGGTTCTCTTTTAGTTCCCTTCTTAAATAGAGGCACTGTGTTGGCTCTTCGCCAATCCTGTGGCACTGAGCCTGTGGTGATAGAATCTTTAAAGAGTAAATATAGGGGTTTTGCTAACACTGTGCTAAGTTCCTGAAGAACCCTTGGATGTATGCCATCAGGACCTGGTGCTTTCTTGGTCTTAATTTTGTTCAGTCTTCCCATAACATTTTCTTGAGTTAACCCAATATCCGATAATTGTATTGTTTTATTTGTTACTTGTGGAGGGCTATTCTACCATTCCTTGCTCCATTATATATACTGATGCAAATAAAGTGTTGAAAACATCGCCTTTTCCTTATCCTCACTAATCAACTCACCCATCTCATTTTTGAATGGTCCAATGCACTCCAAAAACTTTTTTGGCTTAAAGGGCCAACAGATTCTCTTTGGAAGCATCTGCACAGACCGCTTCCACCATCTGTTCACCCCATACAGCAACAGCACTGTTAACCCAGGCAGGTGCAAAACTAGGACACAATACAGCCCCAGTGGCCATGAAATCAGCCCTAAGGATATAATTAAGTTTCTTATCTGCCACATCCTTAGGTTCTGCTGCATCCGCCAAAGGCAGTACAGTGGACTTAGCTAATCTGGAGATCGGGGGATCCACAGTAGGAAGAGAGTCCCACTGCACCAAAGCTGCCACTTAAAACAGGTTATACACAACTGCTTTTCAGGGGGCTTTCACTCATCCATAAGTGTGGCATTAGGGGGGGGATATAGTAGAACATTTCCTACGTCTACGGAAGACATAAGCAGAGGAAGACTCCTCATCAGCAGTGTCAGGGACCTGATGGGTCTCCAAAACAGCCCTAATAAACCCCTCAGCTGAGGGAAGGGAGTCTGCCTCATAAGAATCTTCATAGGAGTAGGAAGAATCCATTTCCTCATTCTCCTTCCTCCAAAAATCCCCCTTCAGAGGAAGCCCCTATGATTGAAGGTATACTCTGAGACCTAGGGACCACATATTTGAATATGTAAAGAAAAAGAAATCTTGTACAGCACCAGACCCACACCTATAATATAGACAAATGAGACTAACTAGATGTGTCTCTTCTGATATTTGGGAAGAGAAATTCAGCAAGATAGATAAAACATAACCTTTATTGTTCCCTCATAAATGCTTAAAGGTAGGGAAAGCACGAGCGACACCTTGAAAGAAAACCTTGACGTCCGGAATAATGGCAAAAGACAAAGTCTGGACCTTCAAGGAACTCAGGCTAAGGCCCTTGTTCACTCCATTCTGTAAAAAAAAAAAAACAGAACAGTCGGCAGATAATACTCCTGTGAGGACAGGTCCCTGTCCATACACCAAGAGTGGAAGATAGACCAAATCCTGTGGTAAGCTTTAGATGAAACAGGCTTCCAAGCCTGAATCATGGTGGCCACTACCTCAGGAGAAAAGCCTTTCTTCCTCAAAACAGAGGATTCAATCGCCAAGCCGTCAAACCCAGGCGCTCTGCGTTCTCCTTCCACAGGTAACCCTGCAGGAGGAGATCCGGTCTGCATGGAAGCCAAAATGGTTTGCACACAGACAGGTCCAGTAGCTCCCGAAACCAAGGTTGCCGGGACCAGTAGGATGACCGGAGTCTTCTCCATTCATAGCTTCCTCAGCACCCTGGGGAGCAGGGGAAGAGGAGGGAAAATGTAGGCTAGAGGAAACTGCCAAGGAATCGACAGCATCCACTGCTACAGCCAGAGGATCTGACCAGCGGGAGCAAAAACATCAGAACTTTTCTGTTGTGTCTGGTGGCCATCAGGTCAATCCATGGAAGTCCCCATCTCTGAACAATGAGGTCGGACACCCCCTGGAGAAGCTCCCATTCACCACTGTCCACAGTGTGTTGACTCTGGAAGTCGGCTAAGACGCTGTCTACACCTGGAATGTGTACTTCGGAGATGGCAGGCACATGTTAAAAAAGCCTTGACCTCCAACCGAGATGTGAGACATCTGGTGCTGCCTTGTTTGTTGGTGTAAGCCATGGCCGTGGCGTTGTCGGACTGGACACGAACTGGACAGCCCTCGAGATGAGCGTGGAATACTGCCCGGAGTTCCAGAATGTTAATTGGTAGGAGACACTCCTCTGCTGAGCAACGATCCTGAACTGCTCCCCAACCGGATAGGCTGGCATCCGTCGTCACAGTGGTCCAGAACTGGATCACAAACAGTCTTCCCTTCCACAGGTTGGAGAGATTCAGCCACCAAGGAAAAACAAACAGTCAGCTTCAAGAGATCTGGGTTACCCTGGCAAACCTGGAGCACAAACCTCTGTAGTTCGCTCGCATGAGCCATCGCAAAAGGCTTCTATTGTGGATATCAACTTCCCCATCAGAGAGTTCAGTTTCTTGGCCTGAATGGACTCATAAGCCAGAACTGAGGAAACCTTGTTGGTGATCTGTTAAACAACATCCTCTTCCAGAAAGACCATGCCTTGCAGGGTGTCAAACAGAAGACCCAGAAAGACCAGTCTCTGAGATGGAATCGGGCCGGACTTGTCCATGTTCAGAACCCAAACGTGATGGATGAGGGTGTGAATGCAGTCCTGCACCTGCTGCTGGAGGAGTTCTCCGGATGGGGCCTTCAAGAGCAAGTCGTCCATGCATGGAGTTAGCCAAAATCCCCTCTTGTGCATGACAGAAATCAAAGCACCCAATAAACAGCTGTGGGGCTGTGGTCAGACCAAAGGGGAGAGCGGAGACCTGGAAGTGCCCTCTGTGGCAAGCGAACCTGAGGTATTGCCGACTCTCCGGATGAATAGCAATGTGCAGGTAGGCATCCTGCAGATCCAAGGAGGCCAGAAATTCCCCTGGACACATTGTTGCAATGACTGACCTTAAGGACTCCTAATGGTAATGAGTCTTGACCACAAAAGAATTGAGATCCTTGAGGTCCAGAATAGGACATCCTTTTTGGAGACCACAAATAGGTTGGAATAGAAGCCCAAACCTATTTCTGGTTCAGGAACTGGTTCCAGAACTTCCTTGTCCAAGAGAGTCTGGACGGCCTCGTTGAAAAGAAGAAGCTTTTCCGGCTCCTGAGGGGAGTGAGAAGGGAAGAACTGGAAGGGAGGAAGAGATGTGAAGGGAATCCTGTACCCTTCGGAAACCGCCTGCAAAACCCATGAATCCGCAACAATGTCTGTCCAAACATTGAGAAAGTGCCGCAGACACCACCCACTGGCGAGTGCGGTCTGGGTTTCGGCGAGTCATGCTGAAGTAGGTTTGGGCTTGGTGAAGGACTGCTTCGGCTTCCACTGCTGTTTGGACTTGGAGGAGGAGCGCCGGGACTAAGGAACCGCCGGGGTCGCTCTGCGTGTCTCGCCCTGGTAGGCACGAAAAAGACAGTGCCTGCGAAGTTGAGACTTCTTCTTGGGGATCAAAGGCAACAAGGTGCTCTTGCCCCCAGTGGCCTCACTGATGTGAGTCTTCAACTCAAACCAAATTTTAAGCCAAAAGGGAATGCCTGCCAATCACAGACAGCGCAGGGGCCTTGGCCGCTGAAATGTTTGCCAAAAGACGTAAAAAGTCAGCTGTAGGGGCAACCCTGACGGACAGCCACAGTAAGCTGCTCAGTCCATTCTGCAATGTCCCTGAAGCAAAGTTGGGTCTCAGACGCACCTATGGTTACAAAAGTGGCCAGCTTCCTGTCAGTCAAATCCTTGACAGCAGAAGCATCTGCCACAGGCAAGGCCATGGATTTAGAAAGCCTAGAGATAGGGGCATCAACCTTAGGAGGAAGAGCCCACTGAGCCAAGGCCGCCTCTGAGAAGGGGTACAATTCAGCAAATCTCTTAGGCAGAGATAGACGTTCATGGGTCTTTCACTCATCTAGAACAACCTGGTCAATTAGCGGGATTAGTGGACAGACAGTACACTGCTTCTTTCAAAGATGTCAGAAGTAGATTGGGGTTTTTCAGAGACCGCAGGAATATTTAAGGTATCTAAGTCAGCCTTAATGAGACCATCAGCAGGGGGCTCAGGGTCAGCCTCAAAGGGGTCCCCAAAAAATTGAGAGTAAGCTTCTTCAGAGCATTCACCCTCATCAGAATCCACAACCAATAGCTCCTCATCAGAGGAATCGGACATCAGGGATACCCTGAGGTTTAGGGACCACAGACCTGAATAATTCCGGGGGCTTCCAGGAAGAACCCAATACTATGTCCCAGATTAATAATTCACCACAGAAAGAGTGAAAATACACTTGTCTGGCAAGCAAAGGGTTAACCTGAAGAGAAGAGTGGAAGGATCCAAGCCTTGTGTAGAGGAAAGAAAATGGTGACCAAACTGTAAGCCAATCAGAAAAGAGCCTGGAAAATGGACGTTTATGGGAAACATAGTTTCCTCAAAGAGTACCCTAAAAACAGCGCCCGTATCCCCCCAAGTCACTGAGGATATGCACTGGAGTATAGGGGCAAGGGCAGACAAGAAGAATGAGCCATCTCTGAACTCGGGATATGGAGCAGTTGCAGAGATATGTCCCAAGTGAAACTGTCCCAGAGAGATCAATGGAGCATTGAGGCTATGTGGTAATGCAGAATTCAAATACACAAAATTTTTCAGAAGTGTCCTAAAAGTTGTAAAACACAACAGGGAACACGTGAACAACAGTAGAAAATACTGGACTCCAAGGAAAACGTGTGACAAATGTCCTCCAAAGCTGTTAACATGGCAAGGAAGGGGTTAATGTACCACAGAAAACCCAAAATGCTCCAAGTACTCTAAGCAGACAGGAAGATAAAACCCATATGAGTGCAGGAGTATACAAATAGAAACTCCTAAAGGAAACTGCCCCGTTGAAAAGGCGTAACTTTTCTTGACCCAGAGGGAAGCGAGAAAGGAAGAATCTGAAGGGAAGGATGTGAAGGAAATCCTGTAGCCTCCTGAAATCATCTGTAATACCCACTGATCCACAACAGAGTCTATCCAAATGTTTGAAAAATGCTGCAGGTGACCAGTCATAGGGAGAAGCGGACCAGGATTCGTCGAGTCATGCCGAAGAAGGTTTTGTGGATTTGGGTTCGGTGGAGAAGTGCTTGGAATTCCACTGCTGCCTGGGCTTGGGGGTGGAGTGCGGGGTGCTGGCCTGAGACCCACCTGGATTCGGCCTTTGTGCTTTGCTTTGGCGGGGACGAAAAAGGCGCTGCTTCCTCGCCAGATCAGGGCATTTAGGAACCTGAGGCAACAAAGTGCTCTTTCCCCCAGTGGCCTCACTGATGAGATTCTTCAGTTCAGGCCCAAAAAAGTAGAGAAATTAGTGACTTTTTAGAAGATAAGTCCGCAGACCAAATCTTAAGCCAGAGTTCATCTAGCAGCCACAGAAAAAGTAGAGGCATTAGCTATAAGCCTAACAGCATCAAAGACAGCATCAGTCACATAATTCTGAGCCTCAGAAATGTTGGCTAGAACAGCCAAAAGGTCCTCCTCCTTAAGGCACCTTTGAAGGTAGACTTCAGGATAAGCTTCAAGCTTCCTTTCAGTTAAATCCTTAAAGGGATAGTAATGTTTCATAATAAAAGCAGCTCTAATTAATCATCATAGTATTTGGACTTTGAAGAGTGTTATATCAATACTGTCAGAGTTATAGTTCAAGAGTAATTCAATAACAAAGTATCTACCTCCCGCCCCTTTTACTGATGTAACACTGCTCAGCCTGAGCAGAAGGGAGGTGCCCAGGTAGACTGCAGAGAGGGACAATCTTCAATTAAAATAAGGGAAAAAGCTGAAAAGCTTGTCAAGGGGGGCAGGGCTTTCATTGTTCTGATAGGAAGAATATTGTCCCTTGCGGTTATCTGTCTGGTCTATGGACTGCATTCCACATCTGAGAAGAGATGGCTTACACTAGGTAAAAGGGGCAGGAGGAGGAAACTTTGCTTGTGAATATATCTCAAACCATAAAGGTTTGAGAGATAAGACTTATATCATTCTTCATGTTTTTTAATGCCTACAAAATAAAATAAAGATAAAACAAAGTATTACTATCCCTTTAAGTGCTGTGGCATCCACCAAGGGCAAAGCAGTGGATTTAGACAGTCTATAAAGAGAGGTTCCACCTGAGGAGGTGTAGCCCACTGAGCCAAGGCTGCATCAGAAAAGGGATACAGATTAGCGAATATCTTGGAGAGATCAAGACGCTTGTCTGGAGTCTTCACTCATCCAGGATAATCTGATCTAGAGTGGAATAAGGCAGACACATAGGACAGTACTTCTTGTGTCTTTGAAAGACGTCAGAAGTTGACTAACTCTACAGGGTTAACAGGAATATGTAGGGTAGTCAAAACCGCCTTGATGAGACCCTCAGCAGAGGGTTCAGGGTCAGCCTCAAAGGGGTCACCATAGGTATGGGAAGAAACCCCCTCTGCAGACTCCCCATACTCTGACTCTTCAAATGGATCCTCCACAGAGGAATCAGAAAGATCAGGAATGCCAGGGGCCTTAGGGGCCACAAACCTGAACGAAGTGGGGGGTTTCCAAGACTGGAGGACCCCCTGGAGAGAAAGAGGGAATTGTGCCATAAAGGACTAAGTCCTTGACCCAAAGTGGCTCTTGTTCAAAGCTGGAGGGCCCAGATGGAGAGGCAGGGGCCACAGCACATGAGGGGCATAAATGTCCTGGATACGCTCTTTGGAATGAGGAACAATAATCAATGGGGGTCTAAGACGCCCCTGAATCATTAGCCCCAGGTCTATCCCCATGTCCTTTTGGATCCAACATCCTAACAGGAGACAAGTCTAACAGTAATAGTGAATCCAACTGCTGTCACCCAAAATAATAAACAATCTCAGAAAGCCCAAAAGAGTACTTATCTGGCCGGCGAAGAGTTAACCTGGGGAGGAGAGTAAGGGAATCCAAACCACTGCACAGGGTACTCCAAATAAGAGAAAGAAAATGGTGACCGTAACAGCAGCCAATCAGAGAAAAGCCCACAAAAAAGGGCATTCTGGGCAATGTAGTAGTTCTCTTAACTGTAGTCCCCCCACAGCAAACAAACCCTCCAGGGACCCCCAAGACACAGAGGATGTGAACCGGAATACAGGACAAGGGGAGACAAGAAAAATTAGCCCTCTCAACTCTGTAAGAGGAACAATTGCAGAGATATGTCCCAAAGCAGCCTGTCCCATAGAAGTCAACGGAGGAAATGAGGCCATGTGGCAAAGTGCGCTCTTAAAGGTGCGGAATACTAAACGTTTTAAAAGTGAATAAAACCCCCAAAACATAAATACAACACATAATAAGCAATAAAAACTCATGAATCCAAAGGGAAAATGAGTTAGAAGACCCTTAAACCAATAAATGACAGTTAAGGGTTTAATCACCACAAAACAGCCAAAAATGCTCCAAAGACCCAGAGAAAAGAGATAAATACCCAACATGAGTGCAGGAGTTATAAGGAACTCCAGAAAGACCCCTGTGAGGTGGGGAACTGTGGGACAAGTGGACCATGGTACTCAAAGGGTTGGTCACCTTTTTAGCAGGTCTTCTTTCTTCAGATTACCATTGGGAAGGTAGAAGCCTCATAGAGACTCCTTCTGGAGAGAGAGACATGGGTTGCATGATTCTCTCCCAGGGCTGCAAGGGTCCACAGACAGCACCTGTTAACTAGGCAATCCTCCAGGGGAAGCTAGTAATGGTAATCCACCTAATGGGGGAATTTGGACACCCCATATCTAAGAAAAATAATAAAATAACTAAAACATTAAGCAGAGGTATGCTCAACCTTCTCACCAGGTTCTTGGAACAAATCTATCTTGCAGAGAGGGGCTAAGGTAGCCTGATATGGAGGAGAGGGAGGCTCCACCCCTGCATTTTTCAGAATTGTTCCAGCCCACTGGGAGGAGCCGTTGCCTCCCCATGGTACCTGTACATCATATTGGACAACAGAGAAAACTGCAGCCTCTTATCTTAGGTCAGATGGTTTGTTCGTAATACACTTTAATGCACGTTAAATTTTACCATTTATTTTTTTATGACACGTAAACACCTTGAATAACATTCCTCCACTCATTTTAGACAGTTATTTGTCATTTTCCTTTAATATCCATATTGAGCAGAAATTTCCGGGTCACATGAACATTTCATTTCGCAAATCATTTTAATCTATGATAAGTGGGAGTCAATTTCTGGGTAGTTTTGCACTTCTGAGTCTATGGAAACAGGTTTTTAATTATTTCTTTAAATTAAAAATAAACATTGAAACACCAGTATCTTTCTTGGTATTCATGCACTACACAAAAAGTGCATTTTCAAAAAGGAAAAATTTAGCAGATGTTCAGAAATGTAATGCTAATGCAAGAGAGTCCAATCACGTCAATATAGTCTCATCAATCTGTTCACTGGAGTCAGTCTGAGTTGCAAGCTTCTTAAGAGACCTCCGGTTGCTTTCATTAAGCATTTCCAAACTAGCAGTATCCAATATCTTGGTCATATCCTGCAAAGAAAAAAAAAACACTCAGTATGACTGTCTACAGTAGCAGCCAATGGTTGGCTAAGGATGATAGGAGTGGTTCTCCAACAACAGCTTGCCCACCCCTGGTTTACATCAGCAATCACAATGCTTTAGTTGCCTTCTAGTTATACCTGGAAAAGGTCGTTGCCTGCCCTCATTTTCAGAAGGTTGACTATGGCCTGGTCACTGTATGCTCGAACACTCGTATTTTTGTCTTTTGTATTGTCTAAAAGCACTTTGAGAATTGGTTTAATGGTTTGAGGGTCTAAAGGAGGCAAATGATCTTTGTTTGCCCACCATATCATCTTCTCTGCTGCAAGTTTAATATCGCTGGATGGGTTCTGTAGACACTGTGAAAAAAGAAACTTATTAGCAGATCAAATTAACATTTAAAAAGGAGGATGACTAGATTTGTTACAAACTACAGTTTCATTTTAAAGGGCAACAACTATATGATAATTGCACCATAAGCAGAACTGCTTCCCTGCCGATGAAGCTGGAACTGCAGTGTGACTTGGATCTAAACTCCAGCAGTTCAGTCACATGGTTCCTTACCCACAAGTCCCCACCCCCAACACCTGCAGATAGGTTTTCTAACTTGATTGGAGCAGTTTACTGAGAAGCATGTGCAAACTCAAACATTTTTGGCTGTGAGCCGCAAACTTCAGTGTTACTAATGGAATGTATTTGTTGGTGGGGGGGAAGGATTACCCTTTATTAACCATTGCTTCTCATAATGACCCAGTTTAGTTTACATAGTTGGCATTTAGTATTTCCATTTCCTCCACTCATTCCTGTGCGGAGTACAATTACAAAATCCTCTCATGGCAACTCAGTCTGTAACACATACCTTTATGAAAAGGGTTACAAGTTTTGGAGGTAGGCTTCCACCTTCTGCTTCAATGCAATGTTTCATAAGGTAACCCATTCCTCTGATTCCGCTCACTGCAATTGGAATCTAGGAAAGATATAACATAATAAGGTTACGTGCTTTGCTAGACTTAGCTGAACGAAAAACAAACATGTTACCAAACCAGACAATTGTACTACATTTGTGAAGCTCAACCCCTTCAGGACAAGGGTTGCCCATCCTTGAATAAAGGCATGCTTCTATTAGCATACTTGTGTGACGTCAATTGTGCTTACCCTGTCTGCTGTGGCATTGCTGAGGACCATAGACTCAATGTTGCTGGAGAATTTTGTTGTGCATATTTTGCTGGATGCCACATTTATAGCAACAGAAAGTGCCAGACTCCGCCCATGCCGAACCATCCAATCAATTCCGGTGAAGTCAGCTATGGATAAGAGAGTATGGCAATAACACCAGCAATTAAAACAAGATATGGCATCGCTCTTAAAGGGTAAAGAATATACCTTGATAGCTCCTGAATGTGAATAAATTAATACACATTTCCTTTAGGATTTTCCCTTGCTAATTGAAGGAAATCTATGTTGGGTGATGGGAGAATATGCCAATTGCTATGCAAAAAAACTGGAGCAACTACTGCCCAAAAAAGAAAAACAATGATTCATAGATTAATTAGAAACAAACATAGTAAACCAAAAAAATAATGGGCTGCATACTGAAAGTCCTGGGATAAAAAATATTATTGGTGCCAAATGCAAATTTCCATTGACGTACATGAGGGGATAAAATCCTTGAATACTAGAAAGGTCTCCGACTGACACCAACTTAAACTGACCATCTTTTACTTTTCACACTTTGGTTCTTATTCTTAAGTTTATTTACTAAAGAGCAAAATGCAAATTAAAAAAAAAATAATAATAATAATAATTTTCCTGCATGGTTCCAATCTGCATATCCTATCCTATATAATAATTAGAGATGCACCGATACCGATTTTTTAAGACCGAGTACGAGTACTGATACTTTTTTCAAGTACTCACCGATACCAATTACCGATACTTTTTTTTGCGGTCATTTGCCAGTTTTCTAAGTACCTACATGTTTTAGGTACTTGGAAAACTGGCAAATGACCGCAAAAAAAAAGTATTGGTAATTTGTATTGGTGAGTACTTGAAAAATATTATATTATATATATATATACACACACACACACCACCTCTTGACTCTTTCTCCCCCTCTTGATTCCCACCTTTTGCTTCATTCTACCCCTCTTGAGCCCCCTTCTTTTGTCTTGGCTTTTGATCCCCCTTTCTCAAACTCCTTCTTGACTCACCCTTTTGCCTCTCTCCCTCCTGATCACCCCTCCTTTTGCCTCTTCTTGGCCCCCCTCCTTTGGTCTCCTGATCCTTCCTCCTTTTGGCTTTTTCTCCCTCTTGACCCCACTGTCTGCCTCTTTCACCACCTCCTGCCCCACCCTGCCTCCTTTACTCTACTCTCCTCTGCCGGGTGTTCGCTGTTCTCTCACGAGCCCCGGCAGAGGTCAGCGTTGGAGCGTTGCCATGGTAACCCGCGGCAATGCTCCGACGCTGCAGGAGTGACCGGGGAGCATTGTGAGCAGTTCCCCGGGCTCCCTCTCTGCAGCACCGCCCCTGACACAGGGTATCGGTGCTGGCATCGGACGCATTTGCGCAAGTACAAGTACTCGTGCAAATGCTGGTATCGGCACTGATACCGATACCAGTATCGGTGCAACCCTAATAATAATTCGCTAAAACGCGTGTAACGCCAAGTCATGCACAGTAGACAGTGCTGCGCGTACTGCAGTCATGCGCAGTAGAGACTGCCAGTGCCGCGGCTGATACAGAGCTGGACGGAGCGTCCAGCTCTGTATCAGCCACGGCACGGGCAGTCTCTACTGCGCATGACTGCCCCGCGACCGGGTGGCAGTGGCACTGAGGCCCGTGTAACAGGCTCTTCAACTAGTTAATCAATAAATGGGAGTGAAGACATGAACGAGTTGAGTACAAGGATGTCATGAAAATTCCCCCAAAAACAATTTACCTGGTTCTAACTGGATCATCCCATATTCGTTTATGGGAGTGAAGCTATGCACGCAAACTACATCCTTATACCAGTGCCGTATGTGGAAAGCCCTACTTACACTCTATTTGTATTGTATATTTTTTCTGTGTAGCATATGCAGGTTTATACTATAATGGAAACAAGATTAAGGGCAGTCTGTTCAATTTTTAGTCCTGCCCTATAGTCAAGTGGATATGTTCTGTTTTCTTTTGCCCCTTTAATCTACGTCACCGCTAAAACTGCCAGACTAAACCATTAATTACATTTCCTATCAATGATTGCCTTATATTCTACATTCTGGCTTGAACTACACGTCGCTTAAGTCATAAACACAAATGTAGATTAGAGATAGAACAAGACAAACATAGGTAAATTAGCATACAAACCTAAGAGGTGCTGCTGTAAAACAGCAGAAAGTTCTTCTTCAGGAAGAAAGGCACAGAGCTCCCCAAGACAGCCAGCAGAAGCCATACGGGTAGCATCCTAAAAGAGCCACAAAAGCAATACAACATAAACATGGTGTCCTCTCTGCCTCATTACACAAACATCATTCTGTTTTACTATGTGGCAAGAAGACAACAGCTTTAATTAAAACAATAAAAAAATAAAATTTTATATTATACACGCGCGCGCGCGCAAAGGCCTGGGTGCCGATCGTATAAATAGCAAATATACTTCACGAAGGATTGAAGCTCAGTTGCCCCATATCATAAAAGGCAGAAACAGACCAGGATATCTCCAAAGGCAGAAGAAACTGGTCCTATGCACATGTGGGGATAGATGATGACTAACCTAAGTACAAGTGCTTCCTAGCTTTCACAGGCAAACACAGACTAGTTGTCCACTGGCTCCACAGTACAGGCACAAACCCTGGAAGCAACCAAGCTCTTTAAGTTTGGGTGTAGACTTGGGCACAGCTTGGATAGGTGTCTTGAAAAGAGATGATGACCAGACAGGGGGACGAATTGGAGGTTTCTGTGAGCAATTACTCTCAGGTTCTTAGTGTCTCAGAGAAGCGATTTTCAAGAGTGGCATTGGTGGCAATCTATTCTTCCTCCACGTAAGGCAGATCTGACATAGTCAAATCATCTTTCAGTCTGTCAGAGAGATGCTTCCTAAACGTAAGCTCTCACGAGCAGGGCCCTCTGATCCTCCTGTTCTACACATCTGATTGTACTATTTAATACCTCTGTATGTCTATTCCCCAATTGTACAGCGCTGCGGAATTAGTTGGCGCTATATAAATAAAGAATAATAATAATAATAATAATAAACGTGGCCTTCAAGGCACTCTCTCACCACACTGTGTCACAAGCCAGGGTACAAAAAATGCCATCATATTGAGCTAAGGTTCTCTAGCCTTGCTTCAGTAGTAGTGTTACTTCAAGGAATAGTAATATTTTATTTTTGCAGGCAATAATATTGTATGTATTAAAGAAATAAACCAAAGCATATGTGTATTTTTCCCACAAATTTCACAGTTTAAGAGCAATTGCATTCTAAAGTTTACCCCTCTCTCCCCTTTAATCTATGTCACTGCTCAAACTGTCAGACTTGGATTCTGGTCTGCGGACCAGATGGATCGTTTGGAGAGTTGAAAAAGGAGTGGATAACAAGGAAATCTTCATGACGACAGTCTACAAATTGGGCACGGTTTGAGGAAGTAGACAATAGTCATGAAGATTTCCTTGGTATCCACTCCTGTTTCGGCTCTCCAGATGATGCGTCAGGTCCGCAGACCAGAATCCAAGTCTGACAGCTGGAGCAGTGACACAGATAAAAGGGGGTGGGAGGGGTAAACTTTAGAAAGCAATTGATCTTAAACTATGACAGTTATGGGAAGAATACACAGATGCTTTGGTTTATTTATTTAATACATACAATATTATTGCCTGAAACAATTAAGTATTACTATCCCTTTAAGTGTCAGCCTGTCATCAAGGGATATTAAATAGAGGTGGCTATGAAAACATCAAAATTTGACGAAAGCAAAGACTGACAGTCCAAAATGGACAATACCCAGGCGAAGGCTTGACCCTTCAAAAAGTAAATTATAAACATTATCTTTCCATGGTGGGTAGCAAAGAATTCTTGTTAATTATGAATATGATTTCAAAAACCCTCAGAGCACACAGAGATTTCAATTAATGTGTTCCAGGAGAGGGTTCTTAAAAGGCTGTCAGGAGGGAGAATGAGTAACAGGAGCTAGTGGGATTATCACATCTGAGTGACAAGGTGACTCCAATGTCTGCTGTAGCAATTGTAGAAGTCTTGTGATTGAGCTACATGTTTTGATCTGGTTAGCGTGTTGTTCTAGCAAATTCCAGATGTAGCATTGCTTTAAACACCTCTAGAGGGTCTTAAGGCCACCCTGCATGTTCAAAATCTGTCACACAGCTGGAGATAAATACAGACCAGAGGAGCAGAGGTGTGAGGGATCAGTGCCTAGAGTAAAACAGACTTCTAAAATGCAAAGTTTGAGTGCAGTTCTGAAGAGTGTAGATTACTATAGGTACTTCCTTTATACTGAAAGTTGGGGTGGTAAGTCGTCAAATGAATGGTAAATATATAGCCTCAATTTGATCTGTGTCCTGTTCGGGGGTGAACATACCCACAAGTTGTTGGCAGCAGGCTACCTGCGCACTGGAACCAGGAAAAGGTAGAACGGGAGCACTCTGGGAAGATACGGGTATGCTCAGTTCCACCAGAGGGCAGGCTGAGTAAGATTTACCAGAAAACACAAAAGGAGACAGCAAACTGAATGACTGTAGTTACTGCTTTTACTACTGGAAACGTATGAAATAACCAGCTGTAATACAGAGAATCACCACTGAAGACAAGAAAGTGCCTGCAGAGGTTGCCCTAAGCAGCAGCATCTTGGCAAAGGAGCAGAAAGAGAAGCCAAGCACAAACAGTGCAGCATACTAGAATCTGCAGAAGGTGGTGGGAACAATAACATAGATCCAACAGAGCAAAGATAAAAACAGGATCAAAAGAAACACAGGTCAAGGCAGGTGACAAACAATGTAGTCCAAATCTGGGAGGGAGGCGATCAGGGGAACAAACAAGTGTAGCCATGGGTTGGCAAAACAAGATACAACATACTGAAATGCAAGCTGAAACTTTGATCTTAGCACATGTGAAACAGATTAATGAGGGGAAGATGGAGTCTAAGGTCTGGAGGTTCAGGAGCAGGGTTTGACAGCTACCCAAGAGTGCTGTATTTATTAAGAAAAGTACTTAAGAATAGAGTGGGAGAGAAGAACTACGTTTGATTTCCTTTTCCTCTGCAGAGCTCAGATGCACTAATATGTGCATAACAGAAGCAAGTCCTGAGAATAGTTACATACAGAAGGGACTCATCTAGACTCATATTAGGTTTCACAGGAAGTCAAGGCACGGAGGATCTCCTCATAGGAGCACAGGGCAAAAGCTCAGTCTATTTGCCAGATACACCTAAGCTATTAACAGAACCACCTGTGTTGATTTGAGGATATCATAAAATACTGCTCAGTTGGTGTGTATTTAGGAACACCTTTAAATACCCTCCCCTAAAATTAGCATGCAGCACCTCCATTCTAAGAAACACCTCCTGCATTGTCTCCTGCTTTAATTTGTAGAGTGTGTGCCCAATCAATCAGATGCACAGTGAAAGGTTGATTAGAAAGCCTCCGAGGTCACATGATTGCAGGAGAGAAGCTGCCTTTTACAGAAGCACAATCATGTAGAGAGGGAGCAGTGCGCATCAAGTATAAACAGCAGCCTCTCAGATTAGGAGAATCCAATCACTGCTGCTCCATACGGAGATTGAGCACTGATCCTGTCTGCTAATGACAGTCACACTCATTTGGGACATCCTCTGAACCCTTTATGAACCAAAGCAGTCATTCTTAACACATTTTGTGACTGGCTGATAAGAAAGGGAATCTCTAAATATAGGAAGGCCTTTGGGGGTCATATTCATATTCAACAAGCTAAAAACAGGTGCAGTTCTGGAGCATACCAACTATACGGTAGGGGGCAACTAAAACATTGCCAAAATTCCTATTGATGTGAATGGGGTTTTTAACCCCTTGAATGCTAGAGTGCAATGCATCAGAGCCAGCTCCAGAATTCAAGGGGTTAAAAACGCCATTTCAAATATTGTGAATTTTCATTTGCCTTCTATGGTGGAATTGGTTTGCTTATCTTTAGTTTATGGAATACAGGCTTTGGTGCTTAACCCTTCGAGTGCCAAAGGGGTACGCAATGCATTGTGAAGCACTCAGAGGGTTAAAAAATGATTCAGTGACTGAAGTCTTCAGCTGGCCTGTTGTCAGTCAATAATGGGTACTGCTGTTGCACAGTGTTGCGGACATTATCCGGAAATGGCATCATAACATTTTTTGTTTGTCAAAGAGTTAGGGCCTTATGTCCAAGTGAAGCAATTCTGGTGCGAACCAACTGCAACATAGGGGAAAAATAAAACATCCTATGCAAAGCAATGCTTGGCAGACTTCTCAAGCATTCTAAGGGTTAAAATGCTACTTGTAAATGAACAGGAATTTGGTCCCCTACAATGTAGCTAGTTTGCCCAAGAATCACACCATTTTCCCTTATCCCCTTAGTGACCGGCAGCACATGCACATTATAGGTCACATTAAAAAACTTGAACTTTGACCCTTTCGCAATGCATTGGAGAAGTATATAGCAGTAAAGAGGTTAAAAGCCCCATTTAAGTCTATGGGAATTTACAACATTTTATTTCATCCAGAATTGTTCACTTTCCCTTTACATATAAGGCCTTATCCTGGAAACTGACAAACCTTTCTATAAAAATTGAAACCACAAAGTTTTGTCTTATGTATCCTGCCCTTAGATGGCATCTCACTTAGTTATCTAATCCATGAACATTGCTAGTGACAGGTTAATTCACCTGATTCACGTCAACTGCCACTGTATTATGCAAACCCGTTTCACTGGCTTCCCAATGCCTCATAGATAAACACTGAGATACAAAGGAAATTTAGTTACCCAACTATTTCCAGCAACAGAGCAGTCTTACTGCAAATAGAGGGATCTGAAAGGTTCAAAATCCCCATGAGAAAATAATGGAGGGGAAAAAAAATTATATATATATATATATATATATATATATATATATAAATAAATAAATAAAGTGAGAAAGTTAACCTCAGGAGAGCATAGCTCTAAATCTCCTTGCAGTGGGTACTGGAAAAATAACAGGTTGCTGAGGCAGAAGCAAATGGATTAAAGGAAGTTTGATGGAGCCAGAATTTTTTTCTATTAAATACCCAGCCTTTTAGAGGGAGACGCTTTACTCAAAAGTTCCCTGTATCTTCCAATACAATATGAAAAATTCAGTTGCCAAAGGGTTTGCACTAAGGCTATTACAGATGAAAATCACAGTGGCAAGGCACTGTGCCCTCAAAAACCACCACAAATTGCTTTGTTGAACTGCTGGTTAGAAGAGATTACTAAGCTGGCGACCAGAATCAAGGACCTTAAAGTGATAGTAATGTCTTAATTAAATAAACAATTATATTGTAGTGCAGAAAATAAGAAATCCATTGGTGATATTCCTTTATGGTTTGAGAGATAGAGCATTCTAAAGTTTCCCCCTCCCTGATGTAAGCTGTAAAGCTGACAGATGGAGATCAAAGTCGGCTGATTTGAGGAGGATCTTCAGCAGAGCCGAAATAACGTGAATGAAAAATAAATACTTCTTTGGAACGGTCTACAAAGTGTGTCTGGTTTGCAAGCACACTTTGTAGACCGTTCTTTTTCATTTGCACTATTTTGGCTCTGCTGAAGAGCCGCCTGACAGTCCCCGGACCGAGATCTCCTGCTGTCAGCTTACAGCTGACTTCAGGAGAAGGGGAGGGAGGAACTTTAAGGTTTGAAAGATAGGAATAGCACCAATGGATTTCTTATTTTCTGCACTACAATATTATTTTTTATATCATTAAGACATTATTAACCCTTTAAGCATGATCTCAGAAAGCGAAGTGGGACCCCTCACACACATTTCATATGTATACCATTTTGAGGTGTATACTGGTGTAATACTTTCCCATTTAAGTCACATTAATGTATGCATCCCATTAATGTATTTACTAGAAGTTACCTAGAGACATCTATATGTTTGTTGCAGCATAAAATTAAAAGTGACCTGTAACCCAATAGATGCTAAAGATGTCTCCAACAAACTGTCAGAATGGCTTCTAGCATTGAAGGGGGATACAATTTACAGAAATCTTCTTAAACGGATAGTAATGTTTCACAAAAACAGCAGCTCCAATTAATCGTCATAGTATTTGGGCCATGGAGAGTGTTATTTCAGTACTGTCAGAGTTGTAGTTCAAAAGTAATTGAATGATAAAGGTTCCCCCTCCCTCCCCTTTTACCTAGTGTAAGCTACCTCCCCTCACATATGGAATCTGGTCACAACAAGGGACAATCTTCTTACTGTGAGCATAAGGAAAACCCTGCCCCCCCCTTGACAGGCTTTTCATTTATTTGGTTATGCTCAATGAAGACTGTCCCTCTCTGCGATCCATCTGGACAGTCTTGCTTCTCTGTGGTGAACAGTGTTACACCAGTAAAAGGGGCGGGAGGGGGATACTTTATCATTCAATTACTCATGAACTACAACTCTGACAGTATTGAAATAACACTCTCCATGGCCCAAATACTATGAAAATTAATCTGAGCTGCTTTTATTGTAAAACATTACTATCCCTTTAAATGTTTATCTGCCAGCAACTCACCACATCTGCAATATAAACAGATATAATTCTCTCATCTTCTAGTCCTATACACACACACGCGCGCGCAAATATGCCAATGTAGACAAAATACAATTTAGCATAAATTCAACATACACATATTGTACATAACATTCTGCATTTTCCTTGAACCTAAGCCAACCCTTTAAGGACCAGAGGGGTGTGCTTCACAATACGCTGTACACCCTCCTTAAAGGGTTACATTTTCTCATCACAATATTTATATAAACATAAGAATGTAACTTGCTGCCTTACTATATTAACAAATAGTACCTCATCATGTCCCATCATCCCAATCAGCAGGGTGACATAGCTTTTCCTGATTGCTGCATCCATCTTTCCCCCACCACCTTGAATGATGAACCTTACAGCCTGAAGCATGGTCTCCCTGCAAGTAACAGTAATCATTACTACAAGGAAAATCAAATGAATCTCCTGCAAATCTGTGAATAAGGGTAACTGTACAAACTGGTACCTTATGCCTGAATCCTCAGACAAGCGAATAGTATTCAGCAGTTCTGTAAAAAGTGGATCTACTTTTGTGTGTATGACAATCAGTTTTCCCAAAGCATCTGCTGCCTTAAGACGCACACTACGGTTTGAATCCTGCAGGGCTTTAGTAAAGGTGGTTTGCAGCTGTGGAAGGAAAGGCTTTAAAGCAATGCCAACCTGTAGGGACAAAGAATGAGAATCTAAAATTAAAGTGATAGTTGCCAAAAATATAATACATAAAATGGTATTTTTTCTGAAAGAAAAAAAAAAAAAAAAAAGACCTATACTTTAAATATCTAAATGCACTGTTTAGCTAACCTTGGCTAGAAGAAGGCTCAGGGTTTCCAGGAGGGCCACCTTAACGCTCCAGCTGAACCGATCTCCAAGAATACGGATTAATGGTCCAGTGATGTTGACCACAGAAGGCTTTAGAGCTTCTGCAGAAGTCAGCTTAATCACTAGACCCAAGGCTTTGGCTGCTTCTTCTTTCTGTTCTGGACTGCCAGTAAGAACACCCTCCCTCAGCACAGGCAGGATTGAGGTTACCCCCTGTAAGAGGAAAAGAGGAAAAATGTAAGATCTCAAAAAGGTGCTAAATTATCTGGGAGCCAATTCATGGTATTAATATAAATTATAGACCTTCTTTGGAATACAGAACCCAGGAACATGCTCTCCTTTGGCTTCATTTCCCACCATGCGGATATCTCTGTGCAAGTCATCAATCAGCATCAGTTGGCTACCAGCATCCAGCTTCTACAAAGGGAAAGTATTATTGGTTAGAATAAGTGTTAAATATTGGCATTTCACAGCCACAAACAATATATTATTAGCCCCTTCCATCTCAGTAAATGTTACATCTGTTTTGGAAAAAAAAAATGTAAAACATTTTCACTGTTTTTATGTATTTCGTTGTGAAACCCATAATTTGTACTATGGAAATAATCCACTATAGAAATATTAGAACTTTAAGGACAGCATTCAGAAAGCTAAAAGAAGCAATCCAAATGGCAACTATCCACACAAATAAAAAGTGAATTGCAAAGCTATGGGGGATAAGGACTCTTTTACATGGATGACGAACCTGCTGCACATTCCTGCAACACTTCGGTCACCTGTGTTCTTGCACCAACCTATCTCCTGCATTCTATTACCTATCACGACACAGGAGAGGCAAGTCTGATGGCTGGCCAATGTAGAACACCACCCAATATTAAAACTGGTGCTCATGTAGGCTGGTAATTCTTTGGAGGGTGAAAGGAGCATTGCAACCTCCACAAGAGCTTGTGTGTAATATCTGTCTGTGGCCCATAGGCTGCCATGCAGTCTTTCCTTACTGCGACTATACTGTATTTCAATGGGAACAAAGTAATGTTGCATCATTCTGGACTCCGGTGTGATTACGAGGAGATTGTCAGCATGTGAACTTCTACCACGAGAGATATAACAAACACAGCGTTTCTGGGATGAAAGAGACATACTTTAAAAAGTTGTAAGGTACTCCCATTGCTGAAATTTTTATTTATTCAAAAGTTATTCCAGCTCAAACTTGAATAATTTAGGTGCAGTATGACAGTGGCGCTGTTGCTACACCATTCTATGGAGATTTATGATCAACTGACTAGACCTGTCAATAGGATGGTCTAGCAACAGTGCCACTGTAAAATTTCAGGCCACTGAGACACAGCAGGTTTGAGCTGTAATAACTTTTGAATAAAATGCCTTTCATCAGTGGGGAGTACCTTTGTTTTACTCAGGGAGACAAACCCTACAATATATATTTGTTTACATTTAAGTATTAATATTCCTTGAAGTCTCTCATTAATGTATTTACTAGAAGTTACCTAGAGGCATCTACAGGTTTGTTGCAGCATAAAATTAAAAGTGACTTGTAACCCCATGGATGCTAAAGATGTCTCCAAAGCATTGTCAAAGATGCTTCTAGCATCGAAGGGGATACAATTTACAGAGATCTTCTTAAATGTATATCTGCCAGCAAGTCACCACATCTGCAATATAAACGGATATAATACTCATCTTCTAGTCTTATTCACGCACACAAGCGAATATGGCAGTATAGACAAAATACAATTTGCCATGAATTAAACACACATGTATTGTACATAACATTCTGCTTTCTTTGACCCTAAGCCAACACTCTAACCCTTTAAGGACCAGAGGGCTCTGCTTCACAATGCACAACTCTCTGGTCCTTAATGGGATAGTAATACTTTAATATCACTATTCCCCATTTTGTAGCTATTTCAAAAAGAACTGAATTGCCCCCATTGTCATCTCTCAAACCTTGATGGTTTGATAGATAACGGAATGCAAAGTTCCCCCCTCCCTCCCTGAAGTCAGCGTTGTACTGACTGCAAGGATATCCGGTCTGATTTGCTTCAGGCGGCTCTGCAGCAGAGCCGAGATCACGTGTAGAAGACCGTTTCAGTTAAATAATTATTTTTCACCAACGCGATCTCGGCTCAGCTGCAGAACCGCAAGCCTGTCGTACGACAGACGTCCCCTGCAGTCAGTACAACGCTGGAGATGAACCTGGGGGACAATTCAATTATTTTTCAAATAGCTACAATATGGGGAATAGTAATATTAAAGTATTACTATCCTTTTAAAGGGATAGTAAGGTCCTCCAAAAATTATAGCCCAAATGATAGGTACAATAAAACAATAAGTAATGCCCTAATTCCTATCTCTCAAACCTTTATGGTTTGAGAGATATAAGAACATAAAGTCCTCCGTTCCCTCCCCTTTCTGCCTGACGAGCTGTAAAGCTGTCAGAGGCAGAATCTGGTTTTGCGACCAGATGCGGCTCTTCAGGAGCGCTGACATTGGGATATCTAACTATAAATACTTCATCGGAATGGTCTACAACGTGTGCCTGGTTTGCAAGCGCACGTTGTAGACCATACCGATGAAGTATTTATAGTTAGATATCGCGATGTCAGTTCTCCTGAAGAGCCGCCATCTGATCCCGGAAGCAGGATCTCATGCCGTCAGCTATACAGCTGATGCATGAGAAGGGGAAGGGAGTAGAGGACTTTATTTTCTTATATCTCTCAAACCATAAAGGTTTGAGAGATAGGAATTAGGGCATTATGTATTTTTTATTGTACCTATGATTTGGGCTATACTTTTTGGGGACTTCACAATCCCTTTAACCATTTTAGTGCCAGAGGGGTACACAATGCAGTTTATAATGCTACTGCCAGAGGTGAGAGCAGCAGCACTTAACTAGTAAGAGATTGGGCTTTGGCATATATATTTTTCATTGTTTCATGTTACTTGCCCTTTAAGTCATAATAGGCTGCAGCAAAATAGCTCATTATACTGTCCCTACATTTTACACAACAATCATTTCTTTCAGATTCCTGACTGGGTCAAAGAAATGCCAAACTCACTTTAGTAATTGCACTAAGGGCATCCCAGCTTTCATTCAAAACCACAGCATTGCTGTCATTGAAAAGTCGAAGCAGCCCAGACACCAGACTCCTGAGATGTGCCGAGTAATCAGCCTTAGTCTTTGAACAGAACATGTTCAGTATAGTAGCTGCTGCTTGTCGCATTCCCACATCGGAGCTGCGAGTGGCTTCCAGTAAATCTTCTATTACAATTCTCTGTCCAACATCATCTTCCACAGACAAGATGACAGCCTGACAATTCGCCAGCTCCTGCAAGGTACATATTGAACACAGACATTAATAAAAGTAAGTGTATGTGTAGATACGGATGGAAGGATTTTCAGACACTTTGAGTGATAGAGGCATTAAAACTGACATTTTAGGAAATTCCAACAAAATGTACTAAATAACATCACCTATATACAGCAAACACATTTATTCTCTATTTTTAATTATGTAAAAGTATCAGAAAATAATTGTTAAACAGTATCAATATTCAAAGCAAAAGTAAAGTTGTTTTATGGGAAAACAAATGTATTATCGTATCCTGTTCCAGAGTACGTTTTCTGTTTGTTTTCTCAGAAATCAGACTATGAAGAGTCACCAATAGGTAGTGTTGTTGCAATGGTTTACTACAGGGAAGGAACAGAGATATTCTCCAAAGAAGGGTAAATAAAAATATATTTTTGTAGCCAAAGTAAACTGATATTGTAAAGTTAAATTTTCCTTCACATAACGGTCCTTAAAAACACCAAAATAAGAATTTAACAATTTGCATATGATACCAAATATAGTAGATCAGAATAAGATCCTCTGTATTCAGCCTTAACTCTGTAAGGAACAAAATGTCACACAACTAACCATAATTCTTCCTTACCGCCTGCTCTTCCTCTGTTCCCAGATGGGTTTTCAAAGCGGACATCACAGCAGGAAGGATGACATTCAGATGCCTAGTCAATGCGTCCCCTGCTACTGACGAAAGGAATGCCAGGACGCGTGTATTTACAGGAGGACATGTCAGCTATAAAAAACGAACCAGTTAAAATTTGAAAACTATTATAATTATATATAGTTAGTTATGTCTTCATTTACTTGACTCTATAGCAGGAGTGGGCAGTTTTTTTGACCTGAGGGCCACATCTTTGTTCACATTTGTTTTTTTTTTGCAAAAGGCTACAGATGCCTGGAATATCCCTTCCTGACTTGTAGTGAAATCTTGGGCGAGAGACTCGAGTTAACAGACTGGCTATCCTTGTGTGCCTGTCTACACACTACATTAAACAGCTGTGCTGCACAAAATAATAATGTCTCTCTGGAAGTGTGAAACATTGGGGGAAATGTGTAAAAAAAAAAAAAAAAAAGTATCTAATGAAAAAGCAATAATGGTTTTAGTTGGGGACTGTGGAGGGTCCCCTCATTCCTAGCTGCGCTTCATAGTTTGTTCCTTTTTTCTCGTGTATATTATGGTGTTTTAAGCTCTGGGCGATTTTCTTCTTCCCCTACATGTTTAATTATGTATGCATGAATTAAAAGTCTTTTGAGCTTAAACAGACAGTAATATCATAATATAAACATACATGGGATTGTTCAATGTACTTTTATATAATGCATAGTATCTCTCGTACTGCCTGTACCTTTGACGTATTAAAAATCGAGTCCCCCTCCCATTCCTTTCAATCATGATTCACATTTCATGGAGATCTGAAAGCCAGACTGCAATGAGTGACAATATTGTGAGTGTTAGTATAAGGAAAACCCTGCTGCCCTTGACAAAGGAGGGCAGGGTTTTCCTTATAGTGACATAATATTGTCCCTCATTACGATCCGTCCAGACCAGCTTTCGTATCTCAGTGAAATATGAATGATGTGATTAAAAGGGGAGGGAGGGGGAAACGTTTGACTCGATTTTCAAGAACAATACAAAGGTACAGTCCGTAAGAAAGATACTATGCATTATATAAAAGTACATTTTATAATATATGTTTATATTATGACATTACTATATTTTTAACCCCTTAAGGACCACATGGTCCTGTCTTGGGGCGCTCTAGAGCACCATGGCACTTTATTTTTTTCCTTTTCAAGATTGTGTTCTGTGATCAAAGTGGCGTGCAGCCGAGATGCAATCACAAACTTCTGTGACATGCCAGACCATCGCTGGTCCTTAACGCCAGGACAGCCGTGATGGTTCTGGCATGTCATTGGGCGTTAAGGTGTTAATAAAGTTCTAATTGGACATTTTCTGTGACTTTTCTTCCAGCTTTGTGACATTTTAGAAACATCTTTAACATAGATCACAGCTGGCCAAGTTCAGTCCTCAAGGGCCACCAACAGGCCAGGATATAAGGATTTCCCTGATTAATCACAGGTGAGATAATCAGTGGCTCATTCATTGTGACTGACTCACCTGTGATTAATCAGGGAAATCCTTACACCCTGTACTGTTGGTGGCCCTTGGGGAATGAACTGGGCCAGCCCTGACATAGACTGTCAATACAGTCGTTTTGCCAAAAGTGATTTTAAAACTCGCAAAAATGGACAATTTGAATACACAGATACAAATTTTACTTTATCCACATTCAGAAAGTACAAAGTAAAAGAACTTTGGTGCTGTTGGAGCAGAGCAGGGATTTTTTACCCTTTGAGTTCCAGACAGGTATCCAACACATTGAATTGCAATGCACTAGATACCTCTCTGGCACTCAGAGGGTTAACACGCCAACACCTTTATACATATTGGTACATGCATCCAAATTTTATGTGAAAATAATGATAGATATATGTTTACAACACTTTATTAATCTCCCCATTGTATTAAAACTTGTGGCATAATAAAACAAATTACTCTTCTTTTTGAGGGAAAGCCAGAAGTGACTGTTCTCGGCTCAGCAGTACTGCTGTAAGACTACAGCCAGGCAAACCCAAGGGCCAGATCATATCGGCCCACACACAGTATTTTGTGCATTACTATCCTACAGGCTGAGCCTCCATATAAACGCACCTTGGGTACCAGGTAGGGAAGCACAACGCGACTTTTCACTGCCATAACTTGTTTGAGGCCATCCAATGCAAACTCAGACATATCTTCATCATTCTGGGGAAATAAATTATTATAAATGTACTCAAATAATTTGTCCGCTATGTTAACATAGAAAGTAAAATATTTTGTGTGTTTGGGGAACTGATGAAGTTTCTTTTTCTTAATGAAAAACCATTTACCAGCTGTTCAAGTAGGAACGGCAGAATGTCTTCCAGCGCCTGGTGACCAATGGTGGAATGCACTTGCTCAAAGGTTTTGGCTGCAGCCTCTCTGACTTCCTCTAGGGGATCACACAATGCTTTCCTCACAGTAGGGACAAGTGACTCAGAGAAAAACAGCACCTACAAATTCAAGTATTTGACTTTGTCACAAGTAGAACACATTTAAACTTGCATAAAATTCAAAGATAGCAATGGAAAGGGAACATGTGATAAAAACGAGAGTACATGAGAGGGCTTTAGTCCTGAACCACCGGTACTGGAGGTATTTAAAACCTGAATTTAACATGCAGGGTTAGGGAAGAGAATTGAAAGACTCAAAACGTGAAAAGACATGATACGTCATAGAGCATATTCTGCACTGTATAAGCCAGAGGTTGACATCAGCTAAAGCTGGATTGCAACTCCCTGGTTGCTGGGGGATGATGGGATTTTTAGTCCCTGTTGCCCAGTTCTGGTATAGGATGACACGTACTGCATCTCTGCTGGTTGATTTCATTATTTCACTTAATCCAATGCACACGCCCTGTCTTTCATCACTCTTATCAGATCTCAAGCCTTCCTCCAAGATTGGTATGATTTCTGGAAGGATTTTCTCCCCTAGTTTGCGGACAAGATCTCCAAGTGTCCTAGCAGCAATCTACAAAAATAAAAGAACTAATGTTTAGTGTGTCGCTATTATTATGCGGCTGAAACGGTAACAAGTAAAATGTTTCTCACTGTTCTTTTATCTGCACAAGTACTGGCAAGAAATCCCAAAAGAAGTGTAAACAAAGTTGGTAAGATTTCCCTTAGTGTGCGAGGAGTGTTGGAAACCACAATTTTCCAAACGTGCAAAGATGCCTGTCGCACCACGAGCTGTGTGTCCGAGCGTCCCATGTACAGACCAGCTAGCACTCGATTTCTCCTCTCTGCTCCCAATGCGGAGATGATTGCCTAGAAATAATCCAAAATGAGGTGAATGAACAAAAGACGGACTACAGGCACAATGCAGTAATGTGTGTAATGAAACTTAAATTAAAAAGAGGAACAAGGAGTCAGGTAATTCAGTCCTCATGGGGAAACGCACTGCAACCAACTACAACTACAGACTCTGGTAAGTGCTACAAGGTAAGGGAGATATGCAGAACAAGGTGGTCTGTATCACTATTATCAGCAGTTGGAAATCACAGATGGACTGACACCCAAAAGGCATGATGTAGTATAATGCATAAAACTGTCATATTCTGGAAGCTAAACATGAGACATTTTGGTACAGACCAGCTGCATCCTAAGGAAGACATACATACTTCTTTTGATTTAAATGTGGCTTTTAACCCCCTGACTACAACAAAAGTCTCCAAAGAGAGACCTCTCTAGCATTCAAGAGGTTAACCTTTTGAGCACCAGAGGGGTATCCAACACATTGCTTTGAAATGTGCTGGATACCCCTGGTACTCAAAGGGTTAGGAGTCCCAATTTAATTTACCCCAGAATTGCACCTCTTTACTTACTTGAATACACTTCTAAGAGTGTTATGGACAAAAGAGAAGCGAAGCAAACTCCAATAAACCAACAGAGCCGCAGGGAAGAAAAAATAAATCCACAACTGCAGTTCAAGCCTTCCTTCAGGACTGGGAGCCTTTAAAGTGGAACTACCAACCCATGTAAATTTAAACCACAAAAATTACCCATCTGGCAACTAGCTAAACAATAGTCTGCTCCCAAGACTGACAGCCAGGCAACAACGCTTTAAAATAATCTGCACGCCTGCGCTGTCAGTCCCTCCCGGTACCTAGGAACACCTCCTAGAGCAGACTGGGACTGGCACTGTCACTACGCAAAGACATCTGCTCTGTTTCCTGGCTGTCAGTCCCGGGAGCAGTAGAATTTCTCTATAATGAGGTAATTATTCTGGCGACTAGTACTATTGTTCAGCTAGTCGCAAGATGGGCAATTCTTGGGGTTTAACTTTACGTGTGGTGGTAATTCCACTCCACTCTAGAGAGATCTTTAACTCACTGGTAAGGAATATGAATGTTTATTTCCCTCTTATAGTGCAGATGGACTGCCCCAGAAATGCTTTCTTTTGTACATAGGCCCTGAATCTCACTTTAGCCTGTTCCAGTGGATTCTCCTTATTTCCACACGTGTAGGAAGAAAAGTTGAGTAAATCCTGACGCAATTACATCGTATCGTAACAAATGAAAAAAAAAAAATTGGGATTTTTTTTTTCTTCTCTTACCAATAAATCCTTTTCTCTTAGCCCGCTGTGGGACACGGACCATAGGTTAAAGTATCCTCCATCAAGGATCAGGGTACTTAAAGGAATAGTAATGTTTCACAATAAAAGCAGCTTTGATTAATCTTCATCATATTTGGGCCATGGAGAGTGTTCCTTCAATTACTCTTGAACTACAACAACTAGGACAGCATTGAAATATGGTCTCCAAGGCCCAAATATGATGAAGATTGATCGTAGCTGATTTTTTTTTTTTGTGAAACATTAATATCCCTTTAATAGTCAACTCAAAACAAAAATCCTCAGTCTCACCTGCCCTACTTTACCTCCGCCACCACGCAGTGACTGGTTTACACAGAGCAAAGTATAAGAAATAAGTATTACAAAGACAGCGAAGCCAAGAAAACAGTACAGGCCCCCAACAAATAACATGTTTTCTTGGGGTGGAATGCTGTGTGTCAGCTAATGGACTAAGAGAAGCGGATTTATCAGCAAGTACAAAAATCTCCATTTCGTTAAATTGGAGACAAATGGGATGATGGGCACATCCCAAAGTGGTTCCAAAAACACTGGGAGGGAAAAAATACTGGTTATGGAACTAAGGCTTGTAAAACCATTCCACCAATATAAGAATCCACCAAAGAAAAAAGCACATTGACGTTGAGAATTCTGCAAACATAAGACCAGGTGGCAGCTTTGCAAATCTGATCTACAGAGGCTTGATGTTTGCGGCTCCAGGAAATGTACACGGACGTGGTCCAACACAGATTCCCCCACTCGTGGCAACCAGGATTATTTTTTTTGTCCATTGTTTCTTTTATTCAGAACTACCGGTTAAGAGTGGGCGGGATCGGGAAAGCTTTTCACATCAATGTTACCAATGCAAGAAGAATAAAAAAGCAAAACAAAAACACACTATTTTTATATATATATATATATATATATATATATATATATATAAATAAAACACCAAAAGAGAGCGCTAAGAATGCACTATAAAATAACAAACTTTAATGCATATATAATCTTCTTAAACAGTGTATGCCATACAGATGCGCTAAAGAAATATAAAAATAATAGCTCCGGAGCTATAAACACGTGCACTAATATAAACACTTATTAAAAACAATAAGATGCAACAGTGTCCTTAGCCAAGAATAAATCTGTAACGTGAATAGCAGCAACAGTAGCAACGGCGCTACTTAATATCAAGGTAGAGCGGGAATAACCGTAACACTCTAATAGGAAGCTAAAGGTAACGTGTCGCGGGCAGGTCAGAATTCCATTGATAAGCTGGATGTATAGTTCGTGTACATATCCCAACAAGTAATTCCGGCAAACACAGATATAATAAAGTAGCCGTATATTCCAATAGAGGAAATTTCCTCCGCCACACTGTATCAATTAGTGGCTCACTTCACAATCGGGGATTATACTTGCGTTACAGCTCTTCCGGTTTATGTATCTTTACACAGTTTCTCCAAATCAGACCTCCCGTCCTTAGGCACCTTCCTCACTTCAGCTTCTGGTTACTCTCTCCAGTAAAAAAATGAACTCCTCAGTACATCCGCTCACCGATATACCACAAACAGATATATTTTCTTGATATTCTTCAATCACACTGTAGCATCATAAGTAATCAGCGCAAAATAAACAGCAGCAAATTCCAACGCGTTTCGTCCTGTATAGTCAGAACTTCATCAGGGATCTCGATGTGGGTATAAACTAACGTTCTTTTATTATCTTTGGCGTCATTTTGGCGCCATTACTGCATGAAACTTTTAACTCTTTCTCCCACATCTCAGATGTTAACCCTTAGAGAAAAGAGATATTATGTGTATATACTCCTTGTTTTATAAGAACAAATATAAACAAAAATATAAACTCAAAATCAAATAAATACATATAAATACAAAAGATTTATAAAATGAAATAAATATTAAAAAATAAATAAACAAAAATTGAAAATAATACAAAAACTAAAAAAATTATTAAATAAAAAATATATATACTTATAAATACAAAAAATGTATAAAATAAGACAAATATTGAATAAACAAAAATTGAAAATAATACAAAAAACTAAAAAATAATAAATAAATCAAATAAAACAGATCATAATAAATAATCAATCACCATATTCAAAATTATTACTCATCGATGATCTCCTTATTATATGGAATGGTAATCAATTGGAGTTAGATGAGTATTTGTCACAATTGAATAATAATTTATTGGGACTTAAATTTACTTATAATACTAGTAAAAACGAGGTTAATTTTTTAGATCTTACTTTAAAAGGTGGGGAATATAAAATTGTTACTAAGAATTACATTAAGCCTACAAATACTAATAACTATTTGCATTATAATAGTAGTCATTTAAAACAATGGAAGACAAATATACCAACAGGGCAATTTAAGAGAATTAAAAGGAATTGTACACAAATGATAGATTATAAAGTACAAGCAATAGAATTGAAAGATAAGTTTAGGGAGAAAGGGTACCCTGAGGAGGAATTGGAAAAGACTTATCAGGATGTGATGAATATGAAGAGGGAGGAAATGTTGGTATTTAATAAAGAGAAAAAGATTAAAAATAAGATAACTAATAATACTCCAATATTTGTTACACAATATAATAATTCACATCATAAGATAAAAAATATTTTGAGGAGACATTGGCGGATACTACTTCAGGACCCATCACTGAAACATGTTTTGGGGAGTGGTCCTGAGGTGGTGTTCACTAAGAATAAAAATTTAAAAGAAATATTATCAAGAAAAAGACCTGGTAGAATGGAAAATAATATAAGAAAGAAAAATAATTTTGTTTTGAAACAAAATGGAGTATTCAAATGTGGGATGAATCGGTGTATCACATGTAGTTTTATAAAACATAAAGAAACATATTTCTTGGATTATCAAAATAATAAGATCGATATTAAACAACATATTACATGCAATAGTACATATGTGATATATAAAATAACCTGTCCTTGTGGGTTAAGTTATATAGGGAGAACAAAAAGAAAGATGAAAGATAGATTTTTGGAACATAGAAGGGCTGTAAATAATTCTGATATGAAATATCCACTAACAAAGCATTATCAGAAATATCATAAAAAATCAATGAAAGATACTAGTATTATGGCATTGGAATATATCCCGGATACATTAAATGATGGTGAAAGGTTTAGTGTGCTGTGTAAGAGAGAGACGTACTGGATCTTTAAATGTCAAACGTTGTTTCCTAACGGATTGAATGATAAAATAGATGTTCATACTTATATAGGCACTTAAGTGACTATTATGAGGATTTCTGAATTATTGTTGGTTCCATCCAAACAAAATAAGAACTTATACAATGAGTAATAATTTTGAATATGGTGATTGATTATTTATTATGATCTGTTTTATTTGATTTATTTATTATTTTTTAGTTTTTTGTATTATTTTCAATTTTTGTTTATTCAATATTTGTCTTATTTTATACATTTTTTGTATTTATAAGTATATATATTTTTTATTTAATAATTTTTTTAGTTTTTGTATTATTTTCAATTTTTGTTTATTTATTTTTTAATATTTATTTCATTTTATAAATCTTTTGTATTTATATGTATTTATTTGATTTTGAGTTTATATTTTTGTTTATATTTGTTCTTATTATGTGTATATACTCCTTGTTTTATATCTCTTGTCTCTAAGGGTTAACATCTGAGATGTGGGAGAAAGAGTTAAAAGTTTCATGCAGTAATGGCGCCAAAATGACGCCAAAGATAATAAAAGAACGTTAGTTTATACCCACATCGAGATCCCTGATGAAGTTCTGACTATACAGGACGAAACGCGTTGGAATTTGCTGCTGTTTATTTTGCGCTGATTACTTATGATGCTACAGTGTGATTGAAGAATATCAAGAAAATATATCTGTTTGTGGTATATCGGTGAGCGGATGTACTGAGGAGTTCATTTTTTTACTGGAGAGAGTAACCAGAAGCTGAAGTGAGGAAGGTGCCTAAGGACGGGAGGTCTGATTTGGAGAAACTGTGTAAAGATACATAAACCGGAAGAGCTGTAACGCAAGTATAATCCCCGATTGTGAAGTGAGCCACTAATTGATACAGTGTGGCGGAGGAAATTTCCTCTATTGGAATATACGGCTACTTTATTATATCTGTGTTTGCCGGAATTACTTGTTGGGATATGTACACGAACTATACATCCAGCTTATCAATGGAATTCTGACCTGCCCGCGACACGTTACCTTTAGCTTCCTATTAGAGTGTTACGGTTATTCCCGCTCTACCTTGATATTAAGTAGCGCCGTTGCTACTGTTGCTGCTATTCACGTTACAGATTTATTCTTGGCTAAGGACACTGTTGCATCTTATTGTTTTTAATAAGTGTTTATATTAGTGCACGTGTTTATAGCTCCGGAGCTATTATTTTTATATTTCTTTAGCGCATCTGTATGGCATACACTGTTTAAGAAGATTATATATGCATTAAAGTTTGTTATTTTATAGTGCATTCTTAGCGCTCTCTTTTGGTGTTTTATTTATTTATTTACTTTGTGGTTTGACCCTTTACACTGACAGGGTCTGGATTGAAGCGCTTGACTACACTATAGTTTTAAGTTGTGTAATAGTTGACCGTTGTGTTATTAGGCGCCGTGATCACAGATTAGGTGGGAGTGTTGTATATATATATATATATATATATATATAAAACTTTGGGTAGGAGATCCGCCCCATTAACTAGGCAGGAACAATTCTAGAGGTGAATGCAAGGGGTGGAGCTTAACTTCCCCCCTTGGCTGCAGCTAGCCAATCAGCTCCCGTAAGATTTGAGACATTAACTATTGGCTAGATAGTAGAAGAAAAAGAAGATTCCTGTGAGCATGGCCCTGAAGGACCCCCACGGTCTGCCACAGGAGAGCCAAGCATGGCCCCTTGACAGGGTGGGAGACCAGTAACCTGTATGGACTAAGAGAAAAGGATTTAACAGGTAACACTAAAATCCTCTTTTCTCTGTCGTCCAATACAGGTTATTGGTAACTTTGGGATGTCCAACCATTGAATTTCCCAGTGGTGCGAAGTAATGCAAGGACCAGACGCAAGGCCCCCAAAGTCACCAGAGTAGTGATAGCCCAACAAAACAAACAATGGACACTGAACAGGGTAACAACACCCCAGGAACTGTTACGCAGCACACTGAACTAGAGCCAACAGAGCTCAAAAGTGAAGGAAGCACCAAGAACCGAAGGGAATCCTAGACAGGCAAGGCTGCCTCCAGGATCTTCCTCCCAAAACTGGCATCAGCCAATGCCAGCACATCAACATGTTAGTGCTTCGAAAAGGTGTACACAGATGACCAAGTGGCAGCCTTGCACAACTGATCAGCGGAGGCCTGATTCTTGTAAGCCCAATAAGCCCCAATAGATCTAGTAGAATGAGCCGTGACCCGAAAGGGAACAGGCTTCTTCCTTAACTCGTAAGCCTTACGAATAGTGGACTTGATCCAAGACGCAATGGTCACTTTGGATGCAGGTCTCCCTGCCCTGGGGCCCTCAGGAATGACAAACAGCACTTCAGACTGTCTAATGGACTCAGGGCGATATACATAAAACTTGAGACAACGCACCACATCCAACAAGTGGCGATCCCTCTCATTGTCAGGGCAGAAAGAAGGCACCACAATCTCCTGATTAATGTGGAACTCAGAAACCACCTTCGGGAGAAACTCCTGCAAAGTGTGAAGCACCGCCTTGTCTTTGTGAAACACCAAAAAGGGTGGTCTACAAGGCAGAGCATGTAACTCCGCGACACAGTGAACAGACACGATCGCCAGGAGAAAGGCCATTTTCCACATCAGCAGACGTAGAGGAATAGTAGACAGGGACTCAAAGGGAGGGCGCTGAAGGATGCCGAAAACCAAGTTAAGATCCCACTGAGGAGCTGGAGTCTTGAAAACAGGACGAGTATGAGCAACGCCTTTGAAGAAAACCTTGACATCAGGAATAATAGCAATGCACCTCTGAAAGAAAACAGAGAGAGCAGAAGTCTGAACCTTAAGGGAACTCAAATGGAGGCCCTTATCCACACCGTCCTGCAAGAAAGTCAGGACCATAGGCAGATCAAATTCCTGAGAAAGGTCCCTATCAGCACACCAAGAAAGAAAGGTCGACCAGACACGATGGTAGGCCGTAGAAGAAACAGGTTTGCGGGCACTAAGCATAGTAGCCACCACACCAGAAGAAAAATCTCTCTTCTTCAGTATTGAGGATTCAATTTCCAAGCCATCAAAGCTAGACAATGAACATCCTCCTTCCACAGGTAACCCTGTAGAAGAAGATCTGGACGGCAAGGGAGCCAGAATGGCTCCGCCACTGACAGATCCAGAAGCTCCGGAAGCCAAGCCTGTTAAGGCCAGTACGGAGTAATCAGAATGACTGGACAGCACTCCAGTCTCAACATCCGTAACACCCTGTGCAACATGGGGAGGGGAGGAAAGATGTAAGCCAGAAGAAATAACCAAGGAATGGATATGGCATCCACTGCTAGAGCTAGAGGATCCCTCCAGCGAGAGCAGAACATCGGAACCTTCCGGTTGTGTCTTGTCGCCATCAGGTCGATTTAAGGAAGACCCCACTTCTGAACAATGAGGGTGAACACCTCTGGTTGCAGTTCCCACTGTCTGTTGTCCACCGTGGGCTGAATGAGGAAGTCTGCCATGACATTTTCTACGCCTGGAATGTACACTGCGGATATGGCAGGAACATGTTCTTCTGCCCAGGACAAAATAGCCTTCACCTCTAACCAAGTGGCGATACTTCTTGTTCCGCCCTCTTGTTGATGTAAGCCAAGGCCGTGGCATTGCCGGACTGGACATTCTTCCAGCTGGGGTGTCCAATGGCAAAGGGCATGAAACATTGCCCGAAGCTCCAACACGTTGATGGGAAGGAGAGATTCCTCCGGAGACCACCGAACCTGAGCACTCAGGCGACCCAGGACCACTCCCCAGCTGGAGAGGCTGGCATCCATTGTCACTGTGGTCCAGAAGGATACCAGGAAGGACTTGCCCTTCAGCAGATTGGAGAGGTCGAGCCACCACGACAAACTCAGTTCCACATGAAGAGGAAGGGATACTGACATATTCAGAATGTCCGGCTGTCCCCTGCACACCTGGATCACAAATCACCGGAGTTCCCTGGTGTGCGCCATGGCGAACGGTACCGCCTCTATGGTGGAAATGAATTTCCCCACGAGAGATGACAGCTGGAACTGGATCGTGAGCCAGAAAAGCAGAAACCCTGTGGGCCATCTGGTGAGCCACCTCGTCCGTGAGAAACACCATGCTCTGCTGAGTGTCAAAGAGAAGGCACAGGAAGACCAGACGCTGGGATGGGACAAGATCTGACATGTTGATGATCCACCCGTAATGGGTGAGAGCATGAATGCAGTCCTGAACCTGCTGATGAAGTAGTTCCGAAGAAGGTGCCTTCAGAAGCAGGTCATCCATGTATGGAGTAACTCTGATGCTGTCCCGATGGAGGACGGATACTAAAGCTCCCAGGACACTGTTGAAGACTTGAGGAGCTGTAGTCAGACCAAAGGGAAGAGGTGAAAACTGAAAGTGCCCTTGGGTCACAGGAAAATCTAGGATACTGCCGACTCTCTGGATGAATGGCGATGTGTAGATACGCGTCCCGAAGATCCAGAGAAGCAAGGAATTCCCCTGGTATATAGCAGCTATCACTGTCCTTAGGGACTCCTGGTGATAGTGAGTCTTGATCACAAAGGAATTGAGATTCTTTAACTCCAAAATGGGACGACAGCTGCAGTCCTTCTTGGAGACCATAAAGAGATTTGAGTAAAAACCCATACCTCTGTCCCGAACTGGAACAGGTTCCAGAAAATCCTTATCCAGAAGGGCCTGGATGGCACCACTGAACAGACGGAGTTTCTCTATGCCCTGGGGCGTATAAGAGGGGAAAAACAGAAACGGAGGAAGAGAAGCAAAAGGAATCCTGTACCCTAGGCAGAAGGGTACACTTGCCCCCGTGACCTCACTAATCAGATCCTTAAGATCTGGCCCAAACAAAGAGGTGCCTTGAAAAGGCAACGAGAGCAAAACGTTCTTGGAAGCTGCATCAGCAGACCAGATCTTGAGCCAAAGAGCCTGTCTGGCAACCACAGACATGGTGGAAACCCTTGTCACCAAACAGATGGCATTAAACAAGGCAGCAGAAACATAGTGCTGGGCCTCATAAATGTTGGCAAGAAGCTGCAACATATCCAAAGTAAGGGCACCCTGACGGACAGCCAGGGTGAGCTGTTCAGTCCAGACCGCAATGGCCTGGTTCACCCATGCCACAGCGAACGCTGGACGCATGACAGTACCAGCAGTGGCAAAAATGGACTTGAGGGAGACCTCCAGTTTCTTGTCAGTCAAGTCTTTCAGAGCAGACGCATCAGCAACTGGCAAGGCAGTGGACTTACATAGCCTGGAGATAGGAGCATCCACTTTGGGGGGGGGTGAATCCACTGAGCAAGCGCCGCCTCAGAGAATGGGTAAAGCTTGGCAAATTTCTTGGAAACAGAAGGTTTCTGTCAGGAGACTTCCACTCATCAGACACAAGGCGGTCAAGAGTGGGGTTAGATGGAAAACAAGTATAGGGCTTTTTAGGCTCCTGAAATACATCAGTGGGATCCGAACAAGCCTCCTGAACTAAGGGAATGTTTAGGGTAGTTAAGACGGCTCTGATCAAGCCCTCAGCCGAGGAATCAGGATCAGCCTCAAAGGGGTGCCCAAAAAACTGAGAGGAGCCCACAGCAGAACATTCCTCAACATCTGAATCCACCAACACTTCCTCCTCAGAGGAATCTGATGCATCAGGTACTCACTGCGGTTTCAAAAGGAAAGACCTGACGGAAGAAGGGGTCTGCCAGGAGTGGAAGACCCCCTGTAATAGGGATGGAAAGAATTGCAACGTAGACCGGAGGTCTCTAGTAGCAGCCTTGAACTCTTGCACCCAAACTGGCTCTAATGAATGGCTGGAGGTACCATACAGTGGGCAACTCCTGAGGAAAGAACTTGAACCCATTCCATACCTAACAGAAAATTAAAAAAAATCAGCTAAAACTATAGCAGAACTGTTCTCTTGCATGTGTCTTCACCAAGGAACAAATCTTACTGGGACTGACTGGCTAGCTACAGCCGAGGAGGAAAGGTAGGCTCCACCCCCTGCATTCACTTCTAGAATTGTTCCTGCCTACTTAAAGGGGCGGATTGCCTACAAAAAGTTACCAGTAACCTGTACTGGACGACAGGGAAATACACACACGCGCACACACAGCAGTTAGTCTCCTTCAAAGACACTTGAAAACCTAGGCTCTATGTGGATTGTGAGGGGGAGAAGAACACAGGGCAGACGACTGGCAGTAATTATTTTTCTTTCTTTTGCTTTAAGTGCCTCGCCTCCTGGTGGAATATACTTTACCACATGGTCCCAGCGTTCCCCACTGGACGCAATAGAAAACTGATTTTGATTTAAATGGCACTTTTAACCTCTTGGAACCTAGAGAGGACTCCAGTGTACTGAATAGAAATTGATTGGAAATCAATCTAGCACTGAAGGATTTCATTTTATAAATACTGTACAACTGTTATTCCCCAGAATTGCTCCATTTTTTCTTTATACATTTGTATGAAGCAGAAACAATGCCCTTTAATAAATCACATTCATTTGCTATGACAGGAGATTTACCTTAGTGGATTGTGCTGTTCCAAAGTTGTCATCTTCTGAGGCAGTTTCTGTTGTCATTTTTCCTGTTACCCCAGAAATATGGAATAAAAGGTCCCCAAGAAGTTGGACAGAACTAAATCTGCAATGAGGGGAAAAATAAAAAAGTTGCTGCATGTAAGACCAGATGTGTAAACAAAGAGTACGTAGACAATGATCTTCTGCAGCATTTAAAGCGGCAATACCCCCTAAGGACAACACTTAGATAGGTGCAGTAGCATGTTTCAAAAAGAAAATTAAAAAAAAAAAAAAAGTAAGTTTCTCTTACATGAACAGATCTGTGTTATTCGCAAAATAAATTAGCAAGATTCTTGCTCCTCTGGTTAGGTCTGCTTAAATACCACTATTACCTCAAAGATCATTCTGTTCCCTTATATTTACTTCAGCTTGCCTTTAATGTGATCAGCTGGAGATTTAGAAAGGAGGGTGAAAATAACAAAAATCAACTTTATATTTTTAAGGCATGTTGGGCCACTTGGGAGTATCAGGGATAAAATCCCCAGGCTGTTTTATTAAGTTTCTTTTGCCCCTTTAAGGAGTGTCTTCTGGATGTAAGGGAAAGCAGATAAAACTATTCCTATGATTTATCTAGGAGCTCCTTTGTTGCTTTTCAGGGACCAACACACTGACCTACGCTGTGAGGTTGGTATGCAAAGGGAAGCTGCTTATGTAAATATATATTAAGGCTTCTCTTCTTAATAAACACTAGATTACTCCTGATGCTGGAACATGATAAATTATAGCTAGACTGTCTTTTTCTATGATAAAGCAGAATGTGATAGTAATGGTGCCATCTCACCACGTCTGAGAGAATCATCTTCCAGCAGTTGGACTACCTAGGTTTTACAAATATTTTTTCATAATACAACTTTACTCTTTCTTTAAGCCATGAGTTTCATTTGCAGCACTGCTATCCCCCATAAGTAGCAAACCTCTCAAATTTCTCTCTCCTGGCTGGCTCACTCAGTGGGTCATGGGGATCACTTTCTAACCCCTAAACGCTGCTCTCTCACTGATAAGCCAGGGTGCACAATGCATGACTCTGAAGCAGACCTGTAGAGAGGACTACTGTTCCATTAGTTCCATACAAGAAACACTTTACCTTATTCTCCAAAGGTCATCAAACAGACCTTGTTCCAGCTGTGGTAGCAGGAGTGCAATGGCAGTCTCTGCATACATAGTGATTATTCTCTGTCCAGCCCGGAGTGCTGTGTCACGTACAAACTCATTTTCATCTGCTAGGGCCTGGAATTACATAAAAATGCAGAGGTCTTGCATTGCCAAAAATGTTTTCCCCCATGAAACACTCAGATTATTAAACAAAGTAAGCAATATCAATTAAATAATAATTGAATAACATACACAAATGTTATGAAATTAGAGATTAGAAATTAGAGTGGAGTGAAAATTAGATGAACCCAGGATAATGAGAGATTGTACCTTTAAAATGCAGGGAATAATGGGACCAACATAAGGTGTAAATTTATCTCCAAATGTGATTGGCAGATAAATGAACATCATGATGTAACCATCACGGACATGAGGAGCAATATCCATTTTACTGGCCGTTGCCACAATTTCTGGCATGAGCTTCTCCAATTTTTCAACTCCTAAGCCAGCCATGACTTCAGAGAGACCTACAGGAGGAGAAATCAGGGAGAAAGTTACAGTCTTTATATTAAAGGATCATAGTAATAATAATAATAATAAGAGACAAAGAATTCTTCAGTGCAGAGTGCAACTTTTCAACAATCAAAACCAGCTATCCCCATCAATCCTTGAGATGTCTCTGAATTGAAGAATTCTTTAGCATCCAAGGGATAAAACCAATATCTTTCCTACCTTGAGCTGCACCAGAGCGATCCACAGAGCTATAATCAGATGCTAAAGTCTCCATAAGCCACGGCAGCAAATCCTGGAAGCAAGATTCCCCTGTCCCTTTCACCATAGCTCCTAAGGCCTTGGCTGACACAGTCCGAACCTACACAGGACGTATACATTTATATATATTATATAGGGAACTGCACTGAGGAACAGATCATTATTTTTTTTTATTTTTTTTTCAAAAAACTTAACAAAATGAAAGCCAAACAGACCTATTGGTAAAAATGAGAAGAGGACTTTAAATATGAAGACCGTCTGGCCAAACTTTGTTTATTCATGCTAGAGAAGACAAGACTAAGAGGGGATCTTGTTACATTGTATTAGTATAAGCAATATCAATACAAGGATATTTCTAGTGAACTTTTCCTCCCAAGGTCTGAGCAAATAACTAGGCGCCATCCCTTATAATTTGAGGAAAGGATGTTTCAACTTCAACAGAGGTTGGGTTTTTTACAGTAAGGTATGTTAACTTGTAGAATTCCTTGCCCAAGCATGTGGTAATGGAAGATACATTTAAGATCAGATTAGATGCATAATGGTAAAGGGAACACACAGGGTTATAATGTGTATTACCAAGTAAAACAGGAAGCTATGGTAAACAGACTAGTACCCATTTTGGAGTCAGGAAGGCTTATGTGTGTCATTTTCTGGGTTATAATATAGAAAAAGTTGAATTTGATGGACTCGTGTCTTTTTCAACCTAATTTATTATGTAAATAAGGTGATCACAGAGATACGTACCTGAGGAACAGGGTCTATCAAAGAAGCTTTAAGCCCAGGGATGACACTAGGAAGGTAAGGAGCCAGGTCCTAGAAGATACAAGGGGTTACTATAAATGCAAATACTTGTGATACTCAGATGGTGGAAACCCTTTAGTTTCAAATCAATTCCCCTTCTCTCTCTCTCTACTCTGCCCTTGTTAACATTTTAGAAGCTAATGATGTTCTCCCTATACTTTTCTCTCCCTTGGCAACCACATCAGATGGACAGGGAGCTCCTAAGATGAGAACAACTAAGAACTTGGCTTCTGTTGCTGCCATCAACACATTAGCATGATCTGTCCCAATAAAATTCCAGGGGACTCCAGCCAAGCTTATCAACCACCAAGGTCCGTCTTCACAACCTTCAGAACAATCTTAACAGCAACACCATGGATCTCTGTGAATGTAACAAATAGATTCTTCCCTAAAAAATGATTTCTGATCGGTTTCAGAAACATAAAAAGGTACAGACAAAAGTGTATTCTAAAGGTACTATAGTCTGCACAGTGGAGGCATGTCACTTTTTTCACCATAACACTCATTCGCAAATCACAAGTCAGTTTAGAAAATGCAGAGTACCCTGAAAGGATCTGTTTGGTAAATACAGTTTTTTTTATGTAACAGAGACATCATTCATGATCCAGTTGTTGAGTTACCTTCTGGTCAGTAAGGGAATACATGTTTCCAATAATCTGTGCGGCCATTTTTCTGGTATCTGTTGAACGGTCCTGGAAGGCCCTCTGCACAATGGGCATGATCAAAGCCAGTGAAGGAGCATCAATGAAATGCACAAACTTGGTCTCCAGCAGAGTTTGCAAGCACTTTTGTGTCATTCTTGACGGGTCGGCGAGGGCGTCCAACAATATGGGAGAGATGGCTTAAAAAAAAAATTATATATCTTATATAATAATTTGCTAAAACGTGTGTAACGCCGCAACATGCGCAGTAGATACTGCTGCGCGTGCTACAGTAATGCAAAAGGGGAGCAATTCTAGGGTAAACCAACTACACCATTGTAAGAAAATGTGAATCCCACTAATTTAAATGTGTTGGAAACATTTCTATCATTCAAGGGCTTAAAACCCCATTTACAGCAAATGGACTTTTATTAAATTTTTGTTTTTCTTCTATGGTGAACTTAATTTGCCCCAGAATTGCTTCACTTTGCATTTATACATACTCCCCAATGTAAAAAAAAAATTAAATATACATTGTGTGTAAAGCTCACTTACCCAGGATCTCTGGGTTACGTATGACTGCACCAATCTGACGCAGAGCCTGTTGACCAGCTTTCTGGACCTTTACATGAGAGTCTGTCAGCACTTCGGTGAGTTTGGGCACAATATTTGGGAGACAAGAGGACAGCTGTTTTGGAGCACAGTAAGCCATCGCTCCCAATAATTCCACAGATCCTAAAAAGGGATACAAACAACAACCAAACGACCAGTGTCAGATAAGCCAATTAAATTGTAAAAAAATAAGTGATTAAAAAAACATACAATATTAATATAGAGTAACACTCAAATAGCACATAAAAACTTGTAGGCTTAAATATATACTATAAACGAATAGATAAATATACCTGCTTTTGTTCTCCAAGATTCCTCCTCAAGAGCTACCAGCAGTGATGGCAGAACAAGCTTTACACCGTGGGCACTCAGGTTACTCATAACTGCCTTGGCACATTCATCTGCAGCCTGAAACATTGACAGTTTCCTTATGAATATGCATTGACTTGTACTGTGACAGACATGAACCTAAACAGAATACACTTACCTCTCGCACATATTGGTTCCCATCTCCAAAGCAAAGCAGAAGGTGAGGCAACACATGAACCACATAAGGCTCAAACAGCTTTCCAAGCATATTGCAGAGCATCTCGAATGCAAAGAGAGCCCCTGGAATAAGAACACTGTCTCAGTCACAAACATCTTAGCTGCAAAAACTATTGTAAGTCATTCAAGCTACCATAATTACTGCTTACCCAGCTGGTGGGCTACAGGGCCTCATGTGGCCCCTACACTGTTACCTGGTACAGTGGGAAAAGAAGATCATTTCCTTCAACTACATCACACGCTCCCATTTTTAACCCCAAAAAGAACACATCCACTTTCTTATGCCCCAGAGCATACCTCTCTTTAAATTTAGACTAATCCCATTTAAAGTAAACCCTTCACCTCAAAACTTGGGAGATTTTGCAAGTGCCTTCAAAATCACATATAACTGCAATAACATTTTTTTTTTATTTTATGTAGAAAACCAGTATTTTACTTATCTAGATGTATAGATTATATTAATTAGGTCTATAGTATCTCCACAACTCCCCCAAACACTGATATTTAGCCCTTTCCGTGATCTGGCAAGTGGGCAATTGCTGAGCTGTGTCAGTAAGTGGAGGAGGTAATGTGGTGCTAAGACAGGAAGTATCGGTATGGTAGGCCTTTATTAGCATAATAATCTAGGTCTATATAAAGCTGAAAACTGGTTTTCCAAATTAAAATTCACTGCTTAATATATAGGATATTTTGAAAAAGTTGCTTTTATGTGGTATGTTCCCTTTGGCTGCTAGGGAGGTTTGAAACACATTGCAAAGCAATGTTTTCCAAGTCTCTAGCATCCAAAGGGTTACTCAATTTTGAAACTCCTATTTAGAATGAATAAGTGTAATGTACAGCCCTTTGTCAGTCACTGGCATACCCTCTCTGCGCCGGAAGTTCTTTTTATCTTGGATGGCATCAGTTAAAGTGGTCATTATTTCTTGCTGCTTCAGTGATAAAATTCCCAACCCCTTCACCAATCCTGCCAGTCCATAGGCAGCGCCTTTACGCTCTGCATATTTATCAGATTCTAGCAAAAGTGTCAACAGCTTCTGAATCATTCCTCCAGCATCTTCTTTAATAGCTGGAACAAGAGGTGGCAAACAGCCAGCAACTGATTCCTGGACCTGTGAGACAATGGGACAATATCGGAAGGACAGAAAGAGGGGGTTTGATGTGTATTTAAGAATACCAATTCTAATGCGGTATCTAAGCAAATGATTAGACAAGAATTCCAAAGCAGTACCTGCTGTGATGGAGTGGAGAGAGCTGCTATTAGCTTGGCAACTATTGGTTTAACTTTAGGGTCACTCTTGTCCAAGTGTTTTGCCAACGAGCCCATAAGAATGACAACACTTTGCCTAACAGCATCATAGCTGGCATCAATAGGAGCATTCTTTAAGAATTCTTCAAACACCGGTAAAAGAATATTAACACTGTCCTGAAAATAGATAGATATTTTTTGATCATGAGAATACATTTTTAGGCAAACTAAAGTCTTGACACACATTCGGTACTCACTACAACTTGTGTCAATGGTGGGCATCCCAAGGCCCTGCAGCTGTTTTAGACTATGCCACCCTATTATCCTCAGCCAGTCAGCAGCTTGTTGGGATGATATGAATTGTAGTCCTTAACAGCTGAAGAGCCTCGGGTTGCCAAATTTCAGCTGATGGACTGCAGTGGATGTGAACAGGAAAAGCCACACTTGAACAACTGATTTTTTTTCTTTTAAGTCCCCTGACTACTAGTGGAAGGAGCTTTACCCCCTAGTCACTGTAATTCCCAATCCGACATAAGAGGAAAGGGAATCTCCTCTAATATAAGGCAGAATAAGGAATACTTACTAAGGTAAACTGACCTGTTTTCTGCCTAGAACTGGCACTTAAACCAAAACGAACATCTTATAACAAACTCCAACATAACAATCTAGGCAGGAAATCCACAAAAAAATTAGACTTAGGCGTGGACTGGGGCAACAGTGGCCTGGTTAATAACCTTATTGAAGTTTGCACCAAACACTTTTCTACCATGAATGGCAAGGTGATAAGAGATTTTTCAAAGACTGATAAGCTGACAAAATAATTTAGCTACAAAGTACAGAACACAGCCACAGTAGGCATGGAAGTCTTAGAATCAAACTTAACTGCATCAAGTGCCACTGTACAGAGACAGATTAGCCTACAGAATCCAAGTGGTCATATGTATGAAGTTATACATAGTGCTACCGTCCTGTACCACTTGAGACAAGAGGTCAGATCAAATATCCACCACTCTACCAATGCAGGCCTTAACCAAAGTGGGACGTAGCACCGCCCTTGACGTCATAAATTGCATTCATAATGAAGAATCCAGACATTTATTCATATGATACTTATATGCTGCCTCCCTAGCTATTGGCAGTCCTAAGGGTGTGGAAGAGTAAGAGTTGAGGGTCAACACCTGGAGCATGCTCCACATGTCTAGTACTTCTGCAGGAAAAAAGGATAATTGAGGTCAAACTACTTACAGGTCTTCCTATCAGGAAATTTCCATTCCACCAAGATAATCTTATTTAAAAAAAAATAATCAAAAGGAGAATAAAAGTAAGGCTCTTAATGATGTCCTGAGAAGTTGCCCCTGTGCGATCCCCACAGATCTGAAGGGTATAGAAAATAGCAAGAATCAGGCCCTCCACTGAGAAGACAGGGGAAAGTGATGTGTGTTCCTCATCCACACCCCCTGTCTTCTCCTTCACCCAATGAGGGATGATTCCCCAGGAGCTATAGACTTGCCCCCTCACAGAAAATTGTGCCTTCTGCTGAAGAAAGCAGGGATTTCTGGATCTATCCTTTCCAGACAGAATTCAACCGAAGGAAGAGGATAAAACTGGGGAATTGCCAGAAAAGTGGCTAAATAGCAAAAAATATATAAATAACTAAAAACTGTCGCTACTCCTCAGCAGGATAATTTAAAACCATAGGCTGCTGTTGCTTGTAGCAAGATTAAGTGGAGCTGGGAGGGAGTTTCCTCTGCCACAGAGCTTTGTTGGCAAGTACTCTGCCTCCTAGTGGTAGAATCTTAACCTGCATGGCTCCTGTCTTCCACAATGGATGAAAGAGAAAAATAAACAAGTGGTTAGTACTAGATAACATGACCAAAAAAGGAAGAGATAATTATTTCTTTCAAGACTACACTACCTAAAACTGCTTCAACTGAAGACTTCCTAAGAAAGGAGGAAGAGTTTGGGTTCCTTGAGTCCAGGAACAAAGAATCAAGTCTAGTTCTATGACCAGAACATCAAGTTCTGAATAAAAAATTTATTTTAAAGGGATAGTAATACATCAATATAATTCAATTTAATAATGTATCTAGAAAAAAAATGAATTAATTGTGCTGTGTCCGATCTCTCAAACCTTTATGGTTTGAGAGATATCAGCTTACAAAGTCCCCATTCCTCCACTTGCACTGTCGTTAGCTTTCTATCTTACAGACGGAGATCCCGGTCCGCAGACCTTCATGCGGATCTTCAAAGGAGTAGAAATCGCTCTGTTTTGAAATAAATACTTATCTGAACGGTCTACAACATGTGCTTGCAAACCAGGCACACGTTGTAGACCGTTCAAATTAAGTATTTCTTTCTAAAAAGCACAATTTCGGCTCTGTTGAAGAGCCGCAGTACGGTCTGCGGGATCGGACACGGCGCAATCAATTCATTTTTTTACTAGGTACATTATTAAATGGAATTATAAATGGAATTATATCAATGTATTACTATCCCTTTAAAGAACCAGTCCACACCGATTTGGTTTTTAATGGTTATTAGGATTTTCTGCCCATATTAAGGTGATGTGTTATTAATAGGCATTTTTAGTGTTCCTTTAATCACAGGCCTAAGGAACACCTTTTGTGATTTTGCCTTCAATACAGTCAATATAATTACAAAATCGGACAGCAACTGGCAAATCAAAAAGAATAAATAAACATATGTTTGTTTCTCAAAGGTATAAGCCGTTCAAAAAGAAATAGAAATGTACTCAAAAATAAGATTCAATATTACATGCAGGGAGAAATAAAATATATACTTTTTATCTCGTTCAAGTTTCTTGCCTGCCCAGTGGTCCTGGTGTACCCCAAAAGGATGGAAAAAAGAAATCAACTCATGTATTGTAACACAATCCCAAACACTAATCTTTCAACAACTGTTAAACATACAATTGCCTTTAAAATAAGGTCTTTTCAGAAATAGAAGTTACTCACCTTTCCATGTGTATTCAGTGCTGACAAAGCAGCATCCAGCATACATTTCCTGACATCAGGATTACGATCATTTAATGCATCAGGAACAAAGAACTGGAAAAGTGGCTTGACTTGGGAACTGTCGAGGTACTGAGCCAGTTTGTTCAGTGCCAGGGCTATACCACACCTGAAATATTAGGCAAAAGGGAGGAGTTACTGAGGGACAACTACAAAGATACAAAGGCTAGTCAGTATTCACTGAGAGCACTGTCTCGTACTAGGGAATTGCTGTGGTGAATACGTCTCACAAAGTAGTGCTGTACAGATTGATCATATAACACATAGAAGTGAATATACCTGGCTTCAAATTGGTCAGGAGGAGATTCTGAAATCACTCGCCCCAAAGCATCTAAAATGGGTGGTGGCCTCTGAAGAGAAAAGAAAGAAATAAACGTATGTGTACGATGGAAGGGTAATAAGGTCTAATAAGAAAAAAAAATCATGAATATCAAGTCTTACATAGAGCTTCTCATGATATATTTCAATCAGTTTCTTCATGACTGTTGTGGCCTGGCTCAGATATTCTGACACAGCATGGGACAATGCCTCTGCTCCAGCCTGTCTCACAGCTTCTTCATGATAAATAATATCCTTAATAAGCAGAGAGCAGAGATCTGGCTGCAACTCCAGGTCCATGGATTCCCAAAACCTTTATCAAAATAGAAGGATGAAGCAAAGTCAAAAGAAAACTATTAGAATTATCTAATAGAGGTCTGGATTCCATTCTAGGCATGTTTTAATCCTGATATGTATTTTTCAATTTTGGAAAATTTTTGCCAAATTAAATTTTTCATCAATTACATTTTTTTTTCCCCACTGACGTAAACCCGTTGAAGCACATGGATAAGTATAAAAAGACATCAGAAAAACACTCCCAAATTGGCCATTGTTACGAAAACTTCAAAACAACTAAGGTGAATCGGTAATGTGATGTGTATTGTAAACCAATGCATGTTAGTGGGTGCTAAATATGCAAAGAAGTCCAAGAGTGTCAAGATATGATGAGGCTAGCAGGTGTCAGCAATGCACATTTAAAATTTATTTATTTTTAAACAAACTGGAAAACTGCAAGGACCATACATTGTCATATTACAGAATCTTAGTAATTACTGCACTTAAGGTGTCAGAACAATCATTACATAGTCGAGTTGTCATTGATTACATTTTCAGCTGAGACTTCCGTACATGGAAGCATGAGCTTGAGGCAGCAAAGGGTGTAATTCAAGTTGTTGAAGCTGAAACTGTCCGTCCAGAAGACAAAGTGGCATCGGAAATCCTGGGTGACTAACGTAATTCATTAACTTTTTCTGACTGTGTTGTAGGGATCATTTTATTGGCTCCTGATTCGCCCAGAAGTGAGCTCCCAAAACACTAGATAATTTTGTATTTCAAACTAAAAACAAACAAACCAAACCAAACCAAAACAAATAAATAAATAAAAGACCCAGAAGTTTATTTTTCTGGAAAGTTTATTTTCTTTGGCGTATATTCCATTCAAGAAAGATCCCAATGCAAACAAATACCAGAAAACATCTCAAGAAGATTCAAATCATCAAGAATATAAGATAATCGTTTAACCTGTAATTATAAAAAGAGTCTCACCTTTCAGCTTGTGTTTTAATTTCTGCCTCAACATCAAACTTCATTACCCATAGTCTGTGCAACAAGGTCAAACCGTTTGTTTCATCGCTGTCTGGAGTTGGTAGCACCATCTGGAGCTCCATCAATCCCTGGCAAGCAAAAAGTATTAACAGAGTAAGAAATGGACCAAATAATCAAATAATAAACACAGTCCATCACTGGAGGCTGTTTAATATATGGTGCCATATATGCAAAGCAATGTGAAGTGACTCTGGGGCAAAGAAAGCAAAAATTTGTTAAAAAAAATGCTCTTGGATAAATGCACTTGTCCAATTCCAATGGGCAATAAATTCAAAGAAAATTAAGACCAATGTGGTTTAATACAGAGATTTGCATGGAAATGAGCAACAAGAAGTATTTATTAAACTGTACAGAAGGGTCAGATGCATTACTCAAAAAAAGAGGATTTTTATACTTAAAGGGATAGTAATGTCCCTGAACATGTTTTTCTAATTTTGTAGTGCTTAAAAAGTGGAGTTTAACGAAAAAAAAAATGCATCTTTCAAACCGCAATGGTTTGAGAGATATCCTTGTTCAAAGTTTGACTTCCCCTGCTGTCAGCAGGAGATCCGTGTTGGCCGACATGGAGGCTCTGCAGCAGAGCCGGAATCACATTTTTTAAACAGAATGACTACATTGAAATGATCTACCAAGTGTGCCGGTTTTTTTTTTTGTTTTTTTTTTAAACACGATTCCGGCTCTGCTGCAGACACGGATCTCCTGCTGACAGATTTACAGCTGACAGCAGGAGACGTCAAACGTTGAATGAAAATATATCTCAAACCGTTGCGGTCTGGGAGATATGTTTTTTTTGCGTTAAACTTCACTTTTTAAGCACTACAAAATTAGAAAAACATGTTCAGGGACATTACTATCCCTTTAACTCCCACTTCTGCCCCATATTCCCCTCCACATATCAAGAGCTAGCTTAGTGTACACATAGCAAAACAGAGGAATGTAAAGGTACCAGGGCCAAGATGCAATAAAATTCAATAAGGGCTCAGGATGACAATGTTGTGTCTGATCTGTGTTGAAGGCAATATGCACGAACATGTCTTCCCCATCATATCCCCTTCAATCTGCCCTCATCACCATAAATCTGCCATGCCTTTGACAGCTTATTATTTTGCACTTCACACATCAACAATGGCTCATTTCCACATGGAAATGCAATTTAATGAGTCACCACTGAATTCATATAGGTGTGTTTATATGTTAATGTGGCACATCACCACATGCAATAAACTCCGATAGCAGCCTCTGCTGCCGGTGTTCACAGTCCCAACACTGCCCTGGCAAACAGGCTGGGGGAAGATGGGAGGCATAGTGGTGAATGGGCAAAAAAGGGGTCGTAAAAGTGGTGAAAGTTAAAACTGCCACTGATTCTAATGGGGCTCACAACCTATTGACTAAAGGACAAAATGTGAGAATATTATTTTCAGCTGGGCTGATATCAAGCAGTACGAAAAGAAAAGATGGAAACAAGGCTAATAAGTAATGGTAGGATTAGGGAGAGTAAAGAAGACCGTGGGAACAGGTCAGTTAGCGGTGGCATAACTAACATTTACAGTGCCCTGATGCAAATGTTTTTCTGGGTCCCCTAACACAAAATATTTTCCAAGGGGCACAACAACTAGCACTTATTAGGTCCTGGAGCAGATGTCCATGGAGAGGAGAACTAGGGCCTGGATGATCATGTGCCGGACACCAAAAGGTATATTTTACATCTCAGGTGTGTTGAAGTTTTATAGGATCCTCTCCTCTACCCCTGAAGTCTGAGAGGATCCACTCTGTTACTCCACTAAGGAAGGGGGGGAAGCATACAGGATGATCTCAGACTTCAGGGCTGTCTACTGTTGGTGGCAATGTGTAAGGGAGGGCATCCTTCCCAACCACCCTGTATGCCAATAGGTATAACCCCAGTATCACTAAATATTAGTGCATATGGTGGTGTTGTGTCTCCATCGCCAAGGAGACATGCTCGCCATAACAATGATAATACAGGTTTTCTCCTGTGTGATGCCCTGCATCCATCAACTAAGAAAAAGGATTTATCGGTCAGTATACAAATCACCTTTTCTCTTGCAGCCTGCACACTCTGCAACCAAATTTTGTATCCGGGGATGCAAATTCCTGAATTGAATGAGGATCACACAGACTGGCATCTGTTGTCACCACCTTCCAGCCCGCTACTGAGAAGGGACGAGTGGTTGTCAGTTCTAGACTCCTCAGCAGACGTTATAGTCATGTGTGGACTGAGGCAGGATCACCTTGTTGTGAAGATGACGAGAAGATTGCAGTTGAATCTGATTCAAACTTGTAGCAGTAGTCTCATACGAAAACTATGCAAATGGTACTGCCTCTGTCGTGGAGACCATGATCCCCACCAGTCTCAGAGCCTCTCAGTGATGGCCCAGTGCTGCTCCAGAATGCTTCAAACGTTGGTCTGTATGGACACCCTTTTGTTGGAAGGCGGTATGACCCACTGGAGAGCTGTGTCGAAATCAAGACACAGAAACAGCAGCTGTAAATGCTCCTGCAGTAAGTGCAGTGAAATGACCTTGAGCAACAAATTGTCCAGATAACGTGTCAGGTTCACTCCCATCAAATGCAGGAAGGCCACCAGGGTGCTACCACATCCATGAAAACTTTCAGTGCTGTCACCAGGCCAAAAGGCAGGGATACAACTGGTGTTGATGATTTTGAAAGTCCAGGACTGTATGAAAGCCTCAGTTTTATTTGGGAAGAATAAAAACACTGGAATAAATGCCCTTGAATCATTGGTCTCTGGAAGCGGAATATTAACCGCAGTCAGTGCGGAATGCACTGCCTGATTAAATGTTTATGCCAAATAAAAGGTTGTTGGAAGGTGGACATAAACAAATGAGGTGCAATTGGTGTTTGGAATGACATGAAGCCCTTGGGACTACTTGAAGTGGGTCTGGAAGCGAGTCTCCTCCTCCAGAGAGCTTTGCTTGCAAATGCCCTGAGTCCTTCTGTTAGCAACTTAACCCATATGGCTCCTGCATTCCAAAATGGAAGAAAGAAAAAGGCAAAGATATCAGACTTCTTGGATGAAGCATAAGCATTTCCAACAGGTAAGGTGGGCAGCACCAATGTTGCAGAGCATTTGTATGCAATTTTTGAGATTGCTAATGCTGCTTCTCCATTATAAAAAGAAATAATTGTAACCTCTTCAAAAAGATTATGACATCTTCCTTAGGAGTGTTCTAATGAAAAGCCCTCAGAATTTGATCCTGCCAGACCTCCATTGCTCTGCAAGTCCAAGCAGAAGCAAAAGCGGGACAGATGATGACACAGTGGCAGTGGTAGAAGAGAAAAACCAAACATTGGGTAGATGAGTCCCCAGACAGTTTGAAGTGTAAAAACTAGCCTTGCACTTGCCGACTATAACTTTACTGCCACCTCACTGGACTGTGACATTGTGTTTGAAGAGCAGAGAATAAGAAAAAGTAAAAAAGTATGAAAAGAAAGTTTTTGCGTGGGAGGCCCAACAAGCAATGCAATGGATAGGACTGTGAGAGAAAGAACGAGTCCCACCTTCCAGGAAGCAAGCAGAAACTAAGCACTTTGAGAAAGCGAGGCAGGCCACGGCATGCAACAAAAACAATTGCTCCATCTAGCCTGACCCCACCAGAATGGAGCACCATATATCATATATAAAGTTTAAATTAAAATAGCGCAAGGAAAGCTAGGCATTCAAACATAAGGGCAGAGCAGTAAGCCTTAATGACACAAGCACAGTAAGCTCTGAAGTGAAACAAACAGCTATTTTGTTTTTTCTCTTTAAAAAAATAAGCAATAAACAAGTATTTCCCCAAGGATAGATAGTCCTCTTATGAGTGGCCAGTTAGAGAGATTCTTTGGATGTGGTGCTGTGAGTATGAATGTGACCTGCTCCCAGGTCCTAAGGCAAGAGGTTTTTTTTTTTGTTTTTCCCTTAGCCTCTCCAACTGGTTTATGTAAACCAAATAAACATTATTCATATTCTTGTTATTTAAATTTGGCATTTAACCCCTTGAATGCTAGTCAGGTCTCCAATGTATTGATTCCCAATATACCGGAGACCTCTAGTATTCAGTGGACAGTCTTGTTAGTCCCTATGGTGCAGCTGGTTTGCTCTAGAATCACTCCACTTTTGTTCTTTGCTTACGGAACTTGTTTGAAAAGTAAGTGGACTTGGGGGCTGCATCCAGGAAGACAGAGAGAAGCAATGTACAGGAGATACTTACTGCACTATAGGAAAATAAAAATTCCCACTGATTTAAAGTGGTCTTAACCCTTTGAATGCTAGAAAGGTCTCCAAAGGACCTCTTAGCAATGTTTTGGAAACCTCTCTAGCATACAAGGAGTTACAAAAAAACAAAATAAAAAAAAAAACAAAATGAAAAAAAACCAAACACCAAGGTATAGTGGGTTTTTCCTGCATTCAATCCTATTTATCCTCCTGTAAACCAACCATGATGCAAGTAAGAACATGACCAATACAACTGCACAGATATAGGTTCAAGCAAAGGTTCCTCCTTACCCTCAACGCAGCATCTCGTACACTTGAGCAGGACGACTGCAGTCCTTGTAGTAAAACATCGATTTCTTCCTGCTCTGCATAAGTGCATCCCTCCCCTCCCCCACAACTTGTGCACAGGGTGGTCAGGGTGTTAGAAGCCAGGACCTGCGAGAGAAGACTCACATTGTAGACCAAGAGGGAACAATTATTTTGGCCTGGGGGCAACATCTATGTTCAAAACATTGTTGGAGGGCCACATTTGTGTGTCTAAAGTGTGTGTGTGTGTGTGTGTGTGTGTGTGTGTGTGTTTGTTTCTAATGTGTGTGTGTTTGTTTCTAAAGTGTGTGTGTGTGTGTGTGTGTGTGTGTGTGTGTGTGTGTGTGTGTGTGTGTGTGTGTGTCTAAAAGTCTAAAGTGAGTGAGTGTGTGTGTCAGTGTCATCTATATCCCTATTCCAGAGGATGAAAGGGACAGCTGCTACTGTACAGCAGCTCCTCTATATTTGTAGTCAGCTCAAAGTTCCAGTAAGATTCCCACATGATCCAGTTTAATAAGAAAGTCACGTGTGCCATGGCAATAGAGACAGGATTACAGACTCACTTGTAATTGTGGGGAGGCTGTTCCTATCACTCTGGTTAGCAGGAGAAGCATATCTCTGCGAGGCAGCAATTCTGGACCATTCTAAAAAGAGCAAAAAAGGGAGACCATTTCATCAAGATAAAGAGGCACAATTATGGAACAAACCAACTACCATAGCATATAAATGATAATTACCATTGATTTAAAAGGGACTTTTAAGCCTTCAAATACTAGAGAAGTAACCAGCAATGTACTTCTCCACAAACCATCTGAGACTCCTCTACCATTCAATGGGTTAAAAGTCCCATTAAAATCAAAGAGGCATGTTCATTCCCACTCCAAGGTGCAGGAGGTTTGAACAAGAATTGCTATTCCTTACCATGATTACCAAGGCCCAAGATGTGATATTAGCAAGAAGAGGACATCTATGCTGCTTAACCTGTTGAGGCCAGAGGGTGTGTAACACATTGCTTTGCAATGACTTGTTCACCCCTGTGGTCATCAAGGTGTTAATACTCTGTTGCTACTAAGGTACAAATTATGCACATATAACAAGAAAATCGTAACAAGATTCTTGACATTTCTTTAACACATGCCCCATACTCACTTCATCCACAAGTTCACTTTGGTTTACCGAAGATCTCAGCTGTGAGTGTTCAGTGAGGATCTGTAACGCTTGCACCAGGAGCTCCCTGTTTTCTTCACTGTCATTGGGAGTTTCCAACAGAACCATTTTCAGAAGTGGAAAGACATAGGAGAAAGCTGGAGCTGATAATGGGGAGGCTCCTAGAGGGATAAGGAATATATACCTCAATATACATGAAGATAATAAAAGTATAATAATTCAGCAAAGATAGAAGGACAAATGAACATACGATGGAAGAGAGTACATCTTTGAGGAAAAAAACAAAAACAAAATCACAAAGTTAAAATGACATTTTACTCAAAAATATTCTGCACCTGGGTCACCTTTGCGTTTGGGGATTGTATATGAATGTAAGAGATTTACAGATCTCTTTACAGCAACTGGCAGCTCTTCCTGACACCAAGCAGGATCTAAGCCACATTCTGGCTTTAACAAGCGGAGGGTTATGTGGGCAACCAATGTTCCTGAGGAGAAGGAAAAAAAGAAAAAAGTTGAATATCTATAAAAATTCTAATTGGGGTGGAAATGAAAGCTTTACCTGAACCATATAATTAAGAGAGATAGTAATATTTAGATATTAATACAAGCTTGATTTTACAATAAACATTTTTATACTTAAAGGTATAGTAATACTTAACCCCTTAACGACCCTTGACAGTCATAGTACGTCATGGGCCGATCTGAGTTAACGACCCATGACGTACTATGACCGTCATGGAATTCCGGGCTCCCCCCGCAGCTGCACGCCGTTTGGGGAGTCCGGAAGCGGAAATTTAAAAAAAAAAGCAAAAAAAAAAAAAAAAAAGCTCAGTGATCCTTAACTGACCGCGCCGATCAGCTGGTCGTTAAGGGGTTAAAACATATATTAAAAAAATAAATAAATAAAAAATTATTATATATATATATATATATATATATATATATATATATATATATATATATATATATATATATTGTTGTGTTTATCCCCCTGAGTAAAAAAAGGGTACTCCCACTGCTGAAAGGTGTTTTACTCAAAAGTTATTACAGCTCAAAGTTGAATTTTTTAGGTGTAATATCACAATGGCCTGAAATTATACACTATTAAAAAGTATAAGCCGTAGAGATCTCCATTTTTAGTGGACTACAACAGCTGAAATACATTGATATTACATTACTTTAAGCGAGCTTTGATCTTACCTATATTTTAGTATTGTGATCACATTAATATTATATATTATGATACCATAACTGTTGTAAAAAATGTTTTTTTATTTGTTTGCTAAATAGTTTTACACATTTGTCAGTAGTCATATCCCAATTATTTTCATATAAATATATATATTTTTTATTAAACCTATTCAAGCACTCTCCTTTTTCTTTCTAATCAGTTGTTTAATTTTTTTGGCCCGTATAGCACAATAGGGCTATAGGATTGTAGCAGCTTGATATAGGTTATATAGATTGTGTGATATTTGATATTAGCGCCACATCAGATTTTTCTTTTGTAGTACCTATATATTTACAGACTTTCAGCTGTTTGCAATGAACAAATCAAACAAAAGCAAGTGAAATAGCACAACAATGAATACTTCAAGTGGTTCCCCAAATTCAACTGAAAATGCAACTTATAATAACTTCTCCAGTCTCAAAATTATTTAATCCCCTAAATAGAATCCCACACAACAGCACAAATATGAAAAACAGATGTTGTCTCAAGCACACCTGATGCAGCTAATCAAGGGCTTCATTAGTTGCACCAGGTGTGCTTGACCTGGAACACATAAAATACCTGAACTGGCTAGGGGTTTTGTTGAGTGTCACGTTTGCCTGCAGAAATACGACTAAGTCAAAAGAATGGTCCAAAAAGCTAAGAGAAGAGATCATCGCCCTTCACAAACAAGGAACAGGATACAAAAAGCTAGAGAAGGCACTGAATGTTCCTAGAGACACTGCTGGAAGCATAGTTCGCAAGTTCAAAGTCAAAGGAACAGTGGTTATACTACATGGACGGGGAAGAAAAAGGAAGCTATCAATGGATGCAACCAGATTTCTGAGAAGGCAGGATGAGAAAAACCCTTGAGTGACTGCAAAAGACCTGCAGCAAGACTTGGTGGCAACAGGCACTGAGGTTTCAGCAAGCACAGTAATGCGCGTACTAAAAGAGGGTGGTTTCCATGCATGAATGGCAAGACTTACACCACTACTGATCCAAAAGCACAAGAAAAGTGTGCTCAAATACGCTCAAAATCATATAAATAAGCCACAGAAATTTTGGGATTCTGTTCTGTGGAGCGATGAAACAAACCTGGAACTTTTCGGCTTGATGAATCAGCGGTACGTCTGGAGAGAGAAGAATGTAGCATACGCTGAAAAGAACACTCGCATGGTGGTGGCTCGGTGATACTCTGGGGCTGCTTTGCATCCTCTGGCACTGGAAACCTGCAGCGTGTGGAAAGCAAGATGGATTCATTGAAGTCTCAGGAAATCCTAGGCGAAAACGCCATGCCGTCTGTGAGGAAGCTGAAGCTTGGGCTTCATTGGATCTTCCAACAGGACAATGATCCCAAGCATACCTCAAATTCCACCAAGGCTTGGTTGTAGAAGTAGTCCTGGAAGATTCTATGGTGGCCATCACAGTCACCTGACTTGAACCCCATAGAAAATCTCTGGAGGGATTTGAAGAAGGCGGTTGCAGTGAGCAAACCCAAGAATATTACTGAACTGGAGGCCATTGCTCATGAGGAATGGGGTAAGATTCCTCATGAACATGCCAGAAGCTGGTGTCTGCTTATGCATCTCGTTTGCAGCAGGTCATAACAGCAAAAGGGTGCTCTACAAAGTACTAAAGATGCTTGCCATGAAGGGGTTGAATAATTTTGAAACTGGAGAAGTCATTGTAAGTTGCATTTTCAGTTGAATTTGGGGAAACCACTTGAAACATTCGTTGTGTTGAGCTATTTCAATTGCTTTTGTTTGATTTGTTCATTGCAAACAGTTGAAAAAAAAAAAAAATATATACACACACACACACATATATATATATTATATATATATATATATATATATATATATATATATATATATATATATATATATATATATATATATATACACACACACACACACACACACACACACACACACACACACACACACACTTGAACCTTAGTAATGCATTGCATATCCTGCTGGTCTTTAAGAGGGTTAATTATCACCTCTCATTTCAAATCTATAACCGTTAACCCACTGAAGACGGGAGTGCAAAAATTTAAGACAAAAGACAGAAAAAGCAAAGATGTTAAAAGTAACTAACCAAATGCTTTCAAATGAGCTGGCATGACACAACCAGCAAATGCCACAAAGGTTGAATGGATTCGAGGTGCAGCTAAAGGAGACCGCAGCAATGGTAGGAAGCAGCTGGTTAGAGTGGGAATGTGCTGTGATAGACCAGGAGGGTTATTCTGCACGACACAGTCCAGAAGTCTAAGAGTTTTTTCTAAATCGCCATCCAACTAAATCATGCAAAACAGAAGCAAGAACATTTAAGTTGCAGGTAACATTCCTTAAAAATAACAACTGTTTTAGTCAAAAGATTTGTATTTGTCAATGGCGACACCTCTTTAGAAAGAAAAGTATTCTATAGACAGAAGAAACCAGCTGTGTATGTGAAACAAAAATTCCCTAAAACTAATTGGGGCTTTAAACACTTGCTGGAGACCTCTCTAGCATTCAAGGTGTTAAAAGCCTCAAATCAATGGAGATTACGCCCCCCTCCATAATGCAGCTTTTTTTTACCCCAGAATTGCCCATCTTTTGCTTCTTGAACAAGACCCACATAATAGTCACATCACCATCCTTACCTCCAACAGTCTTTTACGGATCTGGCTCTCTTTTTCCATCTGAGCCTGAAGCATTTCTTTCTGTTTGGTTGTGAGTTGCAGTTCTTCCTTTATACCCTTCTTCTTCTTCATCTCCTGCAACAAAGAAACATGCCATTGATCCAAAGTACACAACCACAGGCATTAAAAAAAGAAAAAGGGAATTCTGTGTCGCTTATAGATAAATAATGTTCTCTTAGTCCATGGGGATAAAGGAACTATAGGGTTACGCTCATTCCACTAGGAAACACTTTAAGGAAAAAAGCCTTTGGATAAGAAAACTCCCTCTCGGCCCCATTTAACTCTGACCCAGCTCAGCCTATCTTCAGTTTACATCTAGCAAAGCCAAACCAGGGCCAGGGGCCAACCAAAACAATAAGAATGAAGAGAGAAGCAAAGTATGGCAAGGCACCTCTACCACAAAAAGAAACCAGAAGTTATCTCCAGGATGGATGTCTGGTGTGTTCCATACAGACTAAGAGAAATGTATCCATAGGCAAGTAACACAAAATACACTTTATACCTTTTTCTTCCACAGGGATGATGGGGACATACCAGCACGGTCCCAAAAAGCCCCAGGGGAGTTGATTCTCACAGTCACCGCAATAATCCAACTACCACAAAGTCAAAGCAAAATTATGAACTTCTGGCATCAGCATGCACAAAAAACCAAATATATATAGGAAGAAAGAAGTCTACTAGTCATAGCCTGCAGCACTTTCCTCCCAAAGCTCACCTCAGCTGAGGTAAACACACTGAATATGTAATGCCTAGTGAAGGTGTGAAGTGACATCCACATAGCTGCCTTACAAAATGGTTATCCTGGTGCCTGGTTCTTATAAGCACTGCCTGCAATTCTACACCTGGGCCAAAGCAACCCTGTTTTAAGGGTCAGTCACTGAATTTATACTGAAGCAAGTAGTTCAACAGGACCTTTCTGGAAAAGTCCCAGAACCAAATGTAGATCCCGAGGGGGATAAGTGGCTCTAAAATTAGGAGTGACATGAGCTACCTCTTCACACCAGGGGAGCAGACACCAGATTCTGTGCTAAATCCTTGAAAACATTTATTTGCAGGCCATCTTTGTAATCCAGATCAGTTCACCACAGATTCAATTTTCCTTTCAAGATGATGGCCTCAATTGCCAAGCCCTGAAAGCGAACTTCTGTAGTGGGCCTTGGGATAGTATGTCGGTATTGAGCAGTAGTAGTAGCCATAGTTTGTCCACTGCCAGATCCATGTGTCAAACCATCCTGGGACAGTGCAGACCTAAGAGGATAACATGTGACCTGTCCAGAATTCCATGGGATTCATCAGTAGAGGAGGAAACACGTACCAAGAAATCATCAATGCATTTACTGAGATGCCATAAAGTCTACTTCTGTTATTCCCCACTTGGCTGTGAAGAAATTGAAGACTGACTACTCGAGTTCCTACTCCCGCAGTCATTTGAGACTGAGAAAGTCTGCTTTCTTGTTAATTAACCCAGGATGAAAATTGTAGAGATCTTTGGATGCGAGACTCTAACAACAGAAAAATTGTTCACAATTCATACCAGGCTGCCACCATTCTGGTCCTTTCTTGACTTTTTACATAAGCCATTGCATTGTTGGACTGTATCCATATTGGACGCCATTGCAGCAACTGGGATCAGAGAACCAGAACTAGCCAAATAGATCAGAGTTCAAACATACTGATTTACAACCTCCGTTCAGAAGTGACAATTGACTGAGCTACATGTTGCCGAATTATCAACTCCCAACAAAAGAGGCTGACGTCCATGGTCACCACTTGCAATCCAGTCCCCACAAATGGTCTTCTTTTCTTCAGATGACCCACCTCTAACCACCACTAAAGATTCCACCTCATATCTATTGTAACAGGGAGATCATATGAGACATAAGATTTGGTGCCTGACCCATTTACTCAGGATGTCCACATGGAGAACTCTTATATTGAACCTTCATGTAATCCCACATTGGAGCCAATGGTTGACAAATAATCTGAGTCCATTTGAAGACAGGCTCTGCATCTTTTTCTCTGTCAGGAACACTTTCTCCTTTGGCCCCAGGAACAGAAGGGAATCAGGTTCGACTTTTTTAAATTCAGAACCCAACTGTGCCTCAAAAGAATATCAATACAGACTGGAAAGGGTAATCTCTAATGTTTGGGTCAAGTGACCAAATCTTCAACCACAGAGTGCAAAAAGTTGCTACAGTGGCAGAATCAAGAGAAGCATCACAGCAGAAAACATTCTTCTCCGGTATCCGAGAAACAACATGAATGAGGTCCTCTCTAGCTCTCTCCTCCCTGATGCTCTGTATCGGGAGATCATACCAAACGTCATTCACCCTACCAATTCAGGCTATAGCCAAGGTGGGAAAAAGAGCCTCACCAGTGGCAATAAAGCATCTTAAGGTGGAACTTTCACCTTAATTCAAGTTATATTTGAAAACTGCATTAAAGAGATAGTCATTTTTCAAAATAAAAGCAGCTACAAATAGTCTTCATAGTATTTGGGCCATGGAGTGTGTTATTTCAGTACTGTCAGAGTTGTAGTTCAAGAGTAATTGAATGATAGTATCCCCCTCCCACCCCTTTTACTGATGTAACACTGCTCAACTCAGAACAGAGAGGTGGTGTCCAGATGGCTTGCAGAGAGGGACAATCTTCATCTAGCATAATGGAAAAATCGTAAAAACTTTTCTAGAGGGGCAGGGTTTTCATTGTTCTCACAGTAAGAGTCATCCCTTGCTGTAAGCGTTCTGGTCTTAAGACCAGATTCCACATCTGAGGGGAGGTGACTTACAGTAGGTAAAAGGGACAGGAGGGGGAAAATTTATAATTCAATTGAACTACAACTCTGACAGTATTGAAATAACACTCTCCATGGCCCAAATACTATGAAGATTAATTGAAGCTGAAACATTACTATCCCTTTAAAAACTGCCTACGGATCATGTTAGCCAAAAGTTCAGCAAATGTACAGTTAAGGAGATCTTCACACTTGTTTCCATATGCTAATGTATCGGATTATGGTACCCATGTAGTACCAGTGACGTTTCGTATGCCAATGAAGTTTCTCAATGATGTTACATAGGTGAATGAAGCTCTATGCTGTACCAGGAGACTTTCACTTTTCCCAGAAATAAAAGTGTGACTATCACCTAAACTAGACATCTGCTAGACTTTTGAAAATATACAACATACAGGTAGTTTTGAATGTAGTTTTCAAATATGTAAAGGCAATTCAAGGAGGTAGCCCAACTTTAAGAAGCAAATCGAGATGTTTGTCTGCAGGGACCTTGCCCCTTTAAATGCCAGAGACGTATCCAATGCACTGCGTTGGATACCTCTCTGGCACTCTAAGGGAAGGCAGCTATGTCCACCACTGGAAGAGCTATCTGCTTACATACTGGAGGATCCAGCACAGGAGAAGAGCTCCACAGACTTCCTGAGCAAACGAACAGAAGAGGCTGAAATACTTAAGAGGAGACACCTTCGTATCTGGATGTTTCCACTACTGAAAAATGTTCTCTAAAGAGTCACTAAGCATAGAAATGATAACTTCCTGTGTTCAAAGATATCCTTACTAGCCAAATCTGTAAGGGGACTCTCAGAAAACTCCAGCGTTTCAAGTACAGCTTTAAATCAAATACTCGATGGACCCTCTAGATTGCTCCTCTTGAGGGTCTGCAAGAGTAAGCGATGATCTTTGTAATCCTCAGTCCCAATCCCTCCTTCCTCCTGGGAAGAATCATACATTTTAGTTATGGAGGGACTTTCTCAGATCCTCCCTCCAGGCTCCGACATGTGATTCTTATCTGAAGACTAACAGAACTGACTGGGCCATGAGCTGAGAGAAGACCTGCATGCACCTCGTGTAGCCAGAAAGGTAAAGGGAGAGAGACAGGAAAGACTTTCCCCTTCTGCCAGATCCCAGAAAAAATTGCCAAACAGGGTAACATGACTTTCCAGCCATTGCAATAAATAAATGAAGCTCACACTGTAGCGGCTCTCCAGCCACTACCTATCAGTTCCTGAGTCTGATAACAAGGGCGTTACGCTGTTATCAGGCACCCTTGTAAGGGAGATGCAACTTGCCCAGGACAGCTCTGTAAATCTGCTCTAATATATGGCTGCCATGGCCTATTGTATCCCACCTCACTCCTCTGTCCTCAGAGAACAGTGTTCCCACGGCCATCTAACAAAAAAAAAAAAAAAAAAAAGACTCATAAAGCAAGATGAAGCTGGAAATGGTTGCTATCTATTTAAAAGCAAATGGAGAGATTCACATTTTAATGGGACTGTGTGTCTAAATTTCCACAATAAACAAATGCTAACAAAAGACCCCTACAAACTCCCAATAAATAAAGCAGACATGAACTAGAGGAATGAAAATATCAGCAAGCAAACAGGGTCAGATAACCGTAGGTCAGGCCTCATATTGTGGCTGTACACATAGGTCACATGCATCCATGCTCTCAAACCCATGGATGTGAAGCAAATCATTATCAGGCTGCTGTCAGTCTTCAGAGTCTCCCAATAGCAACTTCCCTGAGGGCAAGATGAAATCAGTGAGTGGAGAAATGACAAGAAGGATCAGAAGGAAGAAAGGTGAATACCAAAGAGGCCACTGACCCTTCCTCAGGAGGATTACAGAGAAAGGGAAAGAAAACATCTTTTTGCCCTACACCTTCTTAGCAGGACACTTTAAAACTGAAATGTGCTGAGGTAGGTGGGTTTACACAAGGATGAGAGGGAATTTCCTCTTCCATTAACCCCCCCTAGTCCCTGTGTTCTCCTTAAGATGAAAGAGAAAAAGATTTGCCACAAAACATGCATTTGATCTGAAGTTTTACAGATTTATTCCCAGGGAAATAAAGAGAATGTACCTCTTTTAGTTCCAGTTCGATGATCTGCTCCTTGAATGAATAGGCTTTATTTTCCCTCTTCATGTTTGCCTTTTTCATGCTATCCTGTTGAGCACTAAAGGAGAAAAAAAAAGTGTGCTTAGAGAAAAAAGCACAGCAAAATCAGGTCAACCTAGATCAAAGTTAGGCAAAATACAGACAACAGGCCAATTTAATCTAGCCTTATACATACAGCAGTGCTGATAGAGAGGGCAAATATAACTTACTCTGCAGAGGAAGAATAAGAGGATTTTAGTCTTACCTGTTAAATTCTTTTCTCTTAGTCCATACAGGTTACTGGTAACTTTGGGGTAGGCGATCAGCCCCTTTACGTAGGCAAGAACAATTCTGGGAAATGACTGCTAGGTGGAGCCTACCTCCTCTCCTTAGCTTGCAGCTAGCCAATCCCCTTCCAGTAAGATTTGAAAACTAACTATTGACTAGGTAGTAAGAAGGTAAAGGAAGACTCCTGTGAGCATGAACCCGAAAGGACCCCCACGTTCTGCCACAGGAGAGGTGGGAGACCAGTAACCTGTATGGACTAAGAGAAAAGGATTTAACAGGTAAGACTGAAATCCTCTTTTCTCTGTCGTTCAATACAGGTTACTGGTAAATTTAGGATGTCCAACCATTAAATTTCCCAAGGAGGGAACAAAGGCAAGGACCAGGCGCAGGCCACCAAAGTCACCAGAGCACCAATGAACCAACAGATCATGAATAACTCAACAACCTCAAAGTGCCAAATGACACCGAACAGGGGTAAAAACAGACCCCAGGAACTGTTACACAGCACACTGATCTAGAGCCAACAGGGCTCAAAAGTGAAAGAGTACTGAAGAGACGAAGGAGATCACAGACAGGCAAGGCTGCCTCCAGGATCCTCCTTCCAAAACTGGCATCAGCCAATGCCAGCACATCCACATGATAGTCTTTGGAAAAGGTATGCACAGGCAACCAAGTGGCCACCTTGCACAACTGATCAGCAGAGGCCTGATTTTTGTAGGCCCAAGATGCCCCAATAGACCTCATAGAATGAGCCGTGACCCGAAAGGAAACAGGCTTCTTCTTAAGTTCTTAAGCCTTACGAATAGTGGACCTGATCCAAGAAGCAATGGTTACCTTGGAAGAAGACTTCCCTGCCCTGGGACCCTCAGGAATGACAAAAAGAGTGTCAGATTGACACAAGGGCTCAGTGCGATGCACATAGAACTTGAGACAATGCACAACATCCAACAGGTGAAGATCCTTCTCTTTGTCAGAAGTAGGGTTAGGGCAGAAGGAAGGAACCACAATCTCCTGATTAATGTGGAACTCAGACACCACCTTCGGGAGAAACTCTTGAGAAGTGCAAACCACTGCCTAGTCATTGGGAAACATCAAAAAGGGTGGCCTACAAGACGGGGCATGCAGCTCCGCAACACGGAAAACAGACACAATCGCCAGGAGAAAGGCTATCTTCCATTTCAGCAGATGTAGAGGAATAGTGGCCAAGGACTAAAAGGGAGGGCACTGAAGGACTCCTAAAACCAAGTTAAGGTCCCACTGAGGAGCAGGAGTCAAACACAGGATGGGTATGAGCAACACCTTGGAAGAAAACCTTGACATCAGGAAGAATAGCAAGGTGCTTCTGAAAGAAAACAGAGAGAGAGAGAGAGAGAGCAGAAGTCTGCACCTTAAGGGAACTCAAACTGAGGCCCTTATCCACACCATCCTGGAGGAAGGAAAGGACCTTAGGAAGATCAAAATTCTGAGACAGGTCCCTATCAGCACACCAAGAGAGAAAGGTAGACCAAACTCCATGGTAGGCCTTAGAGGAAACAGGCTTACTTGCACGAAGCATAGTAGCCACCACACCTGAAGAAAAACCCTTCTTCAAAATTAAGGATTCAACCTCCATACCCTCAAAGCCAGACGACGAACATCCTCCTTCCACAGTTAATCCTGTACAAGAAGATCTGGACAGGAAGGGAGTCGAAGAGGTTCCACCACAGAGATATCCAGCAGCTCCGGAAACCAAGTCTGTCAAGGCCAGTACGGAGCAATCAAAATGACTTGGCAGCATGCCAGTCTCCGTTTCCTTATCACCCTGTGCAACAGGGGAATGGGAGGAAAAAGGTATGCCAGAGGAAAATTCCACGGAATCGACAAGGCATCCACTGACACAGCCAGAGGGTCCGCCCAGCGAGAGCAAAACGTTGGGACCTTCCCGTTGTGTCTAGCCTCCATCAGGTAAACGCACGGAAGACCTCACCTCCGCTGCTCACTGTGTGCCGACTGAAGAAGTCTGCCAGAATATCGTCTACGCCAGGAATATGAACTGCGGAAATGGCAGGGACATGCTCCTCTGCCCAGGACAAAATAGTCTTGACCTCTAACCAAGCTGCGTGACTTCTTGTGCCGCCTTGTTTGCTGATGTAGGCTACCGCTGTGGCGTTATCCAACTGGACCCTGACCGGGCAATCCTCCAGTTGGCTCGTCCAGTGGCGCACGGCATGAAATATCGCCCAAAGTCATTGATGGGAAGGAGAGACTCTTCCTGGGACCACCGGCCTTGAGCATTCAAGTGCCCCAGGACCGCTCCCCAGCTGGAGAGGCTGGCATCCGTCGTCACGGTTGTCCAGAATGGCACCACAAAGGGCCTGCCTTTCAGCAGATTGTCCAGGTTGAGCCATCACGAGAGGCTCAGCTCCCTGTGAAGAGGGAGAGATAGGGACCTCTCCAGGAGATCCGGTCGACCCCTGCAAGCCAGGATTAGAAACCTCTGGAGTTCCCTGGTATGAACCACTTCTATGGTGGAAATTAACTTCCCCACCAGGGATGACAACTTCTTGGCCGGAACCAGATCCTGATTCAGGACAGCCTGGACCTTCAAGTACTAACTGATGAGCCACTTCGTCCGTGAGAAACACCATCCCTCTCTGAGGGTCGAAGAGGATTCCCAGGAAAAACTATCCTCTGGGAAGGAACAAGGTTCGACTTGTCCAGATTGATGATCCACCCATGACGGGACAGAGCATGAATGCAGTCCTGCACCTGCTGATGAAGGAGTTCTGAAGAAGATGCCTTCAGAAGGAGGTCTTCCATGTACGGGGTAACTCTGATGCTGTCCTGATGGAGGACAGAAATCAAGGCTCCCAGGACTCTGTTGAAGTCTTGAGGAGCCGTGGTCAGGCCAAAGGGTAGGGCAGAGAACTGGAAATGTCCTCGGTTGCAGGCAAAGCAGAGGTATTGCGGGCTCTGGATGAATGGTAACGTGCAAGTATGCATCTTGAAGATCCAGAGAAGCCAGAAATTCCCCAGGGGACATGGCAGAGATCACCATGCGCAGTGACTCCTGGCGATACTGGGACCTGATCACAAAGGAATTGAGGACTTTCAAATCCAAAATGAGACGACAGCCGCCGTCCTTCCTGGAAACCACAAAGAGGTTGGAGTAGAATCCCAACCCCCTTTCCTGAGGAGGAACTGGTTCTAAGACCCCCTTGTCCAGAAGGGAGTGAATGGCTCCCTCGAAAAGGCGGCGCTTTTCTGCGCCCAGAGGAGAGCGAGAAGATAAGGTCCGGGAGGGAAGTGAAGGGAATCCTGTACCCCACTGCCACCACCTGCAAAACCCACGGGTCCACCACAGAGGCTTCCCAAGCTGAGAGGTAGTGGCGCAAGCAGTCACCCACCTGCGGGTGGGGACCCGGATTCGGCAAGTCATGCAGGAGGAGGTTTGTAAGCCTTGGGCTTAGCGAAGGACTTGGGCCTCAATTGTTGCTTAGGCTTGGAAGAGGTGCGTGGAGCCGGAGGATTCAGCCTGGAAGGGATGAAAAAAAGGATTCCGCTTGACAGGCGTCTTCTTCCTATGAACCACTGGCAGGTGAGTACTCTTCCCCCCCAGTGGCTTCACTGATCAGGTCCTTGAGATCAGGCCCAAACAGTGACGTGCCCTGAAAGGGCAAAGCCCTCTTGGAGGCAGTGTCAGCAGACCAGATCTTGAGCCAAAGAGCATGTCTGGCCACCACGGACATGGTGGAAGCCCTGGCTGCCATATGAACGGCGTCAAACAGGGCAGCCAAAACATAATGTTGGGCCTCAGAGATGTTGGCGAGAAGCCACAACATGTCAGCAGTAGGAGCTCCCTGATGGACAGCTAAGGTGAGCTGTTCAGTGCAAACAGCCACAGCCCTATTCGCCCACGCTGCAGCAAATGCGGGGTACAGGGCAGAACCAGCCGTCGCAAAAATGACCTTGAGAGAGGTCTCAAGCTCTTTGTCAGTCCAGTCTTTCAGAGCAGATGCACCAGCCACAGGCAAGGCAGTGGACTTAGAAAGCCTGGAAACAGGGGTGTCCACCTTTGGAGGATGAACCCACTGAGCTAGGGCCGCTTCAAAGAACAGATAAAGCTTAGCAAATTTCCTAGAGACAGACTGTTTCCTGTCTGGAAACTTCCACTCCTCAGACACCAAGCGGTCAAGAGTGGGGTTAGGTGGAAAACAAGAATGGGGCCGGACAGGCTCCTGAAACACATCAGAGGGATCAGAGGAAACCTCCTGTACCAAGGGAATGTTCAGGGTGTTCAACACAGCCCTGATCAGGCCCTCTGCTGAGGGAACAGGATTAGCCTCAAAGGAGTCCCCCCAAAATACTGAGAGGAAGGAACAACTGAACAGTCATCATCATCAGAATCCACCAATATTTCCTCCTCAGAGGATACAGACACATCAGGTACACCCAGCGGTTTATGCAGGGAAGACCTGATAGGGGTGGGGGCCTGCCAAGAATGGAAGACCCCCTGCAAAGTGGATGGAAGGAGTTGTAAGGTAGACCGGAGGTCCCTGGTAGTAGCCTTAGACTCTTGCATCCAAACTGGCTCTAGTGCATGGCTGAAGGTCCCTGCAGGGGATTCAGGGGCAGCAGTGCATGTTGGGCAAACATGACCTGAGTATTCTCTAGGTAACCCTGAGTGACATGAGGAACAATCAGAAATGAGCGTGCAAAGCAAGCGCTCATGGGAATTGTAGTTTCTCAAAGTACCCCAACAGTGCCCAAAGCCCCCCAACATGTCCAGAACGTTGACCGGAAGACAGAGCAAGGGCAGACCAACAACATGAGCCATCTCTGACCTCACTACATGGAGCGGCTGCAGAGATACGTCCCGAACTGTAAAGTCCCATAGGAGTGAATGGAGCAATGGCGTCTATGCGGTAGACGCGCGCCTTAAAGGCGCGGAACATAAATTTAGCAAAGTGATTACAAAATGTAAAACTCGTTCAAAAACCCACTAGAACGAGTCAAGAGACCCAATTAACACTGAACCCAGTAGGGAAAGTGCTCACAACCCTGCAAAGTATGCCAACCAGCAGTTAAAGTGTTAAGTTACCACAGAAACTTGCTCCAAACACCCAAAAGACATACAGATAAACCCAATGAGTGCATAAGTACGTAAATAGGAACTCCAAGGAGACTCCTGTGTGGAGGGGAAGCATGGGACATGTGGACCACAGCACTCAAAGGGTTGCTCACCTTTTCAGCTGGTCTTCTGTTTTCAGATTACCATATATCAAGAAGAAGCCTCAGTGGACAACTCCTGGGGAAAGAACTTGCAGCCAAGATACCCCCCCCCAGGGCTTTGGTCCACAAATGCACGTGGTGAACTGAGATATCCACATTGGGGTGATGGGAATTGTCAGTGATGGTTATCCGCCTAATGGTGGCATCCCATATCTAACAGAAAAATAATAAAAAAGCTAAAATTATAGCAGAACTGTTCTCTTGCCTTGTGTCTGGACCAAGGAACAAATCTTACTGGAAGGGGATTGGCTAGCTGCAAGCTAAGGAGAGGAGGTAGGCTCCACCCAGCAGTCACTTCTCAGAATTGTTCCTGCCTACTTAAAGGGGCTGATCGTCTACCCCAAAGTTACAAGTAACCTGTTATTGGACGACAGAGAAAATACATTCAATAAAAAAAAAAAAAAAAAACCCCGCAACTTTGATACAATGCAGTGCAGAGAGACACAACTGATGCAGTCTTTTTGCGGCACAGCTGTTCTTGGTATACAAGCAAAAGCACAACAGACAGACAGATACAACCCTCCTTTTCTAATATCAGTCATGAAGGGGGATACCGGTAATATGGATCTCTCTCTCACTATTTTACTATTTATATTATATAGAGTAGAACTGGTAGAGTAAGAGAGATAGATACCTTTATGACAGTTGGAAATCAATATGTGATTATCTGTTGAACAATGTAGGCTATGATTTTTGTATATATCTGAAATATTCATCTCTTATTCTATGTTACGATTACATGACTAATGAAGAGACCCAAGTGGTCTTAACTTGCACTCTAAAGCTACTCAGCCAATAAAGGTATCACTTTCACTCTACCATATCCTGCTTTTTCAGTGGCCAATGCAGTACCCTATTAATGGTATTTGCTAAGGGGCATAGGGGTGGAGATAGGATGGGCAAATTCATGTTACAGCCTGATAAAAAGAAAATAATATTTTAAAAAATTAAATTCTCCAGAACAACAGTAACATAACAAGTATGCGTGCAAAAGCTTGTTAGCCAGGCTGGTAAAATGGGGGAACTGGAAAGGATCTCACTGAATGAGAAGTATGATCTTACTGGCATTAACAAACCTGGTTAGATGATACACATAACTGGGCACTCAATTTAGAGTGTCGTTCACTTTTAAGACTGATAGGGTTGATATAAAAAGGTGTGGTGTATGCCTATATGTAAATCATGCCTTAAAACCTAGAATAAGGGAAAAGATGAAACCTTTAAGTGACAGGTAGGTTATCCAGTACAACTCTCTGGCTCTAAAAGGGTTACAACAAGGGCAATTGTAGAGGACCTGCTAGTTGAAATACACACTGGATGCATACATAATAATAAAAAAGATGTTAATGGGCATTTGCTCTAAGCCTCTTAATACTCGGGAGTTTGAAGAACCCCCAACTGCTACTGCAAATAAAAAAGGTTTCTCAGTCAGGAAATGTCATCATAATGCAAGATGTCAACCATCCTGAAATTAACTGGGTAAACAGGACCAGCTCAACAAATGGAAATAATTCTCTAAGTATGTTTAATGACAATTTCATGTCCCAACTATAAAAAAAAATAGGCCTTACCAAAATGGTATACAATATATAGGTAAGAACATTTTGGCAGCAATGAACACAAGATATTCTTTGTTATGAGAGACCGATTCACAAATGCTTAACTTTAAGAAGGTTAATTTTAGAATGCTAAAAGCAGTATCAAAGGACTTTCAATGGGATGTAATCATCAAAGACAAACAAATGCACAAGAAATATGGCATTTGTTCAAAATGTTCTTAGATAAACTTATAAGTCAATATAACCACTGGGGAATAAGTACAAAAGGAGAAAATTAAGAACAATGTGGCTTAACAAAGAGGTTTTCCAGGGAAATGAGAAATAATAAGCAGGCTTGTAAACTATTTAAAACAGAAGGGTCAGATGCATCATTAAAAAATATAAAGAAAGTAATAGACTCTGCAAAGAAGCATAAAGGTTAACAAAACAGAAAATTAGAAGTATGCAAAAGAGAGCAAGAAAAAAATCTAAACAATTCTAAAATATATAAATGACAAAAAGATTAAGATTGATATTGGTGCCATTAAACCGGAGACAGGTGAATTAATTAGTGAGAATAAGGCAATGGCTGACTCCTTAAACACATTCTTTTCTTCTGTATTTACAAAGGAAGCAAAAACAGCAGGCTATGGGCAAAAAAGGAGCATTGCATAATGTACATGACTTACTGAGGACACGGTCCAAAAGTCGATGGAAAGGGTTACGGTGAATAAAGCACCTGGACTTAATGGCATACACACAATACTACTTAAGGAACTTAACTCTGTAATAGCAAGACCCTTATACTTAACATTTATTGATTCACTATCAGGCTTTGCACCCTGTCACTGAAGGAAAGCAGATTATTGCATTCTACAAACAGCCATTGATACTACATCTCACAAAATGTTACTCCATAAAGTAAAATGCTTTGATTTAGGTGATATTTGTGAACAGATTGAGAAGTATAAATGATATACGGCAGATTGTTGTTGTAAATGGAACCTTTTCGTAGGTGGGGTGCCACAGGGCTTATTCCTTGGCCTAATGCTTTTTTACATTGTTTATTAATGATCTATAGTGTATTCAAAGTAGTGTTTCAATCTTTGATGATGACACTAAGCTGCGTAAGGAAATACATACAGAGCTGGATGTTTTTTTGTCTACAGAAAGATTTGGATAAATTAAGTGAAAAAGAGAAAGTGTCAGATGAGGTTTAATATAGATATGCATGTGGGCTGCAGAAACAAACATGTTACATATGATCTAAATGGGAAATTACTTGTAGAGAAAGATATAGGAGTACTGATGGACAAATTTCACAGGAGTGTACAGTGTCACTAAGCTGCTGCAAGAGCCAAGAGGGTACTATATTGTATAAAAAAGGGGTATAGATGAACAGGATGGGAATATAATTTTACTTCTATATAAATTATTTGTAAAGCCAAAACCACAATATGGAGTAGTTTTTGGGACCAGTTCTTAAAAAAAAGATGTTACTGAACTGGAAAAACCGGTAAAGGGATTAGAGAGTCTGAGATATAAAGAAAGATTAACCAAAACTGGGTTTGCTTGCATTAAAGAGATGTCTAAGGGGTGAGAAGATTACCATGAACAAATATAATCAAGGTCAATACAAATAATTATCTGAGGAACCATTTACTCAAAGAGCAGAGCATAAAAAAGTGATTCATTAAGAGTACAGGAAAAGCAGGAAAGGCAATTTGATTAAAACAAAGGCAGGGCTTTTTTTACAGTAAAGGCAGTAATGTTATGGAATTCCTTGGATTGGAATGCCGTGTTTGCAAATCCTATAGCTGCTTTGAAAAAAGTAATGGGTACATTTCTAGCTAGAACAATATTGAAAATAATGACCATTGGATTCAAAGCAGATAAGATATTAATCCTATTAGGCTTAATTGGATATGGCTTCACAGCTGAAATGGCATAGACTGAACTAGGTAACTAGTTTCCCCACCTGGCTAAGACAGTCGGATTAAGGTTCCTACCTCAGTATGATAGATTTGTCATACAGTTCGCCTTCAGGTGTCTGCATAATGGCATATTCTTCCCGTGTTACACCACACAGGTCTGGGTTCTGCAGGGATTCAGTGATAATTCCGACCAGCTGAGGTAGAACTTTACGAGGAGAAAGACAAGCCAATGAGCCTGCAGCATTGAGTGTAGCCTGCAGAAGTCAGATACAATTATGATTACAGCCAACTGGTCAAGTACAGTACAATCATTCTCTCAAGGCATCCTCTTAAAATCCTAATAATTGTATGCAGATGCATGAAAGACAACCCCTACAACAAAAGGGTCTGTATTACACCCAAATATTTCAGGCTCTGTGTTCAAAATGAAAATGTAGGAATTATGGGCAATAATAAAAAATAAAGATTGTTAAATTCCCATTGATTTAAATGGACCTTTCAATCCCTTAAATGCTAAAGAGTTCTCCCAACGCACTGCAAAGCAAGTGGTTTAAAGCCCCGTTTAAATCATTCAGAATTTGTATTTGTCCCCTATGAAGCTGTTGGTTTGGCAAAAATGACTAATTTTGAGCACAGGGGCCCTTAATGAATATTTTCTGCATTTACCTGGTCTATTGCAGCCTTAGAAGTGATTAAAGGAAGAAACTGATCAAAGTGTGTGTTGATGAATTCGGCTGGATCAATCTTAATCTTCTGCATAAGGTCTACCCACAGGTCAGAGTAGACAGTAACTGTTTAATAAAAAGACAGTGTAAGTTCAAGTATGTTCAGTTTTTTTGTGTTTTTTTAAGAGGGGTTGTCATGACAGCCTCTTACCAACAGATGGATGATTTGCTAGAATCAGTAGCTCCTGGGCCAGATTTTGTGCCTCAGCAGGATCGGTCTCCAGCCCTGGCACACACGTAAGTACATAAAGTGCTTCCTGTAGAACTCTTGGAGACAGCTGGGACTTTCCAGACTCTGATGAGTCTTCTGATTCTGTTGCTGGCGTTTCAGATGGTACCAACTGTTGCCAAGTCCAGAAAGGAGAGAAAAAAATACTTTAACAGAGTGCTAGATTGCACACCAACATTAGTTCCTCATTGTCCTTAAAGGGGAACTTTACGATGACAATAAGTGGTTCTTAAGGCCTTATGCACAAAAGAAAAGAACAGCAAGTCTGGACAAGCCAAAAGCAACAGAGGAGAAAATTAAAAACAAAAATGCCCACCGATTTAAATTGGGCATTCTAACCCTTGAATGTTAGGCAATTCTACCATCTAAGGAGTTAAGAACGCCATTTAAACCAATGAAAATGTTTGTCCTCTGTTGTACAGCTGGTTTGATCCAGATTTTCTCCAGGTTTTCTTAGCACATAAGCCTCAGCCTACCAATGCCAGAAGCATGCTGACCTGTGTTTTCAGAAATGTGACCTATAAACTCACCTTGTTAGAGTTCAGCACAACTTTCAGCTCTGTCAAAAGTCCCTGCATGAGTTTAGCACCACCAAGAGATGCCAACAGCTTTCTGACAGTCTGTTGAGACTGCCTGCGTACTTTCCATGAGCGATTTAGGAGGATGGTAATCAATGCACGGTAGTACTGTCTGAAAGCATAGCACAAATAAAAATTATAGAAATATCCATCAGCCACTGCAACAAAATCTAATGCGAAAGCAAGAGGCAAATACAAGGCAAACTCATCAAAATCTTGGACCTACTGAGCTTTAGTATCAGGAAGTCGATGGATGTGATCAAGCAGGAGCCTCTCGCTCAGCTGTAACAGAGTGCACAGGGCTGGAGGAGACAAGAGAGTGATGTAAGGCACTCAGCCCAGTGTAAAATAGGAGGAACAACATAAGGCAAAGTCTGGCAGCAATGTATAGCACAAAACCCCCACTGGTGTGAGATTTCATTTAAAAGCCAGTGTGTTTCTTAAATTAAACTGCTATTTTTGTACTTAGTAACCTGGTGGATCTGTTTCTATCACTTACTATAACGACCTGGAGAACCATAGCTGATGACTAACAGTCTGAACTATAATAACCTTTGAATGAAAACCTCTCAGCAGTGGAGTTATCCTGGTTCTACTCATCAGAAAAAGCCCTATAACATATACTGCACCATTAGAGGAAACAGGTGAGCAGTCCATTCATAGTTAAGTTACCTGCCTCCTAGTGAAGGGAATTTAACTCTACCAATACCAGTGTTCCTGAAGTCACATGTTAAAGGGATAGGAATACTTTATTATTACTATCCCTCATATTGCAGGTATTTGCAAAATAATTGAATAGCCCCCAGGTTCATCTCTCAAACCTTTATGGTTTAAGAGACAGCCGAAGGCAAAGTCCCCCACCCTTCCCTGACGTCAGCGTTGTGCTGATTGCAGGGATATCCGGTCTGTGTTTCATCATGCGGCTCTGCAGCAGAGCCGAGACCGCATTAGAGACAAAGAATTATTTCACTGAAACTGTCTTCTACATGTGCTTGCAAACCAAGCACATGTAGAAGACCGTTTCAGTGAAATAATTATTTGTCACTAACGGGATCTCGGCTCTGCTGCAGAGCCACAAGCCTGTCGTACGACAGACTTCCCCTGCAGTCAGTACAGGGGGAGGGAGGGGGGAACTTTGCCTTCGGTTACATCTCAAACCATAAAGGTTTGAGAGATGAACCTGGGGGCTATTAACTTATTTTGCAATTACCTACAATATGAGGGATAGTAATAATAAAGTATTACTATCCCTTTAACAGTAATGATAAATCAGGCAAATATTTCAGGGAAATTAGCGCAAAAATATTTAATAAAACTATTGCTTTGCAAGTGAAAATTATGTATTTTTAAATGTACAAGAGATACACAATGTTTATATCAGTTTTGCGTGTGACATATTTTAATCACCTATACTGCAGTTATTGGCAACAATCGGATTAGAAGTAGAACATTAAATCTTACATTGCAGAAAATGCGCAACACAGAATGGCCCTATCAGGTAAATCTCATTACTAATAACAGTCCTTTCAGATTAGGTTTCAAAACAAACGATGGTTAGTCTCCTTACTATCTTCAGATGCTGAAGAAAGAAACTTGTCAGAGGTGAAAATCTGCTTCTTCTCATCTGCCAGTAATTGCCAGAAGGTGCTTAGTTTGGACTCTGTAGAACAAAATAAAAATGTGGAATGCAGAGTGACAGTCTGTATAGTGTCCAATATTACAAAATTATTTTTTTGTCCCCAAATCCAAAGTATACACAGAGAAATAATAATAAAATAAAATTGATTCAAAGGGGCTTTCAACTCCTGGAGAGGTTTCCATGTTGCAGACTTATCCACCGTTCAAGAGGTTAAAACCCCATTTGGGGACATTTTTATTCAACCCCATGTTTCAGGGTTTGTGCCAGAACTGCTTTTCTTTAGCTTTCCCAATTAGTATCCCATTATTTATTTATTTATTTTTTTAATACAGAACTTTATTCATAAAAGTATTACATTTTCTTGGATGTACCCAATTGCACATCCACAATAGCCAGTGGTCTTTGTGTGTTGAACAGATTTCATTTTTAGCAGTTTACATACTATTACAAAAACAATGATATACGCTTGTTAGACATTTGTTGTTTTTCTTGAAATAATTATACGTTTCCCCTTCCACAACTTATTAGAGGTCAACTCGCTATCACAGGATAACAAGGTGCTAGACAAGTGGTAGGGCCTTCACGTGCCACAATGCACTCCTTGGACATATACCAGCTTGTGATTCAACTACTGACACTCTGCATATGACAGCAGCTGCCAAAGCTTCTGCCAGCAATGAGATTTGAGAAGTCTGTGATGCCACAATTTGGCACAGATTTATTGCACAGTACTTGAACACAGCATCTTGGAGCCAGGGATGAAATACTATAAGGGTTATATGCTTAGAAGAAAAGTGCATCAGCAGCTGCATCATAAGGGACAAATACACACACACTCCCATAATGCCGATTTAAATGGGACTTTTAATCCCTTTTTCAAAAGAAACAGTGCAGTTTCTACATTATATCTCCACATAACATGGCAATCAAAAGCATATAATAATGTGTTTCTTAAAGGGATAGTAATACTTCGTTTTATCTTTATTTTATTTTGTAGGCATTAAAAAAACATGAAGAACGATATAAGTCTTATCTCTCAAACCTTTATGGTTTAAGAGATATTCACAAGCAAAGTATCCCCCCCGTTCAGCCAGATCAGAAGGGAGGTGCCCAGGTAGACTGCAGAGAGAGAGACAATCTTCAATTAAGATAAGGGAAAAAGCTGAAAAACTTGTCAAGGGGGGAAGGGCTTTCACTGTTTTCATACAAACAAGATTGTCCCCTGCTGTTATCTGTCTGGTCTTACAACCAGATTCACATCTGAGAAGAGATGGCTTGCACTAGGAAAAAGGGGCGGAAGGGGGAAACTTTGCTTGTGAATATCTCTTAAACCATAAAGGTTTGAGAGATAAGACTTATATCGTTATTCATGTTTTTTTAATGCCTACAAAATAAAATAAAGATAAAACGAAGTATTACTATCCATTTAAAGAGAGTCAAATGTCTCAAACTCACCAGTTACTGCAGTGTCGGTGGAACCAGCGCAACCCCATCAATATCAGCGAAGATTTCCACAGACAAGAGGACACAAGAGGAGGTGCTCGACGGCATCCACCAGAAACATCAGACCACAGCCACTGAGGTAATTAAAACCGCCAGTTTATTGAAAACTTTTAAAAAACAAGTTGAAGACCTCATGGATCTAGTACAAGTATGAAAACGAACAATCGTTTGTTCTTTTTCATACTTGTACTGGATTCATGAGGCCTTCAACTTGTCTTCTAAAGCTGAACTACCACCCAATAATAAGATAGCACCACATCATTGCCCATCTGGCGACTAGCTGCTCAGTAGCGCTAGTCGCCAGAATTCTTACCGGATTAAAGAGAAATGTCTATTCTTCATGGACTGACAGCAAGACGGAGCGCGGACATCTTGGCCTAGTGATGTCCACACACCTGCGCTGTCAGTCCCAACCGGCTCCAAAAGGGACTAACAGCAAGACGGAGTGCAGACTTCTTGCCCTAGTGACGTCCACGCACCTGCGCAGGCACGTGGACATCACTAGGGCAAGATGTCCGAGCTCCGTCTTGCTGTCAGTCCATGAAGAATAGAGATTTCTCTTTAATATGGTAAGAATTCTGGCGACTAGCGCTACTGAGCAGCTAGTCGCCAGATGGGCAATGATGTGATGCTATCTTATTATTGGATGGTTGTTCCGTTTTAAAAGTTTTCAATAAACTGCCGATTTTATTTACCTCATTGGCTGTGGTCTGATGCTTCTGGTGGATGCCACTGAGCACCTCCTCCTGTGTCCTCTTTTTAATCCTTTTTATGCTAAATAGGTATTCAATTCATTGTGAGGCATTGAGTTGGAGACCTTCATCAGTCAAGGAGTTACAATTTCCACTTAAATTGGAATTTTCATCTTTGTCCCATATAATGCAGATGGTTTTCTATAATTAACCCTTTAAGGATTGGAGGGGTGTGAAACAGCTCTATGTATTGTGTTGCATATAATGCTGGTCCTTAAAAGGTAAAGCATAGGTCCTGCACTGTTGCTACTTGTTAAGCACCAAAGTTGGCTACTGCTGATCTAGTCATGCTGTTCATGTGAAATGAGAATGCTAACTGGCACTCCAGATTTAGGGTTTAATCATACAGGTAAGTGTCACCTAACTGAGTGATGCAGTGAATAACTACATTAGGTAACAGTAATTCAGGAAGTTGCCACTTAAACCTGCTGAATTAGGCCACATAGGCCATACATCGAAAAGAAAAAAGGAAATTCTCAAGAGGACTAACTACATCACAGGGGATAAATACAAATGTTCAATGATTTAAATGGGGCTTTTAACCTCTTGAATGACAGAGTAATCCAACATATTGATAAAGCATTCAAGGGGTTAAAAGTCCAATGAAATAAATAAGGATCTTCTGAATTTTCATTTGTCCTTACACAGTGGTGCCACTGGTTTGCACCAGGACTGATCCTCTTTATCTTTCTGAACCTGACCTTGTATTCTTATATTAAACATACCAACCTTCCCTTGGTAGGATCATGTGTGCGACATCACCGAGTTACTGAGCTTGTACAAACCTTCCCCACAGCCCTCTTAATGGCTGCACAGTGACAGAATGATGGTATTAAATTGAGACAGTATCCAGTGACCCAGATACAGCTTTCCAGCCAGTGATTATCTGTGTTCACAGAAGACTGACCATCAAGTGTCACGTACATACAATGAAGAGTCTACAGCACAGCCAACTAGACAAACCTGCAGGTTTATTAGGCTGCCAAATACCTGTAGGCAATGTTCTGAACCATCATTAATCCTTATCAAGGACTAGGAAGGTCTAAAATATTGCCAAACATTTGGAATTGTAAGATGAACAAGTTCAGAGCAAACCAACTATAACACAGGGAAAAATAAAAATTCCCATTGATTTCAAAGGGGCTTCCAACTCCTGGAGAGGTCTCCATATTGCAGACTTATCCATCATTCAAGGGGTTAAAACCCCATTTGGTAATTTTTTTTTATTCAACCCCATGTTTCAGTGTTCGTTCCAGAATTGCTATTCTTTAGCTTCCCAATTACTATCCCATTTTTTTTTTATATATATATACAGAACTTTATTCATAAGAGTATTATATTTTCTTGGAAATACCCAACTGCACATCCACAATAGCTGGTGGCCTTTGTGTGTTGAACACATTTCATTTTTAGCAGTTTACATACTATTACAAAAACACTGATATACGCTTGTTAGATATTTGTCGTTTTTCTTGAAATAATTATAAATTTCCCCTTCAACAGCTTATTAGTGGACAACTCACTAACACAGGATGACAAGGTGCTAGACAAGTGGTAGGCCTTCACATGCCACAATTCACTCCTTTGACACTTACCAGCTTGTGATTCAACTACTGACACTCTGCATATAAGGACAGCAGCTGCCAAAGCTTCTGCCAGCAATGAGATTTGAGAAGTCTGTGATGCAGCTTTCTCCACAGTCTGAATCAGCAGGGGTAATAGTGCCATAGACTGTAGTAGAGTGTCACCTACGGAAATGATAATTAATTTGTATACTCCAACAGGATCTTTAAAATGTACAAATGAAATATGACAAAATAATGGCAGGAATTGTACACAGAGTCATTCAAATGAACACATGGAAGTATGACAATGTAATGGCAGGAATTGTACACAGACTAAGTTGCACTGCCTCCTAGTGGATGGTGCGTTACCGCATGGTGCCTGTATCCCCCAGTTGGACGCAAGACCATTATCATTTGAGGAGTCAAGAGGTTTCTGAGTATAACTATTCTATCATTAGGGTTATGCTCTATGGAACATGTGTATAAAAGCAAAAGTGGTGCAACCATTTATACAATTAACCCCTTCAGAGCTCCACTGGTACCAATGGAAATGTTGATTTACGTGCTGTAGTTTACACATATTTTTCTTTTTTCAAGTTCAACTGAGTATCTTAATGGGACACTATCAACAAAAAACAACTTTGGTGGTTTTGAAAGAGCTCTTTTTTATTTTATTTACACAAATATTTTAGTTACATTCCCTACTCACACTTAAAGTGTTAGTAATGTCCACAAAAAAGTTTTTTGCATTTGGAAGAGCTTAAAAAGCTGAGCTAAATGCAAAAAGAAAAAAAAATCTCTCTCAAACCGCTATGGTTTAAGAGATACAGGTGTTTAAAGTTTGATCTCTCCTACTGACAGCTGTAAAGCTGTCAGCAGGAGATCCGTGTCGGCCGACACGGAGGCGCTTGAGAAGTGCCGGGATCTAGTTATTTACTACGAATCCCTTCATTGGAATGGTCTAAAATGTGTGCCTGCTTTTTAAGTACTCGTTTTAGACCATTCCAATGAAGGGATTCGTAGTAAATAACTAGATCGCGGCTCTGCTCAAGCGCCTCCGTGTCGACCGACACAGATCTCCTGCTGACAACTTTACAGCTGTCAGTAGGAGAGATCAAATTTTAAACACCTGTATCTCTTAAACCATAGCAGTTTGCGAGAGATGTATTTTTTGCATTTAGCTCAGCTTTTTAAGCTCTTCTAAATGCAAAAAACTTTTTTGTGGACATTACTAACACTTTATCCATTGCTAGGGGAGGTGGGAGATGCATTGCTGATCAATGTCAGAGAGTGGGGGAGGCAATGCAGGGCCAAGACAGGAAGTGCCTGCACTGGATACCCTATTCAGATAATCTGTAAGTCTAACCAGCTTTCTAAATAACAAATGGATAATTTGAAAATTCCTTCAAAGTCCCCAGCTTTGATTTTAGGCGGTAGTGCACCTTGAAGGACCAGAGGGGTGTGCAGTGGATTGTTTTGCAGTGCACTGAACACCTCTCTAGTCCTCAAATGGTTATGGTTTATTACTCAAAAGCACATAGTACAGCCACGGAAAATATTCAAATAAGCATGTAGACTCAACGCCTGAAAGCATTAGACACGGATCCTTAGATGTGACTCACCTCGGAATGACACAAGCATGCACTGCAGGTATGAGTGCCTCACTCCAGAGGTGCTGGTCTTCAGGGCAAAAGCTTTTTGGAACCATTCTACTAGCTTTTTTGAGAACTCTGTACTGAACTTTTGGCACCAGAGAGTAAGCACCGAGACTGCATGTATCAAAGTCCCTTCGTGAACTAAAAAGAAGCACAAATGAGATGTCCATAACTATAGCAAGGAGTCTAAACACTCAAAGAATAATGCAAATGTAAATTTATTTAGAATATATTGAAAACAATGTTTTAGCTGTTTTATTGCCAGCATTTGCAAATGTAATGTGCTGCTCGCCCCTGGCACTCACAGGGTTAAAGGAAAGGGAGGGAGGTCTGCACTGGGATAGCTACTACTGGCTCTATGTTAAAAACGTGGAGTGATTATGGGGCAAAAAATCTACACCAAAGGGGACAAATAGAAGTCCCAGTGATTAAAAAAGGAATTTTAACCCCTTAATGACAGGGTTTTTTTTTCCCCATTATAGCGAATGACTTCCTGGACTTACCAGGTAAGTCGTCTGTCACTAAGGGGTTAAAACACTGAATGCTAGAGATCTCCAATGTATTGCTTTGCATTGTGTTGAAGACCACTCTATTCAAGGGGTTAAAAGCTCAATTTCAAACACTATGAATGCTGGAATTATTTGTCTCCCCTATGGTACCATTGGTTTGCCCCGAAATTACTGCAGTTGTCTTTTGAACACAGGGCAGTAAGAGATAACACTAATTTAAATGGGGCTTTCACTTTAACCACTGAAATGCCTTGGAGACCTCAAGTGGTTAACACGCCAATTTAAAATCAATTCATGTTTTGCATGTATGGCCCTAAGATCGCTGTTGCCCGAACTCGCTCGCACTGATGATGTCCCCAAGGCCAACAAAGATATGGTCTCCTGCAGACAACATACCAGCACCCACCAACTGCATGGCTTCTTAGTCAACTTTCTCACCTTCTTGCTGAAGGAAAGGGATGAACAGCTCTGAAATAGTCCTGCTGAGCTCCTGACTGGATGTTCCAGAAACCACATGGTGACTGAGGCTGCCAATGCCTGGAAAATATAGCATACAAGAACCAAATCTGATGACACAGTCAGATGCATCTGCCGATTTATATTGACTCAATTTAAAGAATAACTAACACCTAGTAATTATATCCCCCTGCTTACCTTAATAGAACCCGAAAATTCTAATGGTCCTTATTAATTTATTTCATTGTGCCTTTGCTCAAGAGATACCATCTTCAAAACAGTACTGGATGTCATGTCCATGGAGGTGGACATGATAGTTCCTGGCAGTTTTCTCAAACTAAAGCGGGCAAAAAGTGCAAGAGCCTTCTTAACCCTATGCATGCCAGAGGGGTACGCAATGCATTGCAGAGCAATGCTTTGTGTACCCCTCTGACACTCAAAGGGTTAAACGACCAGAAGCGTGAGCAATGCACAGAACATCCCTCTGAACCTTTGCGTCCTGAAGCCCTGCTAGGAACAGTCATATCTGCCTCCATAGAGAACTTCAGGCAGTCCTGGATGTCTTCTCTTGAACAAAGACACAGGGATAAAATACATCAAGGTCATTAGGATTCTCTACCTATAGTAAGGTAAGTGGACAGATATTACTAAGAAGTTTCACTACATCTTTATCAAAACTTCCATTCCAACCTCCTGACAGTGATAATTATATCCACTGGGTATCAGTGAAGTTTGCTTTGCAATGCATTGGGTGCCTCTCTGCTAATCATAGAATGAAAATAAATGAAAAAATGTCTGTAATCTAGTAGTCTGTGCTACAAGGAAAAAATATTTAGGTCATATTCACAAAGATGAGTGGTGTAATTCTGGAGAGAATAAACTGCACCATAGGGATCAAATAAAAATTCTCACTGGTTTAAATAGGGCTTTTAACCAAACAAGGGGTTAAATGAATAATTTAATTATTTGGAATTTTTGTTATTACCAATGGTGAAGTTGGCTTGCCTCAGAATTTGTGAACAGAGCCCTTTCTTTCACATCAGTGGAATGGTGTAAACGGCTGAGTGATCCTATTAGAGCAGCGGTGGCAAACCTGAGGGCTACAGCTATTGAGGACGACAACTTCCATCATCAAGGATGATGACATTTGTAGTCAACAAAACTAAAGGGCCTCAAGTTGCCCAGCCATCCATTAGAGCTTACAACATATTCTAAAGCAATCCCAACTACAACAGTTAAAGTAGTAAAAACACATATGTCATGTTTACCCGAGAGGACACTCATCTTCTGGGCCACAGCAGTCAGTTTTCCCTCTGAGCCTGAAACCAAAAAGAACATTATACTAACTAATAGAAATGCATGGGCCTCAGTAAGCTAATGTTGCAAAACTGCCTCACCTCCCAAGATGGCAAACAGGTGCTTCCCCATTGCCTCAACTGCGGATGGGTCACTACACTGATGGGCCAAGTTCTGCAGGGCGCCTACTGCTCCATCCATCAGCTGAGGGTTATTAGATTTTAACTGGCCTAAAAGAGACACAGATTTATTATAAAAACACAAGGGGCAATAAATTAATCTGGGGAGTGGGGGAGATATGGACTTGGCATGTTTCAGTTAGACATGGTTTGCCAAAATTAAACTCTCAGAGAGTCAATACATAAAGATAGACAATTACCTGCAAGACCTTTGCCAAGATCAAGGGCATACTGACTAAGGTCAAGGGTCACAGATGCACACAGAGAGGAAACAGCTGGAAAACAAATATAAAAACATTTTATTTCAACAATTATTTATGTTCAGCAGTAACCAAAATGAAAAGAAAAAAGTTAGATCTATGTTTAAAGTGTTAGTAATGTCTAAAAAAAAAGTTTTTTTGCATTTAGAAGAGCTTAAAAAGCTGATCTAAATGCAAAAAAAGTCTCTCTCAAACAGCTATGGTTTAAGAGATACGGGCGTTTAAAGTTTGCTGCTGTTCAGGCACACGTTTTAGACCATTCCAATGAAGGGATTCCGTGTAAGTAACGAGATCTCGGCACTTCTCAAGCGCCACCGTGTCGCCCGACACGAATCTCCTGCTGACAGCTTTACAGCTGTCAGTAGGAAACGGCAAACTTTAAACGCCCGTATCTCTTAAACCATAGCGGTTTGAGAGATACTTTTTTTGAATTTAGATCAGCTTTTTAAGCTCTTCTAAATGCAAAAAACTTTTTTTTTTTTTTTTTTTTTTTTTTTAGACATTACTAATACTTTAAGCCAAATGGAGCAATTCAATAAGCTAAAGATAGGAAATTTTGAAGCAAGCCAACTTGCACCAGATTCCCATTAATTGCTATTTTAACCCCTTGAAAGCTAGGTCTCCAATACATTGTGAAGCAATTCATTGGGATCTTTCTGGAATTCAAGAAGTTAATAGCACTGTTTACATCAATGGGAATTTTGATCTCCCCTATGGTACAGTTGGTTTGCTCAAGAATTGCAGTTCAGGTTTCAGTTCTAAATTGCACCTGAAACCTGTTCCAAAATCAGACATCTGTGGTTTTGTGTAAAGGATTAAGACAAGAGATAAAAGCCCATATAAAAAAAACTAAATAGTGAAACAGCCTAGGAAGGAAGTTAACCCTCTGAATTCCAGAATGCGTTGCATACCCCTCTGGCACTCAAACAATTAACAAAATTAGTACTTACCTTGTCGCCAATTCTACATGGTATGAATAGGGACAAACTTTCTCCTAACTCAAACCCTGCAATATATATAAAATTTTCTCAAGCATGCGAATGCGCAGATTAAAGCGAAACGTTCATTAAAATTAAAGTACCCCCCCAAAATCATTATTCACATAGCAATACGCATATAAATACTTTTATTATCCGGAACAAGTCCGGCATTATTGAGAAATACAACTTGTTCGGCAAGCATCAGCGGCAGGCATATTGCTGAAGACACATCTGTGCTCCTGTGCAGTCAGTCCCTTCCTGTACCTTAAGGTACAGTGGAACTCCCCCTCACCAATCCTGGAGGAGACAGGGACAGACTCACAGATGCGTTTTTGGCAAAATGCCTGCACTGTTGCCGCTGAACAAGTTGTATTTTTCAGTAATGCCGGACTTATTCAGGATAATACTAGTATGGAAACGCTATTTGAATAATGATTTGCGGGGTACTTTAATTTTAATGAAAGTTTGCTTTAACTATGTGTTTTAGCTGGGAAGAAGTTTGCCCAAACTCATACCATACTACTCAGGAGACCTGAAAGATTAGATTTATCCATCACTACCCAGGGACATACAGATGAAGGAGGATTACATGATAAGTAATTTTTTATTTTCCTTTTTAAGTATTTCTTCAAATCAGCACACACTGTTGTAGCAAATATTTTGACCACATTTATAACATCTCTAACCCTAGGGATTTCAGTGCATTAGACACATTTCAAGCAACCAATGATTAATGCATACAAAACTACCAAATAAATAGAACCCATTAAAGGGATCACTCACTTTCAATCACATTTTCAGGACTGCGCAGAAGTGACTTTTGCAACATGGGTAACACCTGATCTTTAAATTCTGAATGAGAGAGATGTTGGAGCAGTGGGACACAACTCTCCTACAATACAAGAAATTATATCACTAAACTGAAAGAAGACAGCAGCCCTGCAATAAGAATTCAAGCAGCAATCATGAAGATGCCTCACCAATACATATTTCTCAGGTTTGGTTTTACTCATGAGAACTGTCTTCACGTAGAAATCCAGGAGGTTGCTCTACAAGAACAATGAACAGAGTGTGAAACTACAAGCAAGGGAAGGCAGAAGCGCAGAATTTCACACAAACACTTCATGGGCCATATAATCAAACAAAAGGGCAACAAGTCTCCATTAATAGAATTTTAGAAAATGTATATGAGAAATAAAAATTCCTAAATTACCATGCATTTGAATAGAGCTCTTTAACCCCTTGAATGCTAGAGAGGACTCCAGTGCATTTTAAAGCAATGCATTTGAGACCTCTCTAGTATTGCAGGGGGTGTAAAAGCCCAATTTAAGCTGGTCTACCCATGAATAGCTCATATTTAAAAGAGCAAACTGGAGTTAATGTCCCTTTAAAAACTGATTGAAAGTCAGTTTCCAGGGAGTGAACAAAACAACAGAAGTCAGAAGATTTGTTTTTATTTAAGTGCACTCTCCTACTGGGAGGAGCTTTACCCCATGGTCCTCAAGTCCACCAATCAGATGTAAATACATTACAAATGTTTAAAATAAGGCTTTTCAATGCACTGGACATCTCTCTAGTGTTCAAGTGGTTTGAAACCCCCACTTAATCCTTTGAGTGCCGGGGGTATGCAACTAATTGCTCTGCAATATATTGCATACCCCTCTGGCACTAAAAGGGTTAAAGCAATTGAAATTTTTATTTGTCCCCTGTGGTGCCATTATTTTGCCCCAGGATTACTCCGCTCTTATTTTTGAGCATATGGACCTATTTGAACAGTGCTTCAGCGCTAATGCTGCATGGGAGTATGCGCCAAACGAACCCTGTATTTATTGAGCACTTCCATCTCTTTCTGTCTCACGCAGAACTGGACGGCGAGGCCAAGTACGCCAGCAAAGTACTGATTGAGTTCCAGGCTGAAAGTAGTGTCCAGATATCGCTCCACAAGGCTAGAATTCTGGGAACAACACAGCAAATTAACCATGGGATTTTCGTAGTGTGATAGAAAAATAGGGTAAATATGAAGCAGCCCCATACCTCCTTCCATAGAGTGTTCATCTTCTTCACGGACCCAAGCACAGCATGTTTGTGTGAGCCTCCCAATACCTCCATCAGCAAAAAGGACTGACATTCCACCTAACAAGAAAAGGGAAAACATCAATGACAACAGAACAGACACGCTGGGACATATGTAGGAACACCTTACTGGCCATGTCTTTAGGATTTACTGTTTTTTGGGGTTTTTTTTATTATTATTATTATTATAATTAACAGTGCCCTCTGGTGGCCAGATTTCAGACAGTTCTTCTATTGCTTTCTATGAGAGGGGAATTATGAACAACAGTTCCCCATAGAACGCGCACTTCCTGACAGTTTCAACTTTCACAGAGTAATGATGCTCTTACACACTTCCTGTCAATTAAAACTGTTATAACTTTTGAATAAAATAACTGACAGCAATGAAGTACCTTTATTGTACTCAACAGAAAAGGCCCTATAACATATAGGCTTTCCTGAAAAACAGTGGACCTATCACCTCCAAACAACTTTTGCTAAAATGAAAGATCGCTCCAAACTGCCAATACATTGAGTTAACAGTTTTTCAGTAGAATTTTTACTTTTCAAGGAATTCACATTTGAAAAAACTTTGATGACATCATCGTTTACGTTGCTGAGGTACCTTGCGGTACATCAAGCTGTTTTTTCTAGGAGTCCCCTCTTGGGTGACACCCTTTGCATTGTATGTGTTCCCATACATGGTGCATTCTCTGCACTGTAATCTCACAACATTTGTGCAGGGAGCAGATCTGGGTCTCCGTTCTTCACGTTTAACAGTTTGAGAACAAGGGGGTGTGCTTCACAATGTACTGTACAGCCCTCTGGTCCTCAAGGGGTTAATACATTGAGAACATGAGCAAGTGACAACTAAAGTGCTTTCGTTTTCTGCAGCCTGCTTCACCAGCATAATACACCACATAAATAAAACAGGCTGCTGATAACCTGGAGCTCAACTAGCATGGAATTTGGCTGCTTTCAAAGCAGTCTGAAAGAACAATGTTCAGCACTGTATTCTTCAGTGCCAGATATTCAGTAAAGAATGAGAACTGTGCCTAGTGCTCCTGGCAGAACTGGACAGACATGCATATGAATTGGAAAAAGTGGGAGGGCTAAACATAGCAGACTGGCAGCTCAACCCAATTATTACAAGATGGCAGAACTCATCCTGTGCAACTCAGATATGAATCCAGGTCATAAATGCATGTGGGGAAACATGTCTGAGACCAAAATATAATTGTTTATTTGGCGTCAGTTGCACTATAGGTAACATCTGTGCAGAAACTAGAAAAGTGATTGGTCCATTTTAACATGTGTACACAGGAAGGGAAATCCTAAAAACATGGCCTGTCAGTCACCCCTGAGGAGAGTGTTAGGAACCACTGCTTTATAGGATCACCAAAGGCACCAGAATGTAGACAGTAGACCTACATTTTATAATATAATAATAATAACTAGTATTTATATAGCGCCTTTCTGCCAGTGGGACTCAAAGCGCTTTCAGCACACGCTCACGGAATTAACCAAATCGGCAGCTGAAATAATAGATGTTATTATTACCCAATTAATGGTACTCATTTATCGACCTCGGAAGGATGAAGGGGTGAGTTGACCCTGTCGGGATTCGAACCTGCAACCCTGAGATTGAATAGGCTCCATAGTCAGGGACTTTAGCACTGAGCTATCTCACAGGTTTATAAACTATCATCACTTTTACTGAAATACAACAATTTTTTTTTTTTTAAACCACATTTTAACCCTTTAAGTGCTTTGAAAGGCATTGGATACCCTTCTTGCACTCGAAGGGTTAAAATTAAATTAACCCTTTGAGTGCCGAAGGGCTACGCGTACCCCTCTGGCACTCAGAGGGTTAAAGAACTTCACTGGATTATGCAACCATGAATGCTGCTTTGAAACCTGGAATGTGTATAAAGACAAAAATGGAGCAATTCCTGGTCAAACCAGATGGACCACAGGAAACAAAAACACATTTCCACAGAGTTAAATGAGGATGTTAACTCCTTGAATGCTAGAGAGGTCTCCAGGGCATTGCATAGTTTTATACCTCTCTAGTGTTAAAGTGTTAGTAATGTCCAAAAAAATTTTTTTTGCATATAAAAGAGCTTAAAAAGCTGAGCTATATGCAAAAAAACATCTCTCTCAAACCGCTATGGTTTAAGAGATACAGGCATTTAAAGTTCGCTGTCTCTTACTGACAGCTGTAAAGCTGTCAGCAGGAGATTCGTGTGAGTCGACACGGTGGCGCTTGAGAAGTGCCACGATCTCGTTACTTGTAAGGAATCCCGTCATTGGAATGGTCTAAAACGTGTGCCTGGTGTTCAGGCACACATTTTAGACCATTCCAATGATGGGATTCCTTGTAAGTAACGAGATTGCGGCACTTCTCAAGCGCCACCGTGTCGACCAACACGAATCTCCTGCTGACAGCTTTACAGCTGTCAGTAGGAGACAGCGAACTTTAAATGCCTGTATCTCTTAAACCATAGCGGTTTGAGAGATACGTTTTTTTGCATATAGCTCAGCTTTTTAAGCTCTTCTATATGCAAAAAACTTTTTTTTGGACATTACTAACACTTTATAGGGATGAACAGCCACACTTATATCATTGGGAATTTCTATTCGTTCCCTATAGTATCACTGGTTTTCTATGGAATTTCTCCACTTATTTTATTTACACATATGTCCCATTCTTCCTAATCCCGCCATGTAAACCAAGTCTACTGCTGAACTACCGCCATGTAAAACATGTCTACTGCTGAACTCCCATCATGTAAACCAAGTCTCCATGTAAACCAAGTCTACTGCTAAACTCCCGCCATGTAAACCATGTCTACTGCTGAACTCCCTCCATGTAAAACATGTCTACTGCTGAACTCCCGCCATGTAAACCATGTCTACTGCTGAACTACCGCCATGTAAACCAAGTCTACTGCTGAACTAATCCCAGACATCTGGCGATGAATGTCAATGTACTCAGCCACATCACAAGGCCCAGTACAACTGCAGACAAAGGGTCATACGTATCAAGTCAAAAGTGGAGCAATTCCAGGGCAAACCAACTACACCATAAGGAACAAATACAAATTTGAACCTCTTCAGTGCTAGAGAGGTCACCAAAGCACTGAAAAGCAATGCACTGGGAGACCTGTCTAGCATTCAAGGTGTTCAAATCCCCACTTAAAATCAATGGGCATTTCAGGAATTGTATTTGTCCCCTAAGGTTAAGTTGGTCTGAAACAAAATGTTTTCATTTTTGTCTTTGTAAATATTCCCCCTAAGTACATACCAGCTTCTTCCATGTTTCGCCTTGTTGTTTCTCTGGAGAGGTAAACGCCACCCGGACCACAACGCATGTCCATGATAAAGCTAATGCTGCAGCTGAACCACTGCTCTTACTATAGAGTACAGAAAGAAACAATGTGAGTTGGCGAAGCCCAGGTCTGAAAGATTTACCAGCAATGCATTTATTTTTTGTTTATGCCTGTTTGAGTGCAGGTGGATCAATGGGTGGTTCAGTCACATTAGCTGAATCACATGTGCTAAAGCAAGGATATACTGAAAGCATGCAAAGAAAATAGCTCTTGAAGACTAAAGTAGGCTACCCCTGTACTGGTACATCCAGCACTAGCTTACAGTTACCTGGGTTCTACACTCCGGGTTCCCACCCCAAAGGCCTGGAGTGACTGTAACAGATTCTTAGTGGTGACTTCTGGCTGGGTTTCTACCAGCTGCTGGAGGGCCGACTGCAGAGCTCTGCGGGATGCTGCATCTCTGTACAATACAGAAAAGCCAACTCATTAAAGTGGAACTAGCATCTCAAGTTAGTTTTTTTCTAATATGCTACAGCAGGGATGGATAACATGTGGTTCTCCAGCTATTGGGGGACTACAACTCCTATCATCTATAACCAGATGGTGGCTGATTGTGGATGATGGAAGTTCTAGTCCGAAACAGTTGGACAGCCAATTTTCTCTACATTGGTGCTAGAGCCACTGGCTGAAGTGGTTCTTAAACTAGATTGATCACTTTAAACACTTTGCCTATTAATTAAAAATGAAAAATATATTTTATCTAGTGGTTTTATACCTTTTCCATCATACACTTGTTTATTTAAGAATTAGGTTTTTAAAGAAAAGTGGAGTAATTAGTGGGTAAACAAACTGCCCTATAAGGGAGAGCTAGTGAGATCTCTAACAACCTAACTAGCACACAACAGGTTAAAATCCCTATTTTAATGAATGGGGATCTGGGGAATTTTTAATTTTGCCCTACCCCCTTCAACTTTTCTTTTGTAACCATGACCCTAAAAGTTGACCTTGGTTGACCTTTTTTAATGCCTCTGGCTTAGAGACCAGCACTGGACAAACACACCCCTACTGGTGGAAAACAGTTAGGTGTTAAAGTAAAAGTCACTACAGAAAAAAGTTGTGGTTTTTTTTAACCCTTTAAATGCCAGAGGGGTATGCTGACACTGAAAGGGTTAATGACTTCTTCAATATCCCCTTCATTGCCAGAGAGTGGTGTTGCTCAGATCAATTGGTATGTCTATTCCCCAATTGTACAGCGCTGCGGAATTAGTTGGCTCTATATAAATAAAGAATAATAATAATAATAATAATTATAAAACAAAAGGAGGCGTACCAGAACCATGAGCCCAATTAACCCTCTGAATACAAAAGGGGCGAGCACTGCTATGCCCACCACTCTGACACTTAAAACCGTTAATTATCAAAAAATGAAAGAGGGTCGAATCTCCTTCAAACTTAAACTTACTTCCCTCCTCACATCAACATAGCAGAGGAAGGGTTGCCATCAACCCACCCCCCTCCCAGTTTAACCAAGAGATCATTAACAGCACAATAGTGCCCAATCCTTGATACACACAGCTGTCAACCTCTTTTATGGCACATCGGAGGCCTCTCTGTGACTTCTTGGCAAATTTCTTCCACCTAAACAATTTTGCAGGGATAAATGGGGGAGAACACAGAAAGATTGGCGCACCACTGGTAACTAACAGAGGGTGAAAGTTGCATGTAGAGGAGTCTGGTAAACATTTTGTTCCAGATATTGTGCAGGTAACAGCTGCTTAGTGAACAAAAGAGGGTGAAGCTTGGGGGCTCTTTACCTGCTAGTTATTATGCTGAAGGGAAAAGGGAAAGAGGAGTCAATTTGAAGGGAGAAGGGACATCTCCCTCCCTTGGATTATGAACACACCAAGTGTTAAAGGGATACTAATACTTAAAATGTAAAAAAAAAAAAAAAAAAATTTAATATGTTGTACGGTTTATCCCCCTGAGTAAAACAAGGGTACTCCCACTGCTGAAAGGTGTTTTATTCAAAATTTATTACAGCCCAAAGTTGGATTTTTTAGGTGCAATATCTCAGTGGCCTGAGATTGTACAGTGGCGCTGTTGTTACACCATCCTATGGACAGCTCTGGTCCATGGACCATAAATCTCCATAGGATGGTGTAGCAACAGTGCCACTGTACAATTTCAGGCCACTGTGATATTGCACCTAAAAAAAATTCAACTTTGAGCTGTAACAACATTTGAATAAAACACCATTCAGCAGTGAGAGTACCCTATTTTTACTCAGGGGGATAAACACTACAATATAATATTTTTTTACATATTAAGTATTACTATCCCTTTAAAGAGGAGAGCAAGTGTGCTTTGCAATGTGTTGCTCTAACCGTTGGTACTGAAATGGTTAATTGGTCAACAGAAAGGGAAGGGGACCATCTCTGTATTAATAACTATTAACCAGTTGTGTACCATACATGTGAGTAAGGCATTGCAAAGGAATACAATGCACATCCCTCTGACCCATTAGCCTAAAAGACAGCTGAGGCCAAGTTAAAACTTTTAACTCTCTGCGTGCCTGAAAGGCATCTATTGCATTGTGCTGCTATGCACTAGATACCTCTCTGGCACTCAAAGTTAAAGAAAAAATAATGGAGCATCACAGAATAATAAAAATAGAAAATTAACTTTTCATTTTTAATGGAAAGGCAAATGTTGTAAAAAAGTGGTAGATCCCTTTTAAAGAGGGACATAGACACATCATAATAAAATACAAAAAAACAAACAAAACACTTTCCTTAGCCTTGGTAGAAAATTCTAATGGCTGCTATTAATCAATTCTACTTGTATTGATTCTCTAGCATTAAAGTTCCCCCCCTCCCTCCCCTTGTCCTGACGTCAGTGTCTAGTTGACAGCAGGAGATCCTGGTCTGGGGATCAGCCTGCGGCTCTGCAGCAAAGCCGAAATCGCATTATTGCAAAAGAATTACTTCATTGGAAAGTTCTACAACATGTGCCTGGTTTGCAAGCACACTTTGTAGACCTTTCCAATTAAATAATTCTTATATCTTTCAAACCATAGCAGTTTGAGAGATAGCGTTTGCGCCATTAAGTTTATTTTTTTGTCCTCTACAAAACTATAAAAGTTTTTATGGGACATTACTAACACTTTAATCTTTAATTACTACGCATATCAAATCCATGGAGGCAGACGTGTCTTTGACAACAAACTAAGTAGATTTCAGTGGGGAGAGACTGGAGTCCTGGGAGGGGAGATGCACTAAGGTAACAAAGGGGTGATAATGTGGAGATGACTTCTCCAGTTCCTGTGTTATTCTATGAAACCTATCTCCTCCCACAGAAAAGGTACCCCCCACCCACATGACTTATGTGACCACCCATTTATGTTATACAGTATAACCCCTGGTATGATTTGAAATATTAAAATCACCTACATACTTTTCTGACTGAATGCGGTCTTACACATCTATGTAAAGCCAGAAGTTGGTGACCACAAGTGAAATCTTGCACACAGAGCCCTATACAATAGCAGCTTGGTAGCAGGAATAGATTGTAAGCTCTACATGGCAGGGACATCCTATCCTAATGTATGCTCACTTGTTGTTCCCCTTATGATCGTCTATATGATCAATTCATTACTGTACTTATTTTACCCCTTCTACACAAAATGTAAACTGCAAAGTGCTAAGTACACCTGTTGGCGCTATATAAATAAAAAATACATAGTCAGCATAGCGTGCATAGATCTCGAAAAGGGGGAATGCAAAAGGACCATCATTGCCACATAAGTGGAGCCAGCACTGCTTACACTGCGTGTGGGCTAACACCTAGTAAAAGTTAGCTTCAACTGCAAGTAATTCTTTAAAGGGACAGTAATGTCCCATAATGAACGCTTATAGTTTTGTAGAGGTTAAAAAAATAAACGCTATTCCACAAATCCTCTCTGAAACCATTATGGTTTGAGAGATATCCTCCGCTAAAGATCCCCTTCTCCTGACGTCAGCTGTAAAGCTGACAGAAGGAGATCTGTGTTGGCCGACATGAGGAGGCTCTTCAGCAGAGCCGCAATAGTGCGATTTAAAAAGAAATACTTCTTTGGAACGGTCTAAAAAGTGTGCTTGCAAACCAGGCACATTTTGTAGACCGTTCCAAAGAAGTAATTCTTTTTAAATTGCGCTATTGTGGCTCTGCTGAAGAGCCGCCTGTAGGTCCCCAAACCAGGAACTCCTGCTGTCTGCTTACAGCTGACGACCGGAGAGGGAGAGGTGAACTTTAACAGAGGATCTCTCTCAAACAGCTATGGATTTGTGGCATATCGTTAATGCATTTTTTATGGGACATTACTGTCCCTTTAACCACTTGAAACTAAAGGTCTCCAGTGCACTGCAAAGTATTCTGGATTTAAAATGCTTCCATTTACTCTTGAAAACCTAGCGAAACATGAAGTAGACACTTAGCAGTTAATTAGTCCAGTGGTAGGGAATCTTCAAACAAATGACAAACCAATGCCTCCTTCCACGATATTATATATTTATATATATTATCTCCAGCTGTGTCTCACACTCTCCCTTTACTGGTGTCTTCTCTCTCCATCTCGCTCTTACACTCTCCCCTTGCTGGTATCTATTCTCTCTCCAGTTCCCTCTCACACTCTGCCCTTGCTGATGTCTCTCCATTTCTCTTTTCCTTTACTGGTGTCTCTCTCCTCTCTCTAGTTGTCTCTCCAGCTGACTCTCACAATACCAGTCTTTCTGCACTTCCTGCTGTCTCTTCCCCTCACACTTCCTCCTCACGCGCATCCCTAGTTACCTCATTCACTCTGTTGCTACGTGATGTCACCAACTGCCAGCTGTTGCAGATAATCCCCAAGCTCCCTGTTCCTGCCCGCAGCTCTCTGCGGTTGACTGGATGGTTCCCCTGTGCTGCTGCGGTGTCAGCTTTCTGCTTGCTCCAGCACGTCCTTGTATGCCCGGTTTGTGCCAGCCTCAGCCCACCCAAACATGGGGGTGTCCTTGAGCTCAGAGCCTCTGGATGGAGCGTCCCAAGTTACCTCATTCGCTCTGTTGCTAATCAGTTTTCACCGTTCGGGCAATCTCTACTGCACAGGACTGCTTCTGTGCATTTGGGAAGTCTCTACTGTGCATGACTGCATCGGATAAACATACATCTGGCCTTTTATATTATTGTATATATAATATGATTAGTGCTGGGCATCATGTCAATGGAAGATGACAGAATTCTAAACTCCTCAAACTGAAGATTATGCCTAAATAGTCTTTGGTGAGATGATTCTGGTGCCCTGTAACAAGAATTATGTACATCTCCACGGAGAGAATATCCAGTGCATGCAGGACTGATTCATAGTGGCCATTGTCATTTTCTGCCCAGATTAAAATAAGTGGGGGTTTATTATTAGAAGATGTTTGTGTTTAAGTAAATCATGTGAACTGTATTACCTGCATACTAGAATAGGGTAGATATAAAAAAGAACACACATTATATTATATGGCTCAAAATTTCCACTCGCCACTAGCCAATGGCGAGTGACAATTTAGCCTTGGCGAGTAGAAATTCAGCCCTGGTTGGTATGTTATGGCTTGTTATGGCTTGCAATGGCGAGTAACTTTTCAGGTCTGGCTAGTAGCAAAGGACTTCGGTGATATTTAATGGTAGCTCTTTTCTGACTGGCTCTCACTATCAGTGAATGAAAACCCAGCATTCTTTACCTCAGTGTGGTAAAATAAAGCCTTCAGAGACTTATTTAGGACTATGAGAGACATGACAATAGTGAACAAGCAGATCAAGAAATAATACAGCCATATAACAAAGAATTCTGCCCAAACTGGCACAAAAAAAATTACACTAAGGCTGTATTTAAAACAGAGTCACTGATTAGTAAATATATGTATAAAACAAACAATTTAGTTCCTTTAAAACACAGGCTCTTAGGGCACAGTGTCCAAAAGAAAAGGAGAGCAATTCTGAGGCAAACCAATGGCACCAAAGGGGATGAATACATTTCCAAAATTGCCACTTATTTAAATTGGGATTTTAACCCTTTTAGTGCCCTGAGGAGTGTGCAACGCATTGCAAAGCAATGAGTTGCGTACCCCTCATGCACTGAAAGGGTTAACCAGCAAATGCTAGAGAGGCAGCAATGCAGAGACCTCTGGCATTCAAGGGATTAAAAACCTCATTTAAAATTAACTGAATTTGTATTTGCCCCCTATGGCACAAGTGGTTTGCCCCAGAATCACTCAACCTTTCTTAAAACATAAGGGAGCCAATGGTACACCTAGATACTCACCTATAACGATGTAACGTCAAACAGAATAACTTGCATAGACCTTTAACTGCACCCTCAGGCAGGTCTGCATGCAAAGAAAAAAATACAAGTACATCACATACAGCAAAAACTACATTTTACAACTGCATTATATAATGGTTTGAAAGATATTTGCATCTAAAGTGCCGCCCCCCTCACTTCAGCCATAAAGCTGACAGATCTGTGTCGGCCGACACGAGGAGGCTCTTCAGCAGAGCCGAAATAGCGGTATTTAAAAAGAACTACTTAACTGCAAACCAGGCACACTTTGTAGACTGTTCCAATGAAGAAATTAACTCCACCACTTTTGTATTAATACTATGGGGGAGACTGACTACGCAGTGATAAAGAGGAGAGGACTTCTCCAGTTCCTATGTTATTCTATAAAGCCTATGCACTAAGATCTCCAACGTTGCAGAAATCTTAGTGCATAGACTCCATAGAACAACATAGAAACTGGAGAAGTGATACACTGGAGAAGTCAACTCCACTTTATCACTGCTTAGTGAATCTCCCCCCTATGAGTGCCAGATAGATGAGCAACACATTGTTCTACAATACACTCCTCACCCAATCTGGCACTCAGTGATTATCCCAATAAGAACCAGAAGGGTGTGCATTGCTTCACAACCAGGCACTGGAACAGCAACCTTAACTAAGAAATGAAGAGCTTTTTTCCCCATGTAACCACCTACATTGTTACAGTGTTCATGGATACTTGTTAATGTGACAGACAACCTTATTTTTCTTTTAACAAATTCTGCAAGTGCATAACATGTAATGTTAAATTTCCTATACTTTTTATTATTTTTAATCTATCTGAATGTGTTCACCATACTTCCCAACATAAAAAATATACAATGTAAAAAAGGCAATGAAACAATGTAGAAAAGCCTGTCTGTTTTCAGCGTGCAGATTAATCACTGCTGCAGGGAGAATGCTACACTACACCAGCTTCTATACCCAAGTTTGAACAAAGGTTCTATGTTATTTTCCAGTTTTATTTTGGCCATAATTTTTGATTGCAACAACTGAAATCTTGTATTCCAGATCTGATCAGCAGTTCCCTCAAATTATGCAAGTTTCATTAAATTAAAAAAAAAAAAAAAAAAAAGTGTTTGTGTGCTTTGAGACTACTAAATTGCCTACAAAAAAAATCTCTCTCTTTCATTTGGTGTTATGAGAACACTGAATCAGACTTACAGTCCATCTAATTGTGTACATGTGAAGTAAAGAGCATTTAACTAGAATAAATGTTATGCTAGGCTGCCATCTACTGGTGGACTTTCTCTTATGTATTTAGATCATACCCAGCTGACAGTTAGCCTGGGATGGGATGTAAGCACATCAGAGAGTGGGTTAATGTATCACAGTGCGAGTTTTTAATGATTTTTGTGATGATACACATTATCCACCTCATTCTATTGCTCACTGGTAGTCAATGACCCCAACATGCCCCCCTGTCCCAGTGTGAGACCTCTCTAGAGTTCAATGGATTAAAACCCCCATTTAAAGCAGTACTGCAACACTGCATTTCTCAGCTTTCGTGTGTGAGGGAGAACTTAACTGTGGCTTTAACCCTGTTCGCAATGCATTGTATACCCCTATGGCACTCAAACAGTTAAACTTTTTTTGTAATTTAATTGTATAAATATCCCTGACTGAAAGCTCTTTGGAAAGACACACATTATATATATTATATAGAGGAAGGGGCAGCACCCGTGGGTCTTTCAAATAAGGTTTATTCAAGACAATTTAGGCACAAAAATGGTCAACGTTTCGGTCCGGTAGACGGTAAAGGTCCGTCTACCGGACCGAAACGTTGACCATTTTTGTGCCTAAATTGTCTTGAATACACCTTATTTGAAAGGCCCACGGGTGCTGCCCCTTCCTCTATATATTGGATGTCTTCATATTGGGGATTGTGCACCTGGGAAATAAGTTGAAATTGGAGCGAGTGCTTTCTCCTACACTTATATATATATATATATATTTATATTTATATAAAAAAAAGGGTATAAGCAATTTGACTTTACATATTTTGCAATTGCAGAATATGTATAGTTAAACATTGAGGCTGATTCTCTCTTTAACTCATGAGTACTACACTGTAATTTTCCATTGTGCTGAATGTTTTCACTGTGTTGATGCCATTTATTTTTTTAATTACATGTCCTAGAGGCCTACCATTAAAATCACTTGGTTTAGAGTGAAGGGGGGGGAATCTTTAGATCCCACCCCCACCTCACGAAGAATTTCCAACGTTTTTATTTAAACATATTGGGCGATTGCCCAATAACTACTGTCCATAACTGGTATTGTTGGAAAAGAGAGGACAAGTGTGGCTCTCCCTCACACACCTATGTTGACAGCAGCTTATATTCTGTAGGCCTCTTTTCTGCAAGATTTCTATAATATTGAGAACAAACTTCTCTTTAAAACTTCTTACCTTTTGCAGAGATACAAGTCTTCAGCTCACCGAGGACTTGTCTACGTTCCTTTACACTGGCTGTCGTCACCTTTGCAGCAAATTTTTTCAGAGTGTCCTGCACCTAAACACAAAACTACTGGATTAGCTATTGAGCAAGGTTTCACAAGAAATGAAGCACATTACATTTTGTTCCTGTAATTTAGGGCCCGATAAAAAGAATCACTACTTTTTACCTCATTAACTAGCATGCAAAATCTAGTAGGCCATAAAAACCCAATCCCCTTCCTGCCACTACCGTACACTTCGAGAACAGATGTCTGTTAAATATCAGTATTGTCATTTACTTGATCAGTAAATAAAATCAATCCATATCTTTGAATGAGAGAGCTCCAAATCTTAATAAAGTATGTCTTTAATCAATAACACACAAAGAATACATATAAAGCTAAAATAAAGAACTAAGAAGAAGATGAAACAATAACAGACCAAATATGTGTTAAAGTGAATAAAATATGGTACAAAAAATAGTGATCACTATAAAAATATATTGATAAAAGTATGTGTGCGTGTCAATGTGCTCACGTTTGACGAGTTGCTCTCCAGAGTAACTATATCTTCTACGAGTCTGGCCATGATGAATGTAGCTTGGGTATATTGTAATGGTCAGCAGGCAGGACTTGTATGATGTTGTATAAGTTCTCCTCTCCTGTCAAAGGGTTAATAGATTAAGGCTCCCATGTGCAGCATAAGCCCACAATATGATGCAGAATGTAATTGTGTGTAGTCTGAAACACCTCAGGGCACTAATATTGTGTAACCAGCAGACAGAAGGATGAATAGAACATGAATGTATACCTCCCATGTATGTGACCAGCACAATGACCAGTAGAGCTAAACAGGTAAATGTCTCAGAGAACTGTGGGTAAATAATGGAACACAGACACAAAAATGGAACTATATCATATATCCTATGCGGTTTCCCTGAGGAAGTGTCTTGTAGACACTTGATACATATATTTGATACGGTTTCATTTTTATCTGTCTGTGTTCCATTATTTACCCACAGTCCTCTCAGACATTTATCTATTTGGTGCTGCTGGTCACATAGATGGGAGATATACATCCATATTTAGAGAACCATTCATCAAAAATAACGGAGCCCTGAGGTGTTGCAGACTACACACTGTTACATTCTGCATCACACTGTGGCAGTGTTTCTCAACTCCTGTCCTCAGGACCCACTAAAAGGCCAGGATTTGATGATTTCCTTGTTAGAGCACAAGGGAGTTAATCAATGTAAATGAGCCTCTGATCACCACACATATGTTCTAGCAGAGAAATCCCTAAGTCCTGGCCTGTTAGTGGGTCCTGGGGGCAGGAGTTGAGAACCACTGCACTGTGGGCTAATGCCGCACAAGGGAGCCTTAATCTATTAACCCTTTGACAGGAGAGAACTTATACAACATCATACAAATCCTGCCCGTTGACCACTATGATATACCATGATATACTCATGGCCGGACTAGGAGAAGATACATAGTTCCTCCGGAGGGCAACTCATCGAATGTGAGCATATTTGTTCATCAGACGTTAGCGCATTGACACATGTATACTTTTATCCATATATTTTTTATACATGTTATATATATGTTATGTTATATTCTGTTATCAATTTGTCATCTTAGTTCTTTATTTTAATTGTATATGTATTTGTGTGTTATTAAATACATATTTTATTAAGATTTGGCGTTCTCTCATTCCCATTTAGTTTTCTCACTTTTGTATAGGATCTGCCCACTATCAGATCTACAGGATTGCAGCTGCTCCCTTTTCTTAGTACTATAGACACTTTTGTATTTTTATATTGTAAAATGTCCTATTCCCATAGGGACTACTGGTACCATTTCCATTTTAGGTACTTTTTCTCCATATTTCTGAATACCTGATAGGCTGTAATTCACCATTATAAATAATAATAATAAAATAATAATAATGCCGCCCTCGCACTGATGGCTTACTGATCATGTGGCCCTTGACTGAAAAAACTTGGACGCCTCTGCCCTATACAATGTTGCCCCCCCCCCCCACACACACCTTTATTGGGACCACATGCACACCGATACTAACTGGTAGTGGTATGATTTGCAAAACAAAGGTGATTACAGTTTAACCCCTTAAGGATCATCCGCGCACACACAGTGCGGTCACTTAAGGACCAGGGACCATTCCCCCCCCCCCCCCAGGAATCGGATTCCGGACTCCCCAAACGGCGTGCAGCCACGTGGGGAGCCCGGAATGCTAAGACGGTCCAGGACCGTCATCGATCCTTAAGGGGTTAAAGGAGAAAAAAAAAAAATTATAATACTTCATATATTATAGGGTTTTTCCTGCCAAGTTAAGTAACAGAACACCCACTACTGTGTGATTTCTCATTCAAAAGTTATTAGAGTCCAATCTATTTTTTTTTATTTACCCTTTGAGTGCCAGAGGGGTATCCAATGCATTGGATACACCTCTGGAACCGAAAGGGTTAAACCACAATTTGATTGTCAAATTTTAGCAGAACCGTAATATTCAAAACCAGATACTCCGTGGATGCTCAAGAGATCTCCAGTGCATTGCTACACAATACCTTGGAGACCTCTCTAGCATCCAAGGGGTTAAGTCGGTAGCAACATGAAATGTAATTTAAAGTGGATCTGTCACTTTGTTACAAATATCTGATTATGAGGGTGTACTGCTATATTTCTTTTAGCCCTTTATTCAAAACAATGGTTTATGACATAAGGGAAATTTTGTACTTACTTACTGTGGGTACACATGGGGTAAAAGAACATCTGGCAAATGGCAGGGAAATTAACTGTTAAAGTAAAGTGCCCCCCAAATCATTGTGCATTTAGTGATGTGCATGCCCATACTAGTATTACCCTGAATAAGTCCGACGTTATTGATAAATCCAACTCGCTCCCACACAGACAGGCAGGAATCAGCACAGACATCTTGCCAAACAGACATCTGTGTGCCTGCGCTGCCTGTCCTGGTCTCCTTTAGGATTGGTGGCTGGGAGGTTGCATTGTACCTTAAGGTACAGGAAAGGACTGATGGCGTTACAGCAAGATGCCTACCTGTGCATCTGAGAATGAGTTGGATTTATGAATAACGTTGGACTTATTCATGGTAATCCTAGTATGGATATGCATGTCGCTATATGAATAATGATTTGGGGGCACTTTATTTTCAGTGATAGTTCCTCTTTAACCCCAGCACGAACATTGATGTGCCAGGACCATCACGGTGATCCGGCACTTAAGGATCAGTGAAGGTCCTGGCACATCATGGAGTTAAGGGCTCCTGGTGCGGCTGCACGCCGCTCCAGGAGCCCTGAATCAGATGTACAAAAAAGCCCCATGGTCGTCAAGTGCCGGCTACTCATGCACGCTCCGGGCCTTAAGGGGCTAAATAAACAGAAAACAGTGACTGTTCCTTCTCCTCTGTTCTACTTTGACCCTCACACTCTACCTAGTGGCCAGTTTACACACAGCAAAGCAACATCACCAACACAGAGAATCCAAGAAATGACAGGGTATCCAACTAACAGCCCCCCACACAAACACATTTCTTCTTGGGGTGGGATGTCCTGTGTCCTCCAACGGACAAGGAGAAATGGATTTACCGTATGTAAAAGGTTCCATTTTCTTCTGTGTTCCAAAGCACGGCTTTCTGGGCTTTGAAATATCAATCTTCAGCAGATTAAAATTGCAAAGCTACCACCAGCTCTGTACATTAATTGACAGAGTTTTATAACGTAAATGTGTTTGCCTCTATGGTTGCCAGTTTTGAACTACTCCAGCTCTAAAGAAAAGGTGTCTGGGGAAACCAAGAAGGATAAAAATGTTCAGAAAGGCAAAAACTGTGTTTTATGTGAAGTTAAGCTGGCTACCTCTGATTCCAAGTTGTGCCAGGACGGTCTAAAGAAAACAGCAGGACAGAATATGCCAGCTCAATGTAAAAAAAAAAAAAAAATCTTAACGTGAATGGAAGCATCCATGCAGGATACTTTTAATTGCATGCAACTGTCTGTCAGTTCCAGGAAAAGGCAGTGTTTGGATGAACCAGATGAGGGTACATCCCTAAGAATGGATTTGGATGACCAGGAGAGTGCTTTAGAGGGGCTGTTGGATTACTCATTTGAGGAGGAAGGAGAAATCACAGATGAAGTACCTCTTTTAATATGGAGAAAATGGAAGTTTTTCTAAAACAGTTAGGAAGACTCTGGGTCTCATGGAGGTACAGAAGGAATTGGATGTTAAGGACACTGCTTTCCTAGGCAGTAAGAAACCAGTACCGCTATTTCCAGTCCATCATTCAGTCTCTGACTTATTAAAAGCTGAATGGGCAAATTGTGATAAGAGGGTTTCCATCTCAAAGACATTTCAGATGTACCCATTCGATGAAACAGATACAGCAACCTGATCTAATTCCCTGAAGTTGGATGCAGCGGTGTCACAGCTATCCAGAAAGACCATGGTCCCCATGGAAAATGGTTCTTCCTTAAAAGACTGCATGGATAGAAAAATGGAAAATGCATTATAGAACAGTTTTTTGTCTTGGGACAGAACATGAAGGTTGCCACTTCTATGGCATGTGTATCAAGGGCCATATGTATATATCATCTCTATTTTCTCAAGAAGAGCATTATGGCTTAGACTGTGGAGATTTCTCCTCTGCAATGGCACTAGAGAGCTAAAACGTGATGCTTCTGAGCGGTGACTAGCCGTAGGACAGGCCATTGTGCTGTTTGTTCGTTCTCAAAAGCCTCTCACATTTTGTATGTTAGACTGTGGAGGGCAGACACCTCTTCTAAAAACAAACTAGTCTCATTGCCATTTGCAGGGTCCATGCTTTTTGACGAACAACTTGAGGACATCATCCAGAAGATAACAGGAGGAAAGATAAAAGATCAAAATCATCTCCCATTCGAGAGGTGTCCTTTAGAGGTCGCAGGCAGTCCTTTCGGGACAACAAGAGCTACAAATCCAAAACATGACCAGCGAAAGCAGACCTATTCTCAGTCATCCAGAGGAGGATATAGAAGAGGAGCCACCAAAAGAAGACAATTCAAAAGGAATTCTGAAGGTCAGCAAGCCCCATCTTCAGACATAGTGGGAGGTCGCATGGAGCATTTAATCCAAAACAAATCCAGACAGATGGATGCTAAAAACCTGGAGATGGGGTATCTGCTGGACTTCAAGGTCCTCCCAAGAAAAGATGTGTTCAGATCCTCAAGAACACCCCGAAATATAAACAAGAAAATATAGATGAAGCAAGCTATAAAGTGTCTCATTCAGAACAAGGTAGTGGAAGCTGTTGCGGAGGATCAGAAAAAAACCCAAAACAAAACAAAAAAAACAAAAACCAGGATTTACTCATTTTTAATGTGCCAAAATCTTCAGGAGGAATCAGGATTTCCTCGACCTGAAATTAGTCAATTCATCCGTTACAGGAGGTTGAAGATGGAGACAATAGCGTCAGTCTTGAGTATGGTTCAACCAGGAACTTTCCTCACAACAGTGGATCTGCAGGATGAATACCATCATATCCCAGTCAGGTTTTCCTTTGAGGATCAACACCTTCAGTTCAAGGCTCTTCCTTTCGGACTATCCTCAGCCCCAAGGATGTTTACAAAAATGCTGGCAGCGGCACTGGAAAAGCTCAAGGAAGAAGGGATCACGTTGATTCCTTACCTTGACGATATCCTCATAAATAGCAAACTCCTTCACCTAGGCAGAGTTGTTTACAGTAAGCAAGGGTGGTCAATCATCTGGAAGAACTAGGTTGGCTACGGAGCAGGCAGAAGAGCCAGTTAGTTCCTGCCCAGGAACTGACATTCATGGGAATATGTCTCAACACAAGAAGGGCAGTAGCTTGCTTGTCCAACTCCTGGATAAAGACTATAATGAGGCAAGTGGCCTTGTTCAGAAAGATTAGGATTCTGTGCGGCTATTACAACAGATCTCAGAGGATTCCTCTAACTAACACACACACACACACACACACACACACAAAAAAAAAAAAAAATAATATCAGATCACAGTTGCTGTGGTGGATAACCAAACAATTTAAAGAAAGCAATACTGTCTAAAGAGTCTAGTGACTTACTTAAAGGGGAAACCAGTGCACATCCGGTCAGACAGTTTTGTGGCAGTCATGTATCTCAGAAACCAGGGAGGAACTCAAAGTAGACTGATTAACACAGAAACAGAAAACCTGCTAAAGTGGGCCGAAAGTACTTATCCGCAATCAAAGTGTTGTATTTGGCATCAAATCTCAACAAGAAATGCCAGAAGTTTTTTCCCAGACAGCAGCATCCTCTTGCTCTGGGTCTTGATGCCATGAGATTCCTTTCAAGATTGCTTATGTGTTTCCTCTGGTTCCAATGATCCCAGAAGTTCTTAAAGGGATAGTAATGTTTCATAATAAACGCAGCTCTAATTATTCATCATAGTATTTGGGCTTTGGAGAGTGTTATTTCAATTCTGTCAGAGTTGTAGTTCTAGAGTAATTCAATGACAAAGTTTTCCCCTCCCACCCCTTTTACTGATGTAACACTGCTCAGCCAGATCAGAAGGGAGGCGCCCAGGTAGACTGCAGAGAGGGACAATCTTCAATTAAGATAACGGAAAAACCTGAAAAACTTGTCAAGGGGGCAGGGCTGTCATTGTTCTCATAGGAAGAAGATTGTCCCCTTCTGTTATCTGTCTGGTCTTACAACCAGATTCCACATCTGAGAAGAGATGGCTTACACTAGGTAAAAGGCGCAGGAGGGGGAAACTTTGCTTGTGAATTTCTCTTAAACCATAAAGGTTTGAGAGATAAGACATATCATTCTTCATGTTTTTTAATGCCTACAAAATAAAATAAAGCTAAAAAGAAGTATTACTATCCCTTTAAGAAAATAAAATGGGACAGAGTGAAAATCATCATGATAGCCCCCTACTGGCCCAGGAGAACCTGGTTCTCAGACCTAGTGAGCCATTCAGTGTACCAGCATCGGCTTCTTCCAGTGAAGATGGATCTGCTGCTACAATGGCCCACTGACTATCAGAATCCGTGGTTCTGGAAACTAGCAGCATGGAGGCTGAGAGGGCATCTTTGAGGCTCAGGGGTTTATCAGATCCGGTCACAGACACCATTATACAAGGCAGGAAATCATCCACTTTTAAGGTCTACTGTAGAATTTGGAAAATCTTCTGTGCTTGGTGTCAGGAAAAAGGGTTATCCAGGATTTCCATAAATGTATCCCATATTCTTAATTTTCTTCATAAAGGTTTTCAGCTGGAGTTCCATCCAGTGTCAATAAAGGTCCAGCTTTCAGCCATTTCAGCTATACTAGCAGAGCAGAACAAGATCTGGTAAAAAGATATCTGAAAACCATTTTCAAAGCAAGACCAAGAATTAGAAAAATTGTGGCTCCGTGGGTTCAGAATACAGTTCTTAATCAGTTATCTTCTTCTCCAAGCTTTGAGCCTTTGGAGGAAGTATCACTGAAGAATCTCACGTTAAAAGTAGTTTTTCTGACAGCCATTACTTCCCCCAGGAGGGTTATTGAGCTGCAGGCTCTATCTTCCATCGCTCCTTATTTGATCATTCGTCAGGTCAAGGTAGTCCTTAGGACAAAGCCAAGTTTTAGATAAAAAGGTGATATCCTAATTTCATCAGGATATAGTGCTTCTCTCTTTTAGTCCAAATCCTAATACGGAAAAGGAGAACTTGCATAACTTGGACCTGGTACTTTGCAAATCCATGTATCTAGACAGAACCAAGCAGTTCAGGAAGTCAGACAATCTTTTTGTCCATTTTCAAGGAAAATTCAGGGGGACCACAGCGTCCAAGGCATCCATCGCTAAATGGATTAGAGACTGTATTAAGATCACATATTTGGGGGCTGGTAGAGACCCTCCAAAGAAAATCAAAGAGAATTTGAGTAGGGAAGTCTCTACATCTTGGGCATCCAAAGCAGCGGTATCAGCCGAGGATATTTGCAAAGCAGCAAAATGGGCCTCTCTTTCAACATTAATCAGGCATTACCATGGCAAAACATTTGAAGAGGAAATAGGAGGGGGTTTAGCCCACCCCTATGTCCTAATTAAAAGGAGTATGCTTTATTTCAAACAATTAAAACGTGTAAACGTGGATGGAGAGGAATGGGAAAATACAGAGAAAATTATTAAAAGCACCATGCAGTGAGATTCAGGGTTTCTTGGGTTCTAAAGCATACAGTTAATGCCCCCTACTGGTTAGTATCAGTCTGTCCAGTAATATCAATTAGAGGATTACTGTTTACCCGCCAATTAATATAGAGGTCTATTCAGAAAGAGGAAATCACTTATATGTCCTCAATTTCTATAAAAATAGTCCAATAGTTATCTGAAGTTGAACTGGGATTAGATAAGGGCTTGCTGTCCTTTGAGATTTGTAATCAGTCACCTTCAACAATTTTTATAATTAATAAATTGGTAAACACTGAATTGAAAATTTGATGTTTGTGTAATTACTAGCTGATATACTGCAACACTACTGTATTTTTGTAAAGTACTGTGTCTCTGTCCCCTAAGATAACTGGAGAGCAGTTAGGTACAGGTCAATCAAGGTAAACCAGTAGTTGCTAGTCAGAAATCAACGCTAATAGTAATTGTCAGAAAACTTGTGAACCTCAGTCAGTGTTCTAGGACTTTAGTGTTTGGATTAACGATATACAAACGATTTATATATTAGCCGATCCAATCTGCCTGAAGAATGTATGACTTGTGCAACATTGTATCACTCCAAGACTGACAGCTGTTGTGTAATTAAAGTATCACATTTGTTTTTCAGTGTTAGTAGTAGACTGATAGCCCTACACACACACAAAAAAAAAGTGTGTTGCCATCATTATTAACATCTCACTGTAAATACAGAAAGGAATTGCAATTCTGTGGCTATTATTGCCTAAAGGATTAAGCTGCGTCTCTTTTTGTTAGTTGGATAGCAGCTATATTCAGTCTCATGTAATTGAAACGTGCAGTTTTCATCTACCTGTCGTAATAAAATTTAAGCTGTCAAGTCTGCAAAGTCTCAAGACTCGCGCTTGCATACAGGAGTGAATTGAAGTTGTAGTTGGGATTGGTACATGGCTTAAGAGGTGAACTGAAATCTAACTTGCCCTAATGTCCCACTACAGAGCATTACCTCCTATTCCCATTATCCCCCAATCTGATCCTGAATACTAAATCATTGCATTGGACATTAAAATCAAGAAAAAAGAAAGAAAAAAGGAGAGTTGTGTGGTAGAACGCTCCTTAGCTTGACCAGTTTCACATCTTTGCTTTGTCAAGAGTCACCATGTCCATATCCAGGCTTCGGCGGATGTTAGGTTTTTCAGACAAGTCCTTCAGGCAGGATCGTTGCCTGGGGGTAAGACCATTCTTTATTTTTCTCTATGAGATTGCATGGATCTTGAATCGCTGGTGTTTTGTTCCTTTCTTACAGTAAGGGTTTAGGGCAAAATATTAGATTCCCACCCTAAAGGACACTGCTCTGGTATGTCCCACGTTTAAGCTCCATGGTTTGGGACACAGAAGAAAGGGTGAAATTTACCTTTTGATATTTCCTCTTCTTCTGTGTCCCTGCCCATTAATCTCTTTGTGTTTTTGCTTAGCTCTGACAAAAGTTGACTGCCGGTCAGGGGTGGGGAGGATCTTTTGGAGACTGATTCTACACCAGCTGGGAAGAGCAACATACCCATGTTTAAGTGCCGTGGAGGGACACAGAAGAAAAGGAAATATCGAAAGGTAAATTTTAACCTTTCTTTTGCATCCAATGGCAATAGGGATACAGGGAGCAGTCCCACAAGCACAGAAAGGGAGAGAAAAAAAATTGCTGATTTCAAAACCTTGAGGGTTAGGCACTAAGGTGTACTAAAGAGGTGATAAGGTGGAGATGGCTTCTCCAGTGATATCACTTCTCCAATTCCTATGTTATTCTATGGAGCCTATTCACTAAGATTTCTCCAACTTTGGAGAAATCTTAGTGCATTGGCTCCATAGAATAACATAGGAACCGGAGAAGTGATATAACTGGAGATGTCACCTCCACATTATCACCTTTTAATGTATAACCTCCCTTGAGTTCAAAACTGGCAACCATAGAGTCAAACACATTTACCTTGTAAAACACTGTCAACGAATGTACAGAGCAGGTGGTAGCTTTGCAAATTTAATCTGCTGAAGATTGATATTTCAAAGCCCAGAAAGTGATTATGGGATTATAGATTTGAGAATATATTTTAAACTTATCATATAGTCCATTAATCCCAGAGGCAATGGTAGCATTAGATGCAGGTTTGCCCTTAGTGGGGCCTTCCTGAATTACCAAAAAGCACATTGTATTGTCTGAAATGTTTTGTTGCTAAAGAATCTAATTGCTTCTAACCACATCCAAAGAATACAACTGTTCCTCCTTCCATTTGGTATGAAAAGAACAGACACCACCTTGCGTTGAAATCCAGAGACAGTCTTTGCTTTATCTTAATGAAAAATCATGTGAAGGAATATACAAAAGCACACTGAGCTTCAGGACCCTTCTAGTGGAACAAATAGCCACAGGGAAAAATCTTACTACTCGGGTGTTTAGGAGGCAGAGAAGACATTGGCTCAGCGGCAAAGCCCCCCTGCCCATTCCGATCCAAATTTCTGCAAGAACATGTCAGGTGTCTCCTATTTTTTCTCCCCATTATTGGAGTAACATTACAGGCAGGAAATATGCTCAGAAATGCATGTGGGCTAAGCCCCTTGCATTTCTGAAACCATTCCCTGCAGGGAGTTATGTCCTCCTTCATTCACCCTGCATGATCTGGTGCACCGTGCCCTGTATCCCCTTCCCTCCTTGCCAAAAATCACCCTCCTGTGTGCCCCCTTCCCTGCCACCATCAACACATTCCCCCTACCTTGATGATTGGGACTGGTGTCTGTGCATTTCCTTGGTTGTTTACCTGGTGCTACTGTGTCCATCACAAAAATAAAAAAATCCCACCCTCTCTGCCATAACTAATGTCTGCAATGGCTCCCAAGCATCACAGTGAGCAGAAAAGGTTATGCAGGAGAAACAAGCATAGTGGCAAGAGGAAATGTCATAAAAAGGGAAGAGGACTGTTGCTACCAGTGGAATCAGGCAGTGTAGTGTGGTGTAGTACTGAGGCTACCAGTGGAACAAGGCAGGGGTGTCAAGCAATGTAGTGTGGTACTATGGCTACCAGAGGTGTCAAGCAATCTTGTGTGGTAATATGGCTACCAGGAGCAAAAGGTTGAAGTGTCAGGCAGTATAGTATGATATAGTGGTTACCACTAGAACAGGGATGGGGTGCCAGGCAGCATAATGTGGTACTGGCCAATGGAATAGGGTTGGGGCATCAGACAGTTATGTGTGGATCTGTGAATGTCACTGGGCTATCTTGCCATTACCGCTGCACAGGCAATGTCATGCTTCTTTTGCTAGTAAATAATAAAATAAAGTAGGTGAATGAAAAATAGAAAGTATAGAAAATGTAACTTTACATATCATACATGCATAGTATGTAGAGGCAAAATACTGAATATATCCCTTAAAATCTTTATTAGCCCCAAAATATTTTACTGCCAAATTTAATAAAATACAAGTTTTATACAAGACATATGTAAAATTGTTTGCTATCAGAATTGCCTTAAGTGGGCGTGATCAAAACAAACGGGTTCAAAAACACAATGATACTTACTCCAGTTTTTGTACTAAAATGACTGTAAAACAGTCTGGCATCCTGGAATATATGTCCTGGTATGTTCAAACAGTTTATTTTGTACTGCTCATTTCTGACAAAATTAAACAAATACCATCAAAATTTCAAACGTTACATTACAGCCAAAAATGATGCTGAAACTGGAATTTCTGATCTAAATTCAAAATCACTTTTTTAATGTAGACCTTTATTAAGGCCTAAAAGGATGTTGGGATAATTTAAAATCCCAAAACACAAATGTGCAGCATTAAGGTGATAATTTTGAAACAATTGCAAAAGTGGGTTTTCTGACTGATGTCTTCGGTAGCAAACACTGGGTTAAATTAAGAAAAAAATGTGTACATTTAAAATGGGATTAACTATTAACTAAGTATGACACCTCTCTGGCACTAAAAGGACTAACCATATAATAAGCGCAGCCTTAATGAAAAAAAAAAACTCTTATTCCATAGAGAATCACCATAAAAAGGAGGTGCGCAAGCTAAGCTTACGTTGTGCCTCTATTATCAAGAGTAGACTGCCTATAGCATTCTAGCGATACTAACAACGCTGAGGATTATGGGAGTTTTAGTCCAAATACTGCTGAAGAGCCACTGTTGCCAACCTATGAGTTACTATCGCATGCAATTCCTAAGATCTGTACATGTTAATCTTCTCGCACATTCGATCATGACTGTCATCGAGCACACACAAGGTTGTGCTTTTATGCAGCTTGTTACACGTATTTATAAACACACGCCTTCCTTTGCATAAACTAAAGCACACTAACCTGCGTGTCTGCCGCCATCTTACCGGCTCTGGCCCAGGAAGAACTTGTGAGTCACTTCCGCTACTATCTCCACACTGTCTAGGGAAACCAAAATTGCCCTGGGCCTACAGGGGTCCTTGACGTCACATCCGACGCGACAATGTAGATAGGACGCAAATGGAATGCGTGTAACTATATCGTGTAGCTATCTAGTTATTGATTTAAAGTGTCTCTTGGCTAGCTGAGGACGATGGTAATTATAGTCTAGCTACGTAAGAATTTTGATGTAGACAGTGTTAAGAGCTAAACAGGGATGGATTACATAAGGCGCCTCGTCATCAGTTCCAGTAAAAATAATAATATCTTTAAGGACACAGACATTATATGTACAAGGTGTTGTGCTTCATAGGATGCTATGGTTATGAAGTGGAAATAAGATTAGTGAATGTTTAATTAATACTAGTGTAAAAGCCCGTTTACACGGGCCAAGGTCCAGGTAATGTTAACCCTCTGAGTACCAGAGAGGTATGCAACGCTTTGCGTTGTGTATCCTTCTGGCACGCAAAGGGTTAAGTGGCTGCTACTTCACTGCTCAACTCGATGCGATTTTGCGTCGCCTCAGTCACGCGACTCAATCATGCGCAGTAGAGACTACCCGAACATGCAGTCTGTACTGTGCATCAAGGCTTCTGACAAGCGTGCTAGCGAATTCATACCTCCAAAGTGTCCCTCTTTGAGACCCTTTTGTCCCTCTTTTTAGGACATCAGAATGAGTGGTGTATATTACATTGCTCCACAGGAATAAAACATACATAAATGTGTTGTTAATTGTCGGTATATATGTTTATACGTTAATATGGGCTATTAAAATACTTTGGTCTTGCTCTAAATCATTTATCAGTTACACAAAGAGGTGCAGATGGGTCAAGAAATAACTTAAAAATGTTTAGAAATGCCCCGCCTACCAGCCACGCCCCTAGAAACACCATCTAAAACAGAAGTGTCCCTTTTTCGCCATTTGAAATGTTGGGAGGTATGCAAATTATTATATAGGATTACCGTACAACTGCCCATAGTTTAATTTCTTAACTGTTCATCAGTGTGTGCATATGTATTATTGTAAATTAGCTTGTTAAAAGTTGCTATGTTCTAACATGTGTCACTGCTTGATTGTTGCATTGTAGTTCAGTGTTTTTAACCCTTTCAATGCCAGAGTGGTAAGCAACACATTGAAAAGCAATGTGTTGTGTACCACTCTGGCACTCAAAGGGTTAAACATTGCACTGTTGTACTTCAGTATCCAGTGCTGGCTCAAGACATTGTGCTGCCTGGGTCCAAGGTTGAAATGCTGCCCCCCCAAACCACGCCCACCAAAACGCACCTAGATCATTATTTAGTGTAAATATCAGTTATGCTTTTACACTTGGTTGGTGTCTACAGACATATTGTAAATCAGAGTTCATATTCACAGCCCTGGAAACTTAAGCTCTGCCTAAGGACACAAGACCCCAACATCATATTTACTGGCATATATAAGTCTTATCTCCCAAACCTTTATGGTTTTATAGATATTCGCAAGTAAAGTTTCCACCTCACTGACGTCAAGGCTGTAGCTGTCAGATTTGGAATCCAGTCCGCAGACCAGCCACAGCTCTTCAGCAGAGCCGAGATCACAAGATACAAAAATAACTACTTCATTGGAATGGTCTACAAAGTGTGCCTGGTTTGCAAGCAGTACATTTTTCTCTACTACAACTCAGGGTACCTGAAATGGGGCGTCATCCCCAGACAACCCATGTGGAGCATGCTTAAAATGTATTAAAGCTCCCCCACTGGTACTTTTGGAACAGTATTACGAGGACAGGGTACTGAGAAGAGTCTCTGTAGAAAGGTGGAGGCTATGGTGGTTCGGGGAGCTGTCCATACTTCAGGTGCTAAATTCAGTGCTCTGTCCATGGGGCAAGGTGCTAATTTGAACGCATGTCTGCAGTAGACAGATGGGTTGAGTTTCACATGCCTTCTCTACGAGATCCAAATACATCTGTTTCTCTCTCCTAACCAGGTGTCCCTTTTTCCATAGAAATAAATCTCACATTAACGTTTGGGTAAATGTCATTATATGTGATTATAAATTTGTCTGTGTAAATAAAATACTTTGGTCTCATTCTAAATAATTTGTTTATATAATGAGATTTCAATGAGTCATGAATTAACCTAAAAAGTGCAGTAATGCCCCACCATCACCCCCTCAACACCACTTAAGCAATGCGTTGCAGACCTCCAGAGCATTAAAGGGGATAAAAGCGCATTAAATCGATGGGACATTGTATTTGGTCCTTCCGTTGCAGCTGTCATATCACTGCTCTATGTTTGTGTGTTGTGCCACTTTATTTTCTTACCTCATTTGTTCCCTGTGGTGCAGTGCTGTTATAGGGGATGTAACACTTAACATAATAAGGTGTGTGGGGAATTAATAGTAAGAAAATCGTAATGGCCACTCTGAATTTTTCCTTGCTCCAAAAGATAACGTTGTCAGCCAATCCTGGACGATATATCCTTGGAGCTGGACAAGACAGTTACAAACGTGACAAACTCTGCTCACTGCAAATGGTCAGACGGGTGTGCAACACATCATCCCACTGGTCCTTCCTCTAATGCATCAGCCTTCTGGTCCTTAATGAATTACGTAGGCTGATGCATGCTGCCTGGTGTCGTGTGAGTAAACACCCATGAACTGTCAAGCCTGTCTCCATGAAAGTAACATCGACGACTTGTTGAAAAGATTATCCCTTTAAAAAGTGGTTATTTTTTTTTTTTTTTTGCTGAAGGCTCCCTTCACACACACAGTATGGAATTTTTGGGGCACACCTAAGACTTTATAGATCACATGTGGAAAAAATAATGAAAGTTATAAATACAAAACAAATATATTTTGCATAATCATTTCTATAAGCATATATTTTAACATTTTGAGTGCCAGATGATTCCTATCTGGTACACTATTCACATTCACAATTTGGTCGCTCATTTTAAAAAGAAATAGCCACCCTAAGGTGGCGTCTGCAGCACACCAACGTGCTGTTGCACCCTACTTTGGCCCTTTGAGTGCCAGAGGGGTACGCTCTGGGACTCAAAGAGTTAGACCCACCTCCTTGAATAAAGGCATACAGACGCAATACTTAAGGCTATGTCTGTAAAAGTGTACAGTACATTAAGTGGTGGCTTATTATAATAAGATGTTACTTCTGTTACAACTTCAGAATCCATGTGTTACACAAAGCTCCCCGGACTGTTTCAGTCAACGCAAAACTAACCTAGCAACGAACGGTTCAACTTCACAGCAATACTCTCCTCATGGCTGCTGTCCTCTCGCAGCTCAGCTTTCCCTCTTCCAAGCACTGAGCGTGTCAGTGATACCTGCAGGCTTCTCATTGGCTGCTCGCTCCCTACCGAAGCCTAGGGTTGGTAGTGATTGTGAAGCCGCCAAAGTATGCCCCTGGGTCGGGTTGAAGAGGAGAAAAGGTTCGGAGTCCAGCGTTAAGACACCCGAGCAGGTGGGGAAACACTGACAGACCTGGTGGTGGAGCACGAAATAAACATGCCTTGGGGCGGCAAATTGCCTCCTGGGTCCATGGACCCACCAGGACCCATGTAAGGGCCGGCCCTGTTAGTATCTGTCTCATATATGTATCCATTTGTAAGTATCTTAAATTAAAAAAATAATAATAATTTAATTTGCTACTTTAGACATGTATAAAAAATGCGTTTAGGTCAGGAGTAGAGGGATTTTCCCAAACAAAATAGGCACTGAGGAAAATATCTAGAATTCAGGGATAACGGGGTTGCCTATAGGGTTATACATTAAAAATAATCTTTCCACTTCATGTTTAACCATTGTACATTCACATTTCCTTGTTGCTGCTATATGGTCTGCAACTACCTCGCAAGTGAGGGATATCAAGCTCCCCTCACTTAATACCTCCTGAAATCGTTGCTCCCCCTCTCTTTTTTTAAAGTGGACCTGTCTCCTACACATCTTTTAATCTCATTAAATGCATATATCTAAATTAATAAAACATGTGCTTAAAAGATTCCAGCATATAAAGGAGTATCAGTACCAATCAAATCCTATACATCCGGAAAATACTCTCTGACCCACCAGTGGAAATAACTTGCAGAAGAATATTATTTCTTCTGTGTCCTGTTCCATTGCAGTTATGTATTGGGATGTCTCTACCCTCCAGCTGAGTAGGGCCAATCAAAAAAGATTGTGAAGGAGTCCGACTGCCGCTGCCTTAATTTTTGTTTGTCCTAGTAGCTGGTAGGATTAAGGTATTTCCCTCCTTGTGTGGCATACCTTAATATTACCTGTAAGGTTCTAGCTCAGCCTGCTGTGTGACAAGGCTGTGCGGCAGATCTGTATCATGTTGTTGGAGTAAATTGGCATTGCATTCCTCCACAGTGGAATACATCGGCAGTGCAGCACAGCGATTCACACCTATGGGCCAGACGTCATAATTTTTTGTCATCTCTATCTGAAAAAGAAGTGGCTTGGAGTGGCATGTGTTCCACAAAAGAAACGCATGCTAAGGCAGACATACAAGGCGACTGCTTCAGCAACGATCCCCTTAAGTTGGTGCGTCATTTGAAAATTATTATTCAAGTTGGTATGCTGAATGTGTATTGAGCCTGTTATCTGTACTTTATGAGCTTGAAAATGTCATCCTGTTCCAAGTCTTCTTCTAAGGATAAAGCTTCACAGGATATTCCTGGTAAGGAGGATAAAACCTCTAAGGTTAGACAATGTGCTGCTTGTGACACTGTTTCATCACTCTCTGACACAGCTAAATTATGGCAATCCTGTTTGAGTAAGGCTGTGGGGCAAGAGATGTCTTCACAATTTCAAGTATTCCTTACATGGATGAAGTATTCCATGCAAGAGATTTTAACAGCCATGCAGGAAGCAGTGGTACCCAAACAGAGACTTGGAAGACCCTGACAAGGGCCCTCCTTCCAGAATAGAAAATCTTACTAGTTTACAGGATCTTGAGTCACTATATTCCTCGGGAGAAGAAGAACTAGTAGAGGAGTCAGGGGTATTTAATCTAGATAAAATTGATCCCTTTATAAAAAAATAGGAAAAACCCAAGGTCTTACTGAGGCACAGAAAGAAATGAGTAAAATGGATACTGTGTTCTTGGGTAATAAAATATCTACAACAGTGTTTCCGGTGCATCATTCCATCCAAGATATTATTCATTGAGAAAGGAAAAAAAGGTGACAGGAGGTATAATGTTTCTAAAAGTTTTACTAAAATGTTTCCTTTTGAAGAAGTAGATGTTAATCAGTGGGTTACCTCCCCTAAGGTGGATGCAGCAGTAGCACATTTAGCCAAACCTACATTTCCTATGGAAGACAATGCGGCTTTAAAGGTTCCTTTCGAGAGGAAATTAGAAAATGCTCTAAATAAACAGTATGCCTTTCTAGGACAAAACTTGAAAGCGGCCATGGCATGCATTTCCAGGACCCTCCGTATTTGGTTTTCAGACCTAAAAGAAAGAATTGATTCTCCTGTATCCCATTCAAAATTATTAAAGGATTTAGCGATCATAAAATAAGCTGCAAGCTTCTCACGTGACCCTTCCATAGATATGATTACATTTTTGGCAAAGTCATCTGCATTCTCTATAACTTTTAGAAGGGCCTTATGGTTGCGATCCCGCATAGCAGATTCCTCTTCTAAATCTAGATGGTCGCTTTACCTTTCAAGGGTAATCTTCTGTTTGGAAACCAGTTAAGAGAACTTATCAAGAAGACTGTAGGTGGTAAGAATGATCTTCTTCCACAAGATAAGAGAACCGACGAGGCCCACATAGGCCGAAACATACGTCTGTGGTTTTGCTGATTCTCTCGTGCAGAGACGATTGCCTGACATTTCGAGGGCGGGACCAGTCTGAAATGAATATGGAAATTTCCTCTCTGCAATGGCACATGGGAGTGAAAAATGTGACTTGTATCACCATTAGGGGTCCACTATTCCCACGGACAAGACACTTTATTTTGTTCATTCTTAGGGGTGCTCATCACAATATTGGTTTCTTAGTCTCCTTAAGTGTAAGGGGATCCCAGGCATGGGCCCTTGCTCTCCATGCGCCTAGAGGGAATAGCTGCACTACACCGACGAGGCCCACAAAGTACATATGTTGTTTTGCTGATTTTCTTGTGCAGAGAGGATTTGCCTAACATTTCGGAACTGGACTGTCTGAGGGTTGGACCAGTCTGATACGAATATGGAAATTTCCTCTCTGCAGTGGCACATGGGAGTGAAAAACATGACTTGTAGCACCATTGAGGGGCCACTATGCTTAAGAACAAGATACTTTATCTTGTTCGTTCTCGATGGGTGCTCATCACAATATTTGTTTCTTAGTTTAGCTTATAAAGGAAGAAGCCAGAATTTTTTGAGAATTTCGAAGATATCATCCACCCAGAGGCTTTTAGAATGAGAGAAGGGGTCCAGAAGAGAGTTTGCCCACAGGGCACAGCAAAAGAAAGAATTCCAATGAAAGTCAGTGGGTCCCATTTTGCATCCGTGTAGGAGGCAGCAGGCTGGGATGTTTCCTGGAGGCCTGGAATCAGGCCTTTTTCCTAAGACAATTGGGTAAAAGGTTATTCAGATAAGGTATCTGCTGGAAATCAACACTGTCCCACTATTAGATGTTTTCAAGAAATTCAGATGGCCTTTAAATCCATTAAAGGCAGCTCAGTTGAAGCAAGCAGTATTTTAGCTGCTGCAGAAGAAAGTTATATAGAGGGTTTTGGAACATCACAAGAGGAAAGGGATTTATTCCATCCTGTTCACTGTATCAATGCCATCAGGGGAGCCCAGGCCTATTTCGGATCTATAATTTCTCAGCCAGTACATAAAGAAATCCCACTTCAAATGGGGACCATTAACCTCTGTTTTGAAAGCCATCCTTCCTATGTCCTACCTGACCACAATGGCTTTCAGGGATGGCTTGTAACGGTTTTATTGACACTCAGAGTCAGTAAGTTAGGTAAAACACAGTTTTATTGAACAAACTTAAAATGGCAATAACCCTCACGGGTCCAGTAATATATACACAATATAGTACTGACACAGGACAGGTTACAGTAGTAAATACCCACACAGGTCCAGCAATTGTACAATACAGTAATAACAATATACAGACACAGGTCAGGTAATTCGTGTGATAATCAAACGAGGCAGCAGTGAACGGGTTACTAATAGGCCAGGAAGACTGACAGGCCCTATTAGCGCGAGGCCCTTAAGACTCTCACTTGTGAGGGAGAGTATAAATAGCGATTAATGCCACAGGAGTAAGCGGATGCCCTTAATAAGCTTATAGACTGCCGTAGCAGTAGCAGAGGACAGACTGTATGCCCAGAGGATACCCAACGGATACTGCAATGCCAACAACCGGTGGAGACTGGCCCTTTCCCTGTGGGGGTAGACGAATGCTCAGACCAATGTCGACTGCCCGAGGTGGATAGTAGCCTGAGGCGCCCAAGGAAGATCAACCTCAGCTGATGGCAGGAAATTGGGTCTAGCACACCATGGGCACAGGATGGAAGGCTCACACCGGAGTGTAGCCCTCACGACACGGAATGTAACCGAAACCAGGCTGCAGGAATGATAATGCGGTAAGCAACACTGCCCGGATGCCAAGCCCAACGAGAGCCACAGAGAGAGTGGCAGGTAATCCTGGACAGCTAGGAAACGGAGGCCCAGTGGATTGGTACACAGAACAGGAATGACAGCCAATCAGAATCGGTGCACAGAGCAGGAACGTCAGCTGGGCCGGGTCAGTACACAGAGCAGGAACGTCAGCCAGGCCGGGTCGGTACACGGAGCCAGAACATCAGCCAATCCGAGTTGGTACATAGAGCAGGAACGTCAGCCAATCCGAGTCGGTACACAGAGCAGGAACGTCAGCCGGACCGGGTCGGTACACAGAGCAGGAACGTCAGCCAATACGAGTCGGTACACAGAGCAGGAACAGATGCAGCAGAGTAGTCAAGCAGTCAGGTTCATACACTGAGATCACACGAGAAACTGGAACAAGCGCTGGTACAGAAACACCACGAAGGGGCAACAGCGAAGTGACAGGGCCCAGTATTTAAGGACAAATACTGGGCGGGCCAAGGCCACTACAACCAATAAGAGCTAGCTGTGAATAAGACTGACAGAATGTCACTAGCATAGTGCGGGCACCGTGATATGGCTACTACCATATCCTGGTCAGGCGCTGTCATCAAAAGTTCCTCAGGTTCTATTCGAAGGGGAATCGTTACCAGTTCAGAGTCCTGCCTTTCAATTTGGCATCAGCACCAAGGGCATTTATACAAAGGTTCTAGCTGCTCCTCTACAGAATCTCCGGCAGGAAGGAATATTGCTTACTCCATATCTGTACAACCTGATGATTATAGCAGACTCCCTGTCTCAGTCCAATATGTTCACAAAAATTTATTCAGTATCTGAAGTCCTTAGGTTGGTTGATCAATATGAAGAAAAACCAAATCCAGCCCTTTTAAGAGCTTGTGTTCCTGGGCATCAGGTTCAACACGAAGGAAAATATGATGTTCTAAGATAATGAGGAGTGTTCAGAAAAAATTGTCTCATACAGCACAAGATTTCATGGAACTGCTGGCAGAGCTGACATCAGCAATCCAAGTAGTTCCTTGGGCCAGATTCCACAAGGGACATTCAGACAAATTTCCTGAGTTATTGGAAGATCCAGCAGTACAGGTCCCACCAGAAGATGCCTCTCCTGAGATCAGGAGGGACTCGGCTCCGGTGGTGGCTTCTCATAAAGAATGTCTCCAAGGTGGTGTAGGTAAGGTCAGACAGAATGACTGTAGTCACATACCTCAGTAAACAAGGGGGCACGAGAAGCAAGATGCTGTCAAAAGAGGTACAGAAAGTGTTAAACTGGGCAGAATCAGAATTGGAAGCAATATCAGCCATCAATTTGTCAGGAAAAGTGAATACTCGGGCAGATTATCTAAGCAAGACTCGCATAGATCAGAGAGAATGGGCCCTACATCCACAAGTCTTCAAGACCCTAACTCAGAGATGGGTAATGGCAGTCGTAGACCTCAATGGCATCAAATAGAACCACCAAATGTGATCTGTTTTTCTCAAGATAGACGGACCAAAGAGCCCTAAGCCAGGCTCTAAGGGTTCCATGTTCCTTTCTGCTAGCCTACATAGGTCCCCCAATTCCCTTAATTCTGGATGGTCTCAGGAAAGACAAGGCGGAGGTGATCTTAGTGGCCCATTACAGGCCCAGTAGGATCTGGTTCTCTAAATTGGTCAAGCTGTCAACAACCAAGCCTTGGTTGATCCCAGTATAAAATGATCTACTGAGTCAGGGCTCAGTACTTCATCCAGATCCTGCCTTCTTCAAGTTAGCAGCATGGAGATTGAGCGGCAACTTTTGAAGCATAAAGGACTATCTGACAAAGTTGCTAATACTATTATTTCAGTAATGGAGGGCATCAACGTCTAAGGTATATGGAATAGTATGGAATGCTTTTAGGTCATGGCATTCAAATAAAAACTGGGATAATTCCACCCATCTCTTCTCCCGTGATCTTGGATTTCTTCCAACACGGATATGGATTTGTCCCCTGCTTTCATTCAAGTTCAGCTCTCTGGTCTATCAGCTTTATTGGCAGAACAGTTTGTTGATGATTCAGTGGTGAAGAAACTTATTAGAGAAATAGATAAAGCAAGACCCAGAATCTGGGAGATTGTTCCTCCCTGGGATTTAAATACTGATCTGGATCAATTATCTAAGTCGCCATCATTTAAGCATTTGGATAAAATACCTACTTAATATCTTACTCTTAAAACATCCTTCCTAACAGCTGTCACATCTGCAAGAAGGGTATGTGAGCTACAAGCATTATCCTGCAAGCCTCCATATCTTATAATGCACAAGGATAAAGTAGTTTTACGCACAAAAACTATCCTACTGAGGGTTATTTCAAACCAAGAAATAGTCTTGTCCTCTTTCTGACCTAATCCTAGTTGTGAAAAGAAAGACCATTTTCATATGCTGGATATGGTGTGATGTATCTCCATATGCCTTCAGAGGACAGAAGAGTTTAGGAAAGCTGGTTCCTTGTTCATACATTTCTTTCGAAAATATAAAGGACTTGCAGTATCCAAATCTTCATTGGCAAGATGAGTCAGAGACTGCATTGGAATAGTTTATAGGGAAGCAAAAATGGAGCCTTCCTTAAAAACTAAAGCACACTCCACAAGATTGGTCTCAACTTCTTGGATGAACAGAGCATCTGCATAGCCAGAAGAAATTTGCAAAACCCCAACTTGCTAATACCAAGTTTGCTATAAGAATTCTTCAAATAGTTCTTTAATAAGGTGACTTTTTTGCTATATTACACTATTTCTTTTTCACCCCTATATAGATTGCACGTTGGGATATGCATCTATATCTTTTCACAAGTTGTTCTCCCTCTCTTCTGTGTTATCTTGAGCAAGTCCCATCTCTCAAACCTTTATGGTTTGAAAGATATTCAAAGCTAAAGTCCCCCCCCCTCCCCTTGCACTGACATCAGCGCTCTACTTATCCTGGTCCTGGGACCAGCCGGCAGCTCTTCAGCAGAGCCGAAATAACGATATTTAAAAAGAACTACTTCATTGGAACGGTCTATAAAGTGTGCTTGCAATCCAATGAAGTAGTTCTTTTTAAATATCGCTATTTCTGCTCTGCTGAAGAGCTACTTTGAGTCAGCCGACATGGAGCTCCTGTCAGCTTTACAGCAGACATCAGGGAAAGTGGAGGGAGGTAGGAACTTTAACATTACATCTCTCAAACCATAAAGGTTTGAGAGATGGGACTTTATTATTGAGATCGCTATTACACTAAAAGTAGAAAAGTTATAGCAAAAAGACTGATGCTTTGCTTACACTATTACAGTTCAATGCATCATTAGTTTCTTAATATAATTTCCCCTTTAATCCCTTAATGTGCCAGGACTGTCATAGGAAAACTTCCCTTAACAACCCATGACAGTCCTGGCACATCATGAAATTCAGGGGCCCCTGCGATCCATTGCTTACAAAAAAAAAAAAAAAAAAAAAAAAAAAAAAATTGCATTGTGTACCTCTCTGGCATTGAAAGGGTTAAGGCGTTAACTACTGAAATGTAGGACAGGGTTATATATTTTTTTTTTTTTTTAAGTTAGGGTACAAATTATGCATCTCTAAGCATCAGAGCAAAACTCCTATGCTCTATTTCAGGAACAGAAAACCAAAAAATACTCTGTTTAAAGGGATAGTAATACTTAAAATGTAAAAAAAATATGCTGTAGGGTTTATCCCCCTGAGTAAAACAAGAGTACTCCCACTGCTGAAAGGTGTTTCATTCAAAAGTTATTGATTTTCAAAGTTGAATTTTTAGGTGCAATATCACAGTGGCCTGAAATTGTACAGTGGCACTGTTGCTACACCATTCTATGGAGATTTATGGTCCCGGGACCAGAGCTGTCCACATGATCGTGGAGCAACAGCACCACTGTACAATTTCAGGCCACTGTGATATTGCACCTAAAAAATTCAACTTTGAAAATTAATAACTTTTGAATGAAACACCTTTCAGCAGTGGGAATACTCTTGTTTTACTCAGGGGGATAGACCCTATAACATTTATTTTTTTTTTTTTACATTTTAAGTATTACTATCACTTTAAAATTACAAAGATTGTAAGCCTTCAGACAGGGACCTCACTGTGTTTCAGTTTACAAAGCACTTTTAATACTATTGACTAAATACACATTTTAACCCCTTAAGGACTGGCCACTCACAGCCGGCACTTAAAAGGATAGTAATGTTTTATAATAAAAGCAGCTCTAATTAATCATCATAGTATTACTTTGGAGAGTGGTATTTCAATTCTGTCAGAGTTGTAGTTCAAGAGTAATTCAATGACAAAGTATCCCCCTCCTGCCCCTTTTACTGATGTAACACTGCTCACCTCAGAACAGCAAGAAAAACTTGTTTAGGGGGGCAGGGCTGTCATCAAAAGAAGATTGTCCCCTTCTGTTATCTGTCAGTCTTACAACCAGATTCCACATCTGAGAAGAGATGGCTTACACTAGGTAAAAGGGGCAGGAGGGGAAACTTTGCTTGTGAATATCTCTCAAACCATAAAGGTTTGAGAGAAGACTTATATCGTTATTCATGTTTTTTAATGCCTACTAAATAAAATAAAGATAAAACAAAGTATTACTATCCCTTTAAGGACTACAGAGCATTTTTTCCTCTGATCCGATTCAGGACTCCTCGAATGGAGTGCAGCAGCGTGGGGAGCCCTGAAATCCGTGATGTTCCAGGACAGTCATGGGTCCTTATCACAGGTTTTACCCATGATGGTCCTGGCATGTCATGGGTCCTGAAGGAGTTAAAGTGATGCATACATTTGTTGCACTATATAAATTCATATAGACAAAGAAAACTGAACCAAAGTCAACCCCTTTGTAGGTTGAGAATGTATTCAGCTGCCCTTAGATGACTTACAGCATCTTACAAATTGCTCCTTGAAATTTCTTCACAATACAGATCACCATTCATACACTTGCTTCTAAAGCTGAAGCTAGCTGCAGTTTTCTTTAGCTTTTCCATATAGAAGAGGGAAAAAAAAAAATCCACAAATGGTATTAGGCTGTAGAGGTTTTTATTTATTAGGATGCACAATCTCTTCGGGTCTTAGTCAAATAAACCAAATCCCATATCGTCATCAGATTCTTCAGACTCTTCCTGCTTCTCTTCCTTGGCAGGAGCGGCAGCTGAAGGAGCAGAAGCAGCTTCAGCAGCAGGAGCGGCAACAACAAAGGCTGAAGGGTCAGCAAGGAATGCCTTCACCTGTAGTGACACATGTCAAAATGTCAATACGGAACACATCTTAACTCCATAGGGAAATAAGAGCTATGCCTCAGTTGGGTATACATAGAAATGCAAGAGTGGAGCAATCTGCAATATAATTAAAAACTGCTTTATTTAACTATAAACTATACCCCCCCCAGCCTGTCCAACACTATAAAATAGGGCCATATACATCAAAATGTTATAGGAATAAAAGGTATCAGCAAAAGACTTCCATGTGCATTACCCTTGTATGAAGACATTGTTGCATTCAAGATTGACATGTACAGGGAAGTCTCAAAAAACCTAATAGGTAAGTAGCTAGTGTGAACAAGTGCCCTGGCCGTCAAATTTTTAACCCTTTGAGTGCCAGAGTGGTAGGCAATGCATTGTGCACCACTCTGGCACTCAAAGGGTTAAAGTGCTAAATGTTTTTACATGGTCTCTATTGTCACAATTTCTGCCAGTATAACTGATACATCTCTAAGGGTCACTATTTTCTGGAAATTTGCTTTTTAGCTCTCTCACGAGTTGCCAGTTTTGCATTTCTTTTCAAAACAAGGCTCATGTCACCTATTTTGAATTGGTAACACGTTGATACATACGTCCCACTGTGCTGGAGTCCAGCATTCAAGCTGTTTAAAGCTCCCTTGAAATTACTGGTATATAATTGATCAATATAGGAATGTTGGTTTAACACTATTATTCCACTATTTTCTTTTTACATCTCCTTCAATATTTACTATAAAATGGTCAAATCCAGGTTAGTCCATTTTTTTTTTTTTTTTTTTTACAAGCACATTTAATTCCTTTATTGTACAAGAAGATTAACACTTGTGCTGGAATGACCTTTTCATATTTGGTACAAAGTTACTAGGAGTGAAGTCCATAGGTGGGGTTCAGAAGTGTTTATTGGGAGTAATGATTTAATTAGCTCCTCAACACAGGGACCCATGAAATTTGCTACTCTGTTCTTACAGTTTGTCAGCTCTGCTAGCCTTTCTAGCTTAACTGCTTCCCATATTCATTACATTTTTGTTTTTTTTCATATCCACCCTATCCATTTCTTTTCCAGGCTATTCATAGGAGTCATCTCTGCTAGTCCGGTTGTCTTTACATGACAGCCACACAACCATAACCCCTTCAGTGCTACAGGATTGTGCAACACTGCTTTTACAGTGCCTCACACCCGTCTAGCACCAAGGTTAATTTAGCAGAGCCAGCCTGATGTCAAGAGATAAACCCATCTCCTTACTTAAGTACTGCGACACTAGGTTTCTACCTCTACAAACAATCTACATGCCCCTCTACTTATCTTGCCTGCATCAATAAAAAGTAAAGACACCCCCATCATGTTAAATTTATTACATTCAAAGAAATAGCATGTTCCTGGACTTGAAGGTGGGTGCTCCAGACCAGATACTTCGAGGCATCTTGGAAAGGACATTTCCCAGGACTGAAGCAATAAAACCTTCAATAAGATGCATACAAGTAAGAGGCTGCTCTGCCAGCAGTGCTCTAGGCATATCCTGACAGGCCAAGCCAAGCAGGCAAGGAAAACCAGATTTCAAGTAAACAGGGTTTTTTTTCCCCTTCTTAATTTAAGGACCAGAGGGATGTGAAATGCAAATCCCTATCGTCATTAAAGGGTTAACTCCCAGAGTTTCCTCCTGAGGTGTACCACTTACAAAATTAAAGTGCTTTGTCAACATTTAAACATAAGTGCAAGTTGAAAATTGACAACCTGTGCATTATTCTCAGTTTACTCTAGTAGAAGCTAAACAGTTTTGCAGATCAACCACTGTAAAAATATGTTCCCTTCGAAATATCCATACTGACATTTTACTTCATGTGTGTATTCACAAGAGAGACTTCATGCTCACCTTGTCTGCCAGTGGAAAGCTGTAATCTGTTTCCACGGCAATAGCCAGCACCCTCTTGTACCCATTGATGACCGAGTGGGGCACAGAGGCGACTGTGGGGTAACCGATCTGAAGGCAAATGCTGGCTACATTGCGTACACCCTAAAAAGACATGTATATAGATGAAGTCATTTGGATTGTGTTTAATTCCTTGTGCCAGACATTTCTAGCACAAAGAAGGAAAGTTACTAAAATAATGGTTATTCCTAGTGCCCTGTTGATGGGGCTTAAAACTCTACCTCAAGGAAACGAGCATGCAGGGCATCCTCTGTGATATCGAGCACTTCTGGGCTATAGATGCTGCCACTGTCATACACTTGTTGGATGATCAAACCAAAAGAGAAAGGGGAAATGTTCAACATGTTCAACAGTGTGGCCTCACTGGCACCCACTTTATCTCCAGTCTTGATCAGCTGCACATCACTCTGAGGGAAAGAATAAGATATCCAATCAGACTGGTTCATACAACCAGCATAGCTGCGAACTATACAAGACACTTCCTTTCAGAAAGCTACAAAACAAAATTTAACACAAAGTACTACGTTCCATACCACTCTGGCTCTCAAAGGGTTGATAAGGTCCTTATGTCTAAAGGCAAAGTGGAGCAATCTGGGACAAGCAAAGTGCACCTTAGCAGACAAAGGAGAAAATTCCCAATGCTTTAAATGGGGCTTTTAACCCTTTGAATGCTTAATGTCTCCAGTATATTGCTAAAGTCGTGTGATGAAGCCTACAGGGGATAAGAGCTTTTTAAAATCAGTGGGAATGTGTCAGTGTATTCCTACCCAAAAAATTGGGTTACAATGCTGTTATTCAGGGTCTTGTGTACAACAGGTCAAAACCAGTTTAACCCTTTGAGTGCCAGAGAGGTATTCAAAACATTATGATTCAATGCATTGAATACTTCTGGTATTCATAGTGTTAACCTGTTTTCACTTACAAATCCACCTTATATGAAGCTCAATGGAGGTAAGACTGCTGGATCTACTGTTGTGGACTACAACTCCCCAACTAGCCAGCAGATGGTGTGTGGGGGGGGGGGGGGCAAGATGTTTAGTCCAACATTTGACTACCCACTACCATAGCCACTTGGATGCTAGAGAGTAACACTCTGCTGCACAGTGCATTAGAGACTTCTGTAACATCCAAGGGGTTAATTGTGAAACTTTAAAATGAGCTACCAATGTATTCTTTAAACAGAATTGGGGAGAAGAGTCAAGGGAATACAGTGCAACTTTCTCTTGATCACTCACCAAGATTTCAATAGTGCCTCTGGAGATTTTCGTGGTGATTCCCAAAGCCTGGAAGAAGGAGGTCTTCTCAGGGCCCAGACCTGTATTCTGAGCTGGCACGGTGACTTCACAAGGTGCTATAGCTCCTGCACGAGCAGAGGCGGGCACCTAGGGAAGGGAATGAGTACCAGTATTAGAACAATACTCCAATATTCTAATAATTCAACTCCACACTAAAAGGCTCAGTTCTCACCTTGTTGGCCAACAACATGTCTCTGACTTCTGTAAGATCCTCCTTTGTGAAGACAAATCCCACATTCCCCCGGATGTGATTAAGCAGTCTGTCAACAAAAAGTTATAGATCACACAAAGGTAGGATCATTATGCAAGATACAGCATTGTAATCCTTACCACCAGTAGATACACTACACTCCAGCTCTCTTCCAAAGCCAGTCACTGGCTATTGTTGAATATAAGCTTTAGAGGCCCTTACTGCCCCACCCCCACTCAAAAAGGAACCATACATAGTTTGCATGGAGCTCTCATCATTTTAAATGAAACAACCCCATGCAGTGCACTGAAGACCTATCGTATTTATGATGTTACAAGCTACATTTAACTCAAAAAGAAACCTATTTGAATCACTCACTTCTCCAGGGCTGGGTTGTTCTCCAGATGACCACGAATAGCCTTGCGCATCATTGTGTTCTTCCCCATCAATACTACAGCCTTCCCACGCAGGGACATACGGATCTGTTGCATTTGTTTGGAACCAACATTGTCCGCCCCCACAATGAAGCATTTTGGGTAGTCATCCAGCAATTGCTGCAATAGAAAGTTAAATTAAAAGCAGAATTCTGTACAGCGTTATGTTTTTTATATTAAAATGCTACATACAGTGAAGTTACTCCAGTAAACAACTTGTACATGGCACTACAGTAATTGTAGTGTCACTGTCAGCTACATTCTTAAGCTCAACACATATATACACCAAAAAAAATAAATAAAAAAAATGTAATCTTAATATTAAGCCAAATATATTTCTAGTAATGGTTTGTAGCCCTACTGCCTTTAGCTTAAATTTTTCTTCTTCAGCCAGTTTGCCCTCCCCTGCTACAAACTTTCCAATGTTGATGCAAAAAAATACTTACGATGATTTTCAGAAAGTAGTTGGACTTCCATGTAGCCCTGTCTTCCCTGGGCATCTTATCAGTGCTTCCAAGGATTGCCACAAAGAGGGTTTAAAGACAGGATGTTGCCTGTTTGAAGAAATAAACCCATTTTGTCATATCGCCATTTTTTAGTTAAGCGATGTACTACATACCCATTTATAAAGTACCAAAGTTTCATGACACTGTACCACTAGGGGACAGGGCATGAGATTAAACATATTGAAGCCATCGTGTTCTTTGTAAATCTCACAGCTGGGAAAGCCAACTCCAAGCCTTGCCAGAAGTATGTTTTGTGAATTACTCCACTTGAGTAGTGAAAATAAAAATATGCACTTTTGGTAGCCAAGGAAGACTAGTTAGCTTAGTCTATATAATACTAAAATAAACTGACAGACACAGGCAGATATAAACTACTGCATTTTCTTTTTACTTAACCCTTTGCATGCCACAGAGCTGTCCAGCACATTGCTTTGCAATGCATTTCACCCCCTTCTGGCACTTAAAGGCCCAAGGCACCATGTACAATTCATGTAATACCGTCACACATCTGCTGTTCCTAGAACACTTGTGGTTAGTATGTAGCCCTCAGAGGCTTCTCCTGATGCCCCTAGTCCAGGGCTGCCCAAGTTCAGTCCTGAAGGACCACCAACAAGACAGGATTAAAGGATTTCCCTGTTTAAGCACAGGAGAGTCAATCAAAATGAATGAGCCATTAATTAACTCACCTGTTTAGTCACAGAAATCCTTATATCCTGGCCTTGTAGTGGCCCTTGAGAGCTGAACTTGGACAGCCCTGCCCTAATCTACTACAGCACAAATGCCCCATTTTAGCCTCCAAAAAAGCCACAAGCATCCGCTTTTAAACACAGATTATACCTACTTTTAAAGCTACACTGTACCATAAACCGCTGGATGCCAAGATGGCTTTTTTTTTATAGTAATCCATGAACAAGCAGCAAGATTCAGTAAAACACTGATCCAGCCACTAAAAAAACATTCCTCTCAACTAACCAGATTTCTAGAAACCATCTCTGCTTTTGCCTCACGCTTGGAACTGGGATCCCTTTACCAAGTGAAGTGAACGGTTCTTCCCAATTACGAAGTTTAGTCACTGAACTCTAAGGGGTTAAGCTACCATTTCTTACACTGCATATTTAAGAATGTTGTAATGTAGATTAAGGTGTTCCAGTAGCACCATACTACACAAGTGTAATCTTAATTCTGTTTTGAAAGGCTTTTTTTGCATTGTATCCAGTGACTTATGACTGGAAAAAGACAAGTTCTTTTAGAACTGCCCAGTAACAAACTCAATTCTCCAGACTTAATGAGTCAACTTAAAAAAAAAAACAAAAGAAGGAAGTTACATATTCAGCAAAGTGCAGTAAAATCAAATCCATTTAGTTTTTTTTTTTTTTTTTTTTTTTTTATATACACACCACTCACATTGCTGATAGGTAACTCAAATTTGTTTCCAATGCCCTTTATTAGAAACCGTAAAAGCAGAGATTTATAAAAAAATAATTTGCACTATCCCTGCAGCACTGAACGCTGTAGAAGAGGTAGGCTTTTCTGCTGCAGAAATAATGCAATGCTATCTATTCCCTCTTACAGTCCATGAGGAATGTTTCTGGTACCCATCTGGCACGCAAAGGGATCAAATACAAAATAAATATATATATATAAATAATTTTTTTTTTTTTTATTGCTGGACTAGGTTTGTATAGAGTGCAATGCACATTTTAACAGCAACTTATTATGACAGCACTGAACTGTAACAGACCGTCATCTGTGTTCCAGTTGAGAAAAGAAATGGCTCTAGATCAATGTCCAGGGTTTCATACAGTTACTCATGTTAAACCATTAAGGGTACACAACACATTGTGCCACACACCACTCTGGCCTTCAATGGGTTAAAAGCACGCACAATATAACATTTTAAAGTACTGCATGTTTTACATCTGAATGTTATAAGCTCTTTTCACTGAATAGTACTTTTTGTTATCTGTGATGGCTTTGTCAAAATAAATTCGTTATTTAATTGTTGGTATGATTACAAGATTCCATGATATTGTCAAAGTATCACAGTGTCTCAAAGTGCTCTGTACAGTTTAAGTATACGATGTGTTTGTATTGGAGCCTTGGAAACCATAAATAATTCGTTTGGGAGAAAGCATTAGCATTTAGCGGATAACCAGATCATTACTCAATAAAGGCAATAATCCAACTAGTGAGCCACATGTTGCCCACCCCATGTAATAGAAGCCATGAAAGTTCCGGGCCGTGTAAGCATGGCGCTAGCGTCATGTGCGTCACGGACCGGGGCGGTCATTTGCGGCTCGTTTACAGATACAACCGGCAGAACTAGCGATCAGATTTCAGTTCACCGCTGGTTCGGGCCTACACCGCAAGTTTACAGACTCCGCGCTGGCCCAAGCAACAGCTCACTAACATACCTCACGTTAGGGCTCCAGAAAGTAAAAGAGGCAGGGCCTTAATGATACAGCTTTTATATCTAAACAAAGCCACCAATCCCAGTACGAAACGAAACAGGAGCTGACGACGATTGGTCGCCGGTAATAGAATGGAAGTGATAGATTGGGTAAACGTAACGTCAAACACCATTTAGCTCGGCCATTTAAAGAGACAGGTAGCTGAAAGATTAGTATATGTGTGTTTCTAATGAACGTTGTTTTCTGCTATGCCCCTAGCGGATAAGATGACTGTCAACTGGACTCCAGGCGTGCTTTTGCAGCCGCTAGAGCATTTAGACCAGAAATGGGACACTTAACGCTTTGAGTGCCAGAGAGGTATCCAACGCAATACAATGCGTTGGATCCATGTCTGGCACTCAGATGGTTAACTGTTGGTGGACTGCAACTCCTGTTATTCCTATCCGGACAACGTGGACTTTTGGGAATCTTATTTCAATAGCAAATGGATAATAAAAGGCTTCCTGCCTCTGGTATTATTTAAAAATGTAATGCGGTAGTTACCTAAATTATATGATTTGCCAACCATCAGTAAATTTACTACAGAAAAAATGTTAAACTATGAGGGGTCTTTATAATAATTAAAAAAAACAAACAAACAAAAAAACAAACAAAAAAAAAAGACTGATAAAACACAAAACAAAGACATGGATGTATTTAGCCTTGCCGTTGTGTTGTGTTCTTTGCTGTAAATTAGTGGTGTGCAGGGCTCTGAGAATTTAAATCAGTAGTTCCCAAACACCTTGATCTTGCACTAAAATCATTGTTTCAGTTACACAACAAGATGTCAATAGGTCATGAAGTAACTTAAAAATTATCAGTAATGCTACCACCCCTCCCCACAGTTACAGCACCTAAAACACAAGTGTCCCTCTTTGGCCATTTGCAATGTCAGAAGGTATGCAAACAGGGTACCATGGCAATTCGGTGTGTGCTCCTTCTTATCTATAAGGACCTTGACATAAATATGAATTTGAGTTTCAGTTGTACCTTTATGGAACTTGTTATGCTCAATATGTGTTTTTTTTTCTTGTTATTCTGATTGAGAGACCTAAAACAACTACTTATTTGTACCAAACCTGGGAACGTTTGAAATGAGCTCACCCTGAGATCTTTGAAATATAATCCTCTACCAAGAAAGTATATTCTAGGTGGTATGTCATTGTTTGCTGTAACCCAGAGATAATCCAATCAGTCCTCAAGGAACTTTTAACATGCTACAGCTCTTAAACGCTCACAAGACAAGCATGACATCTGCTTTTGTCATTCTGATAGAAATGTCACTAACTTAGGACATAAATAAGCAGTAAAATTGTGTAAACCATATAGTAGGAAACACTGCACTCTCTCGCCCAGAGAATTTGGCCCTTCATCCTTAGAGATAGGTAAAAAGGAAAACAAGGCATTTTAGAAAGCAAACATTCATCCACATGAAATTAATGATCACTTGCCTTTTTATCCCATGGCTTGTGCCCATTAGTCTTTCTAGAATATAGCACTACAGAGAGAAATAGATCTATTTTACATTTCTACTTAAAGGGAAACTATCACCCCAATACAAGTTTGTGTCAGAATTAACTTCATATAGCGATTTAACAGTTTTCATTTTTTTAAAAAGTTCGCTGTATAGCTAAATTTTAAGTTTGAAAAAGGAGCCGGGTCCTTACTTCAGGGTCCTGGTACCTAGCAAAATTGTTCAGATATGTTTTTAACCCTTTGAGTGCCTTCCTTGTAATGCCTATACAGTTGGGAAAGTGGGCCTGCAGGGCCAACCTCAAGGTCCCATTTAGATGAATTTTGATGAAGGGAAACGCTTTAAATTTCCCTGCATGTAGGAAGAAGCTCCTCTGCACTGTAGTGCCAGGTTTTAACTATTAGAACATACTAGAGGAGTGATCATGTATATTAAGTTAATATAGTGCAGGATGTCTGGATCCCACACTATGCAAGATTTATTTATTTTATTTTTTTAAAGGGGGCTTCATGGGTTGCAGTGGGAATCCTCCTGAGACATCCGCCACTCCCCCCCCAACACACACACACACAGGATCCCTTGAGGAGCCAGAAGAGGGGACAAGAAGGTGGTCACCATCAGCACCAACAATGGAGTTTAGCCGGCCACCCATGCCCTACACTGACTGGATGCTTAGGGAATCCCGGAGAACCAACAGATACCTGAGGATGTTGCAAAGGGATTCCCACAGAAACACAGCCACCTTCCATTCCCTTGCATCACAACAGGCTGTCCTGACCACAGAGATCAGTTAATTATACACAGGACTAATGGACGTGATGGACCAGCTGCCCATTGAAATGAATGAACTGAATTGCAGGGAGAACCTGTGGATGGAAAGGGACCAGCAATCAACAGAGGGGTCCACCGCAGCCACCTCTCCCTCCAGTGTGACCCCTGCTCCAACACCAAGAATCCCCAGGGTTACAAGGCAGTCCAGGAGGGCATCCACCTCTGCAGCCCTTTCAAAAGTTACCGACAGAAATAAATAAGTTGTGTTTTTTTCCAAAATTAAAAAAAGCACTTCTTCATTAAAATCATGTCTGAGAAGGTTTTTGGTTTGTAACAGGTTAAGTGTCAGAGATGTCTCCAATGCATTGCAAAGCAATACAATGAAGATAACTCCTGCACATATTACTTGGTTTATAGGTGTTGTACCATAGGCTCACACATAGAACATACACTGCTGTCCATTTTCAATGCACAATCCACCTAGAAAAGCTAAACATGGGTATCTTTTTAAAAGGTCGCACCCACATCTCGATTTAGCTGTGTCGCAGGTTACAGAAAGTTCCCCAAAGGAGTATCCTGAACAGTCGTGTCATTATTCAGTGTGACAATTCTCTACATAATGGGCAGCCAGTAGAGACCCAGGCTGCATAGGAATCAGAATCAGAGCAGAGGTGTAGTTTCATTAGTTAGATTTTTCATGGAGCAACCTTGTGACTCTCCAGTTGGTGTCGGACTACAGCTCATATCATCCCCTGCAGGGCAATGGCCGGTAGAGGATGATGGGAGTTGTAGTCTGACAAAATTGACCACTGCAGGATGGGATCGCAATAACACTTTGAATGTAAACAAGAGAGAGGCAAAATACTGCTTATGGACCTGATCCAAACTACAGCCCTATTTAATATGGTATCGAGGCCTTACTGTCTGCAAACTCACTTTTTTCTAATGTGACTTGCCTGTACTGAAATAGTTGTTAAAAACTAGAAACACAAAGAAAATGCAGACAACTGTACTATTTTGGAGAGAAGACAAGCCTCAGCATCAAATGAGTGTTAACTTCCCCTACACTAAGATGATAAATATTTCCAGATAGTGGCGCTAAAGGAAGAAATTATTTTACATTTCCACCCCTTCAAAAGGTACTGAAATGACTGAAAACTGGAATTTACTACTGTATTCATTAGCTACTCCTCTTCTGAGGAAAACAGAACTCCATTGGTATGAAGTGAACTACTGTAGGGGGTGCCAGAAGTACAAAATCATATCATCTGCAATCTCTAATTTTTTTAAAGTCACTTGCCTGTACTAAAACAGTCACAACAACTACAGCAATTAAGAAAATGTAGACAAAATATACTATTTTGGAAATAAAACAACCCACTGCATCAACTGATGGGTCACTTGTCTTTCTACCCACAGCCTAATGGGCAAAAATGTTTCCAGAAGGTGGTGCTAAAGTACATTTTTTTTCCACCCCAATATTATTCCATTGGTATGTGTTGGCATGCTATAGGGGGTACCAGAAGCATACACAAAACTTCATCTACCTGTTTTCTTTTTTGAAACTGTCTTCCTGCACTGAAATGGTCATAACTATTGGAGACAAGAAGGAAAGGTAAGCAAGTCATACCATTTTGGAATGTAGACATTCATCTGCATCTAATGAGGTGTTGTATGCCTTTCTACCTAATAGCTGATGTGTACAAATATTTCTATAATATGGAGCTATAGAGGGGAAAATTTTTTTTTTTTTTTTTTGTTTTTTACACTTTCGAAACTTCAAAGAAACAAGTCTTTGCAAACCATTACATTTCCTACTGTATTCCATACCTGCTATCAAGTTGAAAAAATTGGTAGCATAAGGGTTCACATACTGTATGGGGTGCCAAGAACACTAAACTACACCTACCACATTGTTTTATTGAAAGTGGACACAGACATTAGAGATATGAAGAGAAGGTATGCAAGACATACCATTTTGGAAAGTAGACATTCACCTGTATCAACTGAGGAGTCAGTTGCCTTTTTACCCCTAGTGTGCACAATTATTTTCAGAAACTGGTTGTTATAAATACTTGACTTTTTTAAACATCAATCACAACAAAGATAGTACAATTTCTACACCATGAGAATTCCTATTGTACCTAATGCCAGCCTAAAAATGTATTTACTTTATTTTTTATTTATAACATTTTTACCAGGAAGAATACATTGAGAATCCAGCCCCCTTATTTCATATATTGTCGGGTCTGCTGTGGTTACACCTTCACAACTCCAGTATTGAGTGTGCTACTCGTAAACCCTTTGAGTGCCAGAGCGGTACAGAACACATTGCTTTGCAATGGCACTCAGAGGGTTAAATCACTTTCCATTCTATCTGCGGTCATCAAAGGTGTATCTCATTGCCTAGGACCTCCAGATCGCAGCCCTGTATCGCACCTGTAACTGTGGAATCTGCCTCCATACCCAAAGCCAACAGGGATTTCACGGACATCTTCAGCAAAAAGAAAGCCGGCCAACTTCTCTCACAATGAATTTACGATTGCCCAATCGAGTCGTCAGAACTTGAATTGGGGTTTTTAAAAGACTACCTACAAGATCTGGCTAAGTGGGATCATTCGGTGCTCTAAATCTCCCTCTGGGACAGGAATTTTCTTTGTGGAGGAAAAAGGATGGCTCACTCAGACCCTGTGTAAACTACAGAAAAACTGAACAAGATGACAATTATGAACCAGTATCCTCTGCTTTTAATTCCAGAGCTATATGATCATCTGAGGTCTGCCACCATTTTCACTAAATTAGATTTATATGGTGCCTAGAACCTGGTACAAATCTGGGAGAGACATGACTGGAAGACAGCATTCGGATTTAAGTTGCGTGCATTTCGAATACCTAGAGATGGCTTTTGGCCTCTGCAATGCTCCAGGGATTTTGTGATCTGAACTCCAAGGAAGAAAGGCTGGCTACACATATATTCAAACCTGTCCAAAGGAGGCAAGGAATAGGAACCCGCATAATTGGGGATTACACAGCCCTATAACCTTAAAGCATAAAAAAAGTCTAACTAAGAAGTTTTGCCCTTGCATCCTCCAGTAGGGATGGCACTTCTAAAATGGAGCATGTCTAAGTGAGGGTATAGGATGGAGTCTCTACCTCAGAGACCCTTTTTATTGTTTGTTTAGTTGCCCTTCCTTCATGAAAGAGGGAACGTTACCCCCATGCTTCCTGTGTTTCATCTGGGATGTAAGAGAAAAGTTATTCTGACCATACGAGTAGATATCCTGCAAGGGGGACCTCCAGATGTGCTCTATGAAGGATAATTACTGTATGAATACCAGATATCCTTCATAGCTAGGTACTGCAATGTGCAATAAACATTTTCAGTGCATAAAGGGAAGGGGAGGAAAACCTCCCTCCATTCCATAAAATCCAGGAAACTCAGTTGTGGTAGTCTAAAAATAAGACTAGGTGGTGGATCTCCAGCTGCCCACACCACCATCTGACGGTTCCTGAAGTGTATGAGGAAGCTACGCACTGATTAAAGTGTCCATGTCCAAACAAGGAAAGTCATAAAATGAAGGTAGTAAGCCATGCATCAAACAAACCTCAAAACTGTGGCCAGAAGACAGACAGGCATACTGACAGGGACAGGCATATTCACAAAATCTAGACCATCCTTGTATCATCTAGCTCCCTTAAAAGTGGACAGGAGAGTGGCTTCAGAAGGGTTTGGCCATTAGCATTGCAGACACAATAAAATACATATCCAGGTGTATCTGCTACTCGTTCTGCTCTGCATGCAAGAGAAATGGACAGGTATAAGGAACCAGGCATATGGGGGGAAAATGAAACACTCCATGAGTTATAAAATGAGAAAAATATATACATTTAAAGAAAATCTTGAAGAGAAGAATCAACCCTGTTGCTTTCTTGCAGCAGAGCACCTCAAAATAGAAGGCTGCTGCTGTGCGAAGGTTAAGTGGAGCTGAGATTGAGTCTCCTCCTCCTCTAGTTTTCAAGTGCCTTACCTCCTAGCGGTATCAACTTAACCCTGTGGTTTCTGTGTCCCACAGTGGATTAAAGCGAAATAAAATGGCTGTTACTCTAAGGGTTGGCCTTGCTGGAGCTTCCATCTGAACAGTGCACAAATACAATCATAACATGTTTTTATAATACACTATTAGTCATATTTTATGATTTTAAGATGTCAAATAGTTACAACCTTAAAGGGGATCTATCACCCCAGTACAAATGTTTATTAAACGTTAGATAACCTAAGCATTATGTGGAATTCTTGAATACTTTATTTATTTATTATTTTTTTTAATCGTCTGTTGCCGAAAATTAACTTTTAACCCCTTAAGGACCGGCAGTCCTGGGACATTTCCGTCCCATAACGACCACATAGGAGCACTTGGACGCACCGGTACACGCGACCTGTCGCGTGTATCGGCGCGTCATTATGGGGCCTGACAGAGATCGCTCCGATCTTTGAGCGGTCAATTTCAGGCCCTATTTTTACTTACAGCGCTCCCGGTAAAGCGCTGTAAGTAAAAAGTACGTGACGTACTATGACCGTCATCGGTCCTTGAGTATTTCAAGGACCGTGACGGTCCTGGTACGTCAAGGGTCCTTAAGGGGTTAAAGTCTGCACTTCCGTATAGGACTGCGGGTACAGCTCTATACCCGCAGTCTGTAACTGCTTCCCTCCCTCTAGCCAGCCTCCTCCGATGACAGAGGCATCTGTCAGTAAGCCAGAGCAGTCTCATTGGCAGTGATCAATATCTAGCCAATGAGATGGCTTCGTCATTGGCTAGCGGGAGGGGAGCGTAGGAAAAATTGACAGACTGCGGGTATAGCGCTCTACCCAGTGTCTATACGGAAGTGCAGTCTTTAACCCCTTAAGGACCATGGGGCTTTTTTTTTTCTCTTCTCTTACGGTTCAGGGCTTCCGGAGCGGCGTGCAGCCGCACTGGGGGCACTGATCTCCTTGATGTACCAGGACCGTCACTGGTCCCTATGTGCCAGACCGCCGTGATGGTCCTGGCATAGCAATGGTCCTTAAGGTGTTGAACGTTAATTTTTGGCAACAGACGATTAAAAAAATATTCAAGAATTCCACATAATGCCTAGGTAATCTAACGTTTAAAAACATTTGTACTGGGGTGATAGATCCCCTTTAATTATTGTAGTCCTCCTTAGAAAGATAAGTCAAGGATGTGGCCCTCATATATTTGAGTTAGACATGTCTGATCTAGCAGATAAATATACATACAGAATATTTTGTGGACAAAAAATAAAATTTACAGTACCAATTTCTCAACTTACAGGTGTTTTCATAACATCTCAAAAATTTTAAAATAGTAACCCTTTAATTTAACTTTAGATGTTCTGCAGGTTTATAAATGTATACAGTCAAATTGCCTAATCTTTATTTTTGTTCATTTAACATTGTGTCTTTGATAGTAAGCTGCTATGTCAATAGGCCATCAAAGCAAGAAATGATACACTTCAGTCCAATCCCCCAAAGGGCTGTTTACAATATATATATTTTTTTTACATTGTATCACTAGACCTGCTTTCATGTTCCCACACCGAAAGCTGTCTGCAAAGATATACAAGTAACTGTAAAAACAAAAACTGAAAATGAGGAAAAAAATAGAATTTTAGTGTTCTTGCTTGTGGAACTTTCAGCTTTATCATACTGCCCCTAATATATTAGAAATATAGCAATAGGCAAAGTAATAGTTGTATTATGGTAAAAAATCTATGTTATTGAAGTAATCCACCTTCTGTGCGCCTATGAAGGCAGCAACTTCTGTTCCCTTAAGGTAACCAACGAAGGTCACCACCAAGCAGCACAGTGCATGGGACAGACAGCGCAGACTCAGAGACAACTTCCCTCTAAGATGTCTGCACTGTTGTCTGCTGCCAGTGAAGGTGGATTACTTCAATAACATATTTTCTCTTATGTCCAATATGGAACACCGGTACCATGGGTATATACAAACACTAAGCTCCCAGAGGTGGGAAAAAAGGAGAAAGGACATCACGACTGTACCTATGATACCATTGCTCCCTAGGACTATCCTGAAAAGGAATAGTCCATGCAGAATAAAGTGTCAACAGACGTTGAACTTACACAGCACACAAGAGCCAACGGGCTCAAACAACTGAAAACAGTATAACCAAGTATGCAGGTCCCTAGACAGGAAAAACTGCCTGAAGGACCTTCAGCCAAAGCCAGAACATCGACACAGTAGTGCTTAGCAAAGGTGAGCAAGGAGAACCAAGTTACGGTCTCGCACAACTGCTCTTCTGAGGCCTGATTCTTGTAGGCCCGGGAGACCACACACAGGCCGAGTGGAATGTGCTGTGTCCTTTAAAGGAACATGTTTCTATCTGAGTTCATACACCTGGCGTAAGGTAGCCTTAATCCAAAGTGCCGCAGTGAACTTGGAAGCAGCTTGACCTTCCATGGAACCCTCAGGAATGACCATCAGAGAGAGAGTCTTAAGAAAATGCTCATTGTGGTGCACATAAAAATTTAAGGCACCACACCACGTTCAACAAATGGAGATCCTTCTCCTTGTCAGACTTAGGGTAAGGACAAAAGGAATGCACAACAATCTCATGATTGATGTGAAACTCAGAAACCATCTTAGGAAAAAAACTCCTGAGCGGTTTGATGCACCATCTTCTCCTTATGAAAGGTGGCTTGCAAGACTAGGCCTGCAACTTGGCAACGCTGTGGACTGAGACAATTGGCAAAACAAAGGGCATGTTAAGTGTCAATTGACGCAAGGGAATGGAAAGAAGGGGCTCAAAAGAAGGCCTCTGCAAAACTCCCAGAACCAAAAGTGGGAGCTTTAAAAGCATGGAAAACATGCACCACCCCTGAAGAGACACTTTGACATGTGGAATGTGTCTCTGGAAAAACACAAAGAGCTGAAATTTGATCTTTTAAGGAGCTCAAGCTGAGTCCTTTGTTCACTCCATCCTGGATAAAGGATAACACCAAAGAAAGGCTAAACTCCTGCCAGGACACACTTGTCCACACATCATGAATTAAAATGAGACCATACCCTATGGTAGGCCTTGGAAAAGGCAGGCTTGCAAGCTGAATCATAGTGGAAATGACCTCAGTGGAGAACCCTTTTCTCCTCTAGATGTGGGCTTCAAAAACCATGCTGTCAAAGCCATCCTAGTGCCACAAGTAACCCTGAAGTAGGTGGTACGGCCTGGGAGGAAAGTGGTGCAGACCCTGAATGGAAAGACTGACCAGGTTCGAAAACCATGCCTTCCTGGTCCAACAAGGATCGTCCATCCTGATCTTCCTGAGTACCCTGGGGTATGAGAGGAGTCGTAGGAAAGACATAAGTGAGGTGAAAGTTCCACAGAATTGATCATGCTTCTGTGGAGAAGGCCAGAGGATCTCCCCTCCGGAAGCAGAAGGACGGAACCTTCCTGTTTTCCCTGATGGCCATGAGATCTATCGTTGGCACAACCAACTGTTGCACAATCAGATAGAAAGCAACTGGACTGGGTTCCCACTCTCTGGGATCCAAGTCTTATCGACTAAGGAAGTTAGCAGCCAACATGTTTTCTACCCCGGGAATGTGCACAGGGGAGATGGCTGGAAAGTGAACCTCTGTCCAACAGAGAATGTACTTCGCTTTGAACCAGGTGGCAGGGAGTGCCCCCTTGACAGTTGATGTAAGCCATGGCCATTGCATTGTCCGACTGAACCCTCACTGGTCTTCCTCTCAAAAGTGAGATCCAGTACACAAGGGCCAGAAGGATTGTGCAGAGATCAAGAACATTGATGGACTGAAGTAACTCTTCCACCGTCCACCGTCCACCTGCTCTGGACCCCCAGCTGCTCAGGCTAGCATCCGTCATTACCAGAGTCCATTCTGGTATCATAAAAGGTTTCCCCTGTTTCAGGCTGCGTTTGTCGCAGCCACCACTGAAGGTTCCCAGCTGGCTTACGGAGAGAGGGAGATCTGGCGATCCAGGTGTGCCGGATTGCCCGACCAACTCTGAAGAACATGCTATTGAAGTTCCCTCATGTGCACCTGAGAGTAAGGCACAGCCTCTTGTGTTGACACAAGCCTTCCCAGCATACTCATGTACTCCCAGATTGCAGCAGAGGGTCATTTCAGGGCCTACGACACCTCCTGCATTACCTGAAGAATTCTCTTTTCCGGCAAGAAAACTTTCCCCTGAATGTCGAACCCCATCCCTAGGAACACCAGCTCATGGGAAGAGACCAGAGAGGATTTCAGAATGTTCAGATCCCATCTGTGGTGGACCACCAATCGATCAGAGTCAAGATAGAGTGTCATAGAAGTGCCCCGGGTATGAATGAAGGCTGCTAAGGCACCTATGACTGGTGAACACTCAATGTGCAGAAGAGAGGCCAGATGGCAGGGCATTGAACTGGTAATGATCCAAGCAGTAGGCAAAGCACAGATAGCTTTTGCTGTCTGGGTGGATGGAGACGTGAAGGTATGCATCCTGAAGGTATAGTGACACCAGATACTCCCCTGGGCACATCGCTGTGATGAAAAAGCAAAGATTACATCTTGAAGTGCATAGTCATCACATATATGTTGAGACGTTTGAGGTCCAAGATGGGACGACAGCCGCCGCCCTTCTTCGTAACCACAGTTTGGAATGAAAAACCTAACTGTGCTCTGGGGGAGGTAACAGTAAACTGGGTAAAAAAAAGACAAGTCCATCAAGCTCAACTTTTGCCTCATAAGACAAAGACATGAGGATTGTGTAGCTTTCCTGCTGCAAAATAAGTTAGTCTTTATCAGACCTTACGGTTTTACCTATTAATACACAGTACAACCATGTATGTTCCCTTTTGAAAGAAATGTATCTAATCGTCTCTTAAAGGTACACTTTGTATCTGCCATAACCACATCCTTGGGCAAGAAATTACATAATTTAACAGACCTTACTGTAAAAAAAAAAAAAAAAAAAAACATTTCCTCTGCTGAAGTTGAAACCTCCTTTACTATAATCTCAAGGGGTGTCCCCTGATTATTTGATCAGGTCTTGGAATGAATAGCTCACCAGAGAAATCCCTGTTTTGACCTCTCATATACTTGTACATTGTGATAAAATTTACTCTTAGCTGTCTTTTCTCTAGAGTAAATAAACCAAGTTAGTCCAGTCGTTCCTCATAAGTCAAGTACTCCATTCCCTTAATTAATTTTGTTGCTCTTTGCTGTACTCTCTCCGGTTCTAGAATATCCTTTTTCAGAACTGGTGCCCAAATCTGCACTGCACGACAGTGGCAAAATGATGTTATCAACTCTTCTTTCAATATAACTTTTTATGCAAGACAGGACATTCTTTTCATTTGCTACTGCTATTTGGGCACAGTTTCAAAGTTTGTAGTTTACAAGGATTCCCAGGCCTCTCCTAAAACGATTACATTAAAGGGATAGTAATACTTCATTTTAACTTTATTTTATTTTGTAGGCATTAAAAAAACATGAAGAATGATATAAGTCTTATCTCTGAAACCTTTATGGTTTAAGAGATATTCACAAACAAAATATCCCCCCCTGTTCAACCACATCAGAAGGGAGATGCCCAGGTAGACTGCAGAGAGGGACAATCTTCAATTAAGATAAGGGAAAAAGCTGAAAAACTTGTCAAGGGGGGGAAGGGCTTTCATTGTTTTCATACAAAGAAAATTGTCCCCTTCTGTTATCTGTCCTGTCATACAACCAGACTCACATCTGAGAAGAGATGGCTTACACTAGGAAAAAGGGGCGGGGAGGGGAACTTTGCTTGTGAATATCTCATAAACCATAAAGGTTTGAGAGATAAGACTTATATCATTCTTCATGTTTTTTTTAATGCCTACAAAATAAAATAAACTTAAAACGAAGTATTACTATCCCTTTAAGTTCATAAGTAGCACTGGGATTTTTCTTTGCAAATGCATGACTACACTTTCCCACATTAAACTTCATATTCCATTTGGGTGCTCAATCTGCCATTTTATGTAAATCCCTCTGTATACGACAAATATCCTGTTCTGATTTTATTACCCTGCATAATTTAGTGTCATCTGTAAATAATGATATTTTGCTTTCTATATCTACTTTCAGGTCATTTTTAAAAATGTTAAAAAGCAGTGGACCAAGTACTGAACTCTGAGGTACTCCACTCTCCACTTTAACTGTATTGGAGAATTATCCATTTACAACCACACACTGTTCCCTATCCATCAACCAGTGTTCTATCCAATTGCAAAGGTTATCCCCTAGACTCAATTTCCGTATTTTATACCCCAAAAGGCTGCAACATACTTATCATAGAACCTGAAAAGATTAGTTTGGCATGTTCTATTTCTCATGAAGTCATGTTGATTCTGTCTTATAATCTTATTTTTTGTGGTGTAATCCTGAACATAATCCCTTCTAGCAGTTTTCCCACTACAGAGGTCAAACACACGTCTATAATTCCCAGGTTCTGTTTTAGTTTCCTTCTTAAATAGAGGCATTACATTGGCTTTATGCCAGTCTTGTGGCACTGAGTCTGTGGTGAGAGAATCTTTAAAGAGAAAAAAGAGGGGTATTGCTAACACTGCACTGAGTTTCAGAAGAACTTTTGGATGTATACCATCAGGACCCGGTACTTTATCAGTCTTAATTTTGTTCAGTCTTCCCATGACCTTTATATCTGATAATGGTATGGTTTATTTATTACTTGATGGGTCTCTTCTACCATTCCATGTTCCAGTGTATATACTGATGCAAAGAAAGTGTTTTGAACAGCTGCCCTTTCTTTATCCTCTCTAATCAACTCACCCATCTAATTTTTGAAAGGTCTAGAACCTTCTATGCCGCCTGAAACATTGGTGCCTTGTCCAGCTCTTTTGGCACCCTTGACAAAAAGGAGCAATACGCTGGAAGGGATGCAAAATTACCTGCAAAATCCACTGGTCCACAACCAAGGAATCCCAGGCAACTCGATAAAGGCGTAGACTACCCCCTTCAAGTACCAGCGGACCAAGATTCTGTGAGTCATGTGGAAGATTGCTTGACAGACAGCCATTGGAGCAGTTTGTTTGGGCTGACACTCCTGCCTGGGCTTGAAAAGGAGCTCATGTTTTAAGCCTCCAAGCCTTGTGGCCATTGCACCTTTGTTTGGCGGGGAAAGCACAAAACAGATGCAGCTTCCTTGACATGAGTGGACATTTTGTGGGCATCTAAGGCAACAAGGTGCTCTTGCCCCCAGTAGCTTCAGTGATTTTCTGTTTTAATTCTGGTCCAAATAGGAACTTGCCCTGAAAGGGTAAGGAAACCAGTGACTTCTTGGAAGACTGATCCACAAACCAAATCTTAAGCCACAAAGTGAGTCACACAGCAGCAGAGAAAGCCAAGGCTTTAGCTGACAAGGTGATCATCTCAAAAAAGAGCCTCCGATACATAATTGTAAGCCTCTTTAATGTTGGCCAAAAGAACCAACAGATTGTCTTTGAAACCTTGGCACGGGCAGCCTCCATCAGCTGTTCACCATATATGGCAACAACCCTGTTAACCCAGGCAGAGGCATAAAGAGGTCTCAGTGGTGCTCCAATGGCCACAAAGTTGGCCCTGAGGATAGAGGCCAGATTCTTGTTGGCTTGGTGCTTTAAACCTGCTATATCTGCCAATTGCAGGGTAGTAGACTTAGCCAACCTGGACACTGAGGGATCCACAGTTGAAGGAGAGCCCCAATGAGCCAAAGCTTCCTCCGAAAAAAGGTACTGCTTAGAGAACCTTTTGGAGATAAGCAGCTGCTTGTCTGGGGTCTTCACTCATCCAAAATAATCTGGTCAAGAGTGGCATTAGGGGGAAAAATGTTGATTTCTTACACATCTAGAAGACATCTGTAGAGAAAAACCCCTCAGAGGTCTCAAAGACCTGAAGCATCTCTCTCAGGTGAGGGAAAGGGGTCATTCCCAGTCATTCCCATGAGTCCTATAAGGAGTAAGAAGAGTCCATAGCCTCATATTTCCCCTCCCTATCCTCCCAATTCCTCCTCTGAGGAGGGCCAAGAACCTAAGGAACACTCAGAGATAGGGGCCACATATTTAAATGTAGTGAGGGTCTTCCAAGATTGGAGGACCCTCTGAAAGGAGAAAGGGATTTGGGCCCCTGAAGACAACAACAGTGTTTTTACTTAAGTTGGCTTTTGTTCAGTGCTGGAGGGCCCTGGTTAAGTAGTAGTAGTAGAGAGATCTGGAATAAAATAAGAATGTGAGGTAATGCCACGTCCTTTGTATTAGATTTACCCCCATGTCCCTTAAAATCCGACATCCTGACAGTAAAAAAACTGTCTCACATTAGTATAAACTACCAGTAACAATTCCACAGACTAATAATTCACCCTAGAAGGCCAGAAATTAATTCACTTATCTGGCAGGCAAAGCTGTTAATCTGGAAAAGGAGAGCAAGGAGAGTCTGCCTCTGCATAGGGTAAGCAAGAGGAGTAAAATGGTGATTGCAAAACTGGCAGCCAATCGGAAGAAAGCCCCCAAAACGGACATTCTGGGAAACGTAGTCTTCTCTTTTGATGTTGCCTACAATGCCTACCCTCCAGCTGTGTGATTGCCATGGGCACTCAAGACACACAGGATGTAAACTGGATTAAAGGGTCCGAGGAGACAAGAATAAAGAGTCCGCTCTGACTTCTGTATGTCCAACAGGTGCTGAGATATGTCCCAGTGAATTCACCCATAGACGTCAATGGAGAATAGATGGCGGGTGAAGTTCACCCATAAAAGTCAATGGAGAATTGATGGCGGCGCGGGCACCTGTTCTTAAAGGGGCCACGGTACAAATTCAGACAACATGTGAAACATCACCCAAAGACCCAAAATTAAATTAAACCATTAAAAACTGCAGCCATCCTTGCGCCAGAGCCTAGGGAGCGAATAGATTATACATTTTACCCAAAATGAGTGCAGGAGCCAAAGGCTTAGAGAAAACCTCTATATGGAGAGACACCAGATAGGGACAAGTGGACCAAAGCACTTAAAGGGTTACTCACCAGTGTCTGAGGGTTACCACTGTGCAAGGAAGCAGAGCCCCAGGAGACTCTGGTGGGAAGGAAAACTTGGCATGCAAGATTTCCTCCACAGGGCTGAAGGGTCCACACAGCACCTGTACAGTGGTCAATGTACTCCAGGGGAAGCCCAGTAATGGTAACCCGCCTAATGGGGGAATTTTGACAGATAAATATCTAACATAAAATAATAATAAAAAAAAAAAAAAAAAAAGCTGGAGGAGTAGCCTCCACTTACAAGACTGTCCTTTGAGATGTGTCCTGCCCTCTATAAAAGGAGGAACTCAACCCCATGATACCTGTGTTCCATAATGGATGTAAGAGAAAAAGGGGTTACAAATAAAACATTGAAATATTGTGAAGTTGTATTTGTTTCATATGGTACTGTTGGTTTGAAGCCAAATTGCTCCACTTTATCTTTACATTTAAATCCAATGGTACCTAAATACAGTCATATAGATAAATGGATGGTTGGAATGACTAAATCCAACAATAAATGGGATGAGTTTTACAGCTAAGCACAATGGTAATACAATGTTTCATAGTCTGTAGGTAGTGAAAGCCTTAAAGTGATAGTAATGTTTCACAAAAACAGCAGCTCCAATTAATCTTCATAGTGTTTGAGCCATAGAGTGTTATTTCATTACTGTGAGCGTTGTAGTTCAAGACTGATTGAATGATAACGTTTCCCCCTCCCGCCCCTTTTACCTAGTGTAAGCCCCCACTCCTCAGATGTGGAATCCAGTCCATAGACCAGACAGCTCACATCAAGGGTCAATATTCTTACTGTGAGAACAATGAAAACCCTGTCCCCCTTGACAGTTTTTTCAGCTTTTTTCCTTATCTTAATTGAAGATTGTCCCTCTCTGCAATCTACCTGGACACTCCCTGCTGCTCTAAGCTGAGCAGTGTTACATCAGTAGAAGGGTCGGGAGGGGGATACTTGATCATTCAAATACGCTTATACTATCACACTGACAACATTGGAATAACACTCTCCAAGGCCTAAATACTATGATTATTCATTAGAGCTGCTTTTATTATGAAACATTACTATCCCTTTAAGTGAAACTTGAGCAGCAGCACTGCTGTTTGTGTACAGCCACGCAGAATTGAGAACCACATCTCTACTCTAAATAAAACAGTTAGGGTTTATTTTTTTTTTGTTTTCCTCCATTTTTGCACAGATGAAATAGGCCACCAAACACCAGAAAATAAAAATCACAAAAGCAAAATTAATAGTACATTTTATTACCATTTTTTCATAGAAGCAAAAAAAAAAAAAAAAAAAATTACAGAAACCTGTGTCAAATATCAAAAACAAAAGCGCTTTATTCAGCAGAGATGTAATGCTGATTTTTTTTTTTTGTGTTACAATGCAAAACAATCTGGGAAACAGAATGGCTATGAAAGAAAGAAAACAAGGCACATTTGTGAAATGGCAATAATTTAGAACTCTCTCAGGCCTCTACAGCTAGGCCTTACCGACAAATCTTCAGCACCTGTAACCTGCAAATTGCGTTACTTGTCAAACAGGATTATGTGAGAGCTAAGAGCAAATAAATACAGGCACTGAACATCTTGAGCTAGTAGGACAGTGTTTCTCATTGTTAGTCCTCAAGGCACATCAATAGGTCAACTTTTAAGATAGCCCTCCTTAATCATAGGCGAGTATACAGTTGCTCAGTCATTTTGACTGAGCTGCCTGTGCTTAATTAAGGATAACTTGAAACACTGACCTGTTGACCCTCCCCCCTTACAGAGGACTGGAGCAGAGTATCACTGTAATAGAGCCCACTCTGTGTGGCTGGTCATTGCAGCTATTTTTTTGACAGTAGTAAAACAAGTGAAACTATAGACAGGGTGTTCAATGTGCAGGCCCTACAACTCCCATCATCCTCTGCAGGCAGATGAAAGCTGAAGATGATTGGCATTGTAACCCAAGAACTGTTGGAGGCCATGCACATTGGTCATGCCTACAATACAGGCAAAGGCCTAGTGCACATGGACAACTTTATTGCAAGATTTTGCAGCAAAAAAAAAAAAAAAAAAAAAAAAAAGATTGCCACTGAAATGATTACATCTAATCCACCCTCGTGAATCACCCCATTGTAAACTATCTATTCTGTGATTATGTTGCAGCAAAGTTGCTGTTACAAAGTCACCCATGTGAACTAGGCCTCAGGAGGAGTGTGCGAGGTATTCAAAGAACATAATATATGAAACAGTAAAATGGCTAAACAAAGGTGCTATCCAAAAAACATACTGAAGGTGCACTCATGCCTTTAACATTTTAAAGTGATTTTACAATTGATTATACATCAGAGATGAAAAAAAAAATCAAATCAAAACAAACACCAGAATGTGCAGGGTTTTTCATCAAACCACAGGGATTGATTGAGTTATAAAATGTTATATAAAAGTTTTACAAATAGTAATACATATTTATTTTTAAACAAAGAAAAAAAATCCACAGGGAGGTTTTTGTAGGCAAAGTGTTTTAAGATATCCTACAGTCTTGTTGATTAAAAGGCAACTTGGCCACAAACCTCTCCTGTGATCTCTTTGGCATTTCAAACAATCATAAGGTTTTCCTTTTCTAAGCAATGCATGCTGAGAAGCAGACCAAGACAAGTGTTGAGGGGATTCTAAGCCTTAACAGTTTGAGTGCCAGAGGGGTATGCAAAGCACTGCACTGAATACCATTCTGGCACTCAGAGGGTTAATGTGACCCCATCACAAAATTTTAAAAAACAAAATTGCTTATTACTAGTATGCGTCAAAACTGCCTCTATCCAAAATGCTAGAAAATCCAAGTTTGAAAGATATTGACAGATATTTAATATTTTAAACCATCCCCTTTTTCACAATGTCACGTACCCTCTCTGCCTGGCACTATATGCAAATCAACTTATATGCACACAGTGCCATGCAATGTGGCAAAATGACCACCAAAAAGGTGTGGATGTACTCTCTGGCATTTACAAGGAAATTATCATATCCAGAGAACAGGTGTCTCATATCAAAGGCCTGTATTCTATTTTAGATGAGTGTGAGTGTGTCTAGGTGATTTGTAAATAAAACCAGTATTTAAGTTATTTAATGTTTTTGAAGCTGATCTGTGTTTTTTTCTGCCAGTTAGTGCCAGTTTCCAATCTGATAAAAACAACCATTCATGCTATATACCTAGTCAAATCTTTCTGGTAAACCCACCACTTCTTCCTAGGACACAGGTCCCTCTCTGGTCTAGTGTAATGTACAGGACAATTTAAATGCATATTAAAGTAACTGGCTTGCTGGTTGGTTGCTTATTTGGGGGAGGGATGTGACTGGGTCACTTCAATGATCTTTGTTAAGGGGTTCCTAAGCGAGATCAAAAAAGTGTGACTGTAAAAAAAAATTAGACCTTTCCACAGTAAGACGTATATCTGTGGAAGAGAGGATACACCTGATGGTTTGTGTCAGATGTACAGTATAGACTATTTTGGCATTAATACTCAGATGATGAACGTCAATTTACCGACTTGCAATACTGTATTTAAATTAACAGTATCAAAAAAGTTAATACATTAATTTCACACTACACAAAATACTGAAATGTTAATATCCAGGTTTAATCAAAGCAATAAAAAAAAATAAAGAATAAAATCCAGACCTACTGGATTTATTTAGTTGATATATGTATTATATGTATATATATTTTATATAAAAAAGGTATCTTATTTTGTCAATAAAATTGGATGAAATGAATTAAACAAAGTTTAAGAAATCTTGCTCTTTTAACCCCCTGGGTGCTACAAACATCCAAAACATTGCTTTGCAATGGACTGGAGATGTCTAACATCCAAGGGGTTAATCAAAGGCAAGAGGGTTGCATATGTGATTATACAAAATCTGTGGTGAGAGATCAGCTGCTCACCAGCTAGAAGACAAGTTACCAGTAACCGTCAGTAGAAAAGGTTATTGCTGCAATTCTCAGGCCAAAGCCTCTGCACCAGCAGCTCGTGCCAACATTGCAAGTTGCAGGCTTGCAATTTTCTTTGCTTTCGGAATTCAAGGGATCATTACAGTTCATTTCTTTATAAGCACAGACAACAAGCACACTCTTCTGCCCAAGGTTCACATACAAAATTTCACCATAAGATGCATAGTAAAATATTACAGCTCCTAGCAGATATACTGAATAACCCACTACAGTATTAGTATGTGCCACAACGTCAGTGGTGTGACTATGCCCACCGATGAGGCATTCATGGTTAACATTACAAGAGAGGCATTATGATGCCATGTTTGAGCTGGTAAGGGCACTCCCCGATGCAAGGAATGGTCAGGAGCTGTGACCTAGGATAAAACAAGCAACCCCTGACAAGGCGTGGCACAAAACAATTACCAAGTGATCTCTCAACCATCAGTGCTCCCAATATTGCATAGCCCCTTCCCCCCTCCCTTTGCCAAGAAAAAGATTGGCTCACACTCAAGTGAGTGAAATGTTTAGAGTAACAGTGCATTGGGTTCTAGCAGAAAAGCTTGACAAAGCAGTTCTGGCAGTACGGCTTGTCGTTCTGCTCCTTGAAGGTGCCTTTGTTGAGCTGCTTTAGGCAAAAGGCACAGACAAAGTGCTCTGGGTGGAACTTTTTCCCCATAGCGGTGATACATCGACCAGTGATGGGCTTCTGGCAGCCAGAGCAGAGAGAGCCACGGCGCTCATGGTAATGTACCTCGCAATATGGCTGCCCATCATGTTCAAAAAAGCTTCCATTGATGAAAGGGGTGAAGCATTCCTGTGGGGATAAGCAAGTAGACAATTATGTTCACATTGATAGAGAAGGGGAGCAAAGGAAAACATGGGTCATTCATAAAGAGAAAGAGGTGCAATACTGAAGCAACTCAATTACATCACAGGGAGAAATAAAAATATTTTCATTTAAATGAGGCTTTTAACCTCTAAATGCTACACAAGTCACCAGCATTTTGCTTTGCAAGGAGTTGGAGAACTCACTAGCAATTAAGGACATAAAAGCACTATTTGAATCAATGGGAATTTGTAGAATTTTCATTTCAGCCCTAAGGTTCAGGTGGTTTAATTTTCAGCTTGAAGAATACAGCGCTATGTGTACAGCAGTATGTATAACAGTAGAATAGCGGGAAGGTCTAAATGCATGGGTGAAAAAGCAAGAGCGGAGCACGAGTTCACAACAGTGTGTGAGAAAAACATGATAGAAGCTCAAAGTTTATAGTGCACAGCCGTGTGCTGGGCAAAGAAGCAAGGCAGCAGAGTAAGGGTCATAGTGCAAAATAGTGTGTGAGAAAGGGAGCCAAAGCAGCAGAGCAAGGTTCATATCATTCCAAAGCAGTGTGTGAGAAAGGGTGCCAAGGTAGCAGAGCCAAGTTCATGGAATAAAGCAGTGTGTGAGAAAGGGTGCCAAGTTCATGGAATAAAGCAGTGTGTGAGAAAGGGTGCCAAGGTAGCAGAGCCAAGTTCATGGAATAAAGCAGTGTGTGAGAAAGGATGCCAAGGTAGCAAAGCTAAGTTCACAGTGTAAAGCAGTGTGCGATAAGGGGTGCCAAGGTAGCAGAGCAAGGTTCATATCGTTGCAAAAGAAGGAACCAAGGTAGCAGAGTAAGGTTCACAATGCAAGGCAGTATGCAAGAACCGGTGCCAAGGTAGCAGTACAAGGTACACAATGCACAACTGTATGTAAGAGAATCAAGGTAGCAGTGCAAGGGTCATTAGTCCCATAGCAGTAAGTAAGAGAAGGAACCACTTTAGCACTGAGAGGCTAATAGTGAGTGTGTGAGAATACGCAAGTCATGATAAGAGGATTTTAGTCTTACCTGTTAAATCCTTTTGTCTTAGTCCATACAGGTCACTGGTAACTCTGGGCAGGTGATCTGCCCCTTTAAAGCACAACTTTCAGATAACAGCAAGTCACCATGCATTCATTAAATGCATGGCGACTAGCTTGAAAATAGAGGTCTTACCATAAAAAAATACATGTGTCTAAAGGAATCTGTCCTGTATCGGGACTGATGGGCAGGTTAGTGCGGTCTGTGTGCCTGTGCCGTCAGTCCCTTCCAGTGACCATATGGTTCAAAGCAGTCTACTCAATGGAGACCGGGACTGACGGCGCAGGCGCAGACACAAGATGTCTGCACTCTAGCCTGGGTTCCGGTCTCCAAACGGGGCGGATTCCTGTAGACACATCTATTTTTTAACGGTAAGCCATCTATTTTCAAGCTAGTCGCCATGCATTTAATGAATGCATGGCGACTTGCTATTATCTGAAAGTTCCGCTTTAAGTAGGCAGGAACAATTCTAGAGTTGTATGGAGGGGGTGGAGCGTACCTTCCCTCCTCTGTTGCAGCTAGCCAATCAGCTCCAGTAAGATTTGAGACACTAACTATTGACTAGATAGTAAAAGGGGAAGAAGACTCCTGTGAGCATGACCCAGACGGACCCCCACAGTCTGCCACAGGAGAGCCAAGCATGGTCCCTTGACAGGATGGGAGACCAGTAACCTGTATGGACTAAGAGAAAAGGATTTAAAGGGGATCTCTCACCTAAATACATGTAATGCTCATTAGTTAGAGCAGTTCTCTAAAACACTGAAAATAGTGTTCATTACATTTAAAAAGCAGTTACATTCGCAAGAATTAAACTTTAAAAAGTGTCTGGAAGCCTACTTCCGGTTTGCCGAACTTTGCCGACCAGAGACAGCTCCGTCCCACTACCCATCATCCTCCAGCGACGGAGGCTGTCTGTCACTAAAGTGGAGCAATCACATTGGCTAGATATCGATCTCTTTGACGAACTTTGACGACCAGCGACAGCTCCGTCCCACTACCCATCATCCTCCGGTGACGGAGGGTGTCTGTCACTAAAGTGGAGCGATCGCATTGGCAGAGATCGATATCTAGCCAATGCGATTGCTCCACTTTAGTGACAGACAGCCTCCGTCGCCGGAGGATGATGGGTAGTGGGACGGAGCTGTCGCTGGTCGTCAAAGTTCGGCAAGCTGGAAGTAGGCTGCCGGACACTTTTTAAAGTTTAATTCTTGCAAATGTAACTGCTTTTTAAATATAATGAACACTATTTTCAGTGTTGTAGAGAAATGCTCTAACTAATGAGCATTACATGTAGTTAGGTGAGAGATGCCCTTTAACAGGTAAGGCTAAAATCCTCTTTCCTCTGTCGTCCAATACAGGTTACTGGTAACTCTGGGATGTCCAACCAGAGGCGGGAAGTAAGGCAAGGACCAGGCGCAAGGCCCCTAAAGTCACCAGAGCAGATATGAACCATCAGATCAGAGATAGCCCAACAACAAGGGAGTGTCAACGGACACTGAACAGGGGTACAACACCCCAACTGTTACACAGCACACTGAACTAGAGCCAACGGGGGCTCAAAAGTGAAGAAAGCTACAAAACTAGTAAGGGGAATAGAAACTTTAAGTTTTGAAGAAAGGCTAGAAAAGTTAAACTGGTACACACTAGAAAAACGGCGTCTTAGAGGGGATATGATAACACTGGACTTGATCCAAGACTTAATAGTCACTTTGGATGCAGGTCTTCCTGCCCTGGAACCCTCAGGAATGACGAACAGCGAGTCAGATTGCCTGACAGACTCAGTGCGATGTACATAAAACTTGAGACAACGCACCACATCTAACAAGTGGAGATACCTCTCCTTGTCAGAGGTGGGATCAGGGCAGAAAGAAGAAACTCCTGAAAAGTGCGAAGCACCGCCTTGTCTTTGTAAAACACCAAAAGGGTGATTTACAGGACAGAGCATGTAACTTCGGGACACGGCGAATCGAGACGATCTCCAGGAGAAAGGCCATTTTCCACATTAACATGCATAGAGGAATGGTAGCCAGAGACTCAAAGGGAGGGCACTGAAGAACACCCAAAACCAAGTTAAGATCCCATGGAGGAGCGGGATTCTTAAAGACAGGACGCCCTGAAAGAAAATCTTGACATCAGGAAGAATGGCAATGTGCCTCTGAATGAAAACAGAGAGCAGAAGTCTGAACCTTAAGAGAACTCAGACTGAGACCCTTATCCACACCATCCTGCACGAAGGCCAGGACCGTAGGCAGATCAAATTCCTGAGACAGGTCCCTATCAGCACACCAAGATAGAAAGGTCGACCAGACATGATGGTAGGCCTTAGAAGAAACAGGTTTGCGGGCACCAAGCATAGTAGCCACCACACCAGAAGAAAAACCCATCTTCAGTACTGAGGATTCAATTGCCAAGCCGTCAAAGCTAGACGATGAACATCCTCCTTCCACAGGTAACCCTGTAGAAGAAGATCTGGATGGCAAGGGAGCCAGAATGGTTCCGCCACTGACAGATCCAGAAGCTCAGGAAACCAAGCTTGTAGAGGCCAGTATGGAGCAATCAGAATGACTGGACAGCGTTCCAGTCTCAATTTCCGCAACACCCTGTGCAACATGGGGAGGGGAGGAAAGATGTAAGCCAGAGGAAATAGCCAAGGAATGGACATGGCATCCACCGCTATAGTCAGAGTATCTCTCCAGTGAGAGCAGAACCTCAGAAACTTCCGGTTGTGTCCTGTCGCCATCAGGTCGATGCAAGGAAGACCCCACTTCTGAACGATGAGGGTGAACACCTCTGGGTGCAGCTCCCACTCACCACTGTCCACTGTGTGTGGACTGAGGAAGTCCGCCATGAAACTGTCTATGCCAGGAATGTGCACAGCGGATATGGCAGGAACGTGTTCTTCTGCCCAGGACAAAATAGCCTTGACCTCTAACCAAGCAGCGAGACTTCTTGTTCTGCCTTGCTTGTTGATGTAAGCCACGGCTGTGGCGTTGTCGGACTGTACCGTCTTCCAGCTGGGGTGTCCAATGACGAAGGGCAGGAAATATCACCCGAAGCTGGGAAGGAGAGATTCCTCCAGAGACCACTGACCCCGAGCGACCCAGTACTGCTCCCCAGCCGGAGAGGCTGGCATCCGTCGTCACCGTGGTCCAGAAGGATATCAGGAAGGACTTGCCCTTCAGCAGATTGGAGAGGTCGAGCCACCACTACAAACTCCACATGAAGAGGGAGGGATACGGATGACTTCAGAAGGTCCAGCTGACTCCTGCACACCTGGATCACAAACCTCTGGAGTTCCCTGGTGTGAGCCATGACAAATGGGACTGCTTCTATGGTGGAGATGAATTTCCCCACTAGAGAGGACAGCTTCTTGGCTGGAAGTGGATCTTGAGCCAGAACAACAGAAACCCTGTGGGCGATCTGGTGCAATATCTTGTCTGTGAGAAACTCCATGCTCTGCTAAATGTCGAAGAGAAGGCCCAGGAAGACCAGATGCTGGGAAGGGACAAGATCCGACTTGTCCTTGTTGATGATCCACCCATGATGGGTGAGTGCATGAATGCAGTACTGAACCTGCTGATGAACAAGTTCCGATGAAGGTGCCTTCATAAGCAGGTTATCCATGTATGGAGTGACTCTGATGTCATTCCTATGGAGGACGGACAATAAGGCTCCCAGGACACGACTGAAGACTTGAGGAGCTGTAGTCAGATCAAAAGGAAGAGCTGAAAACTGAAAGTGCCCTTGGTCGCAGGTGAATCCGAGATACTGCCGGTTCTCTGGATGAATGGCGATGTGTAGATATGCGTCCTAAAAATCCAGAGAGGCAAGGAATTCCCCCGGGGACATAGCAGGAATCACTGTCCTTAGGGACTCCTGGTGATGATGAGTCCTGATCACGAAGGAATTGAGATCCTTCAAATCCAAAATGGGACGACAACCTCTGTCCTTCTTGGAGACCACAAAGTTGTCTGAGTAAAAACCCATAACTCTGTCCTGAACTAGAACCGGCTCTAGAACATCCTTCTTCAGAAGGGCCTGTATAGTGCCACTTGAACAGACTGTGTTTCTCTGCGCCCTGGGGAGTATGAGAAGGAAAAAAGAGAAAAGGACGAAAGGGATCCTGTATCCTTCAGCTACCACCTCTAAAACCCATGGGTCCGCCACTGAATCCTCCCAGACACTGCAGTAGTGATGCAGACAGCCACCCACAGCAGAGTGGGGACCTGGGTTCGGTGAGTCATGTCGAAGAAGGCTTGGAAGCCTTAGGATTGGAGGAGACCTTGGGCTTCCATTGCTGTTTGGGCTTGGAGGAGGCACGCATAGCTGAGGGAACCACCTGGTTCGCCGACGTGTCTCAGTCTGAAAGGAACAAAAAAAACGATTACGCTTGAGAGGTGTTTTCTGCCTGGGGACCAAAGGCAGAAGTGTACTTTTACCTCCTGTGGCCTCACTAATCAGATCCTTAAGAGCTGGCCCAAACAATAACGTGTCTTGAAAAGGTAAGGAGAGCAAGGCTTTCTTAGAAGCGGTGTTAGCAGACCAGATCTTGAGCCAAAGAGCCTGTCTGGCAACCACAGACATGGTGGAAACACTAGCCACCAAACGGATGGCATTAAATAAGGCAGTAGAAACAGTGCTGGGCCTCAGAAATTTTGGCAAGAAGGTGCAACATATCCGAAGTAGGAGCACCCTGACGGACAGCCAGTGCGAGTTGTTCAGTCCAGACCGCAATGACCTTGTTAACCCATGCCGCAGCGAACACTGGACACATGACGGTACCAGCAGTGGCAAAAATGGACTTGAAGGAAACCTCAAGTTTCTTGTCAGTCCAGTCCTTCAGAGCGGAGGGGTCAGAAACTGGCAAGGCAGTAGACTTAGATAGCCTGGAGACAGAAGCATTCAATTTGGGGGGGATGAACCCACTGAGCAAGCGCCACCTCAGAAAAGGGGTAAAGCTTGGCAAATTTCTTGGAAACAGAAGGTTTCCTGTCTGGGGATTTCCACTCATCAGAAACAAGGCAGTCAAGAGTTAGGTTAGGTGGAAAACAAGTAAGGGGCTTTTTAGGCTCCTGAAACACATCAGATGGATCTGAAGAAACCTCCTGAACTAAGGGAATGTTTAGGGTAGTCAAGACAGCCCTGATCAGGCCCTCAGCCGAGGGCTCAGGATCAGCCTCAAAGGGGTTCCCAAAAAACTGAGAGGAGCCCATAGCAGAACATTCCTCAACATCTGAATCCACTAACAGTTCCTCCTCAGGGGAAATCTGATACATCAGGTACTCCCTGCGGTTTAGGCAGGAAGAGGGGGTCTGCCATGAATGGAAGACCCCCTGTAACTGGGATGGAAAGAGTTGCAATGTAAACCGGTGGTCCCTAGTAGCAGCCTTGAACTCTTGCACCCAAACTGGCTCTAATGCATGGCTGGATGTCCCTGGAAGAGACTCAGGGGCATCAGAACATGCTGGGCATAAATGACCTGAGTATTCTCTAGGTAACCCTGAATGACATGAGGCGCAATGCGCAATAGGAGACACAGAGACCTCAGCGTCCTTAGTCTTAGGCCTGGCCCCAAGCTCCAATGGATTAGACATTCTCAGTGTCAAAAACGTTACAGTATAAAGAATCACCCAATTTACAGTGTGTAAGATTAAAGTTTCAACCCAGAAATTGCTAAAATACACTTATCTGGCAGGCGAAGGGTTAATCTGAGGAGGAGAGAAGGAGAGTCCAAGCCCTGCGTAGGATACTCGTTCTAGAAAAGGCACAAAATGGCTGCTGCAGCAGGAGCCAATCAGAAAGGAGAGCTCGAAGAAAGCGCTCATGGGCAATGTAGTTTCCATAGAAAAAGTACCCTAACAGGGACAGAAGCCCCCTGAGCCCCCCAACACACTTGAAACATGAACAGGATGAAAGAGAAAGGGCAGACAATTAAAATGAGCCATCTCTGAAGTCGCTACGTTGAGTGGTTGCAGAGATATGTCCCTGACTGTGCAGTCCATACAAGTGAATGGAGCAATGGCGTCTATGCGGTAAAGTGCGCAGTAAAGGCGCGCAACTTAAATTTTGCAAAGTGGACAAGTAAAAAACAATGTACATGAAACATCACTAGAACATGTTAGGAAACCCAGAACACACTGAACACAGTAGGGAAAGTGTCAATAACACCCCCAAAGATGCAAAACCAGCAGCTAAAGGGTTGTTACCACAGAAACTTACTCCAAAACACCCAACAGACATACAGATAAACCCAATGAGTGCAGGAGTGTGTAATAAGAACTCCAAAGGAAAAACCACTGTGCGGAGGGGCACTGTGGGACACGTGAACCTGCAGCACTCAAAGGGTTGCTCACCTTTCCTGCAGATCTTCTGTCTTCAGAATACCATGTATTAAGAAGAAGCCTCGGTGGGCAACTCCTGAGGAAAGAACTTTAACCCAAGATTTTCCCCCCAGGGCTTAGGGTCCACAAAAAGCACCTGGTTACTGAGCTAGCCACATCTAAGGGCATGGTTTGTTATGGTAATCCGCCTAATGGTGGTATTCCATTTCTAACAGAAAAATAAAAAACATTTCTAAAACTATAGCAGAACTGTTCTCTTGCCTGTGTCTTCACCAAGGAACAAATCTTACTGGGGCTGGTTGGCTAGCTGCAGCCAAGGAGGGAAGGTAGGCTCCATCCCCTGCATACAATTCTAGAATTGTTCCTGCCTACTTAAAGGGGCGGATCGCCTACCCAGAGTTACCAGTAACCTGTATTGGACGACAGAGAAAACAGTGTAAAGTGTGCATTTTTATCCAGCCATGCAGGGGGTGGTGTTAAGTTCACAGTGCTTAATGAGATCCAGGGGATCACTGCGAGATTCATTCTAGAAGAGTGCTTTGTGTAAAGTGAAGGAGATACTATAGTTTCATTATATTTTTATAATGCATAGCATCTTTTTAAAATAATAAACCTGCATATTCTTCTTGCATATCCAGTTAAAAGATTATCCCTCCAGCCCCTTTCCATTATACCATGAAGAGGGTCAGTGTTTGATGAAACAAGCAGGGCTTTTGCTATGCTGACACAATATTGTCCCTCATTGCTATCCATCCGGAGCCGCTTTTGCATAGGAGGGAAGTTAGCATGACATGATGAAAAGGGGTGGGAGGGGGTATCTTTTAACTGGATTTACAAGTAGAATATGCAGGTAAATTATTTTAAAAATATACTATACATTATGAAAAAATTAGATCGAACAATTATTTGACTTTACTATCCCTTTAAGCAATGAGTTGGCGATGATTCCAGCATTCTGAAAAGTTAAACGTCCCATTTAAAGGGATAGTATTGTCATTTGTATAAAAAATAAATAATCTTGCAGCCAATAAAAACAAACTAAATGCCCCTGGTCCCATCTCTCAAACCTTTATGGCTTGAGAGATAATCGTAGTTAAGGTTCCCCCCTCCCTCCCCTTTTCCCTGACGTTGACTGCAGGGGAATCTGGTCCTTAGACAAGCAGAAGCTCTTCAGCAGACCCAAGATCACGTTTATGAGAAATAAATCATTCACTGGAATAGTCTACAAAGTGTACTTGCAAACCAGGCACACTTTGTAGACTGTTTCAGGGAAGTATTTCATTCTCAATAACACAATCTCGGCTCTGCTGAAGACCCTCCGATGGTCCCCAGGCCAGATTCTCCTGCAGTCAGCTGGAGCGCTAACGTCAGGGAAAGGGATGGGAGGGGGGAACTTTAACTATGATTAACTCTCAAGCCATAAAGGTTTGAGAGATGGGACTGGGGGCATTTAGTTTAAGTTTTTAATCACTGCAAGATTATTTTATTTATTTATTTTTTAGAAAAATGACAATACTATGCCTTTAAATCAATGGAGATTTTTGGAATTTGTATTTGTCCTCTACAGTGCGCAGCTGGTTTGCTCCATAATTATTCAAGTTCTTCTTAGTACATCAGCCTCAAGTGTCATTAAATAGCAAAAATCCATATGCGTATTGAGTGTATTAATCATTATAAAATGCAAACAGATTTTTTTGTAGCTTTAACTTCATGTTCAGAAAACAAAAACACTTAACCCTTTGAATGCCAGAGGGGTACACACTGCATTGTAAAGCAATGCATTGCACATCCCGCTGGCACTCAAAGGGTTAAAATAAAATACATGAGCTACTCACACAAATACTTACAAGACGTAAGGTACATAACTAAGGACACATATAGACTGTAATAATCTGGAGAATGTCCAGAGGGGTGGGCAATGCACTGTACCTGGCACTTTAAGAGTTAAAAGGGGATCCCTGAATGGTGGGAGAGAATTTCTGAGTAAAGACTTTAAAGCGGAACTTTCATTCAAATTAAAGTGCACCCCAAATCGTTATTCACACAGAAATATTTATATCAATACTTTTATTACCCCGAATAAATCCAGCATTATTGAGAAATCCAACTTGTTCAGAGACTTACAGGCAGGCATCAGCGCAGACATTTTGCCGAAGAGGCATCTGTGAGTCTGCGCGGTCACTCCCGGTCTCCTCTAGGATTGATGAGGGGAGTTGCATTGTACCCTAAGGTACAGGAAGGGACTGATGGTGCAAATGAACAGATGCCTCCACAGCAAGATGCCTGCTGGTGAGTCTCCAAACCAGTTGGATTTCTCAATAATGCCGGACTTATTCAGGACAATACAAGTGTTGATATGCATATCGTTAGGTGAATAATAATTTGGGGGCACTTTAATTTGAATGAATGTTCCACTTTAAAGGGTTAGTAATACCTGTAATTAAGTTGATGCAGTATGGTAGATTTAAAAAAAAAAAAAAATAAAGTATCTGGAGAAAGTCCTACATCTCAAAAAGGTTTGAGAGATGTTCGCTGCTAAAGTTCCCCCTCCCTCCCCTTGTCCTGACGTCAGAGCTCTACTGACAGCAGGAGATCCCAAGCCCTGGGACCAGCTGGTGGCTCTTCAGCAGAGCTAAAAAGGGGATTTTAGTCTTACCTGTTAAATCCTTTTCTCTTAGTCCATACAGGTTACTGGTAACTTCGGGTAGGTAATCAGCCACTTTAATATGCAGGAACAATTCTGAGAAGTGACTGCTGGGTGGAGCCTACCTCCTCTCCTTAGCTTGCAGCTAGCCAATCCCCAACCAGTAAAATTTGACTAACTATTGACTAGGTAGTAAGAAGGTAAAGGAAGACTCCTGTGAGCATGAACCCGAAAGGACCCCCACACGTTCTGCCACAGGAGAGCAAAGCATGGTCCCTTGACAGGGTGGGAGACCAGTAACCTGTATGGACTAAGAGAAAAGGATTTAACAGGTAAGACTAAAATCCTATTTTCTCTGTCGTCCAATACAGGTTACTGGTAACTTTGGGATGTCCAGCCATTAAGTTCCCCAGGGTGGGAAGAAAGGCAAGAACAAGACACAGGCCCCAAAAGTCACCAGAACACCAATTAACCTACAGATCACGAAGAGCTCAACAATAACTGCAACGGACACTGAAAAGGGGTAAGACAGACCCCAGGAACAGATACACAGCACACTGAACTAGCTCCAACAGGGCTCAAAAGTGAAAGAGTACTGAGAGAAGAATGAGATCTTAGACAGGCAAGTCTGTCTCCAGGATCTTCCTCCCAAAACTGGCCGATGCCACCACATCCACACAATAGTGTTTGGAAAATGTATGCACAACCAAGTGACCGCCTTGCACAACTGATCAGCAGAGGTCTGATTCTTGTAGGGCCAAGATGCCCCAATAGACCTCGTAGAATGAGCCATGACCCGAAAGGGAACAGACTTCATCCTAAGTTCGTAAGCCTTACGAATAGTGGACTTCATCCAAGAAGCAATGGTTACCTTGGAAGCAGGCTTCCCTGACCTGGGACCCTCAGGAATGACAGAGTGGCAGACTGCCCCAAGAACTGCGATGCACATAGAACTTGAGCAACAAACAACATCCAACAGATGAAGATCCTTCTCCCTATCAGAAGTAGGGTTAGGGCAGAATGAAGGAACCGCAATCTCCCGATTAATGTGGAACTCAAACACCACCCTCGGGAGAAACTCCTGTGAAGTGCGAAGCAATGCCTTGTCCTTGTGGCCTACAAGACAGGGAATGCAGCTCCGCAACACGGAGAACAGAAACGATCGCCAGGAGAAAAGCCATCTTCCACATCAGCATACTTAGAGGAACAGTAGCCAAAGACTCGAAAGGAGGACGCTGAAGTACTCCCAAGACCAGGTTAAGATCCCACTGAGGAGCGTGAGTCTTAAACACCGGATGGGTATAAACAGGCTTAAGTGCACTAAGCATGGTAGCCACCACACCAGAAGAAAAACCCTTCGTAAAAATTGAGGATTCAACCTCCATGCCGCCAAAGCCAGATGATGAACGTCTTCCTTCCAGAGGTAACCCTGTAGAAGAAGATACGGACGGGAGGGAAGTCGAAGAGGTTCTGCCATTGAGAGATCCAGAAGCTCCAGAAACCAAGCCTGACAAGGCCAGTACGGAGCAATTAGAATGACTGGGCTGCGCTCCAGTCTCAGTTTCCGTAGCACCCTGTGCAACAAGGGGATGGAAGGAAAGATGTATGCCAGAGGAAAGGTCCACAGGATCGACAATGCATCTACTGCCAGAGCCAGGGGATCCGCCCAGCAAGAGCAGAACGTTGGAACCTTCCTGTAGTGCCTGGTTGCCATCAGATCGATGCATGGAAGACTCCACTGCTGGATGAGGAGGTTGAACACCTATGGATGCAAGAATGTTGTCTATGCCAGGGATATGAACTGTGGAAATGGCAGGGACATGCTCCTCTACCCATGATAAAACAGCTTTGACCTCTAGCCAAGCTTCGAGAAGTCTTGTGTTGCCTTGCTTGTTGATGTAGTTTACCTCTGTGGCGTTGCCAGACTGTACCCTGACAAGGCAATCCCCCAGTTGTTGAGTCCAGTGTTGTAGGGCATGAAATATTGCCCATAGCTCCAAGACATTGATGGGAAGGAGAGATTTCTCTGGGACCATTGGCCCTGAACACTCAAGTGCCCCAGGACCACTCCCCATCCAGAGGGGCTGGCATTCGTCGTTACTGTTGTCCAGAGTGGCCCCAGGAAGGGTCTGCCTTTCAGGAGATTGTTCAGGTTGAGTCACCATGAGAGGCACTGCTCCACGTGAATAGGGAGAGATAGGGACCTCTCCAGGAGATCCAGTCGACCCCTGCATGCCAGGATTAGAAACCTCTGAAGTTCCCTGGTATGAGCCATGGTAAAGGGAACCACTTCTATGGTGGAAATGAACTTCCAAACCAGGGATGACGGCTTCTTGGCTGGAACTGGATCCTGAGACAGTATGGCCTGGACCTCCAGTGCTATCTGATGAGCCACTTCGTCCATGAGGAACAACATCCCCCTCTGAGTGTCGAAGAGGATGCCCAGAAAGACCATCCTCTGGGAAGGAACAAGGTCTAACTTGTCCAGATTGATGATCCACCTGTGATGGGAAAGAGTATGAATGCAATTCTGCACCTGCTGATGAAGGAGTTCTGGAAAAGAGGCCTTCAGGAGGAGGTCGTCCATATACGGAGTAACTCTGATGCTCCCAGGACTCTGTTGAAGACCTGAGGAACCGTGGTCAGACCAAAGGGGAGGGCTGAAAACTGGAAATGCCCTCAGTCGCAGGCAAAGCAGAGATATTGTCGACTCTCTGGTTGAATGGTGATGTGCAGATAGGCATCTTGAAGTTCCAGAGAGGCCAGAAATTCCCCAGGGGACATGGCTGCTATCACTGTGCACGGTGACTCCTGGCGATACTGGGACTTGACCACTAAGGATTTGAGAGCCTTCAAATCAAAAACGGGATGACAGCCGCCGTCCTTCTTGGAAACCACAAAGAGGTTGGAGTAGAACCCCAAGCCCCTCTTCTGAGGAGGAACTGGTTCCAGGACAGCCTTGTCTAGAAGGGCCTGAATGGCCTCTTCGAAACGGCGGCACTTTTCCGCTCCCAAAGGAGAATGTGAAGAGAAGGTTCTGGAAGGAGGAAATGAGGTGAAGGGGATCCTGTACCCCGTAGCCACCACCTGCAAAACCCACGGGTCCACCACAGAGGCCTGCCAAGCCGAGAGGTAGTGGTGTAAGCGGCCACTTACCTGCGGATGGGGACCCCGGGTTCAGAGAGTCATGCAGGAGGAGGTTTGGAAGCCTTGGGCTTGGTGGAAGACTTGGGCCTCTATTGCTGCTTAGGCTTGGATGAGGAGCGCAGAGCCTGAGGGACCGTCTGGGTCGCTTGGCTCGATTCAGCGCGAAAGGGACAAAAAGCCGATTCCTTTTGACAGGCACCTTTTTCCTCAGGACCAATGGCAAGCGAGTACTCTTCCCACCAGTGGCTTCACTGATCAGATTCTTGAGCTCAGGGCCAAACAGTGAGGTGCCCTGAAAAGGCAAAGACAGGAGAGCCCTCTTGGAGGCCATGTCAGCAGACCAGATCTTGAGCCAAAGAGCCAGTCTGACTACCGTAGATGTCCTGGCCACCATACGCACAGCGTCAAACAGGGCAGCAGAAACATAATGCTGAGCCTCAGAGATGTTGGCGAGAAGCCGCAACATGCCAGTAGTAGGAGGCCCCTGACGGACAGCTGAAGTGAGCTGTTTGGTCCAAACAGCCACGGCTCTATTCACCCATGCTGCAGCAAATGCAGGGAGGAGGGCAGAACCAGCCATCGCAAAAATAGCCTTGAGAGAGGTCCCAAACTTCTTGTCAATCCAGTCTTTCAGAGCAGATACATCAAGCCATAGGCAAGGCAGTGGACTTGGAAAGACTGGAAACAGGGGCATCCACCTTGGGGGGATGAACCCACTGCACAAGGGCCATTTCGGAGAACGGATAAAGCTTGGCAAACTTTCTAGATATAAATGGTTTCCTGTCTGGAAACTTCCACTCCTCAGACACCAAACGGTCAAGGGTGAGGTTAGTTGGAAAACAAGTATGGGGCCTAACAGGCTCCTGGAACACATCAGAGTGGTCAGAAGAAACCTCTTGTACAAAGGGAATGTTCAGGGTGTTCAATACAGCCCTTAAACAGGCCCTCAGCTGAGGGGACAGGATTAGCCTCAAAGGGGTCCCCAAAAAACTGAGATGAAGGAACAGCTGAACAGTTATCATCAGAGTCCACCAATAATTCCTCCTCAGATAAATCAGACATATCAGGTACACCCGGCGGTTTAGGCAGGGAAGATCTGATTGGGGTGGGGGGGCCTGCCACGAATGGAAGACCCCCTGCAAAGTGGATGGAAGGAGTTATAAGTTGGAACAGAGGTCCCTGGTAGTAGCCTTAAACTCTTGCATCCAAACTGGCTCTAGTGCATGGCTGAGGTCCCTGCAGGGGATTCAGGGGCAGCAGCACATGCTGGACAAACATGACCTGAGTATTCTCTAGGTAACCCTGAGTGACATGAAGAGAAACGAGCAAATGGGGGACACAGACACCCCAGTGTCCTTAGTCTTAGGTTTAGCCCCAAGGTCTAACGGAGCAGACATTCTCACAGAGTCAAACAGTCAAAGTATCAAAACACCCACAAAACAGCTTGTATGATAAGTTTTATTTAGCACTTCTGGGGTGAAATAAATTATCTGGTAGGCGAAGAGTTAAACTGCGGGGGAGAGAAGGAGTCCAAGCCCTGTGTAGGATACTTGATCTGCAAAGACACAAAATGGCTGCCACGGTGGGAGCCAATCAGAAACGAGCATGCAAAGCAAGCTCTCATGGGAATGAGCCATCTCTGACCTCGCTACGTGAAGCGGTTGCAGCGATAGGTCACAAACTGTAAAGTCCCATCGAAGTGAACGGAGCAATGGCGTCTAGGCGGGAAATGCGTGCCATAAAGGCACAGAACATAAAGTTAACAAGGTTAAAACCAAAACGTAAAGCCAATGAAAAGCCCACTAAAACAAGTCAGTAGACCCAATACACACTGGTCCCAGTAGGGAAAGTGCCCACAATGCCTCAAAGGATGCTAAAAAGCAGCAAAAGGGTTAAATTACCACAAACTTGCTACAAACACCTCACAGACATACAGATAAACCCACTGAGTGCATGAGTATGTAATAGGAACTCCAAATGAGATCCCTGTGCGGAGGGGAAGCATGGGACATGTGGACCTCAGCACTCAAAGGGTGCTGACCTTTTTCAGCCGTTCTTCTGTCTTCAGATTACCACATATCAAGAAGAAGCCTCATTTGTCAACTTCTGGGGAAAGAACTTGCAGCCAAGATTTTTCCCCCAGGGCTTAGGTCCACAAAAGCGCCTGGTAAACTGAGCTATCCACATTTGGGTGATGGGAATTGTCAGTGATGGTAATCTGCCAGAAAAATAATAAAAAAGCTAAAACTATAGTAGAACTGTTCTCTTGCCTTGTGTCTTGACCAAGGAACAAATCTTACTGGTTGGGGATTGGCTAGCTGAAAGCTAAGAAGAGGAGGTAGGCTCCACCCAGTAGTCACTTCTCAGAATTGTTCCTGCCTACTTAAAGGGGCTGATCGCCTACCCGAAGTTACCAGTAACCTGTATTGGACAATAGAGAAATAGCTATCTTTAAAAAGAATTACTTCATTGGAATGGTCTACAAAGTGTGCGTGGTTTGCAAGCACACTTTGTAGACTGTTCCAATGAAGTAGTTATTTTTAAATATTGCTATTTTGGCTCTGCTGAAGATCCTCCTTGAGTCGGCCGACACAGATCTCCTTCCGTCAGCTTTACAGCTGATGTGAGGGAGGGGCAAACTTTAGCGGCGATTATCTCTCAGACTATAAAGGTTTGAGAGATAGGACTTTCTCCAGATACTTTATTTTTTAAAATCTACCATATTGCATCAACTTAAATTCAGGCATTACTAACCCTTTAAAGGGATAGTAATGTTTCATAATAAAAGCAGCTCTAATTAATCATCATAGTATTTGGACATTGGAGAGTGTTATTTCAATTCTGTCAGAGTTGCACTTCAGGAGTAATTCAATGATAAAGTATGCCCCCTCCCACCCCTTTTACTGATGTAACACTGTTCAGCCAGATCAGAAGGGAGGTGTCTAGGTAGACTGCAGAGAGGGACAATCTTCAATTAAGATAAGGGAAAAACCTGAAAAACTTGTCAAGGGGGGCAGGGCTTTCATTGTTCTCATAAGAAGAAGATTGTCCCCTTCTTTTATCTGTCTGGTCTTACAACCAGATTCCACATCTGAGAAAAGATGGCTTACACTAGGTAAAAGGGGCGGAAGGGGAAACTTTGCTTGTGAATATCTCTCAAACCATAAAGGTTTGAGAGATAAGATTTATATCGTTCATGTTTTTTTAATGCCTACAAAATAAAAAAGATAAAACAAAGTATTACTATCCCTTTAAAGAGAGGGATCCACTCTGTTTTATCTGATACTTGGAAATTAAAATCAGAAGGTTCCAATTTTTGTAAAAGAGGTAGTTCTTAGGCCAGTGTCAAAGTGTGTGGAGGTGGTGAGGGAGATTAATGGTTTCACGGAAAATGGATTGATTATTGGGATATGTGAAAAAGACTTGAATTTAGTTATTAATAGGCAAGAGTGGTATGCAGCATTTGTAAAAGGTAAATAAAATGATTCACGATATTATATTGGTTGAGACTCACTATAAGTTAATTAATAGGTGGTATATGGTTCCGGCAAAATTAGCTAGAATTGGTGGGGGCAATTCTAACGTTTGTTAGAGATGTGGAAATGGGGAGGGAACCTATTTGCACGTATGGTGGGGGTGTATGAAGGTTAAGAAGTTATGGATTTGTGGTTTGAAATTGTTAAATCAAGTAAATAATATTAGGTTACCCTTTCGACCTGAGTGTTTGTTGCTACATTTGGGCTGGCCTAGGCTTCAGGATAGCCAGAGGTTTTTGGCTACGCATTGTTTGGTGGCGGTAAAAATAATAATTGCTAGGAACTGGAGAAAATCTCTAGATTTTTCGGTAGTTAGGTTACGGAACCAATTAATTTGGCAGCTGAAAATGGAGAAAGGTATAGGATGGAGTATTTCCACATCAGTTAAGGTAAATGCTATGAAAGAAAGGATGTTGAAAGCTATGGTGGAGTATAGGATCTGATGAGATTTATTCTATTTAAAGGGGAAAGAAAAGAAAAAGGAAAGGGAAAGGAAAAAAATGAAAAAAGAAAGAGAAGGAAAAGAATTGTTGGCGGTTATTACTCTTCTTCTTGGCCGGCACCAAAATGCAAAATGTGGGTGGGTGAGTGAATGTTAGATGTTTTGGGGTATATAATTGCATTTATTTGTTAAGGATAATTGTTTGTAATAGTGTGATAATGATTTTCATAATTTAAAAAAAACAAAAAAAAAAAACGAAGGTTCCATGCCATGAAAAGAACAAAAAGAACAGGGACATCCAGTGTAACTCACGACCAATGTAAAGACCACCACCACTATACACAAGATTACTCACATATAGCTAGTGATAGGGGGGGGGGGCAATCAAACATATGGAGGATTCACAACCTGCCTGGACTAACAGCAGCAACTAGGAAGCACTATGTGGGTCAATCAGTCAAACATAAAATTACTTACTTGATTGATCTCACTTGCACAGGTTCTGCTGGCCAATAAAGAGGCATGCAGCAAATATTTGCTTGCCCTGCTTAGACACTCAACTCTCTGGAAGGCTGCAAACAGATGCGAACCACAGGGTAACAGCACCACAGGCAAACAGAGATCAGTTGCTTGCTTCCTGCATATGTATCAATGTAGAACATACCCATGGACAAATTCTGTCCAGGAGGTGTGTCTTAACAAACCACTCACTACCATGGAGCATGTCCCACCTGTAATACATCTTCTGACCAATCATGTTCAAAAGTCATGTCCAATGGATGAATCACATCTAAAGGGTTTGCTCCGAGTACACATCAGAGCTGTACCCAAGAAATGCATAGAGCCGTTTTATTTTCACTTTATTCTATTCATTTTTTCATTTCTTTTAACACATACTATTAATAACTATATACATTAAGTTGATTGTGGTCCACATCTATTTGCATCCCTCCCAAGAAATAAGTCCCTGAGCAGGGCAGGTGAAAATTCCCTGTACTCTACTTCACTGGCTAGTAGATCCTAAGCAAGTGAGATGAATCAAAAAACGAATTTTGTGGTTGGATACACTGTTTGATTTACATCCGTAGAACCCCCTAGCTTCCCTAGGAACAGGAAAGCTGCAGTATGTACAGTACAACAGTGCAAATATAATACTGCACTGAGGAGGCTGCCACATATTTCTTGCCTCTTCAGCAAAACTGCCACTACTGGTACATGGTGTCCTGTATCTAACTCCACGGTGTTGTTTGATCTTCCCACAAGTCCGCATACGCAAAAGCAATTTCCAATAAGCAGCAACCACAGCCTCAAGTGCTGTATGGTGATTTGCTGAATGAGCTGTCAGTGCTCTATTTTAGCCAGTCAGCACACAGATATGCCCTACATCAGATTATTTGTATGAGGTTGGTTGGTGAAGTGGGTCAACACATTACAGAGGAGTTGAGACACCTACTGTACTGCACCAGAACCCCATCTGTCCTTGACACAGAACAGCAGTACTACCTATCCCCTCCTGGTGCATACTAAATGTAAAACGTAGATCATTAAAGGAAAGTAGCATAACCTATGCCCATCCCCAACAACCATGGGCTAAGAGAAATCTATGGTGCCTTGACTAGAATTGCCTGAAATGCAAGTCTATCCCTGACTGTACAAGAGAAATAGAAATGAAGAAAATTGGCTGTATGAGAGAGTCTCCTACCCTACAGACGAAGCACTCAGGGTGCCAGAGTGTATTCAAAGCAGAGATGTAATTCTCCAGGATTGCATGGGTGCAGCCACCACACTTGGGAGCAAACATGTCAAAGTAATCCTTTCGGCAGTAGGCCTTCCCGTCTCTCTCATGGAAACCTAAACAAATATAAAAAGTAAGACATTCAGAGGTGAGGAACATTAACCTTTAAAGTGATAGTAATACTTCATTTTTTGTTTATTTAGCATTGTAGGCATCAAAAAATTATTAATAACCATGTAAGTCTTATCTCAAACCTTTCAAACAGGCACACATTGTAGACCTTTCAAATGAAGTATTTCTGCCCAACTATCATGAATACGGCACTGCTGAAGAGCGCAGGACTGTCTGTTGAATGGGATCTCCATCTCTAACACAGAAAGAGGACTTCAGCGCACGGGGAGGGAACTTTGAAAGCTTAGATCTCTCAAACCATAGAGGTTTGAGAGATAGAAAAACTAAATCAATTGCACCCAGTCCTAATACCTACAGCATTAAAACTACTTTTATTTAAGTATTACTATCGCTTTTAACTTCCATTTCCTAATGACCTTTCAGATATTGGAAACTGCATTCAGGAAGCCTTTATACATCTTTTTATAGTCTTCCCCTGTATTTTAAGAGTCAATTATCTTTAACTGTTTGATCCTCTTTCAGCTGCTTAGAGGAGCCCATGACTAAATTCAGTAAATAGACAGTAACTATGCATTTTTTCTCACTTACAAAATCAACAAAACATGTAATTTGTACAGGGGTGCCAAAACCTTTGCATACACCTGTATCTAAACAGTTGTGGCTCTTGATAACTGTTGATAACTGTTCCATGTACATCACTGTGGAGCACTATGCAACTCAGTGATAGATCAATCTAAGGCCAGATTTCTGGTAGGAAACAGATTTCTTCCTGCAGAGCAACAGGATATTGCACTATTACCTTACTATTACCCTGGTGACGCAAGCAAGTTGAAAACTGTGAGCCAACATCCAGCACAGAATATGTATCAGTGCTAGGTCACAGGGGCCACATGCAGCCCTCAGAGACTTCTCCTGCAACGCAAAGTCTGGTTCCTGAGCAGTAAATAATATCCCCTCTCTGGCATCAGGCATGCCTTTTTTTGTGGTTTGAAAAAGAGATTGTGTATGTAATATATGCTTTATTTAGACCCAACATATATTTCATTTACGTCCAATATATTGAGACCCCTAGCATCCAAGGTGTTAAACTTTTCCCAATCCCTATACTAAATTGAAAGCAGAATGTGTGCCCCTTTGAAGGGCTTGAGGGCCACTTATCAGGCCCTCGGGCTGTATCTGGTTGCCAATGATTGAACTTATTCCAGAATACTGCCAGTCATTCTCTTGCAGCTGTTACCTTCTGGTCCAAAGAATGCCCCACACTGAGCACAGAAGAAATGTTCTGGATGCCATGTCCGGTCCAAAGCGGTCACGACTTTCTGATGATAAACGGGAGAGATAATTTCATATAAAGATTCACAAAGAATAATCTACTCCAATCCCTGGGCCTAACAGTAAAGTGTTCCTATACAGGTTTAGGAGAGTACTCCTCATAAGCTAGGACCGTATGTATAAAGGCAAAGTGGTGTAATTCTGGGGCAAACGAACTGAATCACAGTGGACAAATAAAATGTTCATTGATTTAATTGGTGTTTTTAAACCCTTGAATTCTTTGCAATGCTTTGCAATGAGTGCCAGAGGGGTATCCAACGCATTTCTTCACGACGTGTTGGATACCCCTATGGTACTTAAAGGGTTAAACCCCCCACCTGAAATCAGTGTTAATTTCGAGAATTTTTATTTGCCCCTATTAGGAATGCTGGTTTGCCCCAGAACTGCTCCTCCTTTTGCTTGTGCATACACCTCTCTGAGTTTACTTTCTGTGTCTCTAATATAACAAGGCTCTATCGTACAGCAAAAGTGTAAATATGTATAGTGAAATACAGACAGTATGTGCATATTCACAAATGGTCAAATCTAAGGGATGAAAATAAAATAATAAAGAGTAGGCGCGTTTTTAAATTACCTGGCGATCTACTGACTATCATGCATAGTTTTATTTATTATTCAAGCTCACACATGTATCATGAGCAACTAAATACCATTTGGAAAGGAAGATACATGTAACACAGAGTGGGCTGATAGAATAATACACCTGAAAAAGGGAGGCATAATACCCCCAAAGCATTGTAAAATTTTAATGAACTGCACTAAAAATGTTTGATAAGAGAAAAAAAAAAAAACAAAAAAAAAAAACCACCAAAAAGGTACTCACATCCAGGATGGGCCCATTGCAGTAGAAGCAGCGTGGTGAGAACAGGTTATGGTAATCCTTCTCACAGTATGGCTGCCCATCTCGCTCAAAGAAGTTGCGGGAGCCGATCTCCTCCTGGCAGTGCGTGCACACAAAGTGTTCTGGGTGCCAGGTCTTCCCCATGGCTGTCACAACCTGCAAGAGAAAATGTGAGCAGAAACTTGAATGAGGAGGCAGTGTTACAGTAGGCTATGAGCATCACCCTAAAATAGTAGGCCATGGAAGTACTGAACCAAATAGTACGGACGGGGTTTTTGACCAGCTCTGAGCTGTGATAACTACTGAATGAAGCATCTCCCCACTGTGTGGCGTACTTTTGATTTTCTCAACAGGTAAAAGGCCAGCAAATGGCACTCACCTGACCAGCTATTGGCTTTTTGCAGGCACCACACACCCCTTTGGCAACCGTTGCCACGCCCAGCTTATTAAGATCAGACTGCAGACTGCCCAACATGTTGTCTAGCTGACTGCCTGGCTTGGGAGCACTGGATGGAGGGGAACTGCTCACCGATTTCCCTTGAGCCATGAACTGAAAGAGAACAGAGAAAGAACAAGCTTTAGAGTTGCACAGAAGCAAAAACACTTAACAGGAAGAATGGTTTTACAACTTGGAGAAATGGTGATCTGTTCATATGTGGCACACAGAATATTCTTCCCTTGGAGCTATGTAAAGGAAACCCCAGATCCTTAGATCAAATATAGCCTTGTGGTGCCCAAAATACCAACATGTGGCGGTGGTTTCTCATTCGATGCATCCAGAGACTTAGAAGAGCTGATGGGGATGTCACAAGAAGACATCAGATCCTTGTCTTCTGGGATAGCCCACGATGGAGGTGCAGGTAAAAGACCAACTGGCTGGAGACCAGCACAAGAAGAGAAAAGTCAGAAGATCCATTTTACTGCATGCCAATTGTACAGCATGCAGAGTAGCCGTCACACTGAAGGGGACAGTTGCAGTGCCACATGCATGTAATTTGCGATTTGGTCACTCAAAGGAAACATTGGGCCATGTGCTCAAAGACAACAATGCAGCCTTTCAGGGGCACACCAGCTGCACATCATAGGGGACAAATCGCTATTCCAACTGATTTGATTCAAATGAGGATTTTAAAGAGCTATTAATGTGTTTATATGAAGCTAAGGTCGATTATTCATTATACTTTTTATAATGAACTGCACCTTTCTAAATGTCCATAACGTTGCAATCTTTGTGTTATTTTATTTTAAAGTTCCTACCTCCCGCCCCTTTTCCCTATATCACACAGAATCTCCTCAAAGCAGAAAGCTGGTCCTGACGGATTGTGAAGAGGGACAATCTTGTGTCAGCAAAAGGAAAAACATTCCCTCTTTCATCAAGGTGGAGGGGTTTCACTCATACTGATAGACAGAAGGCTGTCCCTCATTGAGATCTGTCTGGTCAAACGACTGACTTTCAGATCTGAGGGAAGTCAGCGTGATGTAGGGAAAAGGGGCAGCAGGGGGAACTTTATAATCAAATAACACGAAGAATACAACATTATGGAGACGTAAAAAGGTACAGTTTGTTATTAAAAAGTATAATGAATAAACAACCTTAAATTCATGTGCACACACTGCCATCTCCTTATCTCCTTGAATGATAGAGAGGGATTCAGTATATTGCAAACAATTCATTGTAGAAACCTATAGTATTCAAGGAGGCTGAAAGCCCAATTTAAATCAGTAGGAATTGTTACATATTGCAGTTTGTTTGTCCCAGAATTGCTCTGATTTTCTTTGTGCATCTGGCCTATTAATAGTCAGCAAACATTGATAATACTTACTATTTGACATAGGACCACACAGGTCTGAAATATTGGTTAATTAACCTGTGTGTCCTTTAGGTTAAAGGGGAACTATCACCCCTATACAAGTTTACCATATCGTAATCCTCATCCAGCAATAAGCTTTAATTGTTGGTTATTTTTGTTAAAGTGTACATTATTTTAAAAATGTACATTATTAAAAACTAGTTGAAGAGCCCGTTACACGGGCCACAGTGCCACTGCTCCTTTGGAGCGGCCCACTCTGTATCAGCCTAGTCACTGGCAGTCTCTACTGAGCAAGACTGCAGCATGTGCAGCAGTCTCTACTGAGCAAGACTGCGTTGTTACACACGTTTTAGCCAATGATGGAGGATTTCTTCTTGTAAGCTGGTTGGAACACGACATTACTTGGGGAGGGAACAGAAGAAGATTGAAAGGCTGCTGTGCAGGATAATGTAAATTTCTCTTTTCTTTAAAAAAAACATTAAAGCTTATAACTATATGCATATTACAATAAGGTAAAACTGTATAGAGGTGATAGTTCCCCTTTAATACAAGTGTTTGGAAAGCAATATTTCACAGAGCTGCTCTCTTTATACACATAGGCCATCATGTATAAAACCCAAAGTGCAGCAATTCCGAGGCAAACCAAATCAGTATTGGAGAGGGGAACACAACTCCTTAAATACTAGGGAGGTTTCCGACACATTGCAAAGCAATGCATCGGAGATCTTGCGCACATTCAAGGGGTAACAAAGCCTCATTTAAATCAACGAGCATTCTCTACCTGTTCCTGACAGCATAGCTGCTCCAGAACGGTTTCACTTTGCTTTTATACGTAAGGCCATTAGCGTAACAGATTGTAACACATTTAGAAGCAATGAGTAACCAGAAGAGACTTTCATACACACAAGTGACAACAATAAACATGTAAATCACACACAAGATAAACCACTGCAGTTTCACCCAAAAACACAGAGCTCCCCAGCTATCACCCAATGAAGGGGAACCTGCCTTATCATGGAAGGTGGGGCTGGGAGGTGGAGGGCGAGTGCCAAATACTGCAGGGCTTCTAGAGGAGAAAGTAGAGCTCATCTGCAAGAAGATTATACGTCAGAAATGGCTTCTGCTCAGAACACGATTTGATTAAAAACAATGTAAACTTCAAGTCACAACTCTTTCACTACTAGGGAGGTTTCTGACGCATTGCAAAGCAATGCATCTGAGATCTCGCGCACATTCAAGGGGTAACAAAGCCCCATTTAAATCAATGGCCATTCTCTACCTGTTCCTGACAGCATAGCTGCTCCAGAACGGTTTCACTTTGCTTTTATACATAAGGCCATTAGCATAACAGATTGTAACAAATTTAGAAGCAAAGTGTAACCAGACGAGATCTTCATACACACAAGTGACAACAATAAACATGTAAATCACACACAAGTGTAACCACTACAGTCTCTCCCAAAAACACAGAGCTCCCCAAGCTATCACCCAATGAAGGGGAACCTGCCTTATCATGGAAGGTGGGGCTGGGAGGTGGAGGGCGAGTGCCAAATACTGCAGGGCTTCTAGAGGAGAAAGTAGAGCTCATCTGCAAGAAGATTATACGTCAGAAATGGCTGCTGCTCAGAACACGATCTGATTAAAAACCAACGCAAATTTCAATTAATTCACTGCAAAAACCCATGAACAAAGAGGAGATTTTACCAGCGGATAGGAGATGCAGTCATGCATTCTAATTGGTAAGATACCGCAGCATTACATGTCTCCATCAAAGTCAACTACTTATTAATGCAACACAATCATTTAAACTATGTTTTAGAACATGAAACTACTAGTTAGTGACTATGAATACGTTTTATATACTACATTAGTCTTTCACAACTAGTAGAGAGCATCTCACCGCATCACTAACTTTCAATGCAAAGAAAATCCAGTCAGGCAGAAAAAAAAAAAAAAAAAAAGTGGAGAAGACCGACTGCACCGTACGATTAAATAAAATAAATTGATTTAAATGGAGAGTTTAACCACTTTAATTCTAGGGGGTCGCCAGCATATTTCTTTGAAATGCATTGAAGGCATTTAAAGGGGTTATAAATTCCTATTAAATCAATGGGAATTGTTATTTCTCCCTTATAATGGTGCAGTTAATTGGTTCCAGAATCACTCCATTTTTTGTAGGATTGTTAATGCAAAATAAAAAGCATGCTTTGTTGCTTTTTACAGAATGATTTGATAACACAGTAAGGATTTAACAAATCCCCTGCCTGGATTGGTGGAAAATGTGGATTGTCATCAGTCTGACAGCCAATGGATACACAAGACTTGGAGGGAGGCAGAGGTCGCGCGGGAAGGGTTGCACAGGTCTTAGCAGTACAAAGGGCTTCCTGACAAGAAGGTATTAGGTCTTCCAGAGGAGGAGGGAGAGCCTTGGACAGATCCTGATAATCATCACTAGAGGGTTTCCAAGGGGGCATTGGTTGAGGAGGAAATGGACTGAAAGCTGGAGAGGGTAGAGGAGGTCGGACAGGGGGTAATGGAGGAGGTGGAGGAGGGAGGTGAGAAGAGGGTAGTGCTGGAGATGGTAGTGCTGGAGATGGTAGTGCTGGAGATGGTAGTGCTGGAGATGTAGACTGGGACACAAGTCTGGTTCTCTGCACTGTGCCAGGAGGGGAAGCAGTAACAGAAAATGTTTTTCTTATGAGCTGAGGAGAATCTGGAGGTATAATTATCTAAATGAGAAAAATAGAATAACTTTATTGAAACTTCCATCTTAAGAATGCAATATTTCTTACCCAATTAATGCTGACAAAAATTAATAACTAGATGACTTATGCTCAAAAGAAAGAATGGTCTTAATATTTTTTCTCTCTAAAATGACACACTTGCCAAATTTAATACCAAAACAAATCATATCTTGGACTTAACACCAATTCTGTTGTTAAAGTATATAGCTGCATACCATATCTACATTTATATATTGTCAACATTTTTTAACCCCTTAACGACCAGGGTCCTGGGAAGCAACCTTCCCTTAAGGACCACTTTGGTCATTCCAACGTGCCAGTACACGTGACCTGTGAAAAAATACCAGCGTGGTGCATTGGGGACAGAGAGAGTCCGCTCCACTCTTGGAGAGGTCAATTTCAGTCCCTGATTTTACTTACAGCGGTTCTGGAGGAATGCTGTAAAATGTATGTGACGTGATGACCATCACAGTCCTTACAGGGAAAACAGTGTGACAGTCATAGCAAATCACTTGGTCCTTAAGGGGTTAAAGAACATTTCTTTCTGCCATTTTTTGATAAAAGTGATAGTACCATCAAATTTTAAAATTGATGATATGCCTTTGAATTTTTGGGTCTTTAACAAAAATAAAATAAATTAATGCCAATTTATCCTTTAAATTTAGGTCGTAAGTTCCAAATAGCCCTTTTGAACATATGACCCTATGTTAGAAACCATGCAGGAGTTGAAGTTAATTCAGAAAATAAGTTGAGGATACATTTGAGCTATTTGTTATCAAGGTAAAAATTTAACCCTATAAGGGCCAGAGGGGTGTAAAATGCATTAATGAATTGTAAATGCAAACTCCCACAGAGCAAACCATGATCCACACTTCTGTTATACTTGCTTGGAATGATCTGACCAGTTGGATTTTATAAGCTTCTCAACCTGGTAATATTTTTATTTTCCTCATAATTGTCCATAAGGAGTTAAAAAGAAGCCAAAAATATGAAGTATTCATTCTAGAATATGCTATGCTGCTCTTGTAAAAAACTTAGCTGCCAAGTGGAGTAACCCACTGAGAACATACTGCTAAGTAATGAGTTCAGTACCACTCTAGGCCCAAATACAAGGGCTGTATGAAGAAAGACAGAGCAATTCTGAGGTAAACCACTGCACCATAGAGACAAATAAAATGCCAAACTGATTTAAATCTGGTTTTAACCCAATCAATGCAAATTTTTATTCGTCAACTATAATTTAGTTGGTTGATCCAAAATTGCTCTTTTTATTTTGACACATCGCCCTAAGACCATTGCTTAGTTCTGGGAATTCCTTTATTTGGCACCTAGATGAGGCCTCAAAACACATTACTAGCATTAGTTCCCTTCAGCTCTCAGAGTCATTATACCTTTATGGTAAATTATTTATAAGTTAGGGTGATAGTTTAAAGCAGGGATGGGCAGCATGATGCCCTCTAGTTGCTGCCAGACTACAACACCATCATTCCCTGCCAGACACTGGAGGGGAATGATGGGAGCTGCATTGTGGCACAGCAGGAGGGCCTCATGCCTCCCTCCACTGGTTTAAAGGGCAATCATCATGTTTTTCTGTGTGCTGCTATGACAGGAGACTTACGAGTAGCCAGGAGCTGAAATGTGAAGCCCCAAAATGTCTACTGTCAACCCTATCCTGGAATTCAATCCAGAAGTTTTAGCTCTCAACCACAAACTACTTGGGTTGACTGCACAGCCTTCATAAACCCTCAATGTCTGTCTTGAAACCCCTTCACTAGGTCATATGTGGGGGGGGACAGCACACATTTAGCGATCACCTATGGAGCACCAGGGGTTTATTTTCAGCCTTCTTCTGCTTCTGATCCAGCAAAACACACAATACAGCCCTGGTTTCCGTGGCAGGCTGGCTCCTACAGGTGCAGATCTGCTGATTGGGCACTAACTGAGTGATAGGTGCCATTTAAAACATGTACAATGCCCCCAAAACACTGCAATTCCAAGATTTCTGGTTCTCTAAGGCCTCAGAAGATCCACCCATACAAAACTACATTCAACATGATAATCAGTCAGTCATTCCACTGTCCCATCCCTCTACCTTCTCAATCTGCTGCTCTGACTGGTTCAAGTTTTTGGTCGGCCGGGACGTAATAATCACTCCTTCTGTCAGCCAATTATCTTCTGGACTTTTACAAGTCTCTTGTTTATCTATTCCAAAGCGTCCATGAAGCTCTTCAATCAGACGGTCCTGTGAGGGGCTCTTGTTGTATATGGCAGGTCCAAACTTCCTCCGAGGAGAAAGGTCACGAGACATAGGATGCACATTTGGAGTTTCTTTTGTTCTTTTGATAACAGATTGCATCTGCACAATGAGGCACAATGTTACCGACAAATCTAGCAGATTCATGCTGCAAATGAGTCCACAGAATGCTAAGAAATGCCAAAACACAAGTCGTCACATCCTAGTTGCACTGTAACACAATCTGTGCACACCAAAGAAGATCCATGCCTTGTCCTGATATTGACTTAAATGAGCCATTGACTGCGCTTACTGGGAGAGGCATGCAGTTATGGCCCATAAAATCACAGCCTTATTCACAACCAAGATCCATCAGCATACTGCAACTCACACTGGGCATTGTGAACAAAAGAAATGAGGAGCAATTCTGGAGCAAGCCAAATGCATCAAGGGGAGAAATAAAAATTCCCCAACCTTCCATTCATTTAAACTGTATTTTTTACCTCTTGAATGCTAAAGAAAACTATTAGTGGCATTACTAGCATTCAGCGTGTTAAAAGCTAAATAAGTGGTATGTTTTATGTCTCCAATGGTGTACATGACTGTGCTCCAAAACTACTCTACTTTTCGTCTGTGCATAAGGACCAGAATCTATTGCGTTTTAGACCCACACTGATGCTTACCTACCTGTTACACTGTTAAGTGCTATTAAGATCTTAACCCAAGTTTTTGGCAGATGATATATAAACACACACACAGAGCAATTCTAGGGAAACTGCACTCCAGGGAACAAATACAAAATCCTATTAATTTAAAAGGGGTTCTTAAAAGAAAAACAAAGCACTGAATTATTTTTTTACAGCATGCATCTGGCTCAAAGGAGCATTTAGTGTGAACATGCATATCTGGCCATGCTCAAAAGAAGATCCCCACACGCAATGCTTGCCTGACGTGAGGCAGATATCCGTTCCCGAGCTGAAGTCTCTGGAACCGGAATCTGTTGAGACTTTTGCGTCCAAAAATTTTCAGTGGCTAGGGGGTCCTGATGCGCACTAAATGCAGTGTGGTTTGTAAAATCTCCATCTGGGGGACTGCTGCCAACTTGCTGACCCAGAGATTTCATACTGTAAAAATCATTCCCCGGCAAATATCCCTTGTCCCTTCTGGAGTCATCTGCATTTTCTGACAATGAACACCAATGGTGGCTGATTTCTGAAGGGACATTTTGGTGATCGACATTTGGCTCCAGCAAGACTGGACTGTTCTTATCTTGCAAAGGATACGGTCCTTCCCCTTGGGGTATTACATGCAAATCATGTACCCATGCAGACAGGACAGGAGGTTCTGTTTTGTTAAACTCCAGAGGTGAAAAAACAGGCTTTTTCTGTAGCTCAGGCTCCTTCTCAAAGCTCAATAAAGTTTCCTCCTTTATTGTATGGACTGCACTAGTTGCAGGTGTTACTGATGGATCTGTCAAGGTTTGTGCAAATCCATTAGTCTCCATCCCTGATCCAGATATGTGCAGGCTAGGAACTTTCCCAAGAGAAGCTGCTGGAAGTGACACATCCTCCTCTTCAATACGCAAAACTGAAGGACTGTAGCTTGGGAAGGCATCAGATCCACTGTCTGGCATAGCACACATAGGGGTGGTCCACAGTGAGTGTGGGGGAGATGGCGGGTAAGAATTGCTTTTGTTAAGTTCAAAAATAGGCTCAGAAAAGATATGGCAAGTCTGCATGAGAGGCGAGAATGAGAAAAACACCAAACAAGCATGAATTACTCTAAGAAATAAATAATCAGTAGCATCCATCTCTATGATCTTTCATATTGCCAAAACCCAAACCCCTTATTTAACCATATTACAAGTTTAACTGTTGGAGGTGATAGGAAAGGGTAGAACTGGAAAAAGAAAGGTGGAGGTAAATGTGACAAAGAACGGAAGGGTAGCAATAGTGTTACATGGGGAACAACAGGTGGCAAGAGTTTGAAGAAAAAAGCAAAAAAGATAGTGGGAAAGGAAATAGGTAAATAGGAGTAGTAAGTGGAGAAGGTTAAGTATTTGGAGACAGTTGCGAAAGGAAGCAGATGGGGTAAAAGGTAAGATCAAAGTGGAAAGCATGGAAGTTTAGGCAGGGATAGGAAGGGGGTAAGAGAGCAAGAAAAGAGGTGGAAAAAGGGGTAGAGAAGGTGGTGAGAGAAAGATAAGAGGTGGAAGTGGCAGGAGTGAGATTATGAAGCTTGCCCCCTACATTATTAACCTAACTATAGATCAATTATAAGGGTGGATAACTATTTTTGCAAGGTGGCCACATCTGTTGAGTTTTGAAGGTTTTTTTGTTTTTGTTTTTTTTTTTAATTTAAGGCATCTCCAAACTAGAACAAAACAAAGCACACTAGTATTGGCCTTTACCATCAGTGAAGGCATCTACAGTGTAAGATAAAAGAGGATTTTATTCTTACCTGTTAAATCCTTTTCTCTTAGTCCATACAGGTTACTGGTAACTCTGGGTAGGCGATCCACCCCTTTAAGTAGGCAGGAACAATTCTAGAATTGTATGCAGGGGGTGGAGCCTACCTTCCCTCCTAGGCTGCAGCTAGCCAACCAGCTCCAGAAAGATTTGAGACACTAACTATTGACTAGATAGTAGAAGGGAGAGAAGACTCCTGCGAGCATGACCCTGAAGGACCCCCACAGTCTGCCACAGGAGAGCCAAGGATGGTCGCTTGACAGGGTGGGAGACCAGTAATCTGTATGGACTAAGGAAAAAGGATTTAACAGATAAGACTAAAATCCTCTTTTCTCTGTCGTCCAAAACAGGTTACTGGTAACCTTGGGATGTCCAACCATTGAGTTTCCCAGAGGCGGGAAGTAAGGCAAGGACCAAGCGCAAGGCCCCCAAAGTCACCAGTGCAGATATGAACCATCAGATCAGAGATAGCCCAACAAATAATGAAGTATCAAAGGACACTGAATGGGGTAACAACACCCCAACTGTTACACAGCACACTGAACTAGAGCCAACAGGGTTCAAAAGTGAAGGAAGCGCCAAGAACCGAAGAAAATCCTAGACAGGCAAAACTGCCTCCAGGATTTTCCTCCCAAAGCTGGTGTCAGCCGATGCCAGTACACCAACACGGTAATGCTTTGAAAAGGTGTGTACAGACAACCGAGTGGCAGCCTTGCACAACTGATCAGCGGAGGCCTGATTCTTGTAAGCCCAAGATGCCCCAATAGATCGAGTAGAATAAGCCGTGACCCTGAAAGGGACAGGCTTCTTCCTTAGCGCGTAAGCCTTACGAATAGTGGACTTGATCCAAGAAGCAATAGTCACCTTGGATGCAGATCGTTCTGCCCTAGGACCCTAAGGAATGACGAACTACGCGTCTGATTGTCTGATAGACTCAGTGCGATGTACATCAAACCAGAGACAACACACCACATCTAACAAGTGGAGTTCCCTCTCCATGTCAGAGGCCGGGTCAGGGCAAAGAGAGGGCAGCACAATATCCTGATTGATGTGGAAATCTGAAACCACCTTCGGGAAAAAACTCCTGAGAGGTGCTTCTTCGCACCACCTTATCCTTGTCAAACACCAAATAGGGTGGTTTACATGACAGAGCATGTAACTCCGCGACATGGCGGACAGACACAATCGCCAGGAGAAAGGCCATTTTCTATGTCAACAGGCATAGAGGAATTGAGGCCAAAGGCTCAAATGGAGGGCGCTGAAGAACACCCAAAACCAAGTTAAGATCCCATGGAGGAGCAGGAATCTTGAAGGCAGGATGAGTATGAGCAACAACCTGGAAGAAAACCTTGACATCAGGAAGGATGGCAATACGCCTCTGAAAGAAAACAGAGAGCAGGCATCTGAACCTTAAGGGAACTCAAACTGAGGCCCTTATACACACCGTCCTGCAAAAAGGTCAGGACAGTAGGCAGATCAAATTCCTGAGACAGGTCTTTGTCAGCACACCAATATAGAAGGTTGACCAGACATGATGGCAGATCTTGGAAGAAGCAGGTTTGCGGGCACTATGCATAGTAGCCACCACACCAGAAGAAGACCCTTTCTTCCTCAATACTGAGGATTCAATTTCCAGGCCGTCAATGTTAAACGATGAACATCCTCCTTCCACAGGTAACCCTGTAGAAGATCCGGACGGCAAGGGAGCCGGAATGGCTCAGCCACTGACAGATCCAGAAGCTCCGGAAACCAAGCCTGGCGAGGCCAGTACGGAGCAATCAGAATGACTGGACAACGCTCCAGTCGTAATTTCCGAAACACCCTGTGAAACTTTGGGAAGGGAGGAAAGATGTAGGCCAGAGGGTATAACTAAGGAATGGACATCGCATGCACCACCAGAACTAGAGGGTCTCTCCATCGAGAGAAGAACCTCGGAACCTTCCTGTTGTGTCTTGTCGCCATCAGGTCAATGCAAGGAAGACCCCATTCTGAACAATGAGGGGGAACACCTCTGGGTGCAGCTCCCACTCTCCGCTGTGTGTTGACTGAGGAAGTCCGCCATGACATTGTCTACGCCAGGAATGTGCATTGAGGATATGGTAAGAACATGTTCATCTGCCCAGTACAAAATAGCCTTGACTTCTAACCAAGCAGCGAGACTTCTTGTTCCGCCCTGCTTCTTGATGTAAGCCACGGCCATGGCATTGTCAGACTCTACCCTGACTGAACAGTCTTCCAGCGGAGATGTCCAATGACGAAGGACATGAAATATCGGCTGAAGCTCCGACACGTTGATGGGAAGGAGAGTTTCTTCCGGAGACCAACGACCCTGTGCACTCAGGCGATCCAAGACCGCTTCCCATCCGGAGAGGCTAGCATCCGTCATCACCGTGGTCCAGAAGGAAACTAGGAATGACTTGCCTTTCAGCAGATTGGAGAGGTCGAGCCACCAGGACAAACTCAGTTCCACATGAAAAGGAAGTGACACCAACGTCTTCAGAAGGTCCGGACGACCCCTGCACACCTGGATCACAAACCGCTGGAGTTCCCTTGTGTGTGCCATAGCGAACGGTACCGCCTCTATGGTGGAAATTAATTTCCCCAGGAGAGATGACAGCTTCTTGGCTGGAACTGGATCCTGAGCCAGTATTGCAGAAACCCTGTGGGTGATCTGGTGAGCCACCTCGTCCGTGAGAAACACCATATTCTTCTGGGTATCGAAGAGGAGGCCCAGGAAAACTAAACGCTGGGATGGGACAAGGTCTGATTTGTCCAAGTTGATGATCCACCCGTGATGGGTGAGAGCATGAATGAATTGCTGAACCTGCTGATGAAGAAGTTCTGCAGAAGAGGCTTTCAGAAGCAGGTCGCCCATGTATGGAGTAACTCTGATGCCGTCTCGGTGGAGGACGGACACTAAGGCTCCAGAGCTGAGATCTGAAAATGTCCCCGGTCACAGGCAAACTGGAGATACTGCCGGCTCTCTGGATGAATGGCAATGTGTAAGTACGCGTCCTGAAGATCCAGAGAAGCAAGGAATTCCCCCAGGGACATGGAAGCAATCACTGTTCGTAGAGACTCCTGGTGATAATGAGTCAGGGTCACAAAGGAATTGAGATCCTTCAAATCCAAAATGGGATGACAACCGCCATCCTTCTTGGAGACCACAAAGAGGTTTGAGTAAAAACCACATAGCTCTGTCCTGAACTGGAACCGGCTCCGGAATGTTCTTGTCCAGAAGAGCCTGAACAGCGCTGAACAGACAGCGTTTCTCTGCGCCCTGAGGCGTATGAGAAGGAAGAAAGCAAAAGGGAGGAAGAGAGATGAAAGGGATCCTGTACCCTTCCGTCACCACCTGCAAAACCCATGGGTCTGACACTGAATCCTCCCAAATGCTGTGACAGTGACGCAGACGACCACCCATAGCAGAGTGCGGACCTGGGTTCAGTGAGTCATGTCGAAGAAGGCTTGGAAGCCTTGGGCTTGGCGGAGACCTTGGGCTTCCACTGCTGTTTGGGCTTGAAGGAGGTACGCAGAGCTGAGGGAACCGCCTGCTTCACCGGACGTGTCTCATTCTGAAAGGAACTAAAATACTGGTTACGCTTAAGCAGTGTTTTCTTCCTAGGAACTAAGGGTAGACTTGTACTCTTACCCCATGTAGCCTCACTGATCAGGTCCTTGAGATCTGGCCCAGCAAGGAGAGCGATGCTTTCTTAGAAGCAGTATCGGCAGACCAGATCTTGAGCCAAAAAGACCATCTGGCAACCATAGAAATGGTGGAAACCCTAGGCACCAAACAGATGGCATCAAATAGAAACATAGTGCTGTGCCTCAGAAATGTTGGCAAGGAGGTGCAACATATCCAAAGTAGGAGCACCCTGATGGACAGCAAGAGTGAGCTGTTCAGTCCAGACCACAATGGCCCAGTTCCCCCATGCTGCAGCGAATGCTGGATGCATGGCAGAACCAGCAGTGGCAAAAATGGACCTGAAGGAGACCTCAAGTTTCTTGTCAGTCCAGTCCTTTAGAGCAGACGCATCTGACATTGGAAGGCAGTAGACTTGGATAGCCTGGAGATAAGAGCATCCACTTTGCGAGGATGAACCCACTGAGCAAGCGCTGCCTCAGAAAAGGGATAAAGCTTAGCAAATTTCTTGGAGACCGAAGGCTTTCTGTCTGGAGACTTCCACTCTTCAGACACAAGGCGGTCAAGAGTGGGGTTAGGTGGAAAGCAAGTAAGGGGCTTTTTAGGCTCCTGAAAACACATCAGAAGGAACCTCCTGCACCAAGGGAATGTGAAGAGTATTCAAGACAGCCCTGATCAGGCCCTCAGTGGAGGGTTCAAGATCAGCCTCAAAAGGATCCCCAAAAAGCTACGGGGAACCCAGAGCAGAACATTCCTCAACATCTGAATCCACCAGGAGTTCCTCTTCAGAGGAATCTGACACATCAGGTACTCCCTGAGGTTTGGGCAGGGAAGACTTGACTGAGGATGGGGTCTGCCAAGAATGAAAGACCCCCTGTAACTGGGATGGAAAGAGTTGCAAAGTGGACCTGAGGTCCCTAGTATCAGCCTTGAACTCTTGCACCCAACCTGGCTCTAATGCATGGCTGGCGGTCCCTGGAAGACTCTCAGGGACATTAGAACATGCTGGGCATAAATGACCTGAGAATTCTCTAGGTAACCCTGAATGACAGGAAGAGCAATGCGCAATAGGGGATACAGAGACCCCAGCATCCTTAGTCTTAGGTCTGGCCCAAAGCTCCAATGGTACCGACATTCTCACAGTGTCAATAACCTTATTGCATAAGAAATCACCCAATTATAGGGTGTATGATTAAAGTTTCACCCCAGAAATCTCTAACAGACTTATCCGGCAGGCGAAGGGTTAATCACAAAGCACAAAATGGTTGCCATGGCAGGAGCCAATCAGAAAACAGCGTGCGAAGCAAGCGCTCATGGGAAATGTAGTTTTCCCAGAAAAGTACCCCAACCAGTGCCCGAAGCCCGAGCCCCCCAACACACTAGAAACATGAACCGGATGTTAGAGCAAGGGCACACAAGTAAAATGAGCCATCTCTGAATTCGCTAGGTAAACGGTTGCAGAGATACATCCCAAACAGTACAGTCCCATAGGAGTGAATGGAGCAATGGCGTCTATGCGGTAAAGCGCGCAAACTCAATTTTTACAAAATTGAAGGTATAATATTAAAAGACACTGAACATCACTGAAACATGTTAGGATACCCAAAAAACACTGAACCGGTAGAAAAAGTGTCAGAACCCCCCCCCCCCCCCCAAATGAATGCCAAACAAGCAGCTAAAGGGTTAAATACCACATAAACCTGAGTGCTGGAGTGTGCAATAGGAACTCCAAATGAAAAACCCCTGTGCGGAGGGGCACTGTGGGACATGTGGACCTGCAGCACTCAAAGGGTTGCTCACCTTTCCTGCAGATCTTCTGTCTTTAGATTACCATGTTTAAAGAAGCAGCCTCGGTGGGCAACTCCTGAGGAAAGAACTTGTAGTCAAGATTTTCCCCCCAGGGCTGAAGGTCTACAAAATCACCTGGTCACTGAGCTAGCCACATCTAAGGGCATTGTCAGTTATGGTAATCCGCCTAATAGTGGTATTCCATTTCTAACAGAAAAATAAAAAACTTCTAAAGCTATAGCAGAACTGTTCTCTTGCCTGTGTTATCTTCACCAAGGAACAAATCTTTCTGGAGCTGGTTGGCTAGCTGCAGCCAAGGAGGGAAGGTAGGCTCCACCCCCTGCATACAATTGTAGAATTGTTCCTGCCTACTTAACGGGGTGGATCACCTACCCAGAGTTACCAGTAACCTGTACTGGACAACAGAGAAATAAAAATTACATTGATTCCAGCACCTGATTTATACTGGAACTGCAGTTATTCATTCACCTCACTGCATGTTTACACGCATACCCTTCATTCCCTAACACAAACCCTCTATAAGGCATTGCTGCTCACTAGTAATGCCCATTCCTGATGTAGGCAAGTGTGTGGTTTATAGTTAGTTTTGCCAAAATGGAACAGATTAGGAATACCAAAAGGTAGCTGTAAAACTATTTGATATGTGTCCAAGGTTCTTTTAACTCGTCCTATGGCTGCGGTAGATCAGAGTTGGCAATCTGAGGCCCTCCAGCTGTTGCAAGCTAAAGTTCCCATCATTCCCACCCAGCTGATGGCATGTGTAAGAGACATCAAGGGTGGAAAAAATCCCACATTTGGGTTCCATACATCTCAGTACATGAATCCCTTCTTTGGCTCCTAAAGCTTCTATATGACTCCTATAAAAATCTGTCTGGCTCCAAAATCATTGCTTTTAACCTGTGGATTATAGGGCATTGATCCATTTTCCCCTGTAATTGGAAAACAAAGACACAAAAGTGTACTAAGCGAAGTAAATTCCTCTCCAGGACACTTCCTGAAATGTTAAGATTATTCATTATCCAAAGAAAGAAGCCAGGAACAGTTGGAGTATGTCAGAGTAATATAAGTGAGGGGCAATGCATATGGGCAGAAGGGCCAAGGAGGCAAACATTTTTTCATCATATCCTACCTTGAAATCAGAGAGAGAGGCCATTAGTTCATCCAGCTCTCGGGTGGCAGAGGAAGCAGAGATTCGAGTCTGTTGCTGGCTGGAAGTCACCCGCTGTGGGCTGCTCATGTCTCCCTGAGGCACAGTGATGGATGGGCTGCAAGAAAAACTGGATGCTCAACATTTAAAGGAGCAACATCAACTAAATAACTGGTAATTGTGAAAGAGCTTTCAAAATCACCTGTGGTACTACCCATTTTTCATTAAAAAAAACTAGTTTGAGTTATTTAGATTAATAGATTATGCTAATTAAGGCATGCTGTGAAGGAACTTCCTTTATTAGTCCTACATAACCCCGTCCATTCACTAACACAAAGGGATAGCAATGCTCAATACTGAAAAAATATTATATATCTGTATTTTATCCTGTTGAGTAATAGGTGGCTACTCCCACTGCTGAGAGGGGTTTTATCTAAAACATATTGCAGCTCAGACTTGAATTTTATGGGTGATGAACCTCCATGGCCTGAAATTTTACAATGGAGCCATTGCTACAGTATAATATGGAGGTTTAGGGTCACGCTAACTTTAGCTGTCCACAGACTGCTGTAACAGCTGCTCCACCAGAAAACTTCAGGTTGTAGAAGTACCGCACCAAACAAAGATTAAGTTATTGCAACTCATCATGCATCTTTTGTCCTCCCCACCACTCTTTGCTCAAAATGCCTTTCAGATTACAATTTCCCACAACCTTCATCCCCCTGATCCTCTACACTCAGCGAAACATGCCTGTTTCACAATTCAAATCCATTTTCCATTCCACTATGACCCCCCCACACACACACACCACACTACACTTGGATGACCTGCTCTAAGACCATGCCCAGTCACTCATTCCAACACTCACCCGTACTCACAAACGCCAAAAAACAATCCCACTGAAAATGCCAGCGCTCCTTTTGCAAGGAATCTATACATCTAAATAATTCAAAAACTCATTTTCTATATAAAAACAGCTAATAAAACAGAAACAACTCTTAAAAAAATCACTAATAATAAAAAAAAACTGTAGGGCATGTGTAGAACACAAAAAGGGGAGCAATCCTGTGGTATACCAAACTGTATCATATAAATAAAAATTCTCATTTAATACTCCCTGAATGCTAGAGAAATATACAACGCATAGCAAAGCAATGCGTTGGAGACTTCTCTAGTATTCAAAAGGGTTAAATGACCCATTTAAGTCAATGGGCATATTTATTTGTTCAGAATTGGTCACTTGCTTGCACCAGAAGTGCGCCACTTATTCTTTGTTCATACGCTTCCAATGTATCCATTTTAAAAAAGTAAACAAAAAGAAAAATGATGATATATTCTATATTATCATTTCTGCCAGATGTACATTTTTAGCCTAAGAATGCCCCTTTAATTACTTAATTAGCCTGAGATATTCTGACTATAGAGCAGTGCAATTGATATCACCATAGGAGTAGGATCTAACAGAACTGCTGAGTCTGCAAAATGATCTGCAGAGAAAGAGAAAAAGCAGCTTCCTTCCTGACATTAAAGTGAAAAAACAGTGACTGGAAATAGAACGTTCTTTTCTGAGCCCAGATAAGTGTTAAGTTCATCACTCTTACAATACATAAATAGTGAAACCTTTAACATAAGCCAAACATAATTTTTAAATCTTCAAGTACCAGACAAAACAGAAAAAATTGAAAGCAAAGTGCTGATTGACATTCTGTCATTCATAAGGATAAAAAGTAATTAAATTAAACATCATAGTTCTATTGAACTAAAGCCATCATAGGGTGGAAGTGCAAAGTGAAAGCAGGACTCACACTGGAGTGGGCACAGAGCTCTCTAGCTCATCCAGCAGACTCTCTACACTTGGGCGGACATCCTCGATCCCACGGGCTCCATTGCGCTTTGGCTTTTCCATTGAGGGCTGCGTAATTTTCATGCCTGCAGACACAGAGCTGTCCGAGGTACTGCAGAGAGGTGGGGGAACTGCAGGCTGTGAGAGGCTGTTCAGATCATCTGTAAGGACAATGATCATGTTACATGCAGTTACCACCTGGTACAGTGTGTCATTCACTTCCTTAAAGAGCAACTATTATCAGATAGTGAACTATCAGCAGATCTGCTTATCTGACAACGGAGATGCCAATTAAGCCAAGGCTGCATTGTGAGTCCTGGGGGAGCATAACGGATGTTTGGAGGGGGGGGGGGGGGAGGGGGAAAACACAAACATTGAAGCTTCATACCACAGGGTAATTTTCTTCACTGTGAGATGCAGACCCTCTGTATCAGGCTTCGAAGACTGACACAGTAAGTCTGTGGGAACTGTGAACTCAACTCAGGAGTTTGAAGCTGAGAGCCACAGACATCTGGATTGCACTCCAGCCAATGATGGTCAGTTTTCTGCTTCCCCCCAACCCCAACAACGGATAGGAGCTGTTTTGGGGGTACACAGTGCATCCCAGTCTCTTTTTACAATCTGCTCCCATAGAAGAAAACTTAGTAAACCTTGATAATTACTCTTTTAAAATGGAACTATCAATTTGTAACAAACTGGCGATTCTGAACGAGCTTTTACTACTGAGTGGTGCAGCCGTGTGCCAGATGGTAACATTCCACACTACTCTAACCCTCCCACCAGCCACTCCTTACTGGCCATTACTAGCTAATTTAAATAAGCTGACACGTACATAAAACTAAATATCTCGAACAACTGTTTGAAATAAAAATATGGCTAGAAAATATGGATAGTTTTAAAATCTCTTTAACCACTTAATGACCGGCCGCACAGGTACGCGGCGGTCGCTAAAGGACCACGGAGCTTTTTTTTTTTTTAATAAAAGATCCAACTCAAGGCTCCCCGAACGGCGTGCAGCCGCGCATGGAGGCCTGAAATCCATGGAGCTCATAGTAAGTCATGGGTCGTTCAGGCACTTTTTACTCATGACGTACCATGACCGTCAAGAGCCGTTAAGGGGTTAAAGTGGACCTGTCACCTTGATTCAAATATGTATATCTGAAAAATTAATTACAAACTGTGTGTTATGTTAGCCAAAAAACAAGCTAATGTATAGTTTAGGAGAGATTCATAATTGGTACTGTATGCAAATATATGCCAAGGAGGCTGTGTGCAGGGTCGGATTTACATTACAGGCTCCCCTAGACAAGGCACTCTGGACACCCTTAGCTCCACCCCAAACATCACAAGACCACGCCACCAGTCCACTGTTTCCTGGCACAGGATATACCTCTGTCCTACAACAAGCAAGGACATAAAAGCTTTAACCCCTTGTTTGTTAGAATGATGCATTGGAGATCTCACTAGCATCCAAGGAGTTAAATAAAGGAATGTATAAGCTACTGCATGGATGCCGAGATTGCTCTGGCCCCACCCACAATTCAGAATGTGGGAGTGGCCAGCATAGCTGAGGCACCCCTCAAAATTTGGAGTTCTAGGCAGGTGCCTAGTCTGCCTATTGGGAAATCCAGCCCTGGTTGTGTGGTTTCATATGTTAATGAGGCATATCTGTGTAGTTTCATATGCTAATAAAGTTTTTCAGTGATGTTTCACTTTGAGAGCCAGAGGGGAACGCAGTGCACTGGGTTATGCTCTGTGCTGCAGAGAGCAAGAGACTTCAACTTTCTCCAGAAATACAAGTGTGAATATTTCCTTGTCTATACATCTGCTGGACTTTTAGCCAACATAAAACACAGGCAGTTTTGAACATGTAGAAAATGCAATCAACTATTTTTTACAAATACAGTTTCTACTTTAACCTCTTGAGTGCTAGAGATCTCCAACACATTATGAAGGCGATAGGGTTGTTTTAAGGATGTGTCAATGTATAACAAAGGTTGGGAACCATGGATTTAAACAATTAATCTGTGGGAGCTGTGGCAGATACAGAAAGTCTTAAACACTCAACATTATTTATTGGCTCTGGTTCACTTTAACTCATTGGATGCTAGAGCCATCTTCATAGCATTGCAATGTAGAGATGTCTAGCATCCATGGAGTTAAAAATAAGGTCTGGCCCAATTATAGAAAGGGAAATGAGTCAAAACTATAAAGCAAAGACCAAATGTAATACTGGGCCCTTGGGCACAGAACCACTCCAGTGTCTTGCTGGGTAGTCACCTGCAGACAGGCTAGTGGATGGGGCTTGCTGCACAGCGTTAAGTTCCAGCAGGAGACGGTCCAGCTCAGACAAGTTGCTGCCCAGGGATGAGCTCATGACTGTAGGAGACGGCTCTGCAGACCTCTGCTTGTTGGGGAAACTGCAGCAGAAAGAATAAAATGACTTATACATTAAGCTAAAGTGGAGCAATTCTGGAACAATCTAGCTACACCAGGGTTTGTCATTTGTTGGGATGATGGGACTTATAGTCCCCAGAAGCTGGAGGTCCAATAAGTACCTGGAGAAAGTCCTCTCTCTCAAACCTTTATAGTTTGAGAGATATTCGCCGCTAAAAGTTCCCCTCTGCTGAGAGAAGGGGATCTGCGTCGGCCGACTTGAGGAGGCTGTTCAGCAGACCCAAAACAGCAATATTAAAAAAAAAAACTACTTCATAGGAACGGTCTACAAAGTGTGCGTGCAAACCAGGCACACACTGTAGACCGTTCCAATGAAATAATTCTTTTTAAAGATCTCTATTTCAGCTCTGCTTAAGAGCCACCGGCTGGTCCCAGAACCGGGATCTCCTGCTGTCAGTAGAATGCTGACGTCAGGAGAAGGGGAGGGAGGGAGGGAGGAACTTTAGAGGCAAATATTTGGGACTATCTCCAGATACTTTATTTTCTTTTTTAAATCTACCATATTGAACAAACTTAAAATTTGGTGATTACTCACCCTTTAAGTGCCAGATTGGTACGGAATGCATTGCTTACCACTCTGGCACGAAAGAAAAAGAAAAAAAAGAAAGAATGAAAAAGAAAGAAAGAAGAGGAAAAAGTCTACAAATTATGGTATGAGCTTTATATGCAGAAGCAGCAGAGGAGCAAGCATGACTGATGCCCCATAGTTGTGATTGCAGGGGCTGTGATGCGGCACTCAGATGAAATGGAATGGATGGAATGAACCCATACGCACACCATCCATTAACTGTGCTGAATCACAGTCCCTGCAATCACGGTGATGGGGATCACAGTCACGCTTGCTCCTCTGATTCTGCTGCATATAAAGTTCATTCCATCATTCGGTAGACTTTTCCCCCTCTTTCTTTCTTTAGTATGTTGCCCTTGTCATGTGGGCGAGATTAATGTTGCCGTTGTCAACCTGCTGACATATTTAATGCACCCCTGGGTTGGTGGCCAAATTGAGGGCGACATTTTGATAGGATACTTAACAAATAACACCACAGGGTTCAAATAAACATTCAGCAAATTCCCAATGATTAATATGTGACTTTTAACCCCTCAAGTACTAGGAAGGTCTCCAACTCATTGCTTTGGAGACCTCTCTAGCAGTCAAGGGATTAAAAGACCCATTTAAATGAATGGGATTTTAGGAAACGTTTACTTTCCCTCACGTTGCAATTGGTCATTTTTTTTCCTTCTGTACCACCCACTTAGATTGCAGTTCATTTACTCCAGAACTGCACCTCTTTATCCTGACCCAGAAGAATGCAGCCCAAAGTCATGCCCATGTGGGTGCTGGAGAACTGAGGTGAGGTGATGGGTGTGATGGCAGCTCTTACCTATACACATGTTCTTCTTCTCCTCCTCCTATACTGGGGGACCCCGAACTCTCCTTGGGAGCAGAGGAGGTGTACAAAGGGTTCTGCTTTATAAAGAAAACAAAAAGGTTTTCATACTGAGATTGCATTTATTACCCTAAAGAGAAACATGAGTGAGGTGCACATAGAGCCCCAATGGCATGCAAACTCTCAAACATGAAGGCCCAGGACATCCAAATGAGGAAGGCCCAAGGCCCCAGTAACACTGTGAAGAGTAGAAGGTTTACCTGCTGCTGGACAGAGGAACCGCTGGTCCAGGAGTCCAAGGAATCTGAAATGGTTCCATTGACAGCCTTGCTGTTGGGGGCGGCTGGTACAGAGATTTCCTGGTATGTATGACATCCGCTTGGATAGGAATAAGGGGTCTCTTCTGACAAAAATACAGGACGCTTATTGATATGAGAGGTGGTAGATTCCAGGTCAGCCAGCAAAGCATCTGTAGCAGAAACAAGATGAGTGAGCAGAGGAAGAGACAATATAAGAGCGGTATGACTACCAAAGCCATTCTATGGAGATTTCACAGAGATGTCCGTAACTAAAGGTCTTTTCACACAGGAACAAACTACACAAGCAGAATGCTGCCACATTCCAGTCATCTGTTTACTTACTGTCCTGCACGGTTCATCTGTTCTGCTAGCGATGCCATTGTTTAAAGTGCATTACAAAGACATGATTTGTGTGGCATTGTATGCAACACCATTGGTCTGTTTGTTGTGATGTGCACTGTAACAATGTCATTGGCCATATGGATAAAGCATGGTACTGCGTTAGCCATAGAAAAGACAGTAAGGCATCATTATTTTTACTCTAATATTGGCCATATGAGAAGTCTCTCAAGGCATCCATATAAGTCTCTGCTTTGCAAGGCATTGCAGACATCATTAGAATTCAAGGTATTAAAAGCCCAATTTAATTGAATTCAAATTAGGCCATTTAATTTTATTTTTTCCTGTGGTGCAGTTGATTTGCCCAGAATTGCTCCACTTGACTCTACATATTGCCTCAAGACAAAGAGCTCTATTCCAGTGCTGGGCGACCTGAGGTACTGCAGCTGTTCAGGTATTAAAAGAAATAACGCAGTTGGCTTGCACATCATTGGCCACCCTACTTCCTGCATAAGGTCCATACATTGAATAAACAATGAGGTGCAACCCATCTGGACCACAGGGGAGAAATGACTTCCCAGCAAGTTAGATGGGACTTTTAACCCCTTGAATGCTATTAACCCCTTGCCTCAAGTTGTTTTACAATGTGTTGATAACCTTTGCAGATGCCAAGGGGGTTAAAAGCTCAGTTTAACATCATGAGACATGTGGGAACATTTATTTGACAGTTAGGATTTCAGTTGTTTTGCCCCATATCCCCACCTCTCGCTTTAAGAATAATGCCCCCAAATGGTGCAAATAAAAATTCTGACATTTCCTTTGAGTTAAAGGGGATTTTAACCCCCTTGAATGTTGAAGACGTCTCTAGCTTTCTAGGGGTTAAAAGCCCCATATAAATAATTGGAGATTTTCATTTCTTCTCTGTGGTGCAGTTTGGGTACTTCAGAAATGCACTTCCTTAGTTTAATGAATTGCACCACAAGTGTGTAAGAGAAAAAGATAAACATTGTGGACATAGCAACGGTGGTTAGAGAGCCAGGCAGGAAAGACTAATTCCTATGCGTGAATCACATCCTGATTCTATACCCAATCACATACACAGGCATCACACCAAACACAGGGCAGGTCAAAGGTCAGCAGCTGGGTACACACCCAGGAAATTCTGAGCTGCTCTCAGATCAGAGCTGAGCCATAAATTGAAGTTGTATAAGTGTGTGTCATAGGCTGTGGGTAGACCTGGCATAATCCCAGAAGTAGGACATTAAACAACATTATTTGAGGCAGACTGAGTCAATACAAAAGATTGGATCTGGCTTTCAATCAGTAGAGACCGTACATTACACTTGGGTCCACGAGGAGAACTAAAAATTACTTACTGTATATCAGATGTTTACCTCCAAATGTAATCAGACCCTATAAAGCAGTGGCGGGCATCGGCTGGCTGGTGAGGATGGTAATTGTACAGAACAGCTGGAGTGCCCCAGGATGTCAACCATTGTTACAAAGGTTACTAGGCAAGGACTACCACAAACATCAGACAGGATCTCCCAAACACTTCTACAGGAGAGTACCAGAGGAAGAATGTCACACTGAGCTAATGCAATTAATTCTGAAACATGGCAAATTACAAATTAGAGTGCGTACCGTATTCCAGCAGAAACGGACCATGGAAGGAAAGGATTATGAGGAACTGACAGTGCACCTAACTACACCTCTAAGGTCACTCAACTACCCTCTCCATTCTGATGCATCTTCCCTCAGATCAAAAAAGGTACCACACACACACCTACACACAACAACAAGAGGATCTGAAACAGACAAGAAGTACACTGTACCGTGGATAGAAAAGGCAAGGACATAGATGCGTAAAGCCCAAGAGAAGGGCTATTTGAGAGCATAGTTTTTATATTTTTGAGATGTATTAAATTTACTAAACCTACAGGATTTCCTTTTGTTTCTGTATACTTTTATACATCTACACAGACATTATGCTCAGAGCTCACTGTTTTCACCAGGCACACAGCAAAATCCAATGAACATCCACCCCAAGCAGCTGTTCTCTACCTACACACCCCATTTCCTGCTCTGCACCACTTCATAACAACATCAGCTTTAGCAGGATTCCCCTTCTTGTTAATACTCACCCTACACATTTTTCACCCTCAGCTCCCAATGACTACACACCATTTCCCGTCCCCATCACTCCCCACTTCCTCTCATAACCCACACACCACCAGTCACAGAACAGCCTCGATTAACTGAGCTGTGCACAGAAAACTCTTGTATCAGCTCTTCTGGCTGCAACATTTCAACCACAAGTGTCTACATCTTGGACACTCATGAAATACAAAGGAATCAAAGAGAAAGAAAGAGCACAGCAAGTTCACAGTGAGACAGAGCTAAAAATGAAATTCTACCCATTGAGAACAAGAAGAATAATGTTCAATGTTACAATCTACATTAAAGATCTCAAACATTAATTCACAGGGGTCAGTAAGAAGCCAGATTTAAATGACGCGACTATTCCAGTAAGGAAAAAATAATTTAAAAAGGACAAATCACTCATTGAGCAAACTGTGCTCAAGCTGTATGGATGTTACAGCCCGTTAACCCCTTGAGGACCAGAGGATATACAACACATTTTAAAGCAATGTGTTACACTCCCCTCTATTACTCAAGGGGTTACTGAACAAATTCATTCTGAATTAGTAATTCTCAGCTAGGATCCCATCAAACCTTAATGGGTCTCTGAACCAATTTAATGCTTTACGTGCCAGTGGGGTTTTGGACATGCATAGAGACCCACAGCACAAAATTTAAAGGAACACTAATGACAAAACATTATTTTGTGTGATAGCAGTTTGTTACACTGACAGATGTATAAAGCTTCCCATACTTTCATAGACTTTAAAAGGGATAGCAACATTTAATTAAAAAAAACCTGCAATCACAGGACTTGTTAATGATGAATCAAGTGTATATTCACTGCATCAATGTTTCGGCCCTGCATCAAGATACACTGTAGATTTTATCCTCATGAGTGAAATGGAGAAATTTATCTTACCGACATTTCCTTTTCTCCTGTGTCCCTCCACGGCGTATATAAACATATGGGTTTAGTCTCCTCCTCCCAGGACCAATCGAAAAGACTGAAAAGGAACCCTGGGAACATCTCCCTTCAGTCAACTTTTGTCAGAGCTAGAACATATCCAAAAAAGAAGCTTATTAGTGGGTTGGGAGCGCCGTGGAGGGACACAGGAGAAAAGGAAATGTCGGTAAGATAAATTTCTCCATTTCTCCTGTGTCCCTCCACGGCGTATATAAACATATGGGATGTAACAAAGCAATACTCAGGGGTTGGGAAAAACAGATCTACCAGTCTTAAGCAATTTACTAATAAATATAAACAGGAGAGGTCTTACCGGCCTGAAGAGGCAGCTGCTTTGAGGATCTTTCTCCCGAAATCTGCTTCTGCAGCAGCTTGAAGATCCACATGATAATGTTTAATAAAGGTAGAAATAGATGACCAAGTTGCTGCCCTGCACAATTCTTCTGCTGTTACTGAAGCCTTTGCGGCCCATGAGGTTGCCATAGACCTAGTCGAATGCGCTCTTAGGATCTTTGGAGGATCTCTTCCTGCTTCTAAATAAGTCAATTTAATACATTCTGTGATCCATCTCGCGATGGAGGCTTTGGAAGCGGGCATACCCTTAAATTTTCCTTGAAAGTGAACGAACAAGGAGTCTGACTTTCTGAAAGGCTTTGATCTTTCCAAATAAACTGACATACCTCTGACCAAGTCCAAGGTATGTAGACGGCTCTCCTCCTGATTCTTTGGATTTGGAGAAAATGAAGGTAATACTATATTCTGGTTCAAATGGAAGGAAGACACCACCTTAGATCTAAATTCGGGCTTTGTTCGAAGCACCACCTTGTCTTGATGAAAAATAATATAAGGCTTTCTTGCTGACAAGGCCTGAAGCTCACTTACTCTCTTGGCCGATGTGATAGCTGTTAGAAATACTATCTTCAAGGTTAGGTGTTTAATCTGTATTTGATCCAGAGGTTCAAACAGCTTAGACCGGGATAATTGGTCTAACACAATATTTAGATCCCAGGGAGGAACTACACACTTGATCCTAGGTCTTGATTTATCAATTGCCCTTAGATATTTCTTAACTATGTCTTCATCTGCAAATTGTCTAGCCAAACAGGCTGAGATGGCTGAAAGCTGTACCTTCAGAGACGCTGGACGAAGTTCTAACTCGAACCCCTTCTGTAGGAAACTCAGGACATGGGAAGATGTAATTGAGGATCTTTGTATACCTCTGCTGCTGCACCAGTTAGCGAAAGATTCCCAGATTCTGTAGTATACCTTGGAGGTTGAAGACTTCCTGCTTGCTAAGATAGTATTAATAACTGAATCCTCAAGTCCTCTTAATCTTAAGGAAGCCCTTTCAACCTCCAGGCCGTTAGCTTCAAAAACCCCGGATTTGGGTGAAGAATCGGACCATGAGATAGGAGGTCCTCCAGAGGCGGCAGAGGCAATGGATGGGCTGATGAAAGTCTTATTAGCTCTGAGAACCACACCCTTCTGGGCCAATTTGGAGCAATCAGAATGACTTCTGCTTGGTCCTGTCTGATTTTTCTGAGAACTACTGGTATCATAGGAAACGGAGGGAACAGATATGCCAGGCTGAAGTTCCATCTGTGACTCAGGGCATCTGAGCCCAATGCCTGAGGATGAGGATTTCTGAAGAAGAAAGTCTGAACCTTCCTGTTTACACTGGATGCCATTAGATCTACCACTGGAAGTCCCCACTTTTCTACGATTAGCCTGAAGACTTTCGGATTCAGGGACCACTCTCCTGGGTCTAATTTGTTGCGGCTGAGAAAGTCTGCTTGAAGATCGACACTGCCTGGAATGTGAATGGCTGACAGACGTGCTAGATTCCTCTCCGCCCAGCTTAGGATCTTTCCTGATTCGAGACTTAGGGATCTGCTTCTTGTTCCCCCCTGGTTTCTTATGTACAGGACTGCGACCATGCTGTCTGATATTATCTTTACTGGCTTGTTCTTTAACTCCGCTTTTAGTTTCTTTAGGCAGAGGGCTATCGCTCTTAGTTCTAGGCGATTTATGTGAAGTTTGGTTTCCTTGGCAGACCACCTTCCTTGAATTGCCTTGTTTCTCCAGAATCCTCCCCATCCGGTCAGGCTGGCATCTGTCTGTATTCTTTCCCATTCTATGTCTTGCAATGGTATTCCCCTCTGTAAGTTCTTCTTCTTTGTCCACCAGGATAATTCCTTCCGAATCTTTAGAGGAAGAGGAATTCTTTGAGCCCTGTTGGTAGGATCCCGATTCCATCGATTTAGGAACCAACTTTGTAATGGTCTCATGTGGAATCTGGCCCAAGGAACTACTTGAACTGATTAGGTCATAGTCCCTAGGAGCTCCATGTAATCCTGAGCTATGTGGAGTGAAGCTCTCTGGAATAATCTCACTCTCTTGATTATGGATTCTATCCTGGGTAAGGACAGAGATATCTTGTTCTCCTCCATGTTCAGGAGCATACCCAGAAATATTAGTCTGCGTGTAGGTCGTAACTGACTCTTTTCTGAGTTCACTATCCAACCTAGATTCTGAAGATGTTCTAGAGTTCTGGACGTCTGTTCCTGTGCTTGATGGTAGGACTCTGATATTATCAAAATGTCGTCGAGATAGGGCAGGATTGTAATTCCCTGTTGTCTCAAAGGTTCCAGAGCTGCTGCCAGAATCTTTGAGAAGATTCTTGGTGCTGAAGTTAGACCAAATGGCAGCGCCCTGAATTGCCAATGCTGCCCCTCGAAGGAGAACCGTAGAAATTTCCTGTGACTCTTTAGAATGGGGATATGATAATATGCTTCCCGAAGATCTATTGTTGTTAGAACTGATGATGGTCTCAGGGCCTGAATTATGGATGACACTGTTTCCATCTTGAATGTCCTTTGCTTCAGATAAGGATTCAGATGTTTCAGATCTAGGATAGTCCTGAAGCCTCCTGTGGATTTTTTTACCACAAATATTACTGAGTACCATCCTCTTCTTCTGAATTCCTGAGGAACTGGCTGGATTACTCTGTTTAGATTCAGTTCTTGAATGGAGCTTCTCAGTTCCCTTGCTTTCGTGTTGTCCTTTGGGGTTCTTGAGGTTCTGAATAAATTTTGATGGGGTCTTAGATTGAACTCTAGCGGGCACCCTGCTTGAATTGATCGAATGACCCACTTGTCCTGGATGTTCTGGGATATCCAGTGATGAACAAACTGCCCCAGGCGACCCCCAACTGGAGCAGGTAGCAGGGTCCGCTGACCTTCACTGGAACTCCTTCTTAAATTGATTCTTCTTAGCTCCTTCTTTCCTGAATGAGCCCCTTGTGAACTGAGAAGAGGATTGTTTCCGCTGATCAAATCCCCTTGATGGCTGAAAACGTCTTGAGTCTCGAAAGGACTGGCGCCGCCCCTTGAAAGATGATCTCAGTGGCGATGATCTAGATCTCTTGTCTTGTGGAAGGAAAGAACTCTTTCCCCCCGTAACCTTCTTTATTATATCTTCCAGCTTTTCCCCGAACAGCAGATTGCCTTCATATGGTAAGGTGACTAATTTGGACTTTGAAGAAGGGTCTGCCCCCCATGATCTGAGCCAGAGAGCTCTCCTGGAAGTGACAGATAGGGCTGAAGACCTGGCTGCTAACCTGATAGAGTCCATAGATGCATCACAAGTATAAGCTACTGCTTCCTTGATTGTAGCTACTTCTTTAATTAGTCTGGATCTTGAGACTGAGGATTCAATCTTCTGTTCAAAATCTGTCAACCAGATTCGGATGGTTCTTGAGATACATGCTAAGGCTGTAGCCGTCTTCATGTTCTGACCCAATAGCGCATACTGTTTCTTTAAGGCGCCCTCCATCTTTCGATCCATAGGATCCTTTAAAGAAGATCCATCCTCCATGGGAATCGTGGTTCTCCTAGCCAGTTGTGCAATAGATGCATCAATCTTTGGTGGACAACTCCAGCTAACCGTCTCCTCTTCCTTGAAGGGGTACATCTTCTGAAATCTTCCTGACATGGATATTCTTTTATCCCCCTTACTCCATTCAGACTTGATCAGATCTGAAACTGACTGATGTACTGGAAAGGTTGGAAGTTCTTTCTTGTTACCCACAAATGCATTATCCAAGATGCCCTTTTCCTTCACTTCTTCTGTTAATCCTAATGTCTTTCTCATGCTTCTGAGAAAAGTATCAATCTTTTCCACGTTGAAGGTTCCTTCTTCCTCTTCAACTATTTCACCTTCCTCTTCCGAATAGTCTGATAGGATATCCTGTACACTGTCTGACTCCATTTGATCCATTCTAGATGATGTGCCTTCATCTGGATCTTCCAATCTTTGCCTTTTTCTTGGACCTTGTAGTGAAGCAAAGGTTTCTTGCATTGAGGATTTCATCCACGTTAAGAAATCCTGGAACTGATTTGGCACTTCTGGACCTGCTATCTTCTTTAGACACTCCGTACATAATTTGTTGGTGTCAGAAGAAGGAATGGAAACCTCACATCCTGCACAGGTCCTGGCTTTCTGAGAGCCCTTTTCCGCCTTGTTATCCGTGGCAGTTTTATCTTTAGAGGAAGATTTCGCTGGTGTAGACATAATAGCAGCTAAAACTTAACTTTTACTAACTTACAATAAAAAGGATAGACAATTTCTTAAATAAAGAAAAAGTTCTAATAAAATTCCTCAATTCCCACCAGCAGTATGCCCTGTTCAGTTCAGCTTCAGGTTAACCTCTATATATATACACAAGGTAGTAATTGGCTTGTGTTCCAAGCTGGAACGCAAAGGCCCGCCAAAAAGCATCATCTCTTTGATAAAAAGGTTTCCTACCTTGTCTTCACTTCTTTGATGCAGTTAGACCCGGACAGAAGCCCTGCAGCCAGGTTGAGCCAGGGCGTTCAATTCAGAGGGATCCTGACCAAAACCCTTGGTCCCGCTGCTGCAACCTCGGCTGACCCCATGCTGATTCCCACGTGGCCTCCTTCCTCTGTAACCGGAAGTCCCAGCGTGCAGCGTTCTCTCCTTCTGGCGGCTGGAAACACAGCGCCAGAGTGAAAGAGGTGTCCCGATACCCGGAACGCAATGAATGCGGCCGGGAAGATCTCCATCTAACTGCCGTCCTTTCCCGGAGGTAACCGCTTGCTTTCTTTCTTTTTTTTTTTTTTTTTTTTTTTTTTTTATTTCGGCAAAAACTTAAACTGCTGGAAAGACCTTCCAGCTCCTACTCCCAGCTCGTAGGACCAAAAAGACTGAAGGGAGATGTTCCCAGGGTTCCTTTTCAGTCTTTTCGATTGGTCCTACGATCAGCTGGGAGGAGGAGACTAAACCCATATGTTTATATACGCCGTGGAGGGACACAGGAGAAACAAGGACACTCCCACTGCCGAGATGTGTTTTAATTAAAAGTTATTGCAGCTCAGACTTGAATATTTTAGGTGCAGTATCACAATAGCCTGAAATGTTGCAGTAGTGCCATTGCTACACCACCCTATGAAGTTTACAGTCAACCAAACAGATCTTTTCATAGGATTGTGTAGCAACAGCACCACTATGAAATTCCACTGAAACACTGCATGTAAAAAATAAATCAATCAAGTGTGAGCCGCAATAACGTTTGAGTAAAACACCTCTCGGCAGTGAGAGTACACTTGTTTACTCAGGAGCATAAACCCTGCTTTTTTTTTTGTTTGTGTGTGTGTGTGTGTGTGTGTGTGTATATTAAATGCTACTGTCCCTTTAAAGTATGATGAGTTATGTGTAAAGGCAAATGGAAGCAATTCTGGCACAAACCAAATGCACCACAGAGGCCAAATAAAATTTCATTGCACTGGATACTTCTCTGGTACTCAAAGTGTTAAATGCTTTATTTAACCCTGAGAATGCTAGAAAGGTCTAAAATGCATTGCCTCTCTGTGCATTTCAGACCACAAGCATTCAATGAGTTAAAATACCCTATTCTTCTAACACTAATAGCCATGTATTTACATCAATTAAAATACACATATTTTAACAACTTGTGGTTTTCACTATTGTAGACATGGCAGGATGTCAGAAAAAGGAAACCTCCTCAGGTTTGTCGGAGAGTACTGAAAATAATTCAACATTTCCCGTGGAGGTCACCTTTTTATATCAATATTAGAAAAGAGGCACAACATTGCCCATGACAGAAGAGGCAGGGGAAAGGGAGGGAGCTGTATACACTGTCTGACACCCCAGCCTTGTGTAACAGTTCACTGGTACCCACAGATGCAAACATACACTATCTGCCCCCCCAGCCTTGTTCACTATTTTACAATCTGATAGCACAGCCTAGCCTTGCTACACTGGTAGCCACAGAAACAAACTTACACTTTCAGCCAGCCTAGCCTTGTTCCACTGATAGCACTGGAACTGCATGAACATCATCTGCTAGCCCAGCCTTGTTTCACTGATAGCAATGGAACTGCATGATCATCTGCCAGTCCAGCCTTGTTCCACTGGTAGTCATAGAACCACACTACACTGCCAGACAGCACAACATTTTTCCCACTGGTCAACACAGAACTGTACCAGGCTGGACACCCGGCTAGTAGGTAGGTGGATGGCAGTAGGCCAGATACCCAGTGGGTGGGCAGGTGGATGGCAGTAAGACAGGTACACAGTGGGCAGGCAGGTGGATGGCAGAAGACCAGGTACATGGTGGGAGGGTGGGCAGGTGGAGGGCTGGCTCCAAGGTGGTGGCGGCACGCTGGCTCCACGGAGGTGTATGCGCAGGTGGCAGGCTGTCTACATGGAGGCCGGAAGGATTGTGGAAAGCTAGCTACCTATCGGCAGGCTGGCTACACAGAGGCGGGCAGCAGGCTGGTTACACAGTGGGTAGACAGAAAGAGGGCAGCAGGCTAGATACACAGTGGTAGGGGAAGTGGTGGAGGCTTGATACAGAGGAATAAGGGAGAAAAGAAAGAGGAGGCGGGCTGAATATAGCTGGTGAGGAAAGTTGGATCCTGTGGATGGCAGTAGAGAGAATTTATGGAACTTCTCCCTATTACCCCCAGGGGTGGGGCTGACAAGGTCAAAGAATCACCCTAGCTATACGAGAGTGAGAGTGTGTGTTATTCTATGGCTCCTATGCATTAACAAGGTTTGCTTTTGCGTGCGACCAAATCATAGAGTTACCAAGTCACCATAATAAAAATGTTGACATGAGAATCTCGCACTGCATGACAGCACGAGATTCTCATGTAGAGTACTGAAAGGTTGCATGCTGCCTAAAGCTGGATCCTGTAACTTTTTTTTTTTTTTTTTTTTTTTTTTAAATATGTTGTCATTTTGTTGCACTCCGTGTCTGGCTCAAACTCAGGATTTCTTGTTACATTTAATAAAGCAATAAATGTCATTAAATTCACACAGTGCAGCAGAGCCTCACTTACTTGTTGGACTGCAGCTCTCATCATGCTGCCCTGGACATCAACTTACAGAAGAAGAGCGAACACCTGGTGGGCTAGGTGAGGCTCTGCTGCAACAAAATAACATATTAAAAAAGGGTTACAGGATCGCAACAAAATGACATTAAAAAAAGGGTTACTGGATCCAGTCAGGGCAGCATGATGGGATACCGCCGGGGCAGCATGCATCCTTTCAGTACTCAACATGAGAATCTCTCACTGTCATGCAATGCGAGATTCTCATGCCAACATTTTTATGATGGCGATTTGGTAATTATGATTTGGTCGCATGCTCTTTTGTGTGCGACTTTTTAAAAGGATACCCACTACCAGCCCTCCAACGTCAGTGACCTTAGTGCATATACTCCATAGAATAACATAGGAATTGGAGAGTTTCACACACTGAAGATGTATCCCCATCATGTGTCACACCATACTGCACAACCCTCAGGGGATTTAGGGTGAAGGTAAAATACACCGTGATTTTCTCAGCTGTTCTAACCCTATCTAGGAAAAGGAAACAAAACAGCAGCTGTTTATTATATTTAGAAGACAAATCATACCCAATAACTGTTCAATTTCAATGAAAATATTAATTGTAGACCACTTAGTACCAGTTAAGTAACTGACATTGATATCTAAAGCACTGAATTGAAGAGTCTAAAGGACATCGCAATTGAATTGAATTTTCAACCCAGGAAAGACTTCTGTACATAAAAAAACATCTTATTCAATACACACACATATTAAATACAGTTTTGACAGATCTGTATCTTAATGTCTAGAAGTTTGCTCAACAGATACCATAAAAGTCTCCAGGACACCAAGAAGCCAAGGCTGAAACAAATATTAAAAACTTGGGAGCACATGAAGATTTAGAGGCCATCTAGGAGTTTCAATTAACCCTCTGCGTGCCAGAAAAACAATCTCTATGCAAAACAATGCACTGGGCAGCTATGTAGCACTCAAATGAATAAATAAAGAGTGAATTTATTGTTATTTACACAAACAATATTATATACACACACATATTCCAGGTTCCTGGGATTTTTCCATCCCTGTATAAAAGCAATGCACTAGAAACCTTTCTTGCATCCATGGAGTTAATATAATGTTATTAGAGAGTCTGGCTCCAGTCTAACTTTAATCAAAGTTCTCTCTCACACATACTGTATTCTGGGAGTTTGCACATTCCTATATAATAATTTGCTAAAATGTGTGAAACGACACAGTCATGTGCAGTAGAGACGGGCAGTCTCTACTGTGCATGACTGACCTGCGACCGGCTGGCAGTGATACTGCGGCCCATATAATGGCCTCTTCAACTAGTGACTGTATAACAAATTATGAATAATACCATATGACCAAATTTTGCAGAGCAGTCTGGGAAAAATGTGCACTATTATTACAACTTTATTAACCTGAAAAAAAAAAAAAGAATTACCTGACACACAGTAGCCCACAACGCACTGCTTGTGAGTGTCTCTCAGAGGTTTCACCTTCAGTATTCAAATGCACATTAAAAGATCACACCAAAGTATAAACAGTATGTTAACGGAACTGGAGAAGATTTATTTCTAAAAGCATCAGAAGGTGGCTGCAATAAGTTTACATTCCACAGCTCTCTGTAATGTTGCCCCCAGGGGCTGTTTCTATCACAGGAGGAAGAAGTGAGGCCTGCCAAGAGCAATATAGAGGAATCCTGGCATTCCCTTCATGCTGGCACTTGCTGAAGCTCCTCAACTGCAGCACTGCTCAGAGCAGGAAAGTGGCTCTCCCACCAAAACAGGAGTAGGGTGAGGTTTGTGTTTAGAATAGAGGCGTAACACAGGTGGGCAGTGGCCCAACAACATGGAGACAGGCACAATCACTCAGCTTCTGTAAGTCTGACTTTATTTAAAAAGCCAGGACAGAACTTTACAGTAATGCCTTTCTTCCGACTGTAGGGACACACACACATGCAATATCCAAAAAAACTGCTATGTCAGGCTTTCAAACACAAAGGTGGGAGGGGGGTGTACAGGAACTACATTGTGCTGGACTAATTTCTGAATTGCACAGAACAGACATCTGTCATGTGTGATGCAGAACTGGGAAGCCTCTTTTGAAATATCCATTCTGCTCTCCTGTTAGACCATAGGGCTCACAATGCAGTCATAACATCATCTGCCAAAAGGGAGCTATATGATTATGTTTGTCCATTCAACTTGTATATGGCTAGTGCCCTGGTGGGCAAATGTGAAGCCATCCAACTGTAAGCTCTCACGAGCAGGGCCCTCTGATCTTTCTGTTCTCAACACTTGATTTGTACTATTTAATATCTCTGTATGACTATTCCTTATTGTACAGTGCTGCAGAATAAGATGGCGCTATATAAATAAAGAATAATAATAATCTCTCCTTACAACATTGTAGATGTAATCTTTTATCACCTCTATCACACCTTCATGCATAACAACCCTGGTCTTTAACCCCAATATGCTATTACTGGACCAATATGCTATTACTGGACTAACACTGTGTTAGTGAAAGAGACATGAATTGAATGAAGTTCCAGTGTGCAGGGCTCGCCAGACTGGGAAGTCTCCCTCTGCATGTGTTTATACCTAGATTAAGCTTAACCCATTAAGCACCAGGGGTCCTGGGACATTTCCATCCTTTAAGGACCGATTTGATCCTTGCCGACATGCCTGTACACATGACCTGTTTCGTGTATCGGCGCACCGCTTTGGGGCCTGAAAGGGATAGTAATACTTCGTTTTAACTTTATTTTATTTTGTAGGCATTAAAAAACATGAAAAATTATGTAAGTCTTATCTCTCAAACCTTTATGGTTTATGAGATATTCACAAGCAAAGTTTCCCCCTCCCGCCCCTTTTACCTAGTGTAAGCAATCTCTTCTCAGATGTGGAATGCAGTCCATAGACTGGACAGATAACAGAAGGGGACAATCTTATTCCTATGAAAACAATGAAATCCCTGCCCCCCTTGACAAGCTTTTCAGCTTTTTCCCTTATCTTAATTGAAGATTGTCCCTCTCTGCAGTCTACCTGGGCACCTCCCTTCTGCTCTAGCGGAACAGTGTGACATCAGTAAAAGGGGCGGGAGGGGGATACTTTGTCATTGAATTACTCTGGAACTACAACTCTGACAGAATTGAAATAACACTCTCCAAAGTCCAAATACTATGATGATTAATTAGAGCTGCTTTTATTATGAAACATTACTATCCCTTGAAAGAGATAGCTCCAGTCTTAGAGTGGTCAATTTTCCTTAGTGCTGTAAGTAACAAGTATGTGACGTACTATGACTGTCATAGGTCCTTAAGTATTTAAGGACCATGACGGTCATAGTACGTCATCTAGTCCTTAAGGGGTTAACCTCTTTCATAGTGGCAGTAAACCCCAGTTGTAGGGTGTTTCCTACTGAGTAAAACAGGGGTATCCTTTATACAGAAAACATTATTACTGTATTAATCCGGTAGTTTGGAATTCACAATGTTTAGCTGCCGGGGGCACTGTTACTACATTCACCTAAGGAAAGCACACATCTGTGACACTCCGCTTTTCATAGGCAACCGCTACAACAGTTTAAAAAAATCTCAAACTCTCAAAAAAAAAAAAAAAAAAAAATTTGCTTTTTAAAAACACTGGAAAAAGGACTTTCCCAGCACTGTCAGGGAAAGGCCTGTCTGACTTCCCCTTTAAATGTATTTTACCTATTATGGCAGAAGGTTGGTATCCAACCGCCTACTCACAGATCATATAACCCTTACAAGCAGACTGTGTTCTCTTATTTGTATTCTGGCTAGTGAAGGGATGAACAGACTCACAGAAAACACTGGAGTCAGAAAAAATACATTTTTAGGAGGCAGGTAGGAAGTATAGGAGCCATTGAAGGAGTATATATGTAAACAAAAGTATATCCAGTAACACTAAAATGCAGCAGTCCAGGCTTCAAGAAGTTTTCCACCAAGCATAAGGTTTAGAAGCCACTGAAGAGTACATGTAAACAGATATCATCTGTCTATATATCTAGCAATGTGTTGGATACCTCTCTGCCACTAAAAGAGTTAAGAGGCAGAAAAAAGAAAAAATTAAGAGTTTAGGTTCCCTGAGATTTTTCCATCAATGGCCTAGTATCCACATTTAGCTAGACCAAAGAAAAAATAATCCATCCTGGCTACTCCACTGGTTTGGCTAATAAAAGGGAACATTATGAGAGATGGCTGTCACCACTAAAGTCTTCTGCTGTGGGTGTTTCTTGCAGGCCTCATCTCTGTTATTCTCTGACTAGGCTCTAAACAAATACCTCCTTATACACAGTGACGAACAGGGGTGAGCAATCAGTGCCCCTCTAGCTGTTGTTGGAATACAATGCCCATAATTTCCAGACTACCAAAAACAGCAACAGCTAGAGGGCTGCACGTTGCCCAGTCCAGACATCATCAGTTCTCTAGATCACAACGGAAGACTGCAGCCCCATCCAAGAGTTACTTATCAATCACTTACATCCAGTGACATGCTGCTGTTCATAAACAGGAAAGTTCACAAGAAACACAAACTACAAACAGCTGTACTGAGCACAGATCTGCAGTCACAGAAAAAGAAACAGAACCCCCAGTGTCTTCATGCTCAATAGACTCATTACACACCACTCTGAGCTGTAATCCTATCCTGTGTGTAACCTCATCCACTCATACTGTGAGTAACTGCACTGGAATGGGGAGCCTATATACAGCATGTGACTGGCAGGATAAACTCAGAACAGCACTATATCACTCATACTCCCTGTAGAGCAGATTCTGCCTCTGTCCGGCACTGTGACTGCTCTAATTAATGTGCATGCAAATCTAAATAAAGTTCATCTTTCAGCTTCTTTACGACATGCTGGAAAATTAAGAACATCTTGTTGCATTTACAGATTTATATGTCCAAGTTTCCATATATGGATGGAACCTTCTAGCTAGTAAATCCTCTTCAGTACCTGTGTTACTCTATGGAGCTTCTTTAACAGTGTGTCTTAACCTTTTGAATGCCTAATGTTTGTGCACCGGAAGTGAAGCAACACATTTGTTGCATGCTTCTCTGACAAACAAAGGGTTAAAGCTCCATTTAATCAAGATAGCTCATAGGATAATATAGGAAGTTAGGTGTGATTCCAAATTAACCCCGTTGAGTGCCAGTGAAATAGTCAGTGCAATGCAAAGTAATGTTTCACAAAAACAGCAGCTCCAATTAATCTTCATAGGATTTGAGTGTTATTTCTATACTGTCCGAGTTGTAGTCCAAGAGTAATTGAATGATAAAGCAGCTCTATCACACCCCCTTTTACTGATGTAACACTGCTCACCTCAGAGCAGCAAGACTGTCCAGATGGATCGCAGAGAGGGACAATCTTCAGTGAACACGAGGAAAAACCTGTCAAGGGGGGCAGGGATTTCCTTATGCTCACACTAAGAAGATTGTCCCTTACTGTGAGCCGTCTGGTCCCAGGACCAGATTCCACATCTGAGGGGAGGTGGATTACACTAGGAAAAAGGAGCTGGAGGTAGATACTTTATCATTCAATGACTCTTGAACTACAACTCTAACAGTATTGAAATAACACTCTCCATGGCCCAAATACTATGAAGATTAATTGGAGCTGCTTTTATTGTGAAACATTACTATCCCTTTAAGGAACACTAATAAGCAAGTTTTCCTATGAAAAATCATGTTATAAAATTCACTGATTTTTATGTAACGAATAACCTGGCAACTTCAGATATATTAAATTACATGCAGTTTTGCAGCCCTCCAGAGACAATTTCCCTTTGCAATCCCCACTTCCTGTTAGGTAAGCTGTAAAAGAAACAGCATGAAGTGAGAAGTGCAACAGAAAAATACTTCCCCCAGGCTGCAGAAAAACATTTTTGCTCTTCCCACTTATGTGCTGGGTAATGCAAAGTAGGAAAGAGTGCAAAAGAGAAGCATTTCCTACAGCCTATGGAAAAAACACATGCAGATTTCAAAATGCGCACATACTTATTTCTTAGACTATTAGAATACACACTGCAATTCTAGGCACATGTATAAAGAAAGAAGAAATTCTGGGACAAAACAATTGTACCACAGGGAACAAATGTGGCTTTTAACCTCTCGAATGGTAAAGCAACAAAAGCCTTAAAGATCTATAACATTCAATGGGTTTTACCCACCGAGTGCCAGGTAGGTATTCGACACACTGCATTGCAATCATGGGCATCCGGAGAAAATTTTTCCAGGGGCAGGCAACACCATAGTACCCCCCCAGGCCAACCCGCCCAGCCCTATGTTTATCCAGGGGGAAGCAAGTAGTATAGGAGGAGGGCAAGTGCCCCCCCACACACCCATGGTTGCAATGCATTGTATACCTCCCTGGCACTCAAAGGTTTAATTCCATTTAAATAAATGATTATTTGATCACTTGGCCTGCCCGAGAATTGCTCCACCTTATTGTATGCATATACGCCTTTCTATTTTAGCATTAGTGTTCCTAGTCAGCGGAGTAAATGAGCCAATTTCTTCTTATCTGCCTTGGTATTCTACTTTCCGCTTCTTGGAACACAAGCCACCTGGAATCGATTAGAGACCAGATCACAAAGTTTTTGCAGCACAGGCAGAAAGTGGTTCTCACTGGAATAAGCAGCAGTGGAATCTGACCTACTGTGACCTGTGCAAGTACAACGAGGAGTCCAACATCACATTACACTGTACCAACATAGCCCACATCTGTCAGAAAATGTCTCACAGAGTATTAGCTACATATCATTACAAAACATTAATTACACACCACAGCTACTTTGTCTGTAAGAAAAACTAGAAAGATGCCACAATAAGAGGAACAGCGAGACTCCCCAAACCTCAAGTGGAGTGCTGCCATTTAAACAGTCACAGAGGTTAATGTTTCCAGAAAAGATGTGCCAGTCTAAGGTATTTCATCTGTACTATACAGTACCAAGAAAAATTCCCCACCAATTCTCCATTAAGGATTCTGAATGCTAGAAAGGTCTCCATTTAAAATCAAAAGAGATTTGCTTTCCTCCTCTTAGTACATCAATCTCACATATTCAAACTGATAGCTCAAGTCCCTACATCTGGGCAAAACATTTGGAAATGGAAGGAAGCAACATTCAGCAATGTAAGGAAGCAGCCCTTCCTCCCACACCCCTCTATCTAGAGCCAAGAGATCCCTTCCCCCAATCCCACCTCCATACGCTTTTATGCAGCGCCATGCACTACTCACCCTATTTCTCAAAGACTCACAGAACTGATTATAAAAGGGGTAAGACACCCCCCTTAAATAACACCATCTCCTAAAACTCCCACTAACCTATATATGGGTAGAAAATCTTAACTCTTTCAGTGCCAGAGTGGTACGGATTGTGAAATAATGCGTTGTGTACCTCTATGACACTCAAAGGGTTTTAATGGTCGCTATGAATCAATACTGATGGGATCTCCAATTTTTTGTTTAAATTGACACTGGATAATAGAACCACAGAGGCAGACAATATTCTTTTTCAGGACTTCAGGACTCCAAACTCCACCCAATGAGGAAGAATTTAGATGTCCAGGAGTCTACCTTTAAAAGTGATAAATGGGTAGCTCACTTCCTCTTCAGCCGATTTTTTTTCCCCCCAAATGGGTCTCAGACATTTTTTGGCAATTTCATCTCACATCTCAGGTCCTTAACAAAAGCAATGTTTTTCAAGCAGAGCTCCCATTGATCTGGCTTCAGAGAGGGAGATAAAACTTGTGATAATCAGAATGTAAGAATCGGATTCACTTTTTTTTTTTTTTTTTAAAGAATTGCATTTCTTCTCTTTTTTTTGACTCTGCAAAAACCATTCACTTTTTAGAGAATTAGAATCTCTCCTCAATTTCTGTGCCCCACAGCTATATTCCCAGAGTACTAAATTGGTGGTAGATATCTGAAGCCGAACCCCCCACTGCATATTGCCTAATCATTACTAAGAAGTACTAGAATGAAAAGTCTCATCCATTATGTCTTTTGATGCTAGAGATCTCCAATTAATTGCTTCTCTATCAGTTGGGAGACCTCTCTAGCATTCAGGGGGTTTAAAGGGATAGTAATACTTAAGATGTAAAAAAAACATATGTTGTAGGGTTTATGTCCCAGAATAAAACAAGGGTTCTCCCACTGCTAAGAGATATTTTATTAAAAAATTATAACAGCTCAAACCTGAATTTTTTAGGTGCAATATCACAGTGGCGCTCTTGCTACACCATCCTATGGAGTTTTATGGTCTACAGACCAGAGCAGTGCATTGGATGGTGTAGCAACAGTGCCACTGTAAATTGTCAGGCCACTGTGATATTGCACTTAAATAATTCAAGTTTGAGCTGCTATCAATTTTTAATAAAATCTCTCACAGCAGTGGGAGTACCCTTGTTTTACTCAGGAGTATAAACCCTACAACATTTTTGGGTTTTTTTGTTTTACATTTTAAGTATTACTATCCCTTTAAATAACACTATGAGAAAGGTGGAAATGTTACTCAGAAAAAGCACTTTGTTATAGCACAGGAACAAAAGCCATTGACTAACAATATACAATATTACCTAAACAGTGAGAAGCTGGTATTCTCATATGCACAGAGTAAAGTGAAAAGCCAGACAAGATATAATACTGACAAGAGGCATAGGAACAGTAAATCGTTATACTGCCAACCTCACCCAATATGACAATAATAAGCTACATATAAAAACAGGTTAGGTATGCGATAAGCAGTAATAATAATAAAGAAGTGTCACGTGCCACTCTGATCCTTAATGGGTTAAAGACATAAAAGCAGTATTTGTGCAGTTCTAAATCAATTCAACTGCATCAAAGGGGACATAAAAAAAAAGTCTATGTAAATTGGGCTTTTAACCCCTTGACAGCTATAGTGGTCTCCAAGGCATTGTAAAGCATTTTGGAATGTTTTATCTACTCCCATGATACAGTTCGTTTGCTCCAGAATTGCAACTTTTAGCTGCTTTTAGTACTGCCCCATGGGACAATATAAAATATCTGCATTCCCTTTATGTTAACACTATAAGGGCCAGAGAGGTGTGCAACACATTGCATCGCCATGTTTTTCCAACACCCCTAGTCGTTAGTTGGTTGATAAACACATTTAATAAAATGTACAAAATACTCCACTTAAAAATAACCCACTGAATGCCAGTGGGGTGTACGCCACTTACAAAAATACATTCATTTCAAGTTAACTATTTGAGTGCTTCAGGATGTGTTACCTAAACGTCTAGCTTTCAAATATTTAGAAAAGGATGATACTTGGAATATAATTTCACAGGAACAGACAGACAATCCAGGAGACATGTCCTGAAGTCTGTCACAGAGCAAAATGAGCATGGGCACATGGGAACTCAGGCCATGCATTACCATGGGCACATTTATAGCTGCCACACATCCTGCCAAGTCTGAAAGCCTTCATTACACTTTATTAAAACAAATGCTAAAAGACATGCCAAGATATACTCAAACCAACCCCTGAAATAACACAGAGCTCCCCCTCCTGTTTTATCTGGCAACAGGACTCAGGGTCCAGGTTAAACTTTGAGTGCCAAATTGACCTCACTATCTTAATGGCACTTAGGGTTAGGATAAATCCACACATGCAATATGAACGTGCTGCTTTGCAGCAGTGGCAAACCTATATTGAACTGGCAATGCCATCACCAGATGGTGTTAGGGAGATGATGCTTATGGCAAGTCCATTACACCCAGAAAGACAGGACATTGAACAGATAGTTGAAGTGAACATTCTGAGTAGGAAAGCATAGGTAAGGATGCATAACACATGGAATAAATGCCAATGCCAACAACCCAACGCAGAACAATTCCTTGCTTTAATACAGTGAAGAAAGTCTAGTATACATAAATAACAGAATAAACGACGGCATAAACTAGGCCATACAGCAAAGTGGTGTTCTCTAGATTGTTAGCTCTTCAGTACAATTTGTCAGATTAACCCACTGAAAACTAGATAAGTCTATAATGCATTACAAAGGAATACACTAGAAACTTTGCTTGCATCTGGGGGTTGGGGAGGTGGAGTTTCCTAATCACCAATGGATCTGTGGGTAGTACATGAAAATATTTCCAAGCCTTGCTGTAAGAAGATAAGAGGTCCCACATTCCTAATAGACAAGTAATACATGTATGTAGACCTCTATTTGTGTAGTGCCAAATAAAAAATAAGTCCTTAAAAGGAAGCAGATTGTCCCTTTTAGCTTATTATTACCACAGAATTATGATCTAAACCAGTGAATCTCAATGTTTCTCCTCAGGACACACCAAAAGGTCACATTTTCAATAAACCCCTGCCTGTTTAAATGGTGGCTCAGTCATTCTGATCACCTGGGCTTAATTAGAGATATCCTTAAAACCTGAAAAGTTCATGTTTCCTGCAGACTGGAGCAGAGAATCACAGATCTACGCAGGTTACATTCAGGAAATATACACAACTTTCCTAAACAAGAATGTGTTTAATAAGGGCAAACCTTTCCACACCACAGACGACAAATAAAAATCCCCAAAATTCTAATTGATTTAAACTGTGATTTTAACTCCTTGTATTCCATAGAAATCTCTGATGCATTACAAAGCAATGCTCAGAAAACCCAATGTAAACCAAGAGGAACAGCATTTATCACCTGCAATGGTACTGAGCACTATAATAAGTGCGCTAGTCTGACACATGCAAAAAATATGACTTGTAATGTATTTGGAAGTGTGTGCGACACCAAATTTGGTGATCTGACACAAATGAATTCAGCAAAGCCTGTTGCAAATTACTGATCCCAGACACACCGATCCATTTCAATGCCACTTCAAGGCATGGGTACCATAGAGTAGAGTTTACTAATAAGTCACCCTTGAATTATTAAACATATGGCGACAAGCATTTTAATACATGTATTACCTCTGTAAAGTGCCGCATTCTAAAGAAATCTTTCATCCTAGCAGACCGGAAGTCAGGCATCAGCGCAGACATCTTGTCTGCACGCCTGCACTGTTAGACCCACTCTCCTGTAAGAAGTATTGCAGCGTACCACATGGTAACCGGAAGGACTGACAGCGCAGGCGCGCAGATTGCACTAACCTGCCCATCCGTCTCCTAAGAAGAAAGATTTCTTTAGAAGGCGGCACATTTTACAGAGGTAATACATGTATTAGGGTGCTAGTCGCCACGTTTAATAATTCAAGGGCGACTTATTAGTAACTGGAAGTTCATCTTTAAAGGGATAGTAATACTTAAAATGTAAAAAAAAAAATTTATGTTGTAGGGTTTATCCCCCTGAGCAAAACAAGGGTACTCCCACTGCTGAAAGGTGTTTTATTCAAACATTATTACAGCTCAAAGTTGAATTTTTTAGGTGCAATATCACAGTGGCTTGAAATTGTACAGTGGCACTGTTGCTGCACCCTCCTTATGGAGATTTATGGTCCTGGGACCAGAGCTGTCCATAGGATGGTGTAGCAACAGCACCACTGTACAATTTCAGGCCACTGTGATATTGCACCTAAAAAAATTAACTTTGAGCTGTAATAACTTTTTGAATAAAACACCTTTCAGCAGTGGGAGTACCCTTGTTTTACTCAGGGGAATAAACCCTACAATATTTTTTTTTTACATTTTATGTATTACTATCCTTTTAAGCAACTAGGGGCTGGATTCAAATGCAGGTGCTAATTTGATCTCTGCTTTTATCTCCAGGTATCCCCACAGACTTCAATATGAACATTTCTGATAAACCGAGAGGTAACATTTATCTCCTGCATTTGAATCCAGCCCTAGGAGAGAGTTACTGGAAATTGTAATTCACCATGAAACTGAAGCTAGCTACCCTTTTCCTACGCTTCATTCTTTTGCCTAAAAAATAAAAAAGATTGTATGTTTTAATTTCATTTAAAGTAATGGAGATATAAAAAAACACAGTAACTCATGTGTGTGAAAAAGTAAAAAAAGTTTTTGTACAGTTATGTGTACTGAGGCATGAGTGTGTCTCTGTTATAGGACTGGTCATTCACCTGTACAGATTGCCCAAATATCAGTTTCTGTCTTTTCTACATGTATGATGGGTGTTCAGTTATTTGTACATATTACAGTAAAAGAGTTAAAGTGGTAGGGTATTTACAACATCTTTCTAGAGTAGTACTTGTTACTGAAAAGATCGAGAAACCCTGTCACAGTTCAGGAGAGCTAGAGGGCCAACCATGGCAAACACAACACTGAATCTAAAAGGGAGGAAAGGATGTGATGAATCCAATACAAATTCTGAACTATCTGCCAACTACTCAACTTAAGAACTGAAACAAACTGTACAAAGTGATGACAATAGACATCTAAATTGCATATTTGGTGCTGTATCAAACAATAATTATAGGGAAGTACCATTTACATACATAAGTAATAAGATGCAGCTGTCCCTTCCCTCTTTATGGTCACAACCCTGTATAAGAGCAAGCCAGTGCTTCCTCTTTACCAAACCTTCAGACTGCTTGTGTCAGGCTATTTACAAACCCATGTATGTCACTCAGACCCAAACTCAAAGCCAGGGCCAGTTTAGAGCAGGGTCGTGACATTTGCAGATGAGGCGACCGTGCCAATATTGCACTACCAGGATCAGCTCCTCATTCATAACCAATTTTGTACTGGGTTATAATGTCAAGTCTCCTAATTAAAACTGGTTTACACTGGACCAGTCCCATAAACTAAGGATAGGAATGCAGAACAAACACAAACTGTTAGGGACAAAAAAAACCTCACATACAGCGGTGACATTTAGCTCATTCATGACATGGACAGCGCAAGATGTGGCTCACTGGTTGCGATCGGACTAAAATGCCATCATCCTCAATCGGGCAATGGCCGACTTGGGCTTATGTGAATTGTAGACTAACAGCTGCTGAGCCACAGGTTGCCAGCTCAGATTTAAATTCACTCTGGACAGCAGCACTAGGCTGGTTGTGGCAGAGTGACAACTGCACTAACATACACCTGATTACACGAATATAATATAGAATACTACAGCTGAGAACCAAAAGAGGAACTCAGCTTCGTATTGGCACGAGTAGGCAGCATGGGCACAGAGTGCCAGCCCAAAGACATGAAACGAGTCAGGAGAAAAGAAAGACAGTCGCTTAGGAGCACGTAACTCTTGTTCCCAGTTCACTCACCCAGATCGTCCATGTTACCGCTCAGACCGGAGCGGTCTCCAGAGACTCAGACCCAACTTTCAGACCTCACTAAAGGAACGCGCGTCCACCCCCTGCGAGCGCGATCCCGAGTACACGTAGAGCCACACCCACCCTCTACGTGCGCGAGCTCGAATTCATACCCACCTTCTGCGTACTCGTGCTTGAGGGCTATGTGCGCGCATATATTCTTGTGATTTGTTTCCTCTCGTTCTGGGGAAGGGTTTAGCAATGTAGTTTTTCATAATGGTTTTAGTTAGTAAAATGCTTTACTAAAATACACTGACACTTCTTTCGTTTTCAAGTCCTGCAGTGTTTAGGAAAGAGTCGCCTATTTGCATGTCAGACTGCTTTTCTTGATACGAAGGGAATTTTACTTCAGCAACAGCTGCATAGCCGCAGGTTACTTGCTCTTCACCCCATTTGGTCTTCAGTGGGTTACTGTAGTGCAGTGGTTTCCCAAACATCTTTGTAAACATGTTAATCCTGAAGCTTTTTGCTGAACAAAATCTCACACATTTGTGAGATTTGACATGCTAACACTTTAAAAAGATAGCATATTGACCATAAATAATGCGAGGATACCGTCTGCTGAGAGATGTTTTATTTGGAAAATACTGCAGGTAATAGTTGAATTTTTAGTGCAGTATCTCCATGCCTTTACATTTTATAGTGGTGCTGTTGCTACACCATCCTATGGAGCTATATGGTCTTCTGATATAGAATAGTGTAGCAAGAGTGCCACCATAAAGTTTCAGGCACTGGAAGTTAGGGACCCAAAAATACACGTTTCAGCTGCATTAACTTTTCAATAAAACATTTCTCAGAAGTGGGCGTATCCGTGTTTTACTCAGTAGGGAAAAACCTCCACTAAATATTTCTTCCATATAAACCCCTTAGCGGCTGGCCAACGTGGTGCATGGAAGGCCGTTAAGAACCACAGGGCACTTTTGTTTAATGGATTCTGGGGTTGCCAAGCGACATGAAGCTGCGCAGGGACCTAGGGTTGCCACCTTTTCTTCAAAAAAATACCGGCCAAGGCATTCCCTTCATAGACTTAACGTTGGAAAGAAGGCAATTTTTTACCGGACTGCAGGTAAAATACCGGCTGGGTGGCAACACTACAGGGATCCCGAAATTCCATGATGTGCCATAACCGAAGTGACGGTCCTGGCACAACTAGGGTTATTAAGTGGTTAAGCATTACTACCCCTTTATAGCAAATGACTATTTTACCTCTTGAGAACCACATCTTGCTCAGTGTTTGAAACACAAGATTTCACTAGTTTATTGTCTAGTGTACCCATGCAAATTATATATTGGTTAGCTTAGGGACAGAATAAGCTTTATTTTAGTGCAATAAGTAAATCCCCTAGTTTTACAAAGGCAATTTAAACAGAGAAACAAAAATGCATCTATTTCACCCATTATTTTCTGCTCACAGTGTGGTTGTTGTAAAATAGCCCTATGTAAATTCCACTAGTTCTCTTGTTTACAAAAACAAACTATATACATAAGCTTTTGGTGTAGTTTGACAATTATGGCATTAAAAAAGAAAGGTGCATGTTATATTTTAGGACTATAATATAACTTTATTATTTTTAATCTTTATTAAAGATGCAGGCTGTGAGGAATAGTCTTCCCCCTCAATTTGGGACATGCCATTGTCCTGTTAAATGGTGAAACCAGTGAATGGTTAACTGGGATTATTTGGATCCTAGAAGTATGAAACAAAGTTTCACCCTTGGGGCGCATATGGGAGAGCCTGCAAGCACACATTGGAGTGTAGTTCCCATTGAGATCTGATGGATCTCAAATGGTTGCCTTTACAGTGCCAGGATCCTATCAGATACCTGCACTGGCAGAAGACTTTGGGCAATTAATAACAGCCCAATTAAGTTTCCTGAAACTAGATTAGGAGTGCATGCATCATGACTGGCAGTGGTCGCAGGCCAGTAGTCATGAAAGTGTGATGCTGCTATACATAAATGTGTTACAACCCACCTTTTGGATTCACTGCTCTAATGTTTCTTGTCAGGAGCTTTCCTTAACCGCTTAAGGACCAGCAGTCCAGGGAAGTTACATTCCCTTAAGGCCCGCTTTGATCCCTTCCGACGTGCCAGTATATGATAACTTTTACACATACCAGCACACTGCGTTGGGGTCTGAGAGAGACTGCTCCAGCCTTGGAGTGGTCAATTTCAGACCCCATTTTTACTTACAGTGCTCCCGGAGGAGCTCTGCAAGTAAAATATACATGACTTTCTATGACCATCACCGGTCCTTAAACTTCGTGATGGTCAAATCACATCACGTCGTCCTTAAGGGGTTAAATCCTTTTTGACCAGACCGCTTTTATAATGTACGACATATATGAAAAACACACACAGTGTAGAGTTGCACTGGCTTAATTCTGTCCTGCAGAATAATATTTTGATAAACATACCTTATAAAGGAGTGGTCTGGTCACCTTAGGTTTTATGGGTTCCTCCCTTGAGTACAGTATATTAATGGGTTATTCAGTTATTTTGATAGAACCACCTGTGTTAGTAAGATAATATCATACATCTTTTCTTTTTTTTAAACTCTGCTTCCATAGGAACAGATTTACCAATTAGTTGATTTCAATATGCAATTCCTCTATGTCCGTTAAAACAACTGAGGATGTCAGGCAACTAATCTGTCAAGGAGTCCTGCTTAACTGAACTACAAACATCAGCTGCACTTGTGGTAGCTATCTCCTATAGTATTGAGTAGAATGTGCCTTTGTCCACTAGGGTCAGGGAGAAGCTGTACAAAAAGCCTCTTCAAATGAAGTCTAGCTTACTTGTTATACATAATGAGGTTGTTATATTAAGAAGAAGTGAAGGGTTATGCACTAAGGTGTGATAAAGAGGTGATAATGTGGAGATAACTTCTCCAGTGATATCCGTTATCCAGTTATGTTATTCTGTGTTTAGAACACTGGAGAAGTCCTCTCCACTTTATCACCAATTTATCACACCTTAGTGCATCTTCCCCCCGGAGTAATTCTGGAGCAAACTGAATCATAGGTGTTAAATAAAATTGTTTAAAAATCACCAATGATTTAAATGGATCTTTTAATCCCTTGCATGCAAGAGAGGTCTCCAGTGCATTGCTTCCCTAGGATTCAAGAGTTTCAAAGCCTGATTTACATAAATGGGCATATATATTTGTTCCTGATTGTAGTGGGCCGTAGGCCATTACTATGGGACCTTGTCGGGTCACCAAGGACTCAGCTATTAAAAAGACTGGGTTCCCACAACTCCAGGGAACATGTAGCGAAACTGCTCGGACGTTTCTAGTGTCGGACGAGCGCTGATTGGCCAGTCAGAGTTAAAGGGCACCCACTGACTTTGCATAGGAAAAGTAGGCGCTGCTTTGCTTGGCCACAGGTTTAAAGGGACTTGTATCCGACAGGGAGATTGTGTCGTCAAATGGCCATACCACCGACGACCAGTAGGTGTCTCCCTACACAGTGACACAGTGTTGACGAATTATAAACACGATGGCACTGAGCAGATAGGCACTCGCCGTATTGGCCAGGCCACTCCGGCTCTCAGATTGGTCGCCGTTCAAGTCAGCTAATCCCATTCATGTAAAAGAGGCACTCAGCCTAAACTGCTTTGTTCGGAAATATGTATTGCAGCTGTGCCGAACAATGGTACTCAGCTCATTCCTTTGTCTCCCTGTTTATCCTTCATTGTTCACCTAATTCAATCGTCTGGCCCCATTGTGTGATGTCTCCATCATTTGCTGTTTCCCATCGTATCTACTGGATTGTATGGATTGTATTATGTTTCTTGCACTGCCCCCAAGTTAATGTAGTTTATTCTGTATAAAAGAGCTGAGAGTTCACTAATAAAATGTTAGTCGTTAGAACTAAGAAGGCTTCATGTGTCGTTATTCTTGGGTGTTTTAAAGCATCCCCTCTGATGCCCATCCAGGAGAAGTATCCAGTTTGGTCAACTGTCTGCTGCCAATCACCTGCAACTTCGACTCCGAATCAACCCTTGGGGTTTTGTCGACTTCCGAACTCACTTAGCCGACCCAGACCCATCGACTATCATTCAATGGCTTTCCGAGTCAACGATCAGTCGGGTTATCCTTCTACCAGCAGGAGCGACCCCAAGCACCCGATGAAGAGAGGGAGAGGCCCGGTACGACGTCTGAGGACAACCTGGCATCCTTAGCTTCAGTTACACCGATGTCTCAACTGGTTCTCCCCAGATTTATTCCAGTCTTTTTAGTACTACAGCCTCAATGGGACAAGATCACAATTTTAATCCTGGAATCTGTTACATGACTACACAGGAACCATTGAAACTTTTCAGTCTGTGTTTTTCATTAGTGTCTTACATTAAAATATCAGTTTGGTCGCATCAGTCATACATGACCTGTGGAAATAAGTCTTCTCACCCATATCAGCTATTAGAAGCTACAGTAATGCTACATAATGTAGCCCCTAGCATGTTTAGACATGAGATAAAAACACCCAGGGCAAACAGACGGGGTTTCCATTTGCCTAGAAAACGCTTTGCACTGTATTGTACCAGTCAGGTTAAGGTTAGACAAAGTGTTTCCACACAAATAATGAGAGATGTTTGTTGCTTTTATACATGTATTTATTTCAGGGGGTGGAGAATCTTTAGACTGCCATCTGTTGTTGGACTTAAACTCTCATCATCTTCAGCCATCAATTGGCTGGCTGAGGATGATAGGAATTGTAATCCAACAACAAATGAGGGATTTCAAGTTGAAACCATCTGGTTAGTGCACAGACAGCTGCATTGAACTGTGAATGCAGAATTAAACACAATACGAGATATTGTTACTTCATACTTTTTATCTTTTGGAAACCCCTCTCTGGAAATCTTGGATTTGTTTTCATTTATATGTTCTTGGATTTCTTTTCATTTTATATGTTCTACTGCCTGTGTTTCCCAGGCAGTCAATTCACTGGTCTGTGTGACCAATGGCCAGCTAGTATCAGCAATACATGATTGGCTGATGCTCACTAGAATCTGCCATTCATTGGAGGTTGAAATGTGTGAATGTAGGTGTGAATAAACTGAGTTACTGAAATTAATTTACTAAGAAAAACTGGAACAATTCTTCAGCAAATCAACTGCATCATAGGGGACAATTAAACATTCCACTGGTTTATAAGCAATAGAAAAAAGGACGGAGGATCTCCTAGTGTAATATCATAAGATCAAACTCTGTCACCAGCACCAGCCAAAGGAATACTACTCACAAAGATTAACGTAACAACAGGGAATAACACTTATAACTACTCAGAAGGGTTATTTAGTCCTCCCCAGCACAGTAGGGAATATAGTGATAGTAGGTAGCTTCTCTCAACAGATCCACATGTAGAAGAATATGCATATAAAAAACAGACTGCACCCAAATAGCGCCTTATCTCTCAGTAAATATATGGAAGTGGTAATATAAGGCACTCACAAGTACAGGTGGTTTACAAGGGGTTATACCCCTCATTATCCTTCCTAGCTTGCATAGATGGTGTACCCTCTCTCAGTTCAGGGAAATTTCATGGATGAAACTGTTCTCCCACAATAGATTCTTCAAAGGTAAAACATATTAAAATAAAACAACCTTTAACCCTTTGAGTGTCAGAGTGGTACACAACGCATTGCAAAGCAATGCGTTGCATACCACTCTGGCACTCAAAGGGTTAAAATGTAATAAAACTAACAACAGCTGTTCTATGTGTGTCACAGGTGAACTGTGTGCTTCTTTCAATTTCTGCAAGCCAGTAATGTTAATGAGAGGTAAAAGCCCTTGTTAACAAACAGTACAAGTATGTGCATTACATTACAGTATATTACCACTTCCACGTTTACTGAGTGATAAGGCACTATTTGGGTGCCCTCTTTCTGAGGGAAAGTGCCTCTACCATAAGGAACAAATTCAAATTCCCACTGTTTTAAAGAAGGAAGACACTTCTGTTTAATAAAATATAATTTTCATAGGGCCTTTCCTGCAGAGTACATCTACTGCTGGGAGATTTTCCATTCAAAAGATATTACAGCTTATTACAAACATATTTTTTTTAAATAGCAAACTGTTAGCAACAGCAAAACCAGTGTGCAAAAGGCAAATTGTGTTTGTATAGTGGGAGCTCTTGTGCCACGAGAGCAGGGGTAGTCAACCCTAGTCCTGCTTTAGTACAGACGAGTCAGTCAACAGCTCAATTTCTCTATCTGATCCACCTGTACTGGAGCAGGGATATCCTGAAAATACACCCTGTTGGTAGCTTGAGGACTATGCTTGGCTACCCATGCCCCAGAGCCATGGAGAGCCAGGGTGTACCCTTGTTTTTCTTAGCTGTTAAATACCACAGAATATATATTTTTTTAATAAATACATTTGCTGTGGTTTTAAAGCTTTGCATGCCAAAGAGGTCTCCAAGGCATTGCAATACCTTGGAGACCTCTCTAGCATTCAAGGAGTTAAAAGCCCCTGTCAAGTCACTTGGAATTTGCGGAATTTGTTTGTGTTCCATATGATACAAATATAATACAACTTCTATATAAATCCTTGTTGAGGCCTCATCTAGAATATGGAGTACAGTTTTGGGCACCAGATCTTTGAAAAGACATTATTGAACTGGAAAACATGCAGAGGCGTGCAACAAAACTGATAAAAGGATTGGAAGATCAGAGTTATAAATAAAGACTAGCCAAACTGGGTTTGTATATATTAGAGAAAAGACGTCTAAGGGATGATGTGGTTACCATTTATAAGTATATTCAAGGTGAATACAAAGAACTCTTTCAGGAACTACTTACTCAAAGGGCTGAGCTAAGAACAAGAGTCATCCATTAAGACTAGAAGGAGGTTTCTATTAAAACAAAGGCAGTGATTTTTTTTACAGTAAGGGCAGTAAATTTATGGAATCTTTGCCTCGGGATGCTGTGCTTTCAGATACTGTAATAGCTTTCAAAAAAGTAATGGACCACAGAACAATAATGAGAATTATGACAGTTGGCTTCAAAGCAGATAGGATGTTTTTTGGTTTTTTTTTTGCCTTCCTCTGGATAAACAGGGGTGATTTGGCATGGGCTGGACTTGATGGACACATGTCTTTTTTTCAGCCTCATCAATTGTGCAGTTGATTTGTACTAAAATGTCATAACTCCATGTTTCTTCTTCAAGTGTCTCTGTAAATGAATAAGCTGTACTTTTGCTCTGATCGTTAAAATGAATCTGTCACCTTAAAACAATGTAGACGATTTTAAAGGCGCTTTAAACTCTCATTATAACACCACCACAAAAAAACAACAACAATATATATATATTGTACTGTTGCCCTATGAGTAAAACAAGGTAACTTCGTAATATGCTGCAAACCCCATCAATTCTAAAAGGGTTAAGGCACAAGAGAGAGGAAATCTACAGCCATTTTTATTTTTACTATTTTCATGGATCATGGATTCCAAGTCCACCTGTCTCCAACACAAATGTGTTGGTGGCTTCTCTAACATTCAATAGATTAGCCCATAAGGAACAGTGATGTGCCAGGACTGTCACGACTGTCTGTGTGTTAAGGACAGGTGACGGTGCTAACACGTCACTAAAGTTTTGATCAAAGCACTACTGGGGGAATGCCGTGATCATGCTGGGACCGGAGCAGTCAGTTTTAGCCTCTCTTTTGGTGAGCTAGTACATGTGATTGCTGACGTGCCAGCTCCCTGAATGTAATCTATGCAGTCCTTTAGGTTAAAAGTACCCCGGTCTGCCTGGTTCTTAAGGGATAAAACTCCTTTTGAATCAATGACAATATTTATTTGTTTCCCATGATGCTTTTGGTGTGCCCCAGAACGGCCCCTTTTTTCATTTTATACACACGACCCTCAGCATCTTAGAGGCCTGGCTCATTCTCTGACTTCTCTCAGATGATTAAGATGAATTGGAGCAAAACAACTGCACTACATGCAACAAATAAAAATTCCCCAAACGTCATTTGATGCAATGTACTGTAGACCTCTATAGCATTAAGGCTTAAACGCCTTTTTTTAATTAAATCAAAGTACATTTTTATTTAACCCCAATGATGCAGTTGGTTTGCCCCAGAAACATTACTCCAGTTCTTCGTAGGATTAAAGATTGTAGCAAACTGTAGTTTCCTCCTGGGCCGCTGAATGTCTCCCATGGGCCTCCATGAAATGAACCTTGACCTTTGCTATCAAGGGATTAGCAGGTATCCTATTGAAATGTCAGCTTGTTGAAAAGAGCGACATCAGAATGTGGCCCGCATGAAAAGGGTGACATTCTGATGTTGCAAGCATCAATGTTGCAATATAATAGTATTAGTCCGTTCCTCCCTTCCACATTGGCCTTATGTTGTCGCCAAACACACATATTAAATCTATGTTAACACTTCAAATGCCAGAAGATGTGCAATGCATTGCAGCTTAACTGTCTTTCAGCAAATTAATTAAAGGGATAGTAAACCTTAATTTTGACTTTGCTTATTCTGCTAGTACATAATATGCACAATAAAATTGCCTATACTTAATATTATCATTATGATTATTTTACATTATTATTTACACTTTTACATCCCTGACATTGATATTCCTGGATCTCTGAGACCAGACAGTTTTTTTGTCAGCTGACCATCAAAGTAGGAAGTGATATAATGTAACACTATCTGTGCAGAACTGAGTGCTCAATGTGCTATCTTGTTTACTTTGTATCTTTTTTGCATTGTATCACTAGACCTGTTTTGATAGTCCCTGACAGGCTTTTTACATCATAATGAGTTACTATCTCTCATTACTGAAGATCCAACAGCCATTATTATTTTTCTTTGTTGTCCCTAGGGCCACAGTTTGGATGTCTAGATATGGATACCCCACTTGGTGTCAGTGTTAGATACTCTGCATATAGCTCTATAACAAAAGATTCTGCAACTAGCTCTAACCTCAGTTGTATAGCGGCATTGAAGTCTATCCTATGTGAAACCATTAGGTCATGACATGACATATTCTTCATTTGTATCATGTTACATTACACATATTAACCCCAGAGAGGTGTGTGAAGCATTGCTTTGCTCATTTGTTTCCCATTACACTACATGTATTAACCCTGTGAGGAGTAGCCAAATGTGCAACATATCACATCACTCACTGCTCTGGTCCTGAAAGGGATTATCAGTGAGCAGAAATAAAGATGGCTTGAAGTAAAGAATGTATGTTCCCAGGTGGTGCTGTTGCTATATTCACCTTTGGAAAGTCTGTGTCTGTGACAGCCAAGAAAAGCAACAGTACCACCTGGCTTAAAAAACAAACTCAAACTGACAAAAAAATGCAGGTTTGCGCTGCAATAAAGTTTAAAGGGATAGTAATGTTTCATAATAAAATCAGCTCTAATTAATCATCATAGTATTTGGGTCTTGGAGAGTGTTTTTTGAATTCTGACTGAGCTGTAGTTCAAGAATAATTGACTGATAAAGTATCCCCCTCCCACCCCTTAAAATGGTATAACACTGTTCAGCTCAGAGCAGTAGGGAGGTGCCTAGGTAGATTGCAGAGAGGGACAATCTTCAATTAAGATAAGGGAAAGCCTGAAAAACCTGTCAATGGGGGCAGGGTATTCATTGTTCTTACAGTAAGAAGATTGTCCCTTGCTGTTATCTGTCTGGTCAAGCAACCAGATTCCACATCTGAGGTGAGCAGCGTTACACTAAGTAAAAGGGTTGGGAGGGGGAACTTTATCATTCAATTACTCTTGAACTACAACTCTGACAGTATTGAAATAACACTCTCTGTGGCTCAAATACTATGAAGATTAATATGAGCTGCTGTTTTTGTGAAACATTTCTATCCCTTGAACTGAAGCACCTCCAAGCAGTAGACGTATGCTTGTATGCTCCGCACTGTTCCTCTGGTGATTTGCTAATAAAGAAGTGAGCCCATCCAATGGGAAACAGACAGGGAAGACCCTAATTCATGTGTTTGATGTCTGTGCCTTAGAGTAACCTGATCATGCAAAAATTAAATACTAACCATGAAATATTGTTATTGTACATAAAATCGTGCATATTATAGAGTACAGTAGTGTATTGTTAAAACAAAAATGTAAAGTTGTTTAATTCTTGAATCACTTAATTATTCATCTAGATCAGAGATTGTCAGTCTTTGGATTTCCATCTGTTTGAGACTACATCTCTCATTATCCAGATGATCGGAGTTGTAGTCTCCAGTAGCTCGAAGTTCAAAGATTCAATACCCCTTCTTTAGGTTACTGACTTCTTATAATCAGATCCTTATAAAAACTGTACCAGTCTCTGCTTTTCATAATGGAGTGTATATATCAATAACAATATGTAGAAGTCTTTAAAGCTGAAATCTTTCCTTTTTGAATATTCCTACAAGAGCAGTCTGCCGAGAGGCCACCGTCTATGTGACTGTTGCTCTTTATGGTTTTGTTTATAGGTAAATATGATTCATAATGCTATAATGATGCTTCCTCTTTATAGTGGGGAGGAATGACAGTAGTGGAGATAAGAAGGAAGGAAGACAGAGAGGGATGAAAAAGAGGAACATGGGGAAAGATTTAGAAATTAAAATGAGATGGCAGAAGCAAGACAAGGGGAAAAATTGGGTGAAAAAAAATGGGGCTTGGGATTCACTGACGCAGTTATGTACAAAATGTAGGGTTCGAGTAGTCATTTAGTAATACAAGCAAGGGCAAACCAAAAAGGGGGTTCTGGTTGTCCAGAAACACAACTATCACTCTGTTGCATTTATAATATTAGAGAGACAAAGCTTTAGCACCTTAAAGGGCAACTATCACCTCATCGGCAGATCTGCTGATCTGGGAGTAGACATGCTGATGAATCCGGGGCTGCATTGTGAGCCCTGGTGGACAAACGATGGAGCAGAATTGGGGTCTGAAAAGAAACCTCTGGGCTCCCTTATTGGTCCTGAGAAAAGAGACTGAATCGCAAGACTTGAAGTCACAAATTAGTTTCTTGTCCTGCGAGATGCAGTCCCCAAAGACCTCTTTTCTGGCCTCTGAGAGAGGTTATATGGTGGCTGCACACGCAACCCGTGAAGTTTGTGACACATACTTTCTGGATAAGTTCCAATCAAGGGGATCAGATTTTTAACCCCACCTTACAGCTGTTACCCCCACACACACATCTGTTAGGAGCCATTCTGGAGCAATACATAGGAACAGATTTAGTAAAACTTTATATTTGCCCTTTAAAGGAACAGTAAATCTAATGTCTAAACTATCTAAAAGGAGTGACCATGTGTCCCTGACTACTCCTATCTTAGTCTAGTAGCATAAGGGGTTAACATTTTTTCCACACTTCCCCGATCTAAAGCCTGAGGGGTCCATGAAATGCTAAGAACTGGAACAATTCTACAGGGCACCAACTGCACCACAGGAAATAAACACTAATTATTGTTTATTTAAATGGGGCATTAAACCCTTTGAATGCTAAAGAGTTCTCCAACACATTCCAAAGTATTAAATTCACTATTTATATCAAGTTCAGTTTTTAAAATCCCTATTTTAATGATTGAGAATATGTGGAATTTTAACTTTTCCCTTATGGTGCAGTTGATTTGCTTAGAATTGCTCCACTTCTACTTAGTACATCAGCCTCAGGGAAACGGCTGCTACACCAGGATCCAGCCAATAGCTCTCAATGCAATCTTGAAGTCATCAGTCATATGGTGACTCATACATTGCAGTGAAGCTTATCAGGCACCATTTCCCCTTAACCCTCTTCTCTTAGTTCATTGGAGTGGCAGAAAAAAATAAATATATGAATACATGCATTTGTGAAGCTTTAATACCTTGACAAAAATAAGTTTGCCTTCTGTAGTAGAAGTTAATACAATTTGATTTGTGTACAGGAACAAGGACCCACAAGATATCCATGACATCAGCTGGGATGGAAAGGAATGTGTTAAGTCTTAGATAAATATAAAGCAAGCACAGGTGTTCAAAGTCAAAAATAAACGAACTAGAGAGGCCTACAGACCCAGGGTAGCGGTAGCTCTAAACAGAGGCTGATAACCCTTTGAGTGCCAGAGCGGTTTCCAATGCATTGCAACATCTATCTGGCACTCAAAGGGTTACAGCAACTGCACCATAGGAAAAATATACAAATTCTCAAAATTCCCACTGATTTGAATAGGGCTTTAACCCCCAAATGTTAGAGAAGTCTTAACTGCAATGCATTGGAGACTTCTCCAGCATTCAAGTGGTTAATAGCTACATTTAACACATTAAGTGAAAGAGAGCTGCACACCATTCTGGAGCTCAAAGGAAAGGTATACAATGCATTGTTTTGTTCCAGAATTTCTTCACTGCTTTACCACTGTAAAGCACAATATAACCAATGCCTACTTACTGTCACACAATGCATATTTATTGATTACTAGAAACATCTCCTACACCCAATGGGTTACATTTGAAATCTAGAATACTAGTGCTAATAGTTTTTATAGATTAAAAAAAAAGTTGCGAAACCGAGGGGTGTTTTTCAGCAGGTTCAAGGAATGTTTATGTGTTGTACTTCTCATGGTATTCTGTGCTTTATATAGTGTAGTACAGCTTTCTGACAGGAAGTAAATGTGCAAAGGACAGCATACCTCCCAAGTGTCCCTCTTTAGGAGGGATAGTCCCTCCTTTACACCAAAATCCCTCTGGCCCTCTTTCCCACCCTGATGTCCCTCTTTTTAGGAGATCAGATTGTGTGGTGTGTATATAAGTGTATCCTATAGCTCTACAGCAATAAATCTCACATTATTCTTTGTTTAAATGTCAGTATATGTGTTTGTAAATTAGTCTGTGTAAATAAAATACTTTGGTCTTGTTATAGGTCATTTATTAGGTCACACAAGGAGGTGTAACAGGTCATGAAATAACTTAAAAATTCCTCGGTAATGCTCCGCCCACCAGCCACACCCCATAAAACACAAGTGTCCCTCTTTGGCAATTTGAAATGTTGGGAAGTATGGGACAGTTACTTCCCCAAGCCCACTGAAAGGCAACACATGCAATATCATAACTCTTAGAAGAATAGTTACCATTTATTTTTACATTACATAGTCTGCCAGTACATAATATGTACAGACAAACAGCGTATCTTTTTTTTCACCTTCACCTATTTTTTTTTTCTTATGTGCCTGAGAATGATATACTTCAGTTACAGTTTCCAGTGAGTTTTTTGACCAATAGACCAGCAAAACGGAATGTAAAACAATGTCTCTCTGCAGCATTGAATTCTCTGTGTACTATATTTTTTACATTGTATCACTAGACCTACTTTCATGTTCCCTGACAGAAATCTCTCTACAAACAGATCCAGGGTGCTGATTGACTAGGAAATAAAAGTTAAGGGGAAGATGCCCACTGGTAGCCACAGATCCCCATGTACACTGTCTGACCCAGCCTTGGGCACTTGCCTACTGGTAGCCACAAATCCCCATGGACACTTCCTGGGCAACGGAACAAGGCTGGGGGGAGTCACTTAGTGTATGTGAGGCTAACATACAATGGTGATGTTCTTCATGTTGCCCCATAATACTTATGTTCAACATGCTGCCCCAAAGAGTTCATATTCGACATAAAGCCCCACAATGCTTCCCATTCTGAAATGTTACCATATACACGATCGCTCCCATTACCATGGGAGCAATTGTGTGTATATATTAAAATACACACATATTGCTGGATCGTTAATCCTGCATTATGCTCTGTTTTATTTCTTTTAGAAGATCAGACATCGCTGGGGCTTCGGAACCCCTCCCAATAACCCAATGGCATTGATGACCTATCCAATAGCATAGGTGATCAATGCACAGGATTGCTCCGAAGCTAATGGAAGCGATCATGTATATGGTAAAATGTTCCAGAATGGGGAAGCATTGTGGGGCAGCATGTCAAAGATGAACAGTGTGGGGCAGCATGTCGAAGATGAACAGTGTGGGGCAGCATGTCGAATATGAACTTTGTGGGGCAGCATGGGGAACATAAACACTGATTGATACCTCCAGCCTTGTTCCCTTGCCCAGGCAGTGTCCATGGGGATTTGTGGCTACCAGTAGGCAAGGGAACAAGGCTGGGGGATCAGGCAGTGTACATGGGGATCTGTGGCTACCAGTGGGCAACAGAACAAGTCTGGGGCTCAGGCAGTGTAAATGGTGTTCTATGGTTACCAGTGGGCAAGGGAACCGGCTCGGGGGCAGCTGGTAGCCACAAGTCCCTATGGATGCTGTTTGGCCCACAGCCTTGTTCCCTTGGGATTGCACAATATACAGTACTGTGCAAAAGTTTTAGGCAGGTGTGAAAGAATGCTTTCAAAAATAGACATGATAATAGTTTATTTTTATTCATTAACAAAATGCATAGTGAGTGAACAGAAGAAAAATCTAAATCAAATCAATATTTGTCGTGACCACCATTTGCCTTCAAAACAGCATCAATTCTTCTTACCTACTTGCACACAGTTTGTTAAGGAATTCGGCAACAGGTTATTCCAAACATCTTGGAGAACTAACCACAGTTCTGTGGATTTAGGCAGCCTCAGTTGCTTCTCTCTTCATATAATCCCAGACAGACTTGATGATGTTGAGATCAGGGCTCAGTGGGGGCCATACCATCACTTCCAGGATTCCTTGTTCTTCTTTACGCTGAAGATATTTCTTAATGTCTTTGGCTGTATGTTTGTGGTCATTGGCATACTGCAAAATAAATTTGGGGCCAAGCAGATGCATCTCTGATGGTATTGCATGCCTGTACTTCTCAGAATTGAGGAGACCATTAATTCTGACCACAAAGCCAACTCCATGTGCAGAAATGCAGCCCCAAACTTGCAAGGAACCTCCACCATGCTTCACTGTTGCCTGCAGAAGCTCATTCTTGTACCTTTCTCCAGTCCTTCGGTGAATAAACTGCCTTCTGCTACAGCCAAATATTTCACATTTTGACGCATCAGTCCAGAGCACCTGCTGCTATTTTTCTGCCTCCCAATTCCTGTGTTTTCCTGCATAACAAGACAAAAAAAACAAATTAGGTGTAGAGGGAGGACTTACCTGATACATGGCCCATAAGGGCCTGCATTGAAAACTATGTTCTCTTTCTTCTCTTTTCTGCTTTAGTTTAGCCAGTGGACCCACCATATCTAATAATTTATCTTGGCATTGTTTAAGTGACCTCTCAACACCCTTTCTGGGGTCTCTCCCAGATTTCGCAATGAATTGTACCATCTGAGGATCCATGATGGCGGTATCGCATATTTTATGTATAGATGGTCTGGGGCATACAGCCCTAAGTTTATTCCTGGATGTATTTTGTACAGTGCTTCTCTTACCCATAGGTTGATATATTTGACCACGTGATCTTTCGGGATCCACTCAGAGGATCTTGGGTGTTTGATTGTTTTAGGATCAAATAAGGGTCTTCTTTTATCATCCAGTATAGCATCATCATCCAGGAAGACTTCAGTGTCTAAATTAATGTCAGACTCCCCAGGATCATAACTACTACCGTCAGATGATGATGATGTGGATGATTGTTCCTCAGTTTCCGTGTCTGATTCAGAGGAATCCAGACAGAAAGAGTCAGGTTTAAACCTGGTCTTACTTTTCGCCCTCAATAAGCCATTCTCACGAGTACAGGTTCCGGTACGTGGGTGTGAACCACATGACAAATTAGTATGTCTGTCAACCTTTTCATGGTGAGACCTGGAAGGTTCTCCTTCAGAGGAACAATGTTTTGTCTTACGTTTTCTTTTACCCCCTATAATATCATCATTAATTCTCTCTGGAGATGAATATGAGAGATATTTTTTGAGGATGGAGAACATTAGCCAAAGATTTAGCTAGTGTCTCCGTCATCTGGGTCACACAGGTAGATATAACAGATGAGACAGATTTATTAGCTGACTGATCCATCATACTTTGAATGTGAATTTCATTGCTTTTTGAGATAAGATTTATTCGCTCCTTGCGAATCAGGGGTAAGTGAAATGTTATCTTCTACTAAGTTTGTTTTAAGAGGGTTACAAGGAGACACAAATTTTTTCTGTGACATAATGCCCCAATATTCTGAATGGAAACACAGAGACCAAATTGTAAAATTATGTAGAGTTGAATAAGCTATATGAGTAAAGTGGTAAAAGAATAATATAGTATTATAAATTTGCGTGAGGGAAGGAAATTCACCACAGATGATAATAATAATATGTGCAGGAACACTGAAAAGCGCGTCTGAACATTCCTAAAGGCAACCAGCAACTAGTGCCGGTGCCTGAGGTAACTCGCGCAGGCGCAGAACGGCAGAGAAAATGGGCACCCAAAACAAAGATGGCGTCATGATAAGGATACAGCGTGTGAAGCTAGTACAGGAGAAGACAGAGCTAATGGAGCGTGCCGAGCGGTTTAACGGGTAAACAAAGGTAATAAGAGGAAGCAAGGTGCAGTAAGGAGTCCCGATAAAGCAAAGGGATATAAAAGGGAAACGGTGAGTTCTGAAAGTATAATAAGTGAGGGAACAAATAAATAACAGTAAGAATCAGGATAACAAAAGCAGAAAAGACACAGAGCAAAGACTCTAAGTAAGCAAAAGGTATAAAGCTGTATTAAAATAGCAGGGATGAACAAATATATAATAAAAAGACACACAGAGAGCAATAGAATGCAAATAAAATATTGAGATATAGAGTAGAGGTTCTCAACCCGTGCCCTCAATGTCCACTAACAGGCCAGGACTTAGGAATTTCCCTGCTAGAACACAAATGTGTTGATCAGAGGCTCAGTCATATTGATTAACTCACTTGTGCTCTTAAAGGGAAATTCTCAAATCCTGGCCTGTTAGTAGCCACTGAGGGCACGAGTTGAGAACCACTGATATAGAGAACAGAAATACCCTAAGAATTATCAGTACACTGTACAATATGGTAGATAATACAAGGTAATACTTATCTACAGCTGAACAGCAAGAGAAAATGGAATCACCTGTTCTAAACTTTATAGTCTTTATATGGTTATGATTGGTCACCTGTTATGAAGGGTGGGGTTATTAATGTTCATTTTTATTTAAACTGTTAACCCTTGCTGTTGAGTAGTAAAGTATGGAGTTTAATGCATAATAAGAGCCTACGTGTCTTGCCTTAAAATCCCTGACTTTGTGCAAGTGTACCTAGAAGAACTGATACAGTTTTGAAGGCAAAGGGCGGTCACACAAATATTGATCTGATTTAGATTTTTCTTCTGTTTACTCACTATGCATTTTGTTGATTAATAAAAAAATATTAACTATTAACATGTGTACAGCATTTTTTCACGCCTGCCTAAAACTTTTGCACAGTACTGTATATGAGTATGAAAATGATACAAAGCTGAGAAGCTGATTGTGTACTGCTTGGTGTACTCTTTTAACCCTTTAAATGCCGCAGGGTGTGCAATGCAACGGCAACCCTCCATGCTTATGATTCATTGAGGGCTGATACTGCATAGGAAACTACAGGACATCCCAACTTTGCCAACCTCAGGTAGGCGAAGTTGAGACTGTGAACTCTGACAGTAGAGGCTGCTATCGGAGTTTAGTGCATGTGGTAAAGTGCCACATTAACATATAAGCATTCCCATGAATAGATCATTATCCTGCATTTCCATATGGAAATGACTCATTATGCTGCATTTCCATATGAAAATAGGCCATTGTCGATGTGATAATATCATGGTGCCCGTGATCCCTTTCTGTCACTCTCGCTTGTGGTGCTCTCCTATTGGCTGAGGATGTTTGGCCCGTCTCTGGTGACCTTTTTATGCCCGGCCATTGACACCTGTCAGTTGCCCTTTCGTGGTGTTCCAGAGCTTGAGTTGCTGTTGCTGTCTTCGTTTGATCCTGATTCCTGTGTACCGAATTGGCCTGTCTTGACTACGCTCCAGTGTTCCTGCTCCGTGATTCGACCCGGCCTGGCTGACGTTCCTGCTTGTGACTGATCTGGCTTGTCTGAGAACCACCTCCGTGTACCGATCCGGCCTGGCTGACTTCCTGCTCGGTGGCCTTAACCGGCTTGTTCCAGTGACCTGCATGTACTGCTTCCTGCTCTACTGTCGCCGTTGTGACATTCTGACTTCCGCTAAGGCCGAGTACCGGACTGATTGTCTCTTGCCACAGTACTCCTTCAGTGTTGTGCCTCCAGTGCTGAGTCTCCATTACCGTATGCAGAGCTGTGCTTCCATACTGAGCCTTCCTGACACTTGCAGAGTACTTTCCATTTCTGTTAAGCTTGAGTTCCATGAGCTGCTTAACCCGTTCAGTGCTGGCATATCTCTGTTGAGCCTTTATGTTACTTGCTGAGCCTATTCCTGTCTAGCTGCTACTTCTGCAGAGCTGGTCGCGTTGTACGCATGATCTAGACGGCAGCTCAATCCTCTACCAGCAGAGTAGTCGGTATACGCTTACCGCACCCGGTAGTGGAGCTATTGGCTCTTGCAGGTTGTCTCCGGTATACGCCCGTGGGGGCTATTGGCTCATCTCTCGTGCAGCACAGAGTGGTCTCCGTTGTATGCCCGCGGGGCTATTGGCCATCTCTTGCGTTATAGCAGTCTCAGTTATTACGCCCGTGGGGGCTCCTGGCTTAAGCTCTTGCAAGTGGTTTCCGGTATACGCCCGTGGGGGCTACTGGCTCAAATCGCACTGTGCAAGCTGGTCTCCGTTATTACGCCCGTGGGGGCTATTGGCAAGCTCTTGCATTGTAGCAGTCTCCGTAGTCACGCCCGTGGGGGCTACCGACTCAAGCACTTGCAGATATTGCTAGCTTCGTTGCTACGCCCGTGGGGGCTATGCACTGTTAATAGTCTAAGGTAGTACTGGCTGTGCATTCCAGCCTTCTGAATATTTACCATCTTTTACTTAATCACCATCTTGGGCGTGACAAACTCTACAACTGAGACTGACTTACTTTTGCATTTAACCCTTCAGTAGCCTAGCTACTGTGTACCTTTCCTGTAATATGTTATAGTTTCCATTGTCTCTGTTTATTTGCCTGTGATAGCATCTCTGCCTGTGATCGCTATTATTATTATCGCCTGTAGAGGGTGTTCCTTTCTATTTATATATTTTTTTTTCAATAAAACTGTGTTTTATTTTACCGGCTGGTCTGAGTGTCTTAAAAAACCGTTACAGATAAGTGAACATTTGTAAACCTGTCTAAGGCATGTCGGATTGATATTGATGTGGGCAGATTTTTGTCATATTGATGGGGATGTTATATCTAAGGCATTTTAGTGCATACTGTCGATGTTCCTTTCACACTGCTTCGATAGGACATCAACATTATGAGCCCTCTTCGACCTTTAGTTCATCTCCCCCTTTGTATATTATGCAGTTCCACAATATGTAAATTCAAAATAAATGGTTGCTATTCCTTTATGCTCTCTCATGTTATGGACATTTTTTGTTGGGCTCTATGTTCAAAAGAAAAGTGGAATAATTCTGGAATAAACCAACTCCGCCATATGGGCCAAATGCAAATTTCCTTTTATTTAAAGAGATTGCCCACCTTTATTTTGACTTTATTTATTTGTTCAGGAGATAATAAAAAACAGGATGTATTACCTGTCAATTCCTTTTCTTTTATGGTTTCCATAGGCAGTACACACCTGAAAGAGAGGCACCACCTCCAAGCACAGGACTGGAACTTAAAAAAAAAAAAAAGACCTCCAATCCAACCATCCCAACTTGCAGATAGAGACAAATATATTAAGTATAAATACATTAAAATTCCACTGAGGAGAAAGAGCCTTTTGTGCTACGTATGGAGACTGTGAGGTTAAAGTAACTGATGCACCTGAGCGATAACAGAGGTGGGTTTAAGATATAGCAAACTGAAGAATGCTTATGCCAAAAGTAACCTCTTTCGAAGCAGGCAGGTTAATTAGGTAATGTTTAGTGAAGGTGTGAATAATCTTCCAGGTAGCTGCTCAATATATATTTTGTGCAGAAACCTCTGCTTTTTCTGTCCAAATGTATACACTGTTCTTATAGAGAAAGAGACTTTATCCACACTGAGAGGTATACCCTCCAGCTATAGCAGTTTTCAGCCTACTAGTAATGGTAGATTAAGAAGCTTTGGCCATTTTTGGATGGTTTAAAGTAGCTGACAAACAAAAGCAATAATTTCCTGAATAGTTTCATTCTCTTCAGATAAACGTGTAGGCATATTCTGACATCCAAATGGTGTTGGCTATCTTTATTTTTCAGCAGAAGGATCTGGAAGGAGATCTGATAAACTTATTTCTTGCTCTCTCATGAAATATGAAGAAACTTTGGGGTTGAAGTCAGGTGGCAGTTGTACAGACACTGCGTCATCTCTAAAGATGAGATATAGTTGTGAGAAAAAGTTTGTGAATCCCTTAGGATTGTCACATATCTCACACTTGAAATGTTATCAGATTGTAATCTATCATAGTGCCCGTGATTGCCTCCAGCGACTGTGTGTACAGGAGACATTGCATTACTTCCTGGTTGTCGCGCTGAAGCATAGTCGCTATTCTTATTGGCTGCTGTTAATTGCCAGAGTGAGTCGCTGTCTACATACTAGGCCTTAAAGGCCTCAGCCTGCCACCTCTCCCTTGCCCTTTCATGGTGTACCTTGCGCTATAGCTCTTGTGATTCCGATGCTCGATTCCTGTGTATGACTCCTGGCTTGTTTTGACTTTGGCTCCATTTGATCCCTGACTGCTGTCCAGTCTGTTTGACGTCTGGCTCTGGCTGACTACCCACTCCGGTTTGACCTTTGGCTCTGGCTGACTACCCGCTCTATATTTGACTCCTGGCTCTGGCTGACTATCCGCTCTAGGTTTGACTCCTGGCTCTGGCTGACTACCCGCTCCGGTTTGACCTTTGGCTGACTACCCGCTCCGTATTGACCTGGCTCCAGTTGATCCTCAATACCTATGGCCTACTGTCTCCGCTTATGCTCCCTCATTTGACCGGTGCTCAGTTGTGTCACTCTGTGCCTCTGGCATTCTCGCTATCTCTTCTCTGTGCCACTGAGTACCCTAGCATGCTAGGGCTTCACGGTCACCGCTGCCTGTTAGACTACCCTAGCATTCTAGGGAATTCCATTCACCACTGCCTGTTAGACTACCCTAGCATTCTAGGGAGTTCCAGTCACCATTGCCTGTTTGGCTACCCTAGCGTTCTAGGGAGTCTCAGTCATCATTGCCTGATGCACTACCCTAGTGTTCTAGGGAGTCTCGGTCACTATTGCCTGTTAGACTACGGGAGTCTCAGTCACCATTGCCTGTTGGGTTTTTTTTACCGTTGTCTGTTGGTTTACCCTAGCGTTCTAGGGAATACCAGTTACCGCTGCCTGTTGGTTTACCCTAGCATTCTAGGGAGTCCTGTCTCTGAGCTCAACCACCTTAAGATATCTGGTGTATTTCCCTCTGTTCCCAGGGGCTTTACAGCTGCTCCTGTACTAGTAGCTACTACCATCACCGCTACTAGAAAGTGCCTTCAGCCAGAGTGGTATTTACATTTATTCAGTCAGGTGATCCTGTGCTTGTTCTTTACCTGCCCAATGAGAGTTTGGGAAGTGCCCAGACACTGTCCTTAAACCTGGTCCAGTGAGGGTTGGGAAAGTACATTTTATTTCATGCTGTTCTATTTCTCAACAAAGATATTCATTTTTACTGTATCTGTACTTGTCTGTGTTGCTATTCCGAAATCACCCCATGACAGTAATTTAAGTTTTAATAATAGATAAAAATAACTACATTAAACAAATATCACATAGACATGATGTTTTATCAACATTTATTTATCCACAACTGATTCAACATTGAAATTCCATGTGGCAAAGTATATGAGACTTCAGATTAATTATCTGGTAGCATCCCCTTGAGCAGCAATGACCTGAAGTAAGTGCTTCCTATAAGTGTTGGTCAGTCTCTCATGCTGGTTTTGAGGAATTTTGCCTTACAGACCTGCTTCAACTCTGAAACATTTGAGGGTTGTCTTGCATGCACAGATCATTTCAAGTCCTGCCACAACATTTCAATGAGGTTTGCATCCAAACTTTAACTAGGCTATTCCAAAATGTGGAATTTCTTCATTTGCAGCCAGTAATTCATAGATTTGCTTGCATATTTAGGATCATTGTCTTGATGCACTAGCCACTTTTGGTTCAGCTACTACAGCTCATGTACAGATGGCATGAATTCTACTCTAGAATCTTCTGCTACACTAGAAAATTCATGGTTGCGCCAGTGATATCAAGATATATTTTACTGATTGATTTTAATTGTTCCTTTTAATTGGGCTTATGGAACCATGGGTTAATTTACTTTTGCCCATACTCTGCTTCTTAAAGGGATAGTAATGTTTCACAAAAAATCAGCTCCAATTAATCTACATAGTATTTGGGCCATGGAGAGTGTTATTGCAATACTGTCAGAGTTGTAGTTGAGAAATTGAATGATAAGGTATCCCCCTACCACCCCTTTTACTGATGGTCTCAAGACCAGATTCCACATCTGAGGGATGGTGGCTTACACTAGGTATAAGGGGCGGGAGGGGATACTTTATCATTCAGTTACTCTTGAACTACAACTCTGAAAGTATTGTAATAACACTCTCTATGGCTCAAATACTGTGAAGATTAATTGGAGCTACTCTTTTTGTGAAACACTACTATCCCTTTAGGTATTCATTGTTTGCCTGATTTAGACATCATTTTAACACGGACTTGATTAATATCAACTCTAATGGATATTTAGACAAGGAACGGTTTTGATTCGTGAAGGCTATTTTGCTACAAGTATGCAATCTCTGTAATTATCATTGGGGTTCATAAACTTTTTCTCACAGTGGTTCTCCAGTGGATATATTTTCTAAAGTAACAGAAGTAATTGCTACAAGGAATAATGTTTTCAGAGAAAAATTATTTAGCAGACAGTATAACAAAGGAAAAGGATGGTTGATGAGCGGTAATAAAACTACATTTATATCCAATGGAGGGAATCCGAAGTCTTAGATTCTTGATAGACTTTACAAATTTCCAAATTGGTTGTTGTTCTGTGAAGGATGTCCCGAGGATACTTCCTAATACTGAGTGCTGAACTTTGATAGTGCTCGGACACAGGCCTTTTTGAAAACATTCCATCAGAAACTGCAGAGCTGAAAGTAAAGATGGTGATCTAGGAATCTAAGTTCCTTAAATGGAAAAATAAAAATAATATTCTTCATGTTCTATAATAGGATAAAACAGTACTTTGCTTCCTGGAGCAAACCAATAACATCTGAAGATGATCCCTGATCACTCAGGATTTTACCTTCAGTAACTAAGTTGCTAGGTTCCTCTTGAATGCTGATTGTTGTAGCGCTGGACCAAGATGTACAAGGTTGTGAGAAATTGTCAGAATGATTGGATCTGTCGCTAAGAGTCTTTGAGCATTGAGAACCATGACCTCCATGGCCAGACGGTGGCTATGAATATGACTGTTGTCTTCTCCTGTTTAAAGTTCCTCTGCAATGGAGGTATCGACCGTAGAAGAGGAAAGCTATAACCAATTTAGAGGTTCCATCTCTGAAACAGAGAATCTGCTGCTTCTGGGTGATCCTGGTGAAACTAGGAGATAAAAGAAGCACAATTCATATTCTCTTTGGCTGGCAAAAGATCTACTTGAGCTATCCCCATGTCTTTATTAAAGATAAATGAAACTTTGTGGTTGAGTTCCCATTCAGTCTATTGTACCATTTCATGGCTCAGGCTGCCTACCAGTACATTGCCTTATGTGAACTGCTGTGAGGTATGCAAGGTCACTTTCAGCCCTTAGGCATATCTTCTTTGTAAGATTTAAGAAAGTTTTCTCCTGGTGCACCCTTGTTTGTAAGCAACTGCCATGGCATTGTTAGAGCATCTCTTGAGACCTGATGCTGTCTCATTCATGGCTCTCAATACTTCTAGGAGTTCCAGATGACTGGCATGAAGAGTTCCTTCTGTTGCTGACCAGTGATCCTGAAATGAAGCTTACGGACTGCTCCCCAACTGAATTTGCTGGCATCGATAGTCTTTACCAGCCAGATTAGATTTTTTTTTAAATCAATATGGAAATATGGTTAAGGACGAGGGCAATAAACTGGGTCAGGGTTACAGAAGGGATAGCAGTTAGTCTTACATTTCTTGGAGCACAGTGTTTCAGATGCCTACCCTAAGCACGTACACCTGAGAGTGGACCCACTTCCAGGACAGAAACTTTCAAAAAAAGACATCCCATCCATGCATCCCATTTGTTTTTCTGTCCCTTCCAGACAGGAACCTTAGGGCTAGGGTTCACGTTCCATTTTGTTATTTTCGAGGTGCTTATCTAAGCATTCCTTGGACCGATGGGATGACTGTCTCCTGCTGGAGGGTTCTACCAGGTAAGCTATCCCATCCCTGCCTTTTTCTTTCCCTTAATTTGTGGCTGTCCCTATCAGGATGACAGTTTGATCAGGTAATGTCAATTTCTTTTAAGTGAGTTGGCTACCTCAAATTTTAAATATCTATAAAATATAAATCACAGTAAATTATTCATGAGGTCCTTATCCTAACTTTACCATTATCAGTCTAAGCATTTGAGACATGAATATTCCAAGGTTGTACTGGCTCAAATGGAACTCTCAGCCATGCACATCTCTGATGACATTAGGGGAATGTACTAGAACCATTATTTAGTATAATAGACAATGGAACTGATGTTTTAGTTCTACTCCTGTCTAACACCGCTACATACTTGTAAAATTTATCTTTAAATCTTTGCGTGCCAGAGAGGTATCCAACACATTGCAACACAACACTTTGGATACTTCTCTGGCACTCATAGGTTAATGCCCTTTGCGTTTTGGAGCATTCCAAGGTTCAGAGGAATAAGGCATAACTTCACTTAATTAGCCTTTGCATGCAATGGGGGAGTAATTTGTTTACCCCAAAGGCAAAGAGGAGGAGATGGAACTGACCACAGTGATTTTACATGTTAACTCTAAGGAGTAGAGAGATGTACAATGCAAAGATTACCAATGTGTTGCCCGGCCCTTTTAATCCTTATTGTTTTGTTATATGTGTGCAAAATACTGAATAGAAGAAATAGACCTTTAACCCATGGAGGATCGGGGGGGGGGGGTGAAATGCACTGAATACCTACCTGGTCCTCAAGGGCCTTGGGGCCATGTGTACAAATATAAAAAAGTGGAGCAATTCTGGAACAAATCAACTACAAATAGGAAATATATACAAATCTCCTCTGGTTTAAATGGACTTTTACTTTCTTAAATGCTAAAAAGGTATTGTATGCATTGCACATCTTCCTCTACTTCCCAGGTCCACTGCATTGAAGTGACATTTTATTCCAGCCTCATTTTCCTACCATTCAAAATCTCTCAAAATTCATACTACCTTCACCTATACAACATTGCTAGAATTAATTCTGCAGCTGGACCTACCACCCTTCCTCAACGGAACTTGCTTGGAAGCCACACTACAGAACTTTGGTATGATGTTAATGTACAGTGTACCATGACCTTCATCACATACATTACACTGAGCTCTATGGGATGATGCAGCGGAGGTGCAGCAGATGTCATGTGACTGTAGAATGCTATGTCCTGTACACTGCAATCAGACTTGGACAACGAATCTTACAGGAGTGAGGAAAGGGAAGCAGTAATAGATTTAATAATGATTACATTACAGGGCACAGGCAGGTGCCACAAACATACATTTAGCTCCCTGTGTACAAAGAAAAAATGGGTATTGTCAGGGCAAACCAACTGCTCCACAGGGAAGAAATAAAAATTTGTCAAATTCTTTTGAGTTAAATGGAGCATTTAACCCTTTGAATGATACATACATTTACAACACAATACAGAGCACTCAACAGCATTCAAAGGGTTAAAAGTCTGAATGGAATTTTCCTTGGCCCTCTGTGGTGCAGTTGGTTTACTTCACCATTGCTTCAGCATTGAATCCAAAGCTTACAATGTTTTCATTGCATTCCAGGAATTCCAAATACTAACACCAAATGAAAGAACACAGTGCTATCACTTTGTTATGTGTCCCTTAGCTTAAACAGGAAAGCAGTGGTTACAAATGATTGTGTCAATCAACCTATCCACAGACAGCTGTTTTACTCACCATAACCTAAATTGATCATTTGGCATAGCTGTTTGCCAGATTTTCTAGTATGAGTTAGTCGCTTTGCTCCAAACTAATGCGACACTGCAGGCTGAAACAGCTGCCTATGGGTAGGCAGACTTGCTCATGCATTTCCATCATTTTGCTGTTTAAAGGGATAGTAATGTTTCATAATAAAAGCAGCTCCAATTACTCCTCATAGTATTTGGGCCATGGAGTGTGTTATTACAATACTGTCAGAGTTGTAGTTCATAAAGTATCCCCCTCCCACCACTTTTACTGATGTAACACTGCTCACCTCAGCAAGACTGTCCTGATGGATCGCAGAGAGGGACAATTTCCAATTAAGATAAGGGAAAAAGATGAAAAACCTGTCAACAGGGACAGTGTTTTCATTGTTTTCACAGTAAGAAGATTGTCCCTTGCTTTCACCTGTCTGGTGTATGGACCAGATCCCAAATCTGAGGAGAAGGGGCTTACACTAGGTAAAAGGGGTGGGAGGGGGATACTTTATCATTCAATTACTCTTGAACTACAACTCTGACAGTATTGATATAAAACTCTCTATGGCTCAAATACTATGAAGATTAATTGGAGCTGCTGTTTTAGTGAAACATTACTATCCCTTTAAGCTTTGTTAGAATGGCAAACATATGGGGTGTGCAATAAAACATTATAAGCTTTGGATACTTTTGCTGGAGACGGGTGTTCTGATTTGTTTTAGTGTATTATATAGATTCTGTTAAAGATTTCTTCATTTTTATGCTCACCATAACTTAAATTGATAATTAGAAATCTATAAATAATATATCACTCATTTATCAGGAGCTGTCCTCAGTTTACAAATTGCCCCTTGTGGTTGCCCTTGAGGAATCTCAGTGGTGTGTGAATCTACTCAAGGTGAACTTTCGTGATAGGTGGACAGAAAATAAATATTACCCATCTACAACAGCTGCCTCATATTAAATGAGTAATAGAATATATGTTTAAATAATAACATAAACTTAGTTGAGGAGGCTAAATAATTAAGTTCACCCTTTGCTATATCACCCATCCCATCCATCTATACCCCTTTTTATACAAAACAGTGCCCTATTGGCTTTTGCAGCAGCTGAGTGACACTGTTGTGAAGCATATTATCTATTGATACTCCTAAATCTTTCTCTTACAAGGATTCCCCAGTTAGTTTCCCATTTAATGAATATGTAATAAGTTCATTTTGGCAACCCAAATGCACAGCCTTATAACTATCTATATTAAACTTCATCTGCCACTTTTCTGCCCATTCACTCAGTTTATTCAAATATTTCTGCAGATAAAAATGCATCCTGCTCTGTATGTATTTCATTACACAGTTTAGTGTCACCAGCACAGACTAAGACATTACTTTCAATACCCTCTTCACAATCTTCAGTAAACAAAATAGAAAGCATTGGGCCTAGGACTGAACCCTGTAGCACCCCACTTACAACTTTAGACCAACTTGCAAATGTTCCATTTACAACAACGCTCTGCCATCTGTTATTTAACCAGTTCTCTATCCATGGACAGATTTTACCTCCAAAGCCAGAGGCTTTTAATTTATGTAACAACTTGTCGTGGGGCACAGTATCAAAATCTTTTGCATCCCAGTGGTTCTTAAACTTCTTCCACTCAATGCTCCCTTAGAGAGGGTCTGCAATTTCAGTGTACAATATAAACTATTTATAGGTCATTTAACAGTGGAATTATTAATCCATCTATATAAAAATCTAAGTGCTTCTAGTTTGCTGTCATGGGGCTGTTATAGCTTGCCTTGTTTTCAGCGTCATCTGCAGGCGCGAGGCTTCAAGCATGCAGCAGGCCTCTGTTTTATGTGCCATGATTCCTGTAGTCCCCTCCTACCTACTTCCTTCCTCTGAGCTGCTCCTCCTACCTACTTCCTGAGGAGAGGTTTAAAGGGCAGTCTGAGTCCTGACTCAATTACCCTTGCGTTGTTGTTCATAGAAGATCTATTACCTGGGACTCTGTGTATGACCTGACTAGTCTTCCACCCAACCTGGTGCTGACCTGTGGCTCTGTCTGACTATTCATTTGTCTATCCCTATAGTGGACACCCAACCTGGTGCAGACCTGTGGGGTTCTGTCTGATTATTATTTTGTCTATCCCTATAGTGGACACCCAACCTGGTGCAGACCTGTGGCTCTGGCTGACTACCTGGACTGTGTATGACCTGGCTTGTCTGACTAGCCCCTCTGGTGCTGACTTGTGGCTGACTATTCTTACGTTTGTTCCTTGTACCTTGCAGACACCCAATCTAGTGCGGACCTGGGGTTCTGGTAGACTAGCTCCGATACTGACTGCAGGCGTGAATCAGGTATCCCTTTCCTTATACTGACTGCAGGCGTGAGACAGATATCGCTCCCTACTGACTGGAGGCGTGAGTCAGTACTCTCGCTTCGTCGAATGAAGATCCAGTGTTCCTGCTCCTGGTTCCTGCAGAGACTACCATTGGCTAAGGCCTAGTCTCCAGCAGAGTGGTCAAGATTGGCAGCCTACTATTCCTGATAGCAGTGCTCGCTGGCTTGTAACCCTCTGCTTGCTACTTGTGTATATAGTGTGCTCTACTTTTCTATTATTAATAAATTTTGCATTTAACTATACCTTACTGACTCCTGAACGTTATTGGTAAACCGTGACGGGGAGTAGCAATCAAAACAGTTGCTTGGCTGAAGAGGAGACAGGGGTTAACCCACCAATGCTTAGCCATTTTGTTTTGGAGGAGGCAGGGTGCTCCTCAACCAAGAACCCCACACTTCAATTGCAACAATAAAAAAAACGAAATTTAGGTCTCTTGGTGGGACACCAGGAAACCCCCCCAATGCCCCCAAGCTACTGATCTCCCAACTATTTCGGCTGGAAGATCAATAGAGATGACACAGGAGCAAGAGGGTTCCCATGCTTCCATCCTATCAGAAGTACCAGGTAGGAGTGGGCAGGATTAGAAAACCCTTTCACGTCAGTAGCTGAGTGGCATCAAGAAGGGTTCTGATGCCCCACCATGAGATCTGCTCTTAATAATACTGTAACAGAAGCTAATAAGGGACCGCGTCGCCTTCTACCTTCGTTCCCGGGTCTCTCCTTCTCGACGCCGGACTGGCACAGTCGGATGCACCAGTCGAGCAGATCAACAGTTCGGTGGCCGACAAAGTGGCGTCGAACCCCGACGTAGCCAACTCTACGTCGAAGGATGCGGATCGAGGAGGGGGTCGACGGGCTCTCGAACAGTCGAGCTTCGCAGAACCGGAACACCAGGCAGTAGAGAGTAAGGCCTCTACTCCCGGGCTACGACAAACAGGTAAAGTGTAGCAGGAACAAAGGTAGTGGTTGCCAATCAGTTCGAGCACTCCGTAGCTTGAATCAAAGGTTCGCAGGAACTGGAAGAAGCAGGGAAGAGTCCATGTTGCCGTCTGACAGCATCTGAAGTTGGGTAGCAGGATGCTGGCAGCAGACGGTCGAAAGATGCAGGAACCTGGGCTCAGATGGGCGTCAGAGTGGCCGCTTTAATACCATAAGAACACACAAGACTCCAGGACTCTTGTTCTCTCCAAAACATAACTCACATTATTGACACAAACCACACATATTTATACACAGCAAGCCCATTGAAATGTATGGGGAAACCAGATACAATAGGGCATAATCCAATCACAATACAGTAAACAAAAGGCCAACAGCAGATGGCCTAACAAACAATGAGCCAGACGTGATTACATTTCAAATACAAAAGGGTTGACTAATTCCAGACACAAGATACAAAAACTTGAGGGGCGGGAATACACATTCTAGGAACAGTGGCCAGGGGTTGAAGCACATATACACTAGTTTGAATATTCAGCTTCAACCCTGGCCAATCAAATCGTACAGTGAGTTTGCTGGTCGACCAATCCCCAAGCCGCCTACTTTTCCCCATGTTAAGTCTATGGGAGACCATTAAACCTCCTGCTCAGGGATTCAACCAATCCGGCGTCGACTCACTGCCCTCGGTTCCCCATGCTTGATTCGGTGTCGGTTCTCAAACCGGGAACCTCCGACCCATAGTCGGTGAATGTGTAAACCCTTGAACACCCTTTGTACATTAAATCAGAACGTTCAACATATATTAACCAAAGTCCATGAACATAAGTCTTTTCTCTAAGGTAATGGCTGGCCAGTTCGTACGATAGGGTGCAAAGCAGAGTCCAAACAGTACCAAATGTCCACAGTCTTTGGCTAAATAGTCCTAGGGCCAGACAAGGGCTCAAGTAACGGGTAGGATCCGTTACAAATACAACTGAAGAAGTTAAAATGTTTCACCGCATGGGCAAGCTATGCAACAATTGCTAGTGTCATATATATAAATAGTTACTCTTAAGTTGCACAATCACTGAGAAAGGCGAGCAGAGCAATAAGTAATTATATTGCTAAATAATTTCCATAAACCTTTATTTTAAACATAACAAGCTCATTTAAAAGAAAAAAAAAACATTGTATGGGAAATTGCTTGAGTGTCTATATTACATGGTAGTGATTGGACCTTGCCATGTAATGACACATCTACCCAGCATTCTGAGTTGCTTTGTGTTAAATGAAGGGCATGCTCATCTGAATGTGATTGGAAACAAAGTGCATGCCTGGACACCTTATGTTAAAAAAAAAAAATTAACTCTGAGGCAACCCAGCTGCACTATAGGGGACAAATAAAAAAGTCCCATTGATTCAAATGAGGTATTTAACTCCTTGAATGACAGACAGAGATTTAAATGGGACCTTTAACCCACTGAATGTTAGTAAGGAGTTAACCCTTTCAGTGTCAGAGAGGTACATAATGCATTGCGGACCTCTCTGGTACAAAAAGGGTTAAACCCCCCTATTAACTCGATGGAATGCTGGGAATATTTATGTCCCCTATTTTAACGTTGGTTTGCCAGGGAACTGGCCAAGCCAGTTTCCCTGGTTTACTACGGCAAACAAAGTACACAATTAGACAGTAGGGAGGAATCAAAAAATCCCATTGAAGTAAATGGGGTTTATTACCCTTTGAATGCTAGAGAGGTCTCCATCACACAGTGAAGCAATGAGTTGGTGACCTCTCTAGCATTCAAGGGATTAGAAGCCCCACTGATATTAATGGAATTTTGGGAATGGTTATTAGTCCCCTATTATCCAATTTATTTGCTCCAGAATTGTTCCATTATCTTTTGAACATAAGGCTGAGTCCTCACAGAGAACAGTTCAGTGCTCTAAAGCTGGTATCCATGGCACGCTAGTTATGAACAAGTCCAATTCCTCTCTGTGTGACTATCGCCTTTAAGTTGGACCTGTCACCCTAAGTTAATTTTAAACAGAATTAAAAACTACCTGGATTTTGTGGTAAGCATTTGTTTTGCCTCAAAGAAATACTGTGCCGCCAAGACATAAAGATTATTTTTTTTTTTTATTATTATTATTATTATTATAATACTTTATTGAATAAAGGTATCTGATATACAGAGAATATAAGAAGAAAATATTTTCAGTACAGATTATAAAGTACTGAATACAAAGAATGCAGAAATTATGAACTTCTTAAGATCGCTATAGGAATCTACATCATGAAGAATAACTCTAGGTGCTATAATAGTGGTCAAGCAAGACCTAAGACCAATCATGACACAAACAGCAGCCAACATTGCAAGTGTTAAATTTGAGAATGCATCTTAACCACTTAATGACCCATGACAGTCCAGGACCGTCATAAGTAGAAAGCAGTTAAGGACCCACGACAGTCCTGGACTGTCATGGGTTAAATGATAGAAGCGTGCCTCCATGCACGCTGCTATCATTCATTCCAGGCTGAGACTGAGCGCTCCTGTACCAGAGCATTCAGTCTCGGCCCTTCTCAGTTGTGCTGGGTCATGTGATCGCTGAAGTAGCGACCACATGTACCGGTGTTTGGAATGAATGAGACAGTGTGATTCACACACTGTCTCTGTGTCTCTTCTCAGCCTGTCTGTCCCTTACGATTAAAGTAAGGGACAGAGAAGCAGAGGAGACACTTAGTGTTAAAAGAAAATGCAGCAGCTGGGAGTATTAACCCCTTCACTGTTGTGCTGGAGACTGGCTGGATGCATGTCAGTTTTTGACCTGCTAAAAACAGTTTTTTTTTGTTTGTTTTTTTTTTTAAAGACACAACACATTTGTTTTTGCAAAAATTTTTTTTATTTAAAAAAAAACAACAACATGTCAGTTACCAATTTTGGAAGTGTGATTGTTGTGGAGCCATGTAATACATTTATACACACCGCCAAATTTTATCAATAAAAAAAGTGGGCAAATAGGGTGGGAAAAACATGGGGATTTTCACCCAGGGGGACAGTGCCCACTTAAAACTGCCTATTTTGTGGGCATGACTGACCGGTGATATCTTTCATGCAGTCTCCATAAAAATTTAACCCATTGTGCCCAAATGATCCCAAGAGAAAAAAAATGGCGTTTTTTTTTACATTTTTTTTTTTACAGTTTTCTTTAATTTTCCTAACATAAGTGGTGGGCTATCCATATAAGTATGGTATAAAAATAAAGCCCTATTTGTACGTAAAAAAACAGTATATAATTTTCTTGGGTAAAATAAAGTACTTAGAGGGAAAACACTGTTGAACAAAGACATAGTCAAAAAGGTCAGAATTGCTCCGGTCCTTAAGTGAAATCCACCTCAGATTTTCCCGTTCCTTAAGAGGTTAAGAAAGAGAGATAGACAAAGAAAGTCCAAAAAGAGAAAGAGAGAATCAAGTAGGAGAGGCAAAGATAAGCTAAGAAAAATACATAAGAAAGAGCCTGCACACAGGAGGGGAGAAACGAGGGAAAAAGAAAAAGAAAGGAAACGTGGACAGAGAAACAGAGCAGGAGGGTCCTGATCTCTGTTGTACCAAGCACATGTGGCCAAAGGCCCGGGGGGGGGGGGTTAAATATATCATAAAAAATAAGGTAACATGGCCATTTCCAAACAAATCGGCTATGCACCATTTGCTGGGAAAGAAGCACTGAATAACTGATAATATATGCTTACCAGAGGAAAGCAAAACTTACATTTCACATAGTAAGGCATAAGTTTTATAGTCGGCAGCATTAGCATACCAATAACAAGCAGCAAAAGCTGAAGCATAACCGAAAACATTCATATCTTAATTAACTGAAGATCTCAGAGAGCACCGAAATCAGCACTTCTCCAGGACCTGCAATGCAACGTATATACATGGAAACAGTTCAATAGTACATATCCAGAAATAAAATACCTAACACACTAAGAGAAGATGGGAGACACTGCTAACAAAAGAGAACAAATTCTCCTGGATAGTGTAAAAAACTATAAATCAGTGTGCAAGATGTCAACAACTTTGAAAAAGAAAAACACATAGAGCCCCCCCCCCCCAGATATGTCATATTACAGTAGCTGTCCAGGGTCAACCCCCATGGGCCCTAGCCATGTTGCTCCAAGAGATGCAGCTTACAAAGGAGAGTGTACGGCACCTCGTAAAAGGTGTAACTCAGTCCTCTGGTCTCCACCAAGGCACAGGTCAGGATCTCACAAATAGAGTCTTAGCAGAGAACGGAAAGAATGCAATACTTCTGCATCAGCATCCACAAGTCTCCGAATCTGAACGAAACCAATCACTTCCAACAGATGAATCCGAACAGTAAGATGAAATGAGGGAAGACCTCACGTGGATGCAACCCGTGGTATAGCAGGAATCCCTGGGTCCCACAGGGAGGCCTCTCCTCCAGTCACTGTGTCCCCCAAGCCGAAGATTAAGAAGGCATGTTCTTCCAATATCCCCAGAACGATGTTCTCATAGCATGCCTCACATCCTTCCCAGGACCAGAGTTAGGTAGATCACTAATACTAGAAATGCAACTCCACCCCCAGTTGACAAGGTCATTGGGGCATTCCTCAAAGCAGCCCGAAAAAGCATCATGGTGACATAATCCCACATTTAGAGGCTCCTGGTACTGTGCCATGCCATCCAAATCTAGTTCCAGGTTCAACATATCTGGATCCAGATGCTCTAATTCAGTTCGCATTCCAGAGACCTCCTCACGCACAACAGCTCTAACGTCCGCTACCAAGGCCCTTAGCTCCACCTTAGTCAGTAAATGCAAGATATCGCCACTCGTTAGGCATTGATGAGGTGAAGCAAGAAAAGGAGAGCAGAGAAACAGTCCGGATCATGCCACGGTAATTCGCGATCCACTATACTGCCCCTCAGAGGCAGCGCTGGGAAAACTCTGTGATATCTGTCGCTTGTATAGTTGGTTAGGACACCATTTTCTTATTCAGTGACACCAAGTCAGGGTAGTAGCACATATATGCAAGAAAATCCAAAAGAAGTCTCCAGCAAACCAATGCATTGCATACTCCACTGGCACTCAGAGGGTTCAGCCCCATTTCACTCAGTAGGAATTTTGGAAATGTTTATTTGTCCCCAATGGTGCAGGTGGTGTGCTCCAGAATTACATAAAACTCAGTAGCCAAGCTGCAAACATGGCAGACTCTATTATTTTTCTAATTAACAGGCAATAAATCATTGAACCTGTGTGCTGTGTACCTGAATACAATAGAGATGTCCAAATAATTGCAAAGAAATGTAATATAGTGCGCTACAGCATTCAAGGGGTTAAAAGCCACATTTACACACATCTTAACCCTTTGAGTGCCAGAGGGGTACACAACTCATTGCTCTGCAGTCCATTGCATACCCCTCTGGCACTCAGAGGGTTAAGCTTTGCTTTGTCATTGATCCCATACAGCTATGGCCCTCTGAAATATTTGGAACAGACAGAGATGTACCCATTAGGACACAATAAATGTCCACTCCTGTACCAGATACATGACATTACTTCCTTGTCTCCCAGCAGCTGAAACTTGACTACATGTCTCTAACACTCTTTATATACAACTAGTTGAAGAGTTCATGTACACGGGCAACAGTGCACAGTGGTGCAGTCATGCGCAGTAGAGACTGCCCGTGATGCAGTTGATATGGAGCAGGGAGCTCCAAATTCAGACCGGGGTCTGAATTAAGATCGCCCTGCTCCATATCAGCCATGTCATGGGCAGTGTCTACTGCACATGACTGCGTCGTTACAAACTATTAGTGAATTATTATATAGTATAGGTGTAATTTTCAAAAAGTAAATACACAAGCATTCGGTTTGATTCTCATTAGTTTAAACACAAAAACAAGGGAAACCCTAAGTAGATGTCCAAAGCACCCCAATGTGCCACCACACTCTGGTTGAGAAACACTGTCCTGAACAATACCATTTTCAGGATTACAACCTATAAGGGTGTGCAACCTGTGGCTCACTAGCTGTTTTTAAACAACTCCCATCGTCCTAGGTTCGTCATTTTTCAGCTGAACATGATGGGAGCTGTAGTCCAAAAATAAAGGGAGAATTGCAGACTGCCAATCCAATGAATCTAATTAGTGGAAGCCTTTCAGTCCATGTCTTATAATGCAAAGAGACAACCATCCAATAGGTGGCAGCACCGAGTGGTCACATCATCTTTGTCCTGCACCCACTGAAACATTCCTCTAACACAGTGAATCTGAAAAGGTACAGCTCTGGAACAAAACAAGTGCACCATAGGGGACAAAAAGACATGCAACTGAGTTAAATGGGGATTTTAACCATAAGAATGCTAGAACGTTTTCCATCTCATTGCTTCCCAATACATTGGAGACCTTTCTAGCATTCAAGGGCCTATAAGACCCATTTAACCCCTTAAGGACCAGGAAAATCTGAGGTAATTTTCACTTAAGGACCGGAGCAATTCTGACCTTTTTGATTATGTCTTTGTTCAACAGTGTTTTCCCTCTAAGTACTTTATTTTACCCATGAAAATTATATACCGTTTTTTTACGCACAAATAGGGCTTTCTTTTTATACCATATTTATATGGATAGCCCACCATTTATGTTAGGAAAATTAAAGAAAACGGTAAAAAAAAAAAATGTAAAAAAAAAAAACGCCATTTTTTTTCCTCTTGGGATCATTAGGGCACAATGGGTTAAATTTTTATGGACACTGCATTAAACATATGACCGGTCAGTCATACCTGCAAAATGGGCAGTTTTAAGTGGTCATTGTCCCCCCTGGGTGAAAAACCCAATGTCCCTTTTTCCCACTCTATTTTCCCACTTTTCTATTGATGACATTTGGTGGTGTGTATAAATGTATTACATGGCTCCACAACAATTGATAGCAAGGGATAGAGGACTGAGAAGAAACACTAGAGGAAGTGTAGAACACTGCCTCATTCATTCTTTCACAATGCAGGTACATGGGATCGCTGCTGCAACGATCACATGACCCAGCACTTGTGAAAGTGGCTGAGACTGAATGCTCCGGTCCCAGAGCACTTAGAATCAGCTGGGAATTAATGATAGCAGCGTGCAAAGAGGCGCTCTGATATCATTTAACCCATGATGGTCCTGGCATGTCATGGGTCGTTAAGGGGTTAAAACAATGACATTTTTTTTTTTATAATTCAGTCTTTATTGGAACAAGAATAGTAACATTACAAATGTAATATATAGGGGAAAGTAAGAACAAAAAAGGATAAGCATTACAAATTGTGGGAAGCAACTCAATGATTCTGCAGCATAGGAAAGCAAATATACAGAATAGTGAGGAATGCCAATAAACCCTTGTTCCAGTTTTCCATTTTTCAAAGGATAGGGAGTAGGAGGGGGAAAGGTGAAATGGGAAGGATTGGTAGAAAAGAAAGAAAGGATAGAGAAGAACAGCTCAAAGAAGCAGAAAGTAAAACACCAAAAAGAAGAGTAAGTAAAGAGGAGTACAAGAACAATGACAAGAGTGAAAATCGGGAGAAAGACAAAGATATGCAAACAGAGGGGAAGGAAGAAGCAAAAAGAGACTGGAGGACGAGGATAAAGAGAAAGACAAGAAGAAGGAGAAGGAAAGAAAGAAGGAAAGTCGAAAGAAAGATATTAAGCACCCTGGAGGGAACACTCCACCATGCACCAAATCAGCCGAAGTATGAAGAAGCCGCAGTTGTCGGTCCTCAACTATAACTGATTCCCAAGTGGAGAGCTGTAAGAGGGGACCTACACCCCTCTTAAGTAGGGACATCCGGTGGAGGAGAAGAAGTTCTCCTGTTCTGACATGCCATTCCGTCACTGTAGGGGCAGTGGATCCTCGCCAATGGATGGGAATGAGAGATTTTGGTGCCGAGAGCATAAGTACAATCAAGGACCACTGTGGTTTGGGAAAAAAGAGAATTGGAAGAGGGGCAAATTCCAAAATGAAAAGATCCCCTTTATGGCTTAAGGACCAATGAGGTACACAATGCATTGCAAAGCAATTGTTAATGTTTAGATCAGGGCTCAAAATTTCCACTTGCCACTAGCCAATGGCGAGTGAAAATTTAGCCCTGGCGAGTAGAAATTCAGCCCTGGTTGGTATGTTTTGGCTTGCAGTGGTGAGTAACTTTTCAGGTCTGGCTAGTAGCAAAGGACTTCAAATCATAAGCCCTGTTTAGATTATAGAGCAGTCAATGACAACTTTTGGATTATGAGAATTGTAGTGCAACAGCAACTGAAGGACCACAAGTTGGACCACCCTGATGTAATCCCCAGGGAACCAAAATGGCCTTTTAAACAATGCATCAGTGAATTCTAAAGATATTAATCGATCAGGTATTGACAGTCACATAATGCATTACTGGGTACAATATGAATGTTTTATGTTTAAAGTTTTGTTGGGTCTCATGCATAATTAAAGCCGTGAATCTTGTTGTTACCTTGGTTCACTTAATAGTGTAATGCTATGACGATTTCCCTAAAAGTGATGTTGGAATTGTGCTGCATGACACACAAATAGTGCATTAGAAGGATACACACAATTGTAACAATTCACGGCCTACTTTAAAAACTCAATCATTTTATAGTTACCATTAAGAAACTCTACTTCAGTGGCAGCAGACCAACTGAGCGTCAAAATAATAGTGAGTGTATAATGAAGTCTGGCTTATCATCTAGACCTGGGGTAGGCAACATGTGGCTCTCCAGCTGTTGCAGCCTATACGTCCAATTATTCCCAACAAGCATACCCAGGAACTCTCTGGATCTGTTACAGAGATTCTGGTTTCATTGGCTCTGGAGACAGAGGGTGATCTTCAGTTTATTGAGATCCATGACCCACATTTTTGCAAATTCTGCCAACTCTGTCCCCTGTTATGCCTATTTTCAGGGTAAAAAGCATTTTTTCACATTTCAGTCCTGCCCACTATTTAAGCCCCACCCAAATCAAATAATTTGTGGGCTGCTTCCAGCAAAGTTCCCAGGTATGCCAACAAGCCAGCGGGAGTTGTAGTCTTCAATAGCTGGACAACCAAATGTACCTACCGATGATCAAGACAATGGATGTGACACATATGGCCCTCCAGCTGTTTTCTGGACTCCAACTCCCATCACCCTCAGCCAGTGATCAAGGGAAATGTAGCTGAACAACAGCTGAACTAGGGAAAAAAATTCAGGGATCTGGGAAAGCCTTCCACGTCATGTCAAAGGTGATGAGGAAGGCTTTTCCAGATCCTGCCCAGTCCTACCTGGTACTTTGCGTGGGATGGAAGCAGGGGAACCAGTGCTGCTTCCCTGCATCTCCTCTACTGAGCTCCCAGACGATTAGGCTGGGAATTCAGCAGCTGAGAGGAGAACGAGAGGGGTCCTAATACCCCCATGACATGAGGTCTGAATATAACCCACTGAGTGCCAGTGAGATGTCCAGGGCATTACATTGCAATGCACAGGATACCTCTATGGCACTTAAAGGGTTAAAAATACATTTTGCAAAAAAAAGTGTGCCATAAAGGTGTCCAATGCATTGCTCTGCAATGTGTTGAACACTACTTTGGAGCCCACACATATACCACACCAACCCTCTGATCTACAGGCCACTCTCCCACACATACATTATCAGATCACCCTGCCTGATTCCCATACAGATCCCCCAATCCTGGATCTACCACCCACTGGAAGTCACAGATCCCTTCATACACTGTCTGACACCCCCCATCCAGCCTAGTTTCACTGTCCACTATTAGACCCCTGCACACATGCTCTGCCTCCCCCCTCCCCAGCCTTGTTCCACTGGCAGTCATGGAATTATACATAAACTGCCTGCTTCCCCAGTAGCCATGCTTTGTAAGCACACTCTACTGTATGTCAACCCACACCAACAGAGGGTACCATTTTTCTCGGCCTGGCATTAGGTACTGAATATACTAGGAAATCCCACGATGTTTAAATATTTTAGTATCTTTGATGTGACTGAAGTGTAAAAGAGTATATGTTTTTTCCTAAAGAACTTCTTTCTGAAAAGAGTTGAACGCACTTGCCTAGGGGTAAAAAGTGGCTCCTGATTTGATACAAGTGAAAGTCTACTTTCTAAAATGGTATGCCTTATTGACCTTTTCCTCATATCTGTAATGTTTATGATCATTTTATTGCAGGCATTTCATTTCACAAAAGAATAGTAGCAGGTGTACTTTTTTGCTTCTGGCACCGACTATTGTAGGTCAACTCATACCAATAGGGTATCATTGTTTTTGGTCTTGTGAAAAGTACTGAATACAGGAGGGAATATCATGGGTTTCAAATATTTTAGTATTTAGAAGTGGTGGAAATGTATAAAAAAATAAAAAAAGACAATACCTATAGCACCATCTTATGGAAATAATTGTGCACACCAGCCTAGGGGTAATAAATACCCTAAATACTCTTGCATACCTTTCCATCAAATATCTAATAGAGTGGACCGTTTTAGTTCAGGCAGCCTATTTAAAAAGAAAAACAGGTAGGTGTAATTTTTGTACTTCTGGCAACCTCTATAGTATGTCAACTCATACCAACGGGGTATCACTTACCTTGAAAGAGTAGCAGCTAATGAATGCAGTTTTCAAAGATTTTTTTTTACATTTGAAGGGTGGAAATATAAACAAATGCTTATTTTTTTTTCCCTTTAACTCCACTTCCGGAAACAATTTTGAACACTACGTTAGAGGTAGAAAGGCAGATGACCCTAATTTGATGCAGTGCGTTATCTTCTTTACAAAATGGTGTGTTTTATCTACCTTGTTCTCACTTCTGCATTTTGTACAACCATTTTAGCACAGGAAAGTCATATTTTAAAAAAATGTAAGAAAAATGAGAGATTGTAGCTGGTCCAGGGCAGAAAGGCAAGTGATACCCCATTTAATAAAGTAGGATATCTACTTTTAGGAAACCTTTTATATAGCTACTAGTTTTAAAGCCTGTGTACACGGGTCAACACTGGCGGTGCTGCAGTCATGTGCAGTACTGACTGCCTGCTCCACGGTTAATACAGAGCGGGGCACTCAGAATTCAGACCGTAGTCCTCTCTGTGCACCTTCCTGGGACCGGAGAGCGGAGAGGACTCTGGTCTGAATTCGGAGCGACCTGCTCTGTATCAGCCGCGGAGCAGGCAGTCAGTACTGCACATGACTGCAGCACGCACAGCCCTCTCTACAGCGCATGACGGCTTCTGACAAACATCCTTAGCGAATTATAATATAGGATTGAGCTGTTTTAGGGTAGTTTTACCATGAAACCAATGGAATGTGCATTTTAGCTCATAAAGCTGAAAATACCATTTCATGGTATTGTTAATTAGGGGTCTGTAGAAGTGATAAACTGGATAAGTCATCTCCACTTTATCACCTCTTTATCACCAATAAGTGAATCTCCCCCATTGAGTAGCACTGTACTGGAGACCTCTAACATTCAAGGGGGTAAAAGCATAATTTAAGTCTATGGAAATTTTGATTAAAGCGGAACTACAACCCCTTTTAAAAACTTTGTCCCAAATAGTTATCCATGTGGAGACTAGCTTCTCAATAGTGCTAGCTGCCAGAATTATTACCACGTTACTGAGAAATCTATACTGCTCCCGGACTGACAGCCAGGTAACAGCGCAGACATCTTTCCATAATGACGTCTGTGCGCCTGCGCTGTCAGTCCCAGCCTGCTCTAGGAGGCGATGCTAGGAGCCGTTCGGTACCAAAAGGGACTGACAGCGCAGGCGCGCAGACTTCACTATGGAAAGATGTCTGCACTGTTTCCTGGCTGTCAGTCTGGGAGCAGTATAGAATTCTCAGTAACGCTGTAATAATTCTGGTGACTAGCACTATTATTATTATTCTTTATTTATATAGTGCCAACTAATTCCGTAGCGTTGTATAACTGGGAACAGACATACAGAGGTATTAAACAGTACAATCAGATGTGGAGAACAGAAGAATCACAGTCTAGACTATTAAGCAACTAGTTGCCAGATGGGTAATTATTTGGGGCAAAGTTCAAAAGGGGTGGTAGTTCCGCTTTAAATTCATAGTTACATGGTTACATAGTAGTTTAGGTTGAAAAAAGACTTGTCTCCATCAAGTTCAGCCCCTTTTCCGTCTTAATTCCTCTTAGTACATCAGCCTCACAGATGACCATAGCTGGGAACTTAATGGTTTTGCCCCAGAGACTCCAGATTTAGCTGTTAATTACCTGGTCTCAGGGGCAGTGGCTAATTATCTGGCTGTGGGGAGTTTTTATTAAAACTCTGCCCACTTCTCCTCCTTCCCAGCATGTTATGCCCACTACCCGTCCTCTTCACCTGCTTTCCCAGCCTATTCCTTCAATATTTTCATGTTATTTTAAGTCTCGCCCCCCACTCGCGATTAAGCCCCACCCCTTTTGATACGCATTGTGTCATTTATCTTACCCAGCGGCAGCACAGGACTCCCCTCTCTGGGAAGTCTATATTGAAAGTTACCAGGTATGCAGATGACTCATTACGCTGCTGGAATAGCAAAGTATCAAACACTACATTTCTTAGCGATCGTGGAGAGATACATTAAAAAATGAATCAATGATTATAGTAAACTTCCTAACTTGTGTATGTAAAGTACAGAAATACAATGAAGAAATAGAGTAAATGTCACCATTCTGGAAATAGACATAGAACATATATGCATGCGTGTCTGCCCATATAGATTTCTAGGGGATCTGACACCTTGAAGATGGTGCATGGAATTTGGTGATTTATCTAGAAGTTGCCCACTTTTGAATAAGTGAAAGCCAGATACAATATGGCCACTGACAAATCATTTCCTCCTATTAATCACTTGATGAATTCCTCCTAGTAACATAAGCTATTATACTTTAACACCTCCTTATGAGGAACAGTAATAAAAGAAACCACTCAATCCACTATAGATTTATTAAATCTAATACAAAAATCAAGTGTTTTACCCATTAACTGTGTGATGTGATTATTATCAGAGCATTCAGTCTAAGTGTCTTGTATCAATGGTGCAAAGAGAAGAACGATTATAGACGCAGAGAAAGATGAGTCTAGGCTGACAGATCCCAACTTAGCATTCAGTTGTTTTATTTATTTTTAGGCTGGGGGAGGGAGCCTATTTCTAGTAACAGCTATATATCACACAGCACATGTCTATTTTTAATGTGGTTTGGGGATAGATTATATGTCAGAAAAGTACTCTTCTATCAGGGCTCAGAGTGACACTGATCAGACAGATTTTACAGCACTTCTCAGCCACTTTCTAGGGGATCTTTACTAGGCTCATTTTATAAATAATTATCTGTATCTGGCAGAGAGGCCTGGAAGGTCTGGGCTGTAATGGCCATACTAGGGAAGCTAAGGAGCTGAAACTCAGGCAATCCAACCACACCACAGGGAAGAAATGAAATATTCCCAAGATTCCCATTGACTTAACCCCTTAAGTACCAGCGGTCCCGGGGTGTGCGGTCCTTTAAGGACCAGATAGGAAACTTTGACGTGACGTCCCACGTGACTGATCACGTGGGGTGGCATGCTGAACGGGGGACTGAAAGAGATCGCTCCGGTCTTGGAGAGATCAATTTCAGTCCCCGGTATTACTCACTGCGCTCCTACAGGTGAGTAAAAGTATGTGACGTGCCAGGACCGTCACTGGTCCTTAAGTGCCGGACCAGCGTGATGGTCCTGCCACGTCAATGGTCCTTAAGTGGATATGGATCTGTTTTTGGTTTTTTTTTTACATGAGAAGACAAGAGCCATTTCATTGGCTGAACCAGCACATGACCAATTATTATTATTATTATTATTATTCTTTATTTATATAGCGCCAACTAATTCCGCAGCGCTGTACAATTGGGGAATAGACATACAGTGGTATTAAATAGTACAATCAGATGTGTAGAACAGGAGGATCAGAGGGCCCTGCTCGTGAGAGCTTACAGTCTAGAGGAAGGTAGGTTTGATACAGAAGGAGTAAGTGCTATTGCGTTTAAGTGCCTCCTGCCACATGAACTGCCAGTCAGTGGGTGGGAGTGAGAAGTGCCATTGAGTGCAGTAGTCCGTGCAAGGGGTGAATCTTGGTGATGATGTTTATGGAGGCAGTTGATAGGCCTCCCTGAAGAGGTGAGTCTTCAGGGAGCGTCTGAAGATTTGAAGGCTGGGGGAGAGTCTAATGGGGCGGGGGAGGGAATTCCACAGCTCAGGTGCAGCACGGGAGAAGTCCTGTAGGCGGGAGTGGGAGGATGTAATAAGAGCTGTGGAGAGCAGAAGGTCATGTGCAGAGCGAAGATGGCGGGCGGGAGTATATTTGGAAATGAGAGATGAAATATAGGGGGGTGCAGTGTTAGTGAGGGCTCTATAAGTTAGCACCAGAGTTTTGAATTTGACTCTGTATGCTAACGGGAGCCAGTGTAGGGACTGACAGAGGGGTGTGGTGTTAGAGAAGCGATGAGTGAGGTAGATTAGTCTTGCAGCAGAGTTCATTATGGACTGTAGCGGGGTTATTCGGGTGAGAGGAAGGCCAATTAGTAAAGAGTTACAGTAGTCAAGACGGGACATGATGAGTGTTTGGATTAGAATTTTGGTAGTGTCTTCTGTGAGAAAGGGTCGGATTCTAGAGATGTTGCGGAGGTGGAGGCGGCATGAGTTGGAGATTGACTGGATGTGAGGAATGAAGGATAGGGCAGAGTCAAATGTGACCCCCAGGCAGCGTGCTGTAGGGGTTGGTGTGATGGAAGTGTTGTTAACGGTGAGGGTAATGTTTGGGATAAGGCTGGTTGCAGATGGAGGGAAGAGAATTAGTTCAGTTTTGCTAAGGTTAAGTTTGAGTTGATGGGAGGACATCCAGGAAGACACAGCAGACAGACAGTCAGACACTCGGGACAGGAGGGAAGGAGAGAGGTCTGGGGAGGAAAGATATATTTGGGTGTCATCAGCATAGAGATGATGGTGAAACCCAAAGGAGTTTATTAGTTTTCCAAGGGAAGCAGTGTAGATTGAGAAGAGCAAGGGTCCCAGTACTGATCCTTGGGGCACACCAACAGACAGTGGGAGGGGTGGGGAAGTGGAGCCGGAGTATGAAACACTGAAGGAGCGGTTGCAGAGATAAGATGAGAACCAGGAGAGTGCAGTGTCGCAGAGGCCTAGGGAGTGGAGGGCTTGGAGGAGGAGTGGGTGATCGACTGTGTCAAATGCGGCTGACAGGTCCAAAAGAATGAGTAGGGAGTAGTGGCCTTTAGACTTGGCTGAGAGCAAGTCATTGGCCACTTTAGTGAGGGCAGTCTCAGTGGAGTGATGAGGGCGGAATCCGGATTGCAAGGGATCTAGCAGGGAATGGGAGCAGAGGAATTTAGTGAGCCGGTTATATGCAAGGCGCTCGAGAAGCTTGGAGGCAAACGGGAGTAGGGAAATTGGCCGGTAATTTGACAATGAGTTTGGGTCTAGGGAGGGTTTTTTTAGGATGGGAGTGATTAGTGCATGTTTGAAAGAGGATGGGAAGGTGCCGGTTGACAAAGAGAGGTTGAATAAGTGAGTAAGGATTGGAGTTAGTAGAGGGGAGAGTTCTTGGGTGAGCTGAGATGGGATTGGGTCGAGAGGGCATGTGGTTAGGTTTGAGCGAGTGAGGAGAAGGGAGACTTCATCCTCAGTGACAGGTGGGAAGGAGCTTAGTGTGTGTGTGGGAGAGGCGACAGGGCTGGGCTGGCTGGGTGAGGGTGGTAGTGATGAAATGTCATGTCTGATAGATTCAATCTTGTTCTTGAAGTGGTTGGCGAGATCTTGGGCAGAGAAGTTAGTGGAAGGTGTTTGTGTTGGTGGGTTTAGAAGAGATGTGAAGGTTGAGAAAAGGCGTTTGGGGTTGGAGGAAAGATTAGAAATTAGAGAGGAGAAGAATGACTGTTTAGCCAGGGAGAGGGCAGAGCTATACGAACGGAGAATGAATTTGTAGTGTGTGAAGTCGGCTGTGGAGCGCGATTTCCTCCAGTGCCTTTCAGCAGTGCGTGAGCACCTTTGGAGGTATCGCGTTAGTCTTGTGTGCCAGGGTTGTAGTGGGGTTGTGCGTGGGTGGCGTGGAGTTGCAGGTGCAGCGATGTCAAGGGCTGAAGTGAGAGTGCTGTTGTAGAGAGCAGTAGTTTTGTCTGGGCAAGTAAGTGTGAGGATGGGGTTGAGGATAGGCTGCAGGGAGGTGGAAAATTGTTGCTTATCAAGAGAATGTAGATTTCTCCGCATGCGCTTGATTGTGGCGGGGGTGATGGGTTTGCGTGGTATGATGAGGTTACCGGTGAGGAGGTGGTGGTCAGAGAGGGGAAAGGGGACATTAGAGAAGTTGGAGACCGAGCAGAGGTTAGTGAAGATCAAGTCGAGGGTGTGACCATCACTGTGTGTGGGAAAGCTGGTCCATTGCGATAAGCCTAAGGAGGTTGTTAAGGAGAGGAGTTTGAGGGCAGGGGGGGTGTTGTGATTATCTATAGGGATGTTGAAGTCACCCATGATGAGAGTAGGGACATCAGAGGACATGAAGTGAGGGAGCCAGGAGGTGAAGTGATCAAGGAATTGTGCAGTGGGACCAGGTGGCCTGTATATGACAGCGACACGCAGGGGGAGGGGAGAGAAGAGGCGAAGTGTGTGAGCTTCAAATGGACCAATGTGTGCTCCATTCTTGGATCAGTCAGTTTCAGCCTGCCGGCATGTGATTATTTAACCCATGACTTGCCAGGACCATCACTGGTCCTTAAAAGACCGAAATTGCTGACAATCCTGGCAAGTCACTGGATGTTAAAGGGTTAAAGCTGAACTACCACCTAAAATAAAGTCGCCCCTACTAATTATGCATACGGCGACTAGCTTCTTAATAGTTCTGTTACCTGCCACAAGTACCAGCATCCAAAGCAATCCTTTTTCTTGAGAGACCAGTGGCCAGGCTTATGTGCAGACATCTTGGCTTAGAGACGTCTACTCTGTCAATCCCAGTCTCCTCTAGGAGGCATTGCATGGAGCCGAAAGGCACCAGAAGAAACTGACCTCTTGGGTGCAAGCGTGGTCTCTAATGCAATTACTTCAAAATAAATTGGAGACCTCACTTGTGGATAAAAGCTCTTTTAAATTAGTGAGAGTTTTCATTGTTCCCTATGGTGCAGTTGGTTTGCTCCAGAATTGTACCTCTTTTTTCCTCCTGAATCTGGTCCCATATCAAGAGATATTCAGCACTAAACCAACTGCGCCACAGAGGATACATAAAAATTCCTGTTAAATGAAATTAGATGTTTAACCCCTTGAACACTAGAGAGGTCTCCAAATAGCTCTCTAGCATTCAATGGGTTAAAAAGCTCTGTTCAAGTCCATGGGCATTTAGGACTGTTTATTTGTCCCCTGTAATGCATTTGGTTTACTCCAGAATAACTCGTTTGTTTTTATAAACATGGGTCCATGTTGGTACGAATTACTAGCCCTGTTTAGAAAAAACATACAACAGATAAAAAAGTTTCCAAACTATAACACGACTCTAATCCGGCCAGTATTACACATAATTAACCACTAAATGAATAATGCAGAAGGAAAAGAGGCGCAATTATGTAGGAAAACATCTACACCACAGAAACAAATAATTCAATATTTAGCTAAAAAATGTAATTATAACCCACTGAATACAGATAAAACAAAGAAGCGTGTGGAGAAGTGGCTATGCTTAACTCAATATGTTCAGCTCTGAAGTACATAAATAAATACAACACAATATAAACAAGATTTAGTCTATCAACCTAGAAAATCACAACACCCTTACTGCACACCAGACCAAAAATCACAGCGCCTCTTTTTAACCCCGTAAGGGGTTAAAAAGACGCACGTACTTTACGGTCCCTTAAAAGCCACTGAGTATTTTTTTTTATTTTGCGGGATGTGATTGTAGACTTCCCGAACGACGTGCACACTCACAGAGCCCGGAATTCAATACCAACTCAAGACTCTCGTACGTCATTCACCTGTTTCAAACACCTATATACGACTTACTCTATTTTTGATACTCCATTGTTCAGTCTCCGTAGAGACTGTCAAAAATTGCCGGTGCCGGCTATATTTCAAGCCGTCACGGCGGGGTATTGGGAAAAGTTTTCAATTAGCAATAATCGCGCCTCGGATAAACCTCATTGGCTACGATACTGCCACTGCGCAAAGCTACCGATGGTATTGAGAGGAGAAAGGCCAACCAAATAGAACACTTAAACACCTAACGGCGACATATCAACATTTTCCCAACACACACGGACCGCATCAGTATATATTACTACATGTTACCGGGATACACTAGGCCTAGATTTTTGAAGATACAATGAACAGTTTGCTATTATTCACTACAGTCGTTATGTTTGTGGACACATGAGCCTGATGGGTAATAATGCAAATGAGCAGAGACGATTTGTATAGGCTGCAGTACATACAGACGCCGGAAGGGTTTTATCTTTATGTGAAGCTGGCGCTCTTTCACATTTTTAAAGAAAGACGTTAGTGGTATAAACCCCTCTGATCTCCAACGGGCTAACCACTGCGCTATTGAAATATATAATTAACTATTGGAGTGACATAGGGGTCGCCAAAGCATTGCTTAGTAAGGTGTTAGCTGATGCAAAGGGTTAAATTTACAGGTTACAGCAAGTCAAATCAGAGCAACGGATAGGGAACCCGGTCTCTGGGGGTTCCGCAAAGTAGTGCACACTGTGTTCTGAGATGATCTAACAATGATCATATATATCGCCTCAAATCCCTCTGCCCGATTTCCCATTCATGTCTCGTGCCCGAGTCTTTTTACTCCCCTTATCACGAGGAACCCTGATTCTACCGAGTCACTAATTTGTGTCCTTCCGGCGTTCCCTACTTTTCAACCCGTATCCATTTTAGACCATGCCCTGTGCATCCCCATTTTTCCCAACCTCCCCTGTACTCATCGACACCCCCACTCCATTACATGTACCACGTATTGCACGCCGTTTTCACGTCCCATGTCCAATGCTCTTCCTAAATCTTGTACCCTTTTGCCTCCCATTCTGTGGTCCCCCTTTCCAAATGCCCCTGTCACACAGTCTTTTCTTGTCCCAAGACCTCACACTCTTTTCAATCCCACTCAGATAATCCCTTGATTCAACTCCCCTCTGAATGATAGACCCATGCCCCTTTTTTCACGTCATGGCATGTACAGTGCACCCCTAGTGTACCATGCCACCGCCACAGCCCATGTCCCTGCAGTCCCCTCAGCTGATCAGTTCAGATCACCTGTCTAAGGTCACTGCCATCTTTTTAACCTCTTGTCTCTCTTGTACCGTTATATCCTTTTGGTCCTCCTCATCTCACATACCCCATACAGTCATCAGGTTTATTGGTCCCCTTATCCTCCCTATTTTTTTCTGGTTTGTTGCTCTCCATCTCGTCTCTGCACAGTGAAGCTAACATACAATATAGAATATTTCCACCATGCACTTCTGGGGCGAACCAAGTGCACCACAGGGAATAAGTAAAAATCCCATTGATTTAAATGGGCCTTTTACCGTTTGAATGCTACAGAGATTCCCAACACACTGAAGACCTATGAAGCACTTAATGAGTTAAAATACCCATTTAAAAAAATGGGAATTACTATTTGTTCCTTATGACGCTGTTGTTTTGCTCCACAATTCTACACAAGCCCCACTGACAAGGTTAATTACAATCAAATTGTTTTGTGTTCTCCATAAAATAGAGCAATTATGGGGCAAACTAACTGCACTGTAGGGGACAAATAAACATTACCAATTATTACACTGCTTTAACCCCTTGAATGCTAGAGAGGTCTTTAATGCCACACTCTACACTTAGAAAGAAAAATATGTTCATTTTCAGCAAACCAACTGCAATGTTGGGGGACGAGGGGGTTGTAAAAATCCCCTTTGGAATTTTAGGGTTAAAAGCCCCATTGAAATCAGAGGTATGTTCTAAATATTTTGGAGACCTCTATAGAATGCAAAGGGCTAAAACCCCTGTTTAAATCAATATGAATGTTGGACTTTTTAATTTGTCCCTTATGATGCAGTTAGTTTGCTCCCAAATTGCTCATTATTTTCTTTTTCAATAAAGAGCCTTATCCACCAATGAAAAGTGGAACAATTCTGGAACAAACCAATGGTACCACAGTGGAGGAATTATCATTCCCCATGGACATGTGACCTGGATTACTGCTAAAATGCTTTGGTAGGGTTAATACTTAGCTACATTGTCCATACAGTACAGTATTTTGAAGACTATGGAAAAGCTTCCTCCAGCTTCCAATTCCTGACTTCTCAAGCCAATATAGACTCAGTGCACCTACTTCAAGACTTCCTGTTTGATTGCACAAGCTTGATATTTGTTTCAGAAGTTATAGCGCTTTAATGTCTGTAAAGTGTCATAAATAAAACAACACCATTTTCAGTATAGAAAGGAATACTAATATTAGCATATTTTAGATCTGAACACTCATTACTTGTTTGCAGAAGCAAAAGTGAACACTTTGTTTCTGTGATACAGAGCCACTGCTTAACACCTTAAGGACCAATTATGTGCCAAGACCGTCACGGCTGTAGGGCACTTGAGGACCGGTGACTGTCTTGGTACTCCATGGAATTCAAGGCTCCATGCCCAGCTGCATGCCGTTCGGTGAGCCTTGAATTGAATGCACAAACAAAAAAGTGCTACGTGGTCCTGAAGTGCCAGCCACTCGCGCGTGCTGGTCCTTAACGGTTTAATGCAGTGGTTCTCAACCTTTTTCTATCCAGGGCACCCCTAATTCACAATCTACATTCTTCTGGGAACCCCTAACATTTTATGTGTCATTTGTCAATGGCTTATGAAAGGTACAAATATATAATAATATAGTTATTTTTAGACCTCACAAGCAGAATAACAAAAATAAACACATTGTGTATAAATATTTCCACAAATATACATACGAGACTAAACAATCGCATTTTTGCCAAAGTCAGCCTATGGAAAACAAGGGGCATCCTAACTGGATGTACAAGGCACACCAAAGTGCCACATCACACTGGTTGAGAATCACTGGCTTAAAGTATGATTAAAGGGATAGTAATGTTTCACAATAAAAGCAGCTCCAATTAATCTTCATTGTATTTGGGCCATGGAGAGTGTTATTTCAATGTCAGATTTGTAGTTCAAGAGTAAAATGATAAAGTATCCCTTTCCCCCCTTTTACTGATGTAACACTGCTCACCTCAGAACAGAAAGGTAGTTTCCAGATGGCTTGCAGGGAGGGACAATCTTCAATTAGCATAAGGGAAAAACCTGTCAAGGGAGCAGGGTTTTCCTTAAATTCACAGTAAAGATTGTCCCTTGCTGTGAGCTGTCTTGTCTCAAAACCAGATTCCACATCTGAGGGAAGGCGGCTTACACTAGGTAATAGGGGCGGGAAGGAAATTTTATCATTCAATTACTCTTGAACTACAACTCTAAACTACCACTCTCTATGGCCCAAATACTATGGAGATTAATTAGAGCTGCTTTTATTTTGAAATATTACTATCCCTTTAAGAAAAGCAAGTCCAGAAATATATTAGGTTTGACTTCTGCAAGTTTCTAATATCTAAAGTCAAACTACATGAATAATGTTACATTGTATCACTATTCCGAATGCCCTCTACAAATAGATATTCTGGGAGACCACTTTCTTAAAGGGACAGTAACAATTAATATGTAAACAAATATATATTGTAGGGTTTATCCTCCTGTGTAAAACAAGGGTACTCATACTGCTGAGAGGTGTTTTATTCAAAATTTATCACAGCTGAAACCTGAATTTTTTTTAGGTGCAGTATCTCAATGGCCTGAATATTACAGTGGTGCTGTTGCGACACCATCCTATGGGGGTTTATGGTCAACTGACCAGAGCTGCCCATAAGCTAGTGTAACAATAGCACCACTATAACATTTCACGCTATTGAGATATTACACCTCAAAATTTCAAGTTTCAGCAGCAATAACTTTTGAATAAAAAAACCTCTCAGTAGTAGAGGTTATATAGTGTGTTATGTTGCACCTTGAATTCAAGTCTGCATAGTTGAAAGCTTAACCCTTTAAGGACCATAGGGGTGTGCAACTGTTAGACTGCATTTTTGAAGGGTTAAATTCTGTCATTAACTCTTAAAGGACCAGAGCTGGAGAGAGTCAGAGAAGTTGACTAGATTCTGCATATTGGTTTGCAACACATTGCACACCCCTCTTTAAAAGGTTATTATATTGTCACACATATGTTATGCTAGCCAAAGAACAGCAGATACATAGATTATGAGTTACTCATACTTTTATGTCTGTATTGTGACCTTTCTGAGTGCAGCACAACATGCTAATAAAACACAGTGCAGTACAGACCTTAATGTGCAACTGAAAGAGACTTCTCAATACATGGGGGGATTAAACAAGCATACTGATGCTGATGTATTAAAGAAGCAGCAAACCCTTTTTGCTGAAATCCCTATATGTTATAGAGTTCTTCTTAGAGTAAAACAAGGGTACTTCCACTGCTGTCTGCATTTTTTTCCAAAGTTTTTTAACAGCTCAAATCATCAGTATGTGAATTATAGTGTTTACTTCCTAAAAGTTGTAGCTGACAGCATGATTCAGCAATTTCTATCACATTCTATGTAGAACTATTTGTCAGTGACTCACCTCTGCCAATGAATTCAACATAATAACTGACTGGAATCTTTTCACTAGAGGGGTAAAAAAAGAGGTTAAATTGTAAAAACTCTAAAAATATGCATCTCTTAGCAGTGGGAGTACCCTTGATTTACTCAACAGGAAAATACTGTCAATGTATGTTTTTTCATAGCAAAATTTTACTACTCCTTTAAGAAGAACTAGAGATTTTCTGGAGCAAACCACATGGACTATAGTGGACAAATGAAATATACCCACACTTCCACTGATTTAAATGGGGAATTAACCCTCAAATTGTTGGAGCTCTGACTAACATTCTAGGGGATTAAAAGCCCCATTTACATCAATTAGAAATTTGATTTGCCCACATGGTGTGGTGGATTTTCCATCAAAATGCTCCAGAGCTTTTTGCACCAGCCTTATAGTGATTTATATAGTGAGTGTGGATAGATTGGTTCCCCCTCTGCCATTCTTTTATTCAGAGAGAGAGAGAGAGAAGAATGTATAAGAAAAACATCCAAATTGTGTTGCCATTGAGGAAACAAAGAGGCATTGTTTTACATATAACAATTATGTTTATTCACAGTGTAAGTACAGCCTCAACATATGTTAATATCCTATGCCTCCTACAGAAATCATCAGACTAGTTGGACAGCATATATTAACCAATATGTTGCACATACCCCTCTGATCATTAAAGGATTAAACACACACACAAACCTGGAGAGGAATTGATGAAACTCTCAGGAATATGATCTCTCAGGTCAATATCACATACAATACTCTTGAGTTGATCAGTGTCTTACTTTAGTTAACCCCTACTGTACTGGAGTATACTGGTGTTGACTAGAGCCTTCTGGAGCTTCCATACATAATTTCTGGAGCTCCCATATGTAGCCCTATACCATATGAAATACACTGGCAGATCTGCTCATTGATAAACCTTGTTCAACGAGTTTCCCCAGAGTGCAGCAGAGATTAATTTTCATAGGAGCTTGTTACACTGGGTGTTGCAAAGAGCTAATGATGACTCTAGTGCTGCCACCTATTGGGTGGTTTAGTATTGCTTTACATCCTTAAAGGGATAGTAATGTTTCAAAATAAAAGCAGCTCCAATGAATCTTCATAGTATTTGGGCCATGGAGAGTGTTATTTCAATGCTGTCAGAGTTGTAGTTCAAGAGTAATTGAATGATAAAGTATCCCCCTTCCGCCCCTTTTACCCAGTGTAAGCCACCTCCCCTCAGATGTGGAATTTGGTCTTAAAGGGACAGTAATGTCCCATAACATTATTTTTATAGATTTGTAGAGAGCAAAAAAAAGAATCTCATTGCCACAAACCCCATTTTCAAACTGATATGGTTTGAGAGATATTGGCAGTCAAAGTTCCCTCTTCCCTCCCCTTCTCCTGACATCAGCATCTAGCTGACAGCAGGAGATCCCAGTCCGGGGGCCAGCTGGCGGCTCTGCAGCAGAGCCGATATCCCATTATTAGAAAAAAATTACTTAATTGGAAAGATCTACAAAGTGTGCCTGGTTTGCAAGCACAGTTTGTAGACCGTTCCCATGAAGTAGTTATTTTCTAATAACGGAATTTCAGCTCTGCTGAAGAGCCTCATCGTGTTGGCCGACACGGATCTCCTTCTGTCAGCTTTACAGCTGACATCAAGAGAAGGGGAGGTAAGGGGTAACTTTGATTGCCAATATCTCTCAAACCATAGTGGTTTGAGAGATGGTGTTTGTGGCAATGAGATTCTTTTTTACCCTCTACAAATCTATAAAAAAATGTTATGGGGTATTACTGTCTCTTTAAGACCAGACAGCTCACAGCAAGGGACAATGTTCTTACTATGAGAAAAATGAAAACCCTGTCCCCCTTGACAGGTTTTTCTCTTATGCTAATTGAAGATTGTGCATAACTGACACTTAACTAGTAACATGGTATTTATTTAAATATGTCTGACTTCTGAATGAAGGACTACATTTTTATGCATTTTGTTACTTGCCTTGGCAAATTACATAGAAACCAACCCTGGCCCTCAAATAGCAATAAATGGCAACTTCACCTTTAAAAAAGATCTCTCTTTTGTGCACTGTAACATACTCAGTATACTGCCCAAAATGGATGAACTAAAAGCATGGTGTTACGCACACGAACCAAAAATTCTTAATCTTACTGAACCCTGGTTAACTCCAAAAATACCTGATACTGCTGTTGCCATAGATGGATACTCATGCTTTGGAAAAGACCGTGCATAGTGAGGAGGAGGGGTAATCATATACATACAGGAGTCACTACATTTTACACTTCTAAGTGACTCTCATAACTCTGATTCTTATGAATACTTTGCTGGCAATATATGTCTTTGCCATCATATCCCTTGTGAATCTGCAACCAATTCACCATGCCTTCAACATGTTTTACAGTTTTTCTTCACAATGGCTTATTTGTGTATGGAAATGCAGTTTAACCCTTTGAGTGCCAGAGGGGTACAGAATGCATTGCTTTGCATTCCGTACCCCTCTGGCCCTTAATGAGCCATTGTCATATTCATGTGGGTGTGTTTAGATATTAATGTGGTACTTCGCCACATGCACTAAGCTCCAACATCTCCTGATGCTGGGATCTCCCTGTAGCGCTGTAAGAAGCCAGAGAACAGTTTGCTGTCCCTGTTAAACAGGAGAGACAGCAGATGCCCTCCCTTAACAATTTCAGTGCCATTGGGATGTGCACTGCATACAGATGTGGCACTGAAAGGGGTAGAAAGGTTGTGGAAAAATCTTGTACTAAAAGATTTACTTTGACACTCTGAGGACCAGAGGGCTGTGCAACGCAATGCACTGGATACCTCTCTGGCACTGAAATGGTTACAGGGGCAGTAATGTCCCATAAAAAATGTCTTCTACTTTTGTAGATGTTAAAATATTAAACTATTTGCCACAAATCCCATCTCTCAGGCCACTATGGTTTGACAGATATTCCCAGTGAAAGTTCCCCTTCTCCTGATATCAGCTGTAAAGCTGACAGCAGGAGATTCGAGTCGTGCGATTCGAGGAGGCTCTGCAGCAGAGCTGAAATCATGTTACTTAAAAATAATTACTTAATTGGAAAGGTCTACAAAGTGTGCTTGTAAACCAGGCACACTTTGTAGACCTTTCCAATTAAGTAATTCTGTGAAAAAAATTAGATTTCGGCTCTGCTGCAGAGCTGCCGGCTGGTCCGTGGACCGGGATCTCCTGCTGTCAGCACAGCGCTGATGTCAGGAGAAGGGGAGGGGGGGGGGACTTTGAATGTGAATATCACTCATACCATAGGATAGGATTTCTGGCACATAGTTTAATTTTTTTAACATCTACAAAAGTAGATATTTTTATGGGACATTAGTGTCCCTTTAAAACCCTGGACAATATTGTCAGTACCTGTTTCATGATACAGTAGAAAACAGACTATTCTCGAGTCAAAAACCTAGATTATTAGTCAACATTTCTACACATTACCCTGCAACAGTATAATTAAACAATTTTTGGAAAGTTAAAATAAAAAAACTGGTTGTCCGGTTCACAGAACGACTTTCTTCCCATCAAAAAGGGCTTGTGGCGTTTTTTTCCTCTGTGACACTTCTCTGAACAGAGTTTATATGGATGAAAGCGGACGTTTCGACAGGCTGCCCCTCTGTCATCCACTCACCTCACCAGGCACAGTGTAGTCTGTTTGCTACTGTATTGTGAAACAGGTACCAAGAATACTATCCAGGGCTTTAACCCTTTCAGTGCCAGAGTGGTACCCAATGCATCGTGTTGCACACCCCTCTGGTCTAAAACACAACTTTTGACCCCTTTCTGTGCCACAGGGGTATGCAGTGCAAGTCCTTACTACACTAAAAAGGTTTGTGGTGCTGTAATCTGAACACATTTTCTCTACTCCCCCAGTGGGCACATGGGAGAGCAGAGAGAATGCTCTTAGACTTCAGGGTTGTCTATCTGCTGGAAATATGTAAGGGAGGGTATCCTTTACACATTAACAGCAGTTTGACAATCCTCATGGCTAATGAGGAAATAGTTCCGATCCCCTTGCATACCTAATTCTTAGTACGTTTGGGGATGTGTGTCTACTTCACCAAGGTGATGTGCTCTGCACACATAACCATAGCTTCAACCCTTAGTGCATCCCCACCAAGAACCTATGTATTGTGATAGGAGATCATGTAGCTGTTCCATGCTGACACCTATTGGATGGTTTGGTTTTGCTTTATGCGCCTAGAACTGAAAGACTTGCACTGATTTCAGCAAAAATGTAAAACTAAATTGCAGAGAGGAACAGTTTTGATACCAGTGCACTGCAGAGGGCCAAACAGTTGGACCTGTGAAAATTAATAGTATAGTAATTGTCCGATTTTAATTTAAAGATCATTGCATAATAGCAGTATATATATTTGAATTTTGTGCTTCTGCTCCAGATTCTTAAGGGCTCCCTTATCAACCAGCTGTCCTGAGGTGTGTGGTCCTTTAAGGACCACATAAGAAAGTATCAAGTGCTGTCCCACATGACTGACACCAAATGGGAGACTGAAAGATCTCTGTTCTTGAAGCAATCAATTTCAGTCCCTGCTATTACTCACAACTCTCCTGCAGGAGCGCTGTGATTAAAAAGTACTTGATGTCCCAGGACCATCACTGGACCTTAAGTGCCAGACAGCCTTGACAGTCCTGGCACATCACTGGATGTGAAAGGGTTAATTCAGTGGCTTAACATATATCACTTTAAATGCAGGATGCTTATCAAAATGTCATTTTGCCAAAGTGGACAGGAATCAGTGTAATATCGCAATGTGTAGCTTTCATAAACGTTCAGCATCTAAATGGTTATCTGGTCACCTTAACCTTTTGAGTGCCTGAGAGGTATCCAATGCGTTGAATACCTCTCTGCCACTGAAAGGGAGCTCATCACTTTTCCAAGACCTCCCCTCACTGGGATCTTCCATCTTGAAGTGATTTGCGTTATTCTTTCTAATCAATGCATTACACCCCTATGCTGGATATGCGTGAGTTTCTGGATCTCTGAAGAATTATCCAGGTTTTATCTGACCACAAAACCCTGCTGAGATTACACTACCTAACTACTAAATCAAACATCCCTTAACCTGTTTGAAAAATAAAAACGGGTTATTTAACTAGTTATATTCAATGTAAATAAGGTAACAGGTCCATTTTAACTCTTGGTTATTTGCTCCTCATTGTGCAGACTGCAGTTGGGAGCTTCCTTCTCCCACATTTTTAAGTTATTGACAAAACACATTGGACAGATTCCATTAGTCACAAATGAAGGTTTATAAAGACGACTTGAACTATAGCTGGTTTTGGAAATAATTACTGTCGATGATCAGAACCCTCTCCGTGCAGTAATTCACCTGAGTACATCTATTGCATTTGCTATACTATATCTAACAACTCCCGCCATCCTTGCCAGCTGGGTATGATAACAACCACCTTCCGACAACACCTGGAAGGACGCTACTTAAATCCTTTGCACGCTAGAGAGGTATGCATTGCGATGCACCTAAAACTTCTCTTGCGCTCAGTGTTAACATCTTGTAAGCTACTCTCCTAGCAACATCACCACCTCATATTCAGTTACAGTTTGCCAGAAGCACGCCGGGAACTTCCTGTTCTCACGCACAGGACGCTGGGAGTGGTAGTTTTGCCCCCAGTTGTCTTTGTCCTTGTTTCTAATTTTTACAAACTAGAGGTGACAAGGGAAGAGAACTGCCTTCGGTTGTGGTGGTACCGGTGCGTTCCTGCGCAGCGATAAAGCACATAATGCGTGTCAGTAGGTTTCATTGTGCTTTGTATGTGTGTATTTTAACCTATTGAGGACCAGAGGAGTTTGCAACGCATTGCGAAGGCATGCCTCCAAAGTCTCCTTTTTTAGGAAATTGTAGTGTTGTGTGTATATGAGTGTATCACATTCATCCACAACAATAAAACTCACGTTAATGTGTATTTAAACTTAAGTATATGTGTTTATAAATTAGTCTGTGTAAATTAAATACTTTTATTTATTCAGTTACACAAAGAGGTGTCAATAGGTCATGAAATTACCTACAAATTCTTGGTAATGCTCCACCCTCCAGACAAGCCCTCAGAAACACCCCCTAAAACACAAGTGTCCCTTTTTGGCTATTTGAAATGTTGGGAGGTATGCAAAGCACTCTCCTGGCCCTTAAAGGGTTAACACTGGCTCATGTGTGGGACAATCACACTTTATTTTATCCCAGTGCTATGTAACATTGCGGCCTCTTTGTTATATAAGGGTTTTTTTTAGAACTTTAACCCCTTTATGATAAAGAAGAGTAACAAACTGCACCATAAGGGGGGGAATTTCCATTCTGCAAATTCCAACTGATTTGATGTGCCTGTCCCCTTCCACTAGAAACCTCGCTAGCATTCAATGGTTTAAATCAAAGGTCATTAGCAGAATGTATATTTTCTCTTATAACACAGTTCTTTCCAGCAGGGCTGTCCAAGTACAGTCCTCAAGGGCCACCAACAGGCCAGGATATAAGGATTTACCTGATTAAAGGGATAGTAATGTCGAAATTTAAGTCTAATAAATATTGTAGATGTTAAAAAAATAAAGTATATGAAGAAAGTCTTATCTCTCAAACCTTTATGGTTTGAGAGATATTCACTGCTAAAGTTCCCCCCTTCCTCATGTCAGCTGTAAAGTTGACAGAAAGAGATTCGAGGCATGCGACTCGGAGGCTCTTCGGCAGAGCCGAAATGGCGAAATTTAAAAAGAACTACTTAATTGGAACGGTCTACAAAGTGTGCTTGCAAGCCAAGCACACTTTGTAGACTGTTCCAATTAAGTAATTCTTTTTAAAGATCGCTATTTCGGCTCTGCTGAAGAGCCTCCTCGAATCTCATGACTCGAATCTGCTGATCCCAGGACCAGGATTTCCTGCTGTCAGTGGAGCGCTGACTTCAGGACAAGGGTAGGGAGGAACTTTAGCGGTGAATATCTCTCAAACCATAAAGGATTGAGAGATAGGCCTTTCTTCATATACTTTATTTTTTTAACATCTACAATATTTAATATACATACATACATTTTGGCATTACTAACCCTTTAAGCACAGGTGAGTTAATCATTGGCTCATTCATTGTGACTGACTCACCTGTACTTACTCGGAAATCCTTACATCCTGTAATGTTCATGGCTTTTGAGGACTGAAATGGACAGCCCTGCTCTCCAGAACTGCACTTCTTAGCTTGTCGAGTAAGGCCAGTGGCCCCCCTAACAAAATATATTCATTCAGAGGCACAGTAAGAACCTATTTGGACCTTGGTGATGGATCCCTGGTGCAGCTGCACTACCTGTAGTTAAACCCTTGAATAACGACCACAGAAACATGGTTTCCAAGCATTTCTTAAATTATCACTTAGAGCAGGGCTGTCCAAATTCAGTCCTCAGGGGCCACCAACAGGCCAGGGTGTAAGGCTTTCCCTGATTAAACACAGGTGAGTTAATCAGTGGATCATTCATTGTGACTGATTCACCTGTGATTAATCAGGAAATTTCTTACATCCTGGCCTGCTGGTGACCCTTGGGGACTGAGCTTGGACAGCTCTGAGTTAGAAGCCAGGCCTTACCTGCTTGATACAGCAATGAATAGGTCAGGAGTGAGCTGCCACTTGTATTGACTTCTGAAGTGTTACAAACAAAGGGCTGGGGAGAGTACTGCAAAATTGATGATCATTTGTGGACCTATGGTGATGAAAATAAAGGTATAAAAGCAGATCTGCACATATTCAGTTGGCTGGAGAAAACAAGGTTGGTCACAACTACTTCCTGGTTCACAGAAGAAACATTAACCCAGAAATGTAATCACTGTGTTAATTGCCCAAATTGAAAGAATGCACTACTATTAGACTGTTCTTTGGTGCTGCCATTATTATTATAATTAATTTATAAAGTACTGCTATATTCTGTAGGTCTATATATTTAGGGAATACTCATTACTTACATATGACTTTAACAAATGGAACTATTGTTTTGTGTTACAAGATCACCAGACTCTACTTACTGTAACTTCTTTAAGAGCAAAACATGGGGAAGTTGCAGTACAGGTGTCCTGCATAGTGGCCTGTGGAAACAGGTCTCTTGGTCACAATATGTGAATAGAAATTTGAAGGAGTAACTAGACCGACAAGGCCTAGTTCATTTGGACAACCTTCTTGTTACAATGTTTTTGGTGAATGGAATTACTTGAAAATGTTTTGTTTTTACTGCAATAGTATAGTGAGATTTTTTTTTAGCATCTGTTTATCTCAATAAAATTTGAAAGATTGTGTGGAAACCACAGATATCTGCAATATTGTTGTGATTCCATTGAAACCCATACTACAAATTTTTAGACGTATTAGGCTAGGCTTACATGGAATACTTGACAGTGCAGCCTTTACTAACTTACCATTGATATACCTGCAATACAGTTGCTTGGGATGTTCCGGAAGTGCCAGATAAACATGATTGTCTGACCTCTACATGGGCCTGCATTGATTGGATCATTGTAGTTTAAATAACATTGGTGCAAATATTGTGATCCTCAACACAATGACCTTCTTAACTGAGGACCCCCTGTGGAGGTCATTATGATGAACATCGCAACAATACGGCAGCCCATATTCCATCCAGATAAGCTCTTCATTCTGCACGAAAAACCGTAAATATGCAGCATGCTGCACTGTGCTGTGACATGAGCTGCAATAATCACTTGTGTGAACCGCCCCATAAGACACAATGATACCTGTTTCTTATGTGTGGATATTGCACAGTGTTGTCTGAGTAAACCTAGGCTTAATGCCTTTGACCCAATAAATCAATGGAAATTATCGGAACTATTATTTGCCACCTTTGGTGCAGATGGTTTGGTCCAGAATGACTTTAAGTTATAGACTATGGATCCAAGACCTTGGCGATTTCCATACTTGATCACAGTTAATCTTATCAGAAGCTTAGTCAATTGCTGATCTGTTAGTGGTAATTTAGAACAGGTTTTGGAACTATTGGTATGGAACAGTTAAAATGTTTTTAAGGTTCTCATCAAGGGTTTTGCATGTGACAGCAGATCGATATGAGGTGAATTTTATTCTGAAGTATCCACTTGTGCTAATGACAAAGCAATTGCTAGAAACTGATGAGAGGTTTTAGCACCTTTGTTACAGAGCAGTAGTTTATATCCCATGTCCTCAGGGACAACTATGAAGCAAGGACATGGGCATTTCCCTATTTGAGTGCAGGTCAGTGAAATGAAATGTCTGTGACTCTGACTTACAGGTGCATAAGCAGGGAAATGCTCAAGTCCTGCTCTATTAGAAGTCCCCATGGCCTAGGCCTAGTCCTGAGAACCGCTGTTACAGAGTACTCAAAAGTGCAAATTAAAAGTGGATGAATTCTGGGGTAAAACTAAATGCACCATAGGGGCCACATAAATATTCCCGTTGAGACATATGATAGAGAGATCTCCAAGCGCTATAAAGCAATGCCCTGGAGACTTCTCTAGCACTCAAGGTGACTGAAAAACCCATGAAACCAATGGGAGTTTTTGAACATTTTTGTTCCCTATGTTATAGTTGATTTGCCCCAGAATTGCTTCTCTTTTCTTTATACATATTTATACATATGGCCTTAAACGCTCCTCCTAATTTCAGCCCAAGTCTGTTTATGGTGTAGTTCGACATTCACCCTCAAAGAGTTGTAGGTGCATGAGTCATTCACTGTCTAGTATGTCAATCCTGCTCCTCTGCATCACATGTTTTACACTGTAGGAATCTGTATTTCTCTTTCAGATGTGTGGCTGCTGTCGTTTTGCACAGAGCTTTTGAGCTATGTTAAGACGGGGAGCCCATGTGATTTGGAAGCAGAACTTTACACTGCGTAGACACAGTTCTCACCTGGCATTATCAGACTATGTCCCAGTCTGTCCCCCTACTAATCCTCAGCATGTGGAACAACTCCAGGACTTTGTATCCCGCTCCCAGCGGCTCTTTGTCATGACAGGAGCTGGAATCTCGACTGAATCAGGCATCCCAGACTATCGTTCTGAGGGTGTGGGACTGTACTCCAGAACTGATCGCAGACCTATCCAGCATTCAGAATTTGTCAAAAGTGAGGCTGCCAGGCAGCGATACTGGGCTCGGAACTTTGTCGGGTGGCCACAGTTTTCTTCCCATATGCCAAATGCAGCACATATAGCTCTGTATAACTGGGAGAGAGCTGGCAGACTGCATTGGCTGGTCACACAGAATGTGGATGCCTTGCACACTAAGGCTGGACAGTGCTGTTTGTCTGAATTACATGGTTGCACTCATAGGTAGGGCTGTCTACAGAGAATAATTTGCTCTTTATCTTACTTCTGAGTGATTTATCTGTTAAGCCTTCAGACTGACCTGACTTGGCTTCTCCTTCCTTTCTCTATAGCTTTCCTTGTACCCCTACTCATGCTACCTTCATGTGATTTGTCCATCCTGTCCTTAGTTGTATTGATCAAAATTAATGTCCATGCCCAATCTAATTTGATCATCTGTCTTTCCACCCATTCATATTGCCCTCTTTACTTTAGTAGTGTCCAGCAATATTTCTGTCCCACCTCGAGGGTGACCTCTCTGGCCCACCTCTAGTATGACCTTTTTTTCTCTTCTCTAACAATCCGTCTCTGTCTTTTCTTTAGGGTAATATGTCTTAACTGTCAGGCAGTGAGTAACAGATCAGCGCTCCAAGAGAGATTTTTGGCTCTCAATCCCTCTTGGAATGAGCAGGCACACGGTGTGGCACCAGATGGTGATGTTTTCCTGACAAACAACCAAGTGGCCAACTTCAATGTCCCAGCCTGTGACATGTGTGGGGGGATCCTGAAACCCCACGTGACATTCTTTGGTGACACTGTGAGCCAAGAGTTTGTCTCCTCTTTGTACGAGAAGCTCAGCCAGGCTGATGCTGTGCTTATAGTTGGATCCTCACTTCAGGTAAGTGAGCTACTCTCTTGTATGAAGAAGAGCTGACTTCCAGTGCTCATGATGAAGCTTCCTGTGCCAATAAATTATCAAAGCTAAACTTGAACCGTCTCGTTTTATGGATTTACATGTGTAAGATACAGATTTGAGGAGACTAAGATACATATAATTTGTGATTTAAGTTAAAGGTGAAAATGCTAGTTGTTCTTCGTAACAGTTTCAGGACCAGAGGGGTGTGCAACACATTGCACATTGTGATCCTTAAAGCACAGCTACCACCTCAGTAGTGCTAGTCTCCAGAATAATTACCTGGTTAAATAGAATGATACCCTGCTCCAGGGCTGATAGGCAGTAGAGAGCGCAGACATCTTTCCACAGTGATGTCTGTGCGCCTGCGCTGTCAGTCCCAGTCGGCCCTAGGAGGCGTTGCTGGGAGCTGTTCGGCTCCAAAAGGGACTGACAGCGCAGGCGTGCAGATGTCACTATGGAAAGATGTCTGCGCTCTCTACTGCCTGTCAGCCCCGGAGCAGGGTATAATTCTCATTAACCAGGTAATTATTCTGGTGACTAGCACTACTGAGCAGCTAGTCGCCAGATGGGGAATTATTTGACGAAAAGTTTAAAATAGGTGGTACTTCCGCTTTAAAGTGTTAACACATGAGTAAGCAACGTTTTGTACTCCAGTTGCTGGTGAGGATGGAAGTTGTACTT